>OW119925.1:73234894-73859894 GCA_933210815.1 Meta bourneti
ATTCAGTCCTACCGAGTGAAGAACTTATGGAAAGAATCTATGACGCGAATGTATTCGCAACATACATAGAAGACAATGAGCCAAAAATGGTCCAAGATCAACAGGAAGCATTTGACAAGATTACAAGAACAGTTTTCGATAGGCGCGGTGGCATATTCTTTTAGGATGCTCCTGGCGGTAGAGGGAAGACTTTTCTCATCCATCTTCTTTTGTCTAAAGTGCGACAGAAAAACGAGATTGCCCTGGCTGTTGCTTCATCAGGCATTGCAGCAAATCTATTGATAGGAGGGAGGACAACTCATTCGGCTTTCAAGTTACCCTTAAAACTGGCAAACGCGGAGACTCCTACATGTAACATTTCAGGAAATTCAAATGTTCTATAGAATAGCAAGCTCATTGTCTGAGATGAATGTACTGTGTCCCACAAAACCCCATTCGAAGTACTTGATGTCACGTTGAAAGACATCAGACGTAACAATGACAGAATGGGAGGCGTCACTATGGTGTTGGCTGGCGACTTTCGACAGACACTTCCGGTTATTTCCCGTGGAACCAGGGCGGATGAAATGCAGGCCTGCTTAAAATCATCTTGCATTTGGAATAGCATTCACAGACTTGGACTATCGACAAACATGCGAGTTCAACAACGGTGATCACTCTGCCCAGGAATTTGAAGATAACCTACTTCAACTAGGAAATGGTGTCGTTACTTCGGATAATCAAGATGGATGTATAGCAATGCAAAGCATTGGAAGGATTGTGAAAACTCAACGAGAGCTGAAAGAAGCGGTGTTTCCAAATGTGGCGCAGCACTTTACTGATCACGCATGGCTGAGCCAAAGAGCAATTCTTGCCCCAAGAAACGATGTCAATGTCATCAATAAGCAACCTTTACAAGAATTGCCCGGTAGTATTCAAATTTACAAATCTATCAACACTACATGTGACATAGATGAGGCTGTGAACTACACAACAGTTTTTGAACACATTTGAGCCATCTGGAGTACCCTCGAACATATTAGAGCTGAAGATTGGGGCACCGATTATGCTTCTCAGAAATCTGCATCCTTCACTCTGCAATGGAACAAGACTCTCGATCAAGAAACTGATGCCGAATATTATTGAAGTCACCATCATGACTGGACATGGAGCATGCCAAACTGGACATGCCAAATGGAAGAACATTCAACATAGTGTATCATGAAGCTCTCTAAGCAAGAATCAGTAAGGTGGAAGGAATGATGCGACATGCCCGTGTCACGTCGGGTGGTGGTTTGACTCATTCTTAAAGTTATTGTTTTTCTTTTTAATGTTTTCAGAATCAGTGAGGGCATAAAAAACAAGAATGATGTCACGGGCAACGCCGTGCGGGTATTGCTAGTTCTATGACAAAAGTATGAAATATTAAAATTGTAAAGCTACTCACCACATTTTTGTTTGCAGTAAAAATAACGATACTTCCTTTTAATGATCCTTCATAACTTGCCCCATACATTTTGACAAATCCTATTCTTCAACTTCCTGCCAATAACAGGAAATGACTCATCTTAAAATCTTTTGATGATAAATGTTTATAATCCGGCATCTAGCAAGTGTTTTTACACGTGTCTCCGCGCATATATTTGTGCATGGTTCGATGCCATTCAACCAATAAGAAATTATCATTTGTCCCTCCAAAATTGTTGATTGCTCAATTATCTCTACTATTATAAAAGGAAGTGTTAATGTGTGTCTGTGTGCGATATCCAAACGAATCTATAGCACTTACAACCATGAAATTCGGCACACAGGTAGTCCTAAAGGTGACTGAATGTCCTTCGAAGCCCGAATTTTAAAATTAAATCGAGAAAATTTTTGAATTAATATTTTGTGCTGCGCGTGTAGCCCCTCCTCCACTATGACGTATTTGCGGAGACTGATATGACAGATACTTATCGCGCATGCTATCTCTTCACTAAAAAACCCTCCTCACATTGAAATGATAGTGCAGTGGGTAAAGCGACGTACTGAAGTCGTGGTTAGTACTTTGCATGGAGACCTCCTGAATTCGAACCTGGCCGATGGATAATTTTTATTTTTCGCCTCTATATATTTTTCAAATAATAAATATACTCTAATCCTTCCAATTTTTTCTGTACTTTTAATTTATCCTTTTATTTTTTGAATTCAACACAATTATTTTTAAAAATTTAATTGATTTTATGCAGCTTTTTCAATTCTGAAGAAACTCTGGTTTCTCTGTATTGTCCTTTTTTCGTACTACCAATGAAAAGCAAACAATTGAAGTTCCACCTCCTACATGTTCGATTCCAAGTGCCAAATTCCTTCCATAAAATTTTTTTCTGAAACTCAGTTAATAAATTACATGAAATGAAGTAACAGTGTTTATTACTGTTTAATTTGGTTTTGATTTCGCAGACATTGATTCATTTAGGATGTTTGTCATAATCAGTGAGGTAACAATACTTTTTAAAAGTATAGCGTTATATTTAAAGATTGAATCACATTTTTACTTCAGTAGTGGTTATTTCCAAACTTACTTTTGAATTTGTATCATTTCTGCAATTTTAATCTCATTTGTATTTCAGGTAAATAACTACATTACATGAAATGAAGTAACAGTGTTTATTACTGTTTAATTTGGTTTTGATTTCACTGACATTGTGATTCATTAAGGTTGTTTGTCGTAATCAGTGAGGTAACAAGACTTTTTAAAAGTATAGCGTTATATTTAAAGATTCAATCACGTTTTTACATCCGTAGTAGTTATTTCATAACTTACTTTGAATTTGTATAATTTCTGTATTTGCATAATACAAATCTATCGACACTACATGTGATACAGATGAGACTGTGAACTATACAACAGTTTTTGAACACATTGGAGCCGTCTGGAGTACCCTCGAACAAATTACAGCTAGAAACTGGGGCACCGATTATGCTTCTCAGAAATCTGCATCCACCTCACTCTGCAATGGAACAAGACTATCAAGAAACTGATGCCGAATATTATTGAAGTCACCATCATGACTGGACATGCCGCAGGCGAAGACGTATTCATTCCGAGGATCCCAATCATCCCTTCGGATCTCCCATTCCAATTTAAACGACTTCAGTTCCCTGTTCGTTTAAGTTTCGCCATGAGCATCAACAAGGCACAAGGACAATCGCTGAAAGATGTAGGACTCGATCTCATTAATCCGTGTTTCTCCCACGGTCAACTGTATGTGGGTTGTCCAAGGGTTGGAAAAGCCAAGAATCTTTACATCCTAGCTCCAAATGGAAAAACATTCAAGATAGCGTATCATGAAGCTCTCTAAGCAAGAATCAATGAGGTGGAAGGAATGAGGCGACATGCCTGCGTCATGTCGGGTGGTGGTGGGATTCATTCTTAAAGTTATTGTTTTTTCTTTTTAATGTTTTTAGAATCAGCGAGCAAAAAAGAATGATGTCACGGGAAACGCCGTGCGGGTACTGCTATATATATGAGTAATTATCGAGCAAATAAGCACAAGCAGTAAAAATTAGTGATGGGCAGAATCGAGTACTTTTAAAAATCAAATACTTGGTATTCGAGTAGTATGAAGTATCGAGTAAGTATTCGAATGCATATACAAAAACGATTAATCGATAGTAAGAATCAGAGAACTATAATATATGGTACTTATTTAATAATGGATGCTTGTCGTATCGTTCTTGGTATAGTGGTTAGAGCACTTGATTTATAACATACTGGACCCTCAAGTCGAAATATTTGAGTATGTATATAAACAAAATGTAAAACTTTTCTGTCTTGTGATTTCATTATAAGTAGGTACATATTTCGCTTTTAATTTAATATAAATATACATTTGCTTTTTATTATAGTAGTTTTTCCGAAAGGTAAGTATATGACATACCAATGTGCAGGTTTCTTTTGGATCATTAAAGCAATATACTAATCATTCTGAAGTGACAAAAATCTCAATTTCGTAGTTTGTAAGATTAGATGATTTTATACTATGCATTAATTGTATACTAACTGGACGTTGTTATTTTCACATGTGTTTTTGCTTTTAATTGAAGTACACGCTGTTTTATGGCTCCATTTCAAATATTTTCAATTTCTGTTGTTTAAATAACAGAGGGGAAATGGTAATAAATTATGTTATTGTAATATGTGGTTTTACACGTGTACGCATATATCATTATACATTTGTTTTCAGTACATCTTATAATTCATAAGACAACAGTAACGCATGTATTGTTCTCTCACTTAACTCGTATTTTTGTGTGAGACCACATTGGTAGAGTCGCTGTGTGAGACCATTTGGTAGAGCCGCAGATTATCAACCGGAAGGTTGCCAGCTCGAGAATTGATTCAACCCAAGACCGTCGTGTTCGTGGGGGCTGGTGCACACTAAATCTGCCATGGCCTCAAATGTCTTCACTTTGGCGTGATGTGGAAGTTTGGAGAGGGGGTACCAGCTGAGGTGCTAACCTAGTTATCTGACCGGGGCTCAAAATTACGAGGTGTCGTTCTCAGTAAGTAGTTAATTAACATCGCACTGGAGCAACACAATGGGCTATTGGCTACGTACGGTCCTGGATCAATCCCCAAGGGAAAGATCCGGGGAAAACACCATGTAATTTTGAGCCGCGGTCAGATGACGAGATAACACCTGAGCTGGCACCCCACTTTCAAACTTCCATACCACGCCAACGTGAGGACATTTGAGGGTTGTGGTTCTCGGATCCTTAACTTCTGGACTGATGGAGGTCCGTCGCCAATAGCCTGTTGTGTTGCTCCAGTGTGCCGTAAATTTAACAATCGCGGGTTGGTGAAGAAGGTTGAAACTGGTTAAAAGACATACAGGGGAATCTGCAGGATAAAAAGTGCATACCCACAGAGGGTTAAACGATTGGGTTTCTCTCAAGTTCACATTTCGCATCGATTCATTTGTGTTTCTTCTTTCCAGAGAAACCATGACAAAACTCTCCTGAGATCCATTGATTCCAGCAAAAATTCTTCTAAACCCCGAGGATCGATGTGCAAATGTATCATTTGTGTCTACACGTGTCACGAAAACAATGTGGCGGCCTTTTCTGCGGGGGAAATAGGACAGCATGAACGGATTTGCCTTCAAAACCTCCTCGCAAATCCGAGTCTCGGAGCGCGCTTAACATGCATCATAGTCCCGAAAACAAAATAAACCAAAACTCCATTTGATGTTTCCCTCGACTCATACTCCTCTCAGAAACAGGATCCGGGAACGTTTTGGTGAAAAAAGTGCAGAGAAAGCCACATAAAATGCAATGTGCAGTTAGAGTGTTTGGGGGAAAAGCAAGTCCATAAATAAAAAAAAAAGGATGGAAAGTCCTCCTTTTGGGCTGTGCCAGAAAGAAGCGGCGACCGGGAAAAGTTAGGCTCCGTCCTGGACGTGTTCTGACTCCGCAAATTCGACTGAGGCAAGAACAGACATGAATATTTCAAATCCGAACAGTGGTAGCGGGAAAAACGCCTAACATGTCCCTGCGACAGGGGGAGAAAAAAAAAGGAGTCAGAAGTGGATAGGGAAAAACGGGGAAAGAAAATATAAAACGAGCTCACATGTGTTTCCGAAAGTTGATAAATATTTCAGAATTGAAATACATTTTTAGTTGCGTTTTGCTGTCGGTTACTTTGAAGGTAAGAAAGAAGTTCTCGACTGCTTAGTTCTTTCGAGGAGAATAAAAGTGCAGAAAAAGTTTGCTGAGATGGGTCTAAGTTTCTCCGAGGAGTTGGCTGCTGGGGTTGGTTTTGTTAAATGAATCCTGGTGCGATTTCTGGGCACTTATTATACCGGAAGCCAAACTAAATTATATATGAAACGAAGTGCACTCTTGAATTGAAACCTGTTTTTTGAAACTTCATGGTTGGTTCAACACCACACCTCAAACACACGAACGTGCTGCTTGTGCGCCGTATATGATTATTTTATGGTGGTGCGCGATTAAGCTACGGTCCAAAGAACGCGTTATGTATGTGTTTTTTAGCCAATTCGGCAAACTAAATATTTATTTCAAGTGGTTTTGTCGCTTTATAATTTACTAATTTGTAAGAAAGATAAATACGATTATTTTATATTGGTGCTCGAATGGGTTCGAGTTCAAAGAACGCGTTACGTATGAGCCTTTTTCAGTCAACTTGGTAACCTAAATATCACAAATGATTTCATCGCTTTCAAAATTATCAATTCGTAAAGAAAGATAAATATGATTATTTCATAGTGGTGCGCGATTGGGCTATGGTCCAAAGAACGCGTTACTTTTACGCGTTTATAGCCAATTGGCAATATAAATATTTATTACGAAATATTTTGTTTCTTTGAAAATTGTCAATTTTTTACAAAGAAAGATATTTTACAATTTATAATACCTTTTAAGTCGATCTGTGTGACTAAGTGGGGCAAAATATGTCTTCAGTTTATTTTGTCTTGTTGACTGAATTTTATTTGTATCTACAAATACTTTTTAAATTTGCGAATTTGTACCTTTTTAGAATATTATATATGGACTTATTTTGGTTAAGATAAAAACCACGGAATATACAAAAATGGATGTGAATTTATTTTTCAAATTAAATTTGAGTTCATACGCTCATGTCATTTCATTCAAAATTCTCGTGACAATCAAAATTGGTTTCGACTGCTATCAGAGATAACAAACCTAACGAACTAAATTAGAGATAACAAAACGATTTGAACGATTTTAATTTCCAGGTTGTCGAAGCCGTACGCCCAATTGCGTTCTAGTTACACTTTGTGAGAAAATAATTTCATCAACATTGCTATGTGCTCTGCAATGCTGTCGTATTAAAACAAATATGTCATTTGCCTTAAAAAGCTGATTTATTTAAACAGATTACGACGACAGTGTGAACATCAACTCGAATAGTGCATAGCGAACCCACGGACTCTAGATGTAGCTCTAGCTCTGTAGATGTTAGAATCAGAAGGGAGAGAAACATGTACGAAACAGTAAGCAGAGCTTGGAAAAATTCACAATCATCAGCAATTTTAAAGGTTGGTTCACAGGCTTCCGAAGAAAATGCTATGGAATTAAATTAACAATAAGTCTGTACATGGGAAATTGATAGCGAATATAATGTGTTGAGGGGAAACGTTTAGAGTTTTTATTATGTGTGTGTGATATTGGTGATGCACACTCTGTGAAAACGAAAGAAGAATTTAGTGGGGCTAAATCCGACACAGCCAACTATTTTTTCTCATGATCACTTTCCGAATCCCAATCGGAACTGCCAGTCTTCTCATAAGCGGTGCAGTTCCTTATTATCGTCACGCAGGCATCTGTAGGGACGTTAAGCGAATCATAGAACTGCTACTCAATCACCGATACTTTTGAATCATAGTTCTTACCTGTTACTGAAATATCAAAGTAACAATGATTACTGGAACAATGACTGAGAATGTCTGAGATTCGGTAGAAGTGATTAAGTCTAAGTGACATCAATTGATATCGTTTAACCTCTACCGGTGATTGTGATAGGTGACTGAGTATCAGTGATTTGGTAGCCCTAATCTGTGATTCGGTGAAATGATGTAATACCTGTGCGGATTTGAGACAGAACTTGTGTTTCTCTAGGGTGATAGAATTTTCAACCAGGGTGCTGTGCAACTTTAAAGGGATTCTATGACACACCAGGGTGTCGTGAATTTGGTGCTAAGCTTTTTCCAAAAAGCTTACAGCGTTGACTAAGTAAATAAGCTCTACAGTTGAAAGGTAAGGTCAGAGGAAAACGTTTTTAAAATTTACTATTTTAAATGACAAATTAATTATTGACATTCTACTTTTCCTAATTATCCATTTTTTTTATATTATGAACCCATGAGGTTTTAAATTTGTTTTTTCGTTCTTTTTTATTTTAGATAAACGTAACATTTTTCATTTTATGCCTCTCTCTTCTAAATTGTTTTCAATCATAAAATAATGCATTATGTACGTACAAATGGGATAAGGTTAAAATAGGTACAGCTGAAAGATTTTATGAATTGAATTGGATTAAATCAAAGCCATAAGATAATTATTTGGATTTCCTAGTGAATTAAATAAGAACATGGATGTACGCTGATATCTTTACAAAGAAAAATTATTTTATTCTGTAAAACAATTTCTTCAGTTTTGCATGCATTTCGCTGTTGCTTTTAAATCTCAAGACGAATCAAGGGTGAAAACAAAAGGAGGAGTTTCAAAAGTGGGTGAAGGTAATGTGATTGAAATGCAATCATAATAGTTTTAAAAATGTTATTTTTCATGTTTACAAGTTTCGTAATATATGGTTACAATATTTCATTTAAGAGAGCTCTACTGAACAATAAACTCTTCATTTTCATACAAAACATTTTTTAAAGTAAGATAAGAAACGTATAAAAGTGTGCAATAAACTAATAAGGGTTCAGGCAAAGGGTCCCTATCACACTCTTAATCTCCTGCATTTGCCGTTTATTTCCTGGTTATGTAATTTCTAACGCATTTTTTTTATTGTTTTACGAGTTTCTGCATTCTCATTAAGTTGAGTCTTAAAAAGAAGCAATTTTAGGGGGGTAGAACCAACACAATGATGTAAATAGCTGTAAGGAATTCTAAAAATGTAAGTGCAAATTTTTGTGACTGAATGTTTTATTTTTTTAAAGCATGCAATTTGATTGCTTTAATCATAAAATTTCAATATTTATTTTTGGGAATTTCTTGCCAGTCAATGTATTTATTAAAAAAATAAAAATTTTACTCTGATTTTTGAAATAAATCATACTTTCCCACAGCTTATGAATTTCTGTGTTCTAGAGAAAATCTCTACATTCATGTCTTGATTAGTATTTTAGAAAAAATTTATAGATTATGAATTAAACTATGAGACAGAGAATATTGAAAAAGTCAAAAGTTACTGGGAAAAAGGAAAACAATTTCACAATAATTGGGAAATGAGATACAATTAGGAAATAGGAAGAAGTTAGAAAGGATAATTGATGCAATTTAGAAGCTAATTTCAGTTTCAGGAGCTAGGGTAGCATGGAGGATAGAAATGTCGCATCTAAAGTCAGGAAAGAAAAAAAGGATATCCGCATTAGAGTATCGAGAAAAAGTTATCTTTATACGGAAAGGAATAACAGGCTTAATATAAAAACTCATCGGCTGGGATAAAAAGTTTGAAATTTTGTTTAAACGTCATGTTTAAGTGTTGTTGATAAATAAAATTTTTTAAATATCTTAAATGACAAAAAACAGCATCCCCTTCCAATCAATCAGATTCAGTCAGTTCAGAATCACAATCACAGTTTAGAATCACAGATATTCTTCGGTAACAATCACAGTTAAAACTGTTACTGTGAAATCACTGTTAGTAACATCCCTCGGCGTCTGTTCATGATGAGCTGTTGCATAACAGTTATGACGTGTTTATTTGTTACAAACGCATCCAGCGACATCTAGTGGCTAAACTCACATTTAGCAGCTTTTAATATTTAAAAATCTTTCATATATATTATTACGAAATTATGTTTTCTTTACTTGAACCGTAAGGGACACAGTACCCTAAAGATAACCAAAGTGTCGATACAACTTGAAAGAATATGTGTGTGCAAAATTTTATAGCTGTAGCTACATTATTTAGCCAGTTAAAGTTTGTTTCTATCGAATGTAAGGGACCGAAACCAAAAGCCATTTAAAACTTTAAAGTGCTTTTTCTTAGCTTTTTATTTTTCATGATTACAGTGAATTTAAAATGTAAGTATTATTTGGAATTGATGTAGAGATTTGTAACTTTGGTTGTTTATTGTGATATATTTGTTCATGGAATAAGGATTTGGAAGAAAAGTTATTTTTTCAAAAATTGATGTAATCTACTATGACTGTTTTTTGCTGTTTTCCGCAGTATTTGTTACAAAAATATCTGTAAAAAAATAAATAACCGTGGTATATGTAATCCATGTACAAAATTGTGGGAAACACTTCATGAAAGGTAAATAAAAAAATATTTAAAAAATAATAATATTTGCACAAGCGGAGTAGTAATTTTAAAGTATTGAAATATTTTTGGCAAAAATTTAATTTTTTAAAATTATTCTGATCATAAAAATGATTTTTCTTTTGTTATGTATATTTAATGTATACAGGAAAAATGTACACAAAAAACATTTTGTTGTGATTTTTTTTTATTGAACAAAAGCAAACTCCCCGTGCACCTCAGAAGTACAACACGGGGCTTACAGAAGTAAGTTGATTTAACAAAGGCACAGTGGAAAACAATTTAACTGAAATTACAAGATTTTATGAACTTGACAAATGAGTAGAAAAGCAGATTAGATTTAACAAAAACATTGAGTTTCACTGGCCATGTTTCACCTAATTTTCTCAAATCATTTTTTAGACACATTCTTGAAGTTTTAAATGCAGGACAACTAAAAAGCAAATGCTCAACATCTTGTGGCTGCTTTTTAAAACACTCGCACAAATCATTAGTCCGAAGATGAAACCTATATAGATATTTAGCAAAATTTCCATGACCAGATAAAAATTGTGTAATTTGGAAGTTTGTGAAGAAAAATAATTCTGAGTTCAATCTATGCTTAATAGTAGGAAAAAATTTTTTGGTGTGGCCAGCAACAGGTGTTGTGAATATTAAAACAAAGGAAATGTTCAACGGGTACCGTTATCCCTTAATCAACCAATGCGAAATGTTTATAAGTTGTATCACTTGAAATATACACAGGCAGCTAGTGTCATTTTACTCTTCAACGATCCTGCTTACATCTCAATAGAAACGCACTCTTGATCTTCAGTACCCATCTCAAATGCGTCAAAGTCAAGCTTGATAAATACCACGCACATCCGCGGTACGCGAATAAAGGAAAATAAAAACTAAGCGAAACGTCGAGTTTCAAAAATAAGAAAGGAGGCGAGATCCGAAAAGAGCCCGACAGTAGAAATAAATCTCTATGGTAAGAGATGGTTTACCTCGGCACAATCCGACATCGATTTGAGCTGAGGGAAATATTCAATAGGACCAGCCTTCATTGTCGCGGTGGAGTTTCTATCAGCAGACTTGAGAGATAAAGGGGAAGAGGGGGTGAACAAGTCATGGGAACTGCAGGATTTTTTGTAAAAGATGGCGTGTGTCGAATTTGGATGGTTGAATAAAAGGGTTCTATTTGTCAACGTGAAAAAAATGGTCCGTTTATTCTTTGACAAAAATCAATTATCGTTGCCTTGGGATACTGTGCTGGCAAAACTGCACCAAGTGAAGTGATATTTTGCATCCGTGAGTTTTGTTGATAGTGGGGGTTTATGTGTTATCTATTTGGAGGGAGGGTAGAGATTTCAGCTTTCAAAAACCAAACCTCATTCCTGAGAAACAAAATGGCTTTTAGCTTCGAAGGTCTAAATTTCGATATTAAAATGTTAGAAAAGAGCTAAACTCATCTTCTAGGGAAACGCTCTTACTTTTAAAATCTTATTTCAATCTGCCTCAAGTCAACAAGTATCTACTAGTTTAGTAGAACTACTAGTTTAGTTGACTAACTTGTTAAACATCGACTTTCTAATGAAATTGACGGAACATGTAGGCGACGTAGCTGTCGTAAGATCGCAGAAGGGTAAACCACTTGGCCTTACGAATTGGCTAGGACAATTGGCTATCGAAGCGCAGATTAGTGTTTTTGGTTACTCTGGATAATTACTTTATTTCTCATGCTTTTTCCCACAACTACGTGACAGATCTTTAAACCGAGTGATCGGAAGAAGTAAAATGAAGCTGCTCACACATACTCTGTCTATTTCATTAGAAGGTCGATGTTGTTAAAATGCTGTACACTTATATTATGTCTCCGCAAACAAATAGAGCACCTTCAAACAACAATTCATTCATACTGATATCTTGTGTTTAGTATTAATACGTATGCTCCAGCATACTGGTAATTTTTTCATACTGCACACGCACATTTCAATACAAATCTATGAGATGGATTTTCAGTGTAAAACAATCACACCATATGGAAGGCGTGGATTTTACTTCCTATTATCCAAATGATCTAGCATGATACCAAATAGGGTTACCTTAAAATATAATTTATCTCATTGCCGACGGGGCCGACGTGACTCAGTGTGTATGCCCACTGAGCTAGAAACCTTCGAGTTGTAGGCGGCGCAGGTTCGATTCCTGCCAGGTGCATTTCTCCCTGGGTGTATTTCTCTCTTCTGTGTCAGTAAACCTTTCACTGTGTGTGTCAGTTACTTGATATTGTATGTCTTGTGTCAATTACTTGATATTGTATTGTGTCTGACATGGCCAAATATGACCCTTGTGCCATAAAACACCCAAACCAACCAACCTTATTGCCGACGTTTGGCATTTGATTTAAAAGGCTCGACACGCTGAAAATACTATATCTTCCAAACCATAAAGTATTGGATGTAAAATATTAGTACTTTATGCTTTGTGATTTTAGCACGTCACGATGTGCTGAAGTCGTATTCGAAAAACAAGCCAAGTGACGTCACGCCCGGAATACGTACAGGAAACATGTTCCGCCGTAAAAAGACTAACGCCACCTTCATCCAGCTTCATAGCAAAAACCTCTCATAACTCCCAACCCTATTTTTAGCATGCAGTCCCGCCTCTAATTCGGCAGGTATCGGGTTTTTCCGGTAGAAAGAGTAAGAGCGGGGCGGTGTCAAGCAAAGGGCGACCGAAAGACAAATCTATTGCATTAAAACATCCCCCAAAAGCAGCTGGCCGACAAGTGCGGGGAACAGGGCGACCCAGAAATAACTCTCTCCCAAAAGTCATTTTCTATCGCTCCGGTACCATTCTCCCTGCAGGTAGTAAATTTTACGCTCGGCTGTCCCCGAGGTACTTTCTTTCCGAGTTGTCCGAAGGAATCCAGACACGGTCCGGGCGAATGGGATAAATTTCTGTCTGTCCATTTTTCTTTCTGACCTATAACATTTAATGGAGCGTGCATGGGATATGCAGTCTGTCCGAGAGAGTTCCACGCATGGAGTATAACGCAGTGTAACAAAATCTGTTTCTGAATGCTCATGCAAGTACGGTGATGCTGATGTATGAGGCTTAATGTATAAAATGATGAATTGAAGCAGTTGTTTTCAGGTGTATTGGGTAGCCTAAATCTATGGCAGGAATACATTTTTTCTCGTTTGGGACCTGGTCCGCGGTAGCCCAGTTGGAAGAGTAACGGATTAGCAACCGGAGGGTTGCGAGATGGAAACTCGAGGCTGGTGCGAGTTAAATCTATCGTGGCCTCAAATGTCCTCACGTTGGTGCGGTGTGGAAGTTTGGAGGGGGGGGTCATATTTTGACCGTGGTTGAAAATTACGAGGCGTTGCCCTTGGATCTTTCCCTTCGGGATTGATCCGGGACCATCGCCAATAGCCCCCGTTGTGTTACTCCAGTGCGATATTGATTAACTACCTACCTTCTAAAAGCCAGAAACATGCCAATTTGTTTGAAGCATGGAAACATTTTAACAAAGATTACTTGTAAAGATTTTAGATTGGGATGCGTTTTGGGTTGGTAGTTGAATTTACATCGCACTGATGCAACTCAACGGGCTATTGGACACTGTTGCCCTTGGATCTTTCCCTTCGGGATTGATCCGGGACCATCGCCAATAGCCCCCGTTGTGTTACTCCAGTGCGATATTGATTAACTACCTACCTTCTAAAAGCCAGAAACATGCCAATTTGTTTGAAGCATGGAAACATTTTAACAAAGATTACTTGTAAAGATTTTAGATTGGGATGCGTTTTGGGTTGGTAGTTGAATTTACATCGCACTGATGCAACTCAACGGGCTATTGGACACTGTTGCCCTTGGATCTTTCCCTTCGGGATTGATCCGGGACCATCGCCAATAGCCCCCGTTGTGTTACTCCAGTGCGATATTGATTAACTACCTACCTTCTAAAAGCCAGAAACATGCCAATTTGTTTGAAGCATGGAAACATTTTAACAAAGATTACTTGTAAAGATTTTAGATTGGGATGCGTTTTGGGTTGGTAGTTGAATTTACATCGCACTGATGCAACTCAACGGGCTATTGGACACTGTTCGAAATCAATGTTGAAGGTAAAGATCTGAGGACAGCACCTCGTCACTTTGAATCACTGTCAGATGGAGAGGTCATCACTTGAGCTGGCACCTCACTCTCCAAACTTCCATACCACGCCAAGGGGTGCGTTTTACATAAGTATCGCACCTAAATTTCACATGTTGCGCATACTTCCGTTTAAGTCTGGTTGTATTCTAACCTCTAGAGGAAGTCTTGCAATCATACACGTGTCATTGGTAGACAGAAACTATCATTCGGTTGGCTATGGATAGTTAAATTCTAAATAATTGAAGATTTTTCTTGAACTCGCACCTTTTTCTTGAAACACTGAAACATTCACTCTTTTCTGTAATGGTAACCCGGAAGTGATTTGAACTGCAACCTTCCGATGCTACTAATGAAATTTCTGTCAAGTATACGCCAAAATCATCTTTATTGAAGCGTAAACGGCTAATATTCCCTCCCACAGGTGATTCAATTTACCACCAAAATCTCAACTTTTGTGAGTGACACGTAGTGCACCTGATCGGTAAGTTCTAAAAGCTCGAAATTTTCAAGTAATTCAATTTGCACTAAGGAACCAAAAGATGAAAATTCTGATTGAAGGTGGGCTTAAACTAATCACATCCATGTAATCACCCGAATGTTTCACACACGCTCGTGCTATGTTGCTCCAATGACACTAGATCAAGTAGGGTAGAACTTCACTTGAAGTTGTGAACAGTACCAGAAGACTGAAGCAGTGATCATAAGAAACCTTCCTAGTTGTGGAGGAAATGGTTCAAAAAGATCTGGTTACTTACAACACTTTCGAATAAAATAGATTTTAGAATCGCTGTTTAGAATCTAAGAATCGCTGAAACATTCAATTAAGGTCATGATCGTTGAAACAGTTAATTAAGGTCCAAGATTCGTTGAAACTTAGTTAACTGAGTTCTAGGAATCGTTGAAACTTAATTAAGATCCAATAATAGTTCGATCTTAGTTAATTAAGGTTTAAGAATCATTGAAACTTAATGTCTAAGAATCATTGAAACTTTATTAATTAAGATCTAAGAATCGTTGAAACTTAATTAATATCTAAGAATCATTAAAACTTAATTAAGATAAGAATATCATGACTATTAATAAAACACCGGGTTCGCACGATCATTAAGGATAACTGAATTATAGGTTGTATGAAAATGGCTGAAAAGTCCTCAGTTTTAAGATAGATCCATTACACCTTTTGGATTTGAGATTTTTTTCAAGTTATCGACATTTCAGATACATTTTTCTTTGTTTCTCATGCTTTTCCACGATTGCAATTTTTATTTTTCATCTTATATTTCTGTTACTTTCAGAAATCACGTATCCTTTTTTTACTTTCTTGAGTAGCTAAAAGAGAAAACAAGTAAACAGATCAATCCAATGTTGAAAATCACCTTACAATACCCAGAGTTAATGATATGAGATTGTAAAGAAAATACAAATAACACGACATTGCACTAAAACTGACGAATTAATTAAGAGTTCCACCGAAAACCCAAATGACAGATGATAGTCTATATCTTTTCAGGAGCTACCCACTCTGCCCTAGCAACCTGCGAGTTGTAGGCTAAGCAGGTTCGATTCCTGCATCTTACCCCGGATGAATTTCTCTTTTTTGCCAGTAAAAATTTTCTTGTTTGTGAGTTGAGTAGATCTTGGGCGAGATATCTCGTCGAAAGCAATTGGAGGGTTAAAATAATAATTGTAGAAATGTATTTTTGAATTTATAAATTTAAACAAGCATTTTTTACGGTTACTTTTTCTCAGCATGTCCTAAAATATACGACATAATTTTTCAAAAACTGAATAATTGATGCGTGTGTAACACTAGATAAGAAAACGTCGAGCACCATAAACATGCACAACGATTTCATTTGCTAAAAAAAGACACGAATAATGGAGGGTTAATATTTCAGATATTTCTTGCAAACAAGACTGTTTGCTGCATTCCTCATGAGTACTTGTGTCAATTTACTTTTTGTCTTTTTCGGAAACTCTTTTTTATTCTGTTATCCAAAACAAACAAAACGGTATCCTACAATAGCAGAGATTTCCGATAGTTCTAATTTTTCACATAATTATTTAGCGGTTTGCATTATTTTTGTTTCCAATACTACTTTCCTTTTAAAGAGAAGCAGCAAAGGTAGTCAGGTAGCTGAATTAACGTAGCACTGGAGCAAGACATCGGGTTATTGGCTGCGGCCAGTGATCATTCCCAAAGGAAAAGGTCTGAGGACAACACTTCGTAATTTTGAACCACGGAACAGAGGACGAGGCCAACACCTGATCTGGCAACCCACTCTCCAAACTTCCACACCACACCGAGGTGAGGACATTTGAGACCACGATATATTGAAAGTGCACCAGCCCCCACGAACACGACGGTCTTTGTCTGGATCGAGTTTTGAACTCGCAACCCTTTGGTTGCTAATCTGTTACTCTTCCAACTTGGTTGCCACGTCTCCTTTTGTTTGTGTATGTCCATAGCTTGACGTTGTCTATCTTCTGTTTGACGCACCTTGGCCAAATATGATCCTTGTACCACAAGACCGAACCAACCTGTGATATCTGATTTATAAATTCATGATTCAAGTCTGAGACCTGAATCAATATACAAAAGAGCATAACAGAAGACTAAATACTAATGATAAATGGTTTCATTTATGGGCAGAAGAAAGAATTACTCGTGCAAATTGCCTTATAGATTCTGCATTACACTTTTGAGAAGACGAATACTAAATTATGGTGTAAAGGAATATTCAGTGTTTAAAATGTTGCACACATTCATCACTAACCGTATTTATTATGCTTGCGTATTTAAATAAATAAGTAGAGTAGAGCGATAATTTGCATCACAATTGTGCCTTAGAAACAGGTGTAAAGTTAAGTGATATAATTAACTATATTTTACATGTATGCAGTATAAGTATTGCAAATTGCATTGCATCTGCAAACTAAACGAGTGTAGTAAACTATTGTTTACCATTAACTAGTATAATAATTTAGTCAAATTCACGAGTGGAGGTACAACAAATATTGATTTCTTGAACTGTGGAAAGAGTTTTATTATTTGGTCAACTTGACCATCTAATTATTTAAAATATGCTTAATATTTTATGGTGGTTAAACCACGATCCCATGCACTCGAAAGAATAATGGCATCGCAGTACCCTATCCTAATCCATTCAGCCTAACAGTGAGTGCATAGAGTGAGATATTAAAATTTGAATCCAAATTCAAAAGTCAGTTGATTTATAAATCACCTTTTATTACTGATAACAAAACTATTACAGATGCTTCCTATTTCCCATAACAGAAGCATGCATTTGCAATGTTTCTACACATAAAACTAGAAAATTATTTCTTTAGTTATGATGGTATTGCTCCGTGATACGATATGTGGAGAATGAATCTGTTTGCTCTACTTTCTATCCCTCTCTCTTATGTTACAAGAAGATTATTTTGCTGATCTTTCTTATGAAAGTTCGTTAAAATAAAAGTACAACTGGTTTTGATTATATCCAGTGATTAACTGAACTCGCAAGAAAAGCTCCAAGTGCTTAAGTATGTCCCTACAACTTATTTGTATGAAACTGTATTCGTCCAGCTACGTATTTGAAATCTAAGTTCTGAGATAGACTTGAAGTTGTGACTAAGCTAAAAAGCAGCTTCAGTGTTATATTAAGATTAAAGTATGCAATTTGATACACACACATTAATATTATAATTTTGCAAGTTGAAAGCTTTTAAGCTTTCAACTTATGTCGTGCGAATATGATTTACTTTTGAGTTCCTTAAAGTTAACTAAAGTAACGACAGGCCCTTAAAGCCTGAACAGGAAGCTTTAAAACATCCTGTACATACTTTCTCAACGCTACAATACACGTGGTATCTGTCAGATGCCTTTTCAGTTTTTAACCTGAAATCGTAAGACAACCACTGGCGATATACAGTTCTAAATCTATTTACGAGATCTATTCTATTGTCAATATAACGAGAACGGTTTGCTGGGCAACGATGGAAGTTAACAGCAACGGATAGGGGACATCGATGTGCCGGCGTGAAAAGTCACTAACTCATTGGACTAATCCATTGGGTGATAGACGCCCTTGAGTGAACATGTTCTGTGAACACTCACCGTAGCATTCATAATGATCGAGTGAGCAGAGCCGTAAATTTTGCATTGAACTTGAAAACGCATTCTCGGGAACTATTCAGATGACTAAAACGGCTTTGGGGGCAAGGTTGAATGAGTGCAGTGGTAGAGTTGCTTCAAAGATGGGAGGGAAACTGTTGAAAGTTGTCCAAGTACTGGAAAGCTATCAACAAACAGAAAAACAGGGTATTATGAACATGCGCGGGCTGTAATCAACAAAGATCGGTGACTGACAGTGCGCGAAGTAAAAGATGATATGGGGATGGGGATGATATGGGATTGGATATTGGGGTTTTATGGCGCAAGGTGAGATGATATGGGGATTCCAGAAACCACTATTTTCGATATTTTGACTAAGGAACTTAGCATGTGGCAGTGCCCATTCATCACATCTCGTGCAGAGTTTTTGACAAGACATCAAATCATCCAGGTGGCCTATCCCCCTACAGCCAGGATTTGGCGCCCTGCAACTTTATTTTGCTAAAGCTAAAATTACCTTTGAAAGGGAAGATATTTCAGATCATGGATGATATTCAGGAGAACATGACGAGGCAGCTGATGGCTATTCCAAAAATAGACTGCATTTTTTGAGAAGTAGAAGAGACGCTGGGAGAAGTGTGTGAGGTCCCAAGGAAATTGCTTTGAAGACTAGGTGACAAAATTCCGAGGTGCAATGTATTTTGTTTTATGCCTGGATACTTTCAGGACAGACTTCGTGTGTATCTAATTTCAGGAGCTGTAAAAAGAATGTCTAGATGACTCAAGGCGTTTTTAACACTCTTGCTGCTTGTCTCGACGAGGCATCTCGTCATTAGCAAAACTGACTATATATCCGGATGAACGATATTTTGTCTTTGTTAAACAATGACCAGATCTTGAAATCCTCATGAAAAAGCGGCAATATCGTAATGACGAGATAACTCGTCATTAGCGAAATTGATAGATCTTGATGGATGAGATATCTCTTCGAAACCACTTGGAGGGTTGAGTAGAATACTAAAATCTCACAGATGTGGCTCGCAGAAGTAATTTCTTTTACAATTGTGCAATTTTTTTTCGAAATACGTGGGCTTTTATTCATTTATTTATTTTTCAATACATGTATAGCTTTTAAGTTTCTTGAATTAAAATGAATTTTTCCTTTGTTCTCTTTACTTTTAATTTCTAAGGAACACTTCTCTTCTCGTGCAAGTTTTACAATAGTGAAAAACAAAAAAATATTTGATAAGTTAACCATCCAAGTGATTTCGACTATGTATCTCGTCCCACCAAGATAAAATTAATTTTGCTTATGACGCGATATCTGATCAATTAATATCTGATAAGTTTAGCTAATGACGAGATATCTCGTCGGAACCACCACCAGGAAGGTTAACTATGATTAAATTATTGGAACATGAGAAATCAGTCATTAAGTGTATGAAGAGTGAATTTTGTTTCTAATCAAATTCTTCGCTGATTTGCCGTAATTTTATTGATAAAAAGTGGCTATTACGCCAGATACTTTGCGCTTATCTGTGTATGTCATGTTTCAAATGCGATTATTGTATTCCATACTAATTTTTGCAATGTTAAAAAATGTTTTCCCAGCTGGCAATAATTACTCTTGTTTTGAGATGTGAGTTGATTGGGTTTGTTATGGCGCTAAGACCATATTTGATCAAACTGCTCTAAACAACGGCAAATAAATAGACATAAACACAAAGTTTCACTGACACAGAAGAGATAAATGCATCCAGGGAATAATCGAACCTGCACTTTCTAAAACTCACAGGTTGCTGACGCAGTGATCCACTAGTGGGAGAGTGAATTGAGAATTTATTTCTTCTAATTATTTGAATGATCTCAATTTATGCTCCTTCTAAATTTGTAATATCGAATTAGATAAAAAACAATTATTAATTCATTTTAATTTCTAAGAACTATAAAAAATTTTAACTTACATTTATAAAAAGTCCTCAGAATAGGCTTTTATCATACAGTAGAACCTCGATTATCCGAGCTATGATTAACCGTGTGTCCGTGTTATCCAAATCATATTTAATCCCGAGATTTCTTGTCTTATGAAGCTTTCATATAGTACAGTAATTTTTTTTAACATTTCGCATAGGCTGTTTTGTGTTACTAAGTCCGTATTATCCGAGTTTGTGGTTATTCGAGGTACCCTAGGTCCACATTACCTCGGATAATCAAGACTATGGTGCATGTAAAAGAATTGAAGAATTATTATTATTGAATAAAATAGTATGCGAGCAATAAAATTTGAATCTAATGCACTATTCCGGAAAGAAATGAAGTTTTTCTCCGTTTTGACATAAGAAACTATTTTCTGGAATTCTCCAAATTGACTGCGTGCTTGGGAATTTTAAATTTATGAAACGATAAAGTATGCCACTTACTTTAAAATGCATAGAAATCGTGAAAGAGGTGAATAGTCCTAACTCACATTTTGCACAAAAATTGTCTTTGGGCCTGCTCCAAAAAAATCCTGTTAACTCTTGTGTTTTATGAACATGCTAGCCGGGGTACCTGCAGGTTTACCGTAGTTTTAGTTTACAAATATGTCCCCAAGGATTAAAAATGAAAGGCAAATCTTATATATATATATATATATATATATATATATATATATATCAGAGCAGAAAAAAAAATGTAAACGAACTCGAAGATAGGTTTAGATGCCAAAAAGTACGGTATCTATACAGATGAACGAGATAGTCGAAGTGGACGTTCAGAAACTAATTGTGGTAACACGAGTCTGCAATTTTTGCTCTTCACTGCATTGGAAATAAGAATTAACTCTGGTCAGATGAACACGAAATGCTGCTTTGTTTTCGATTAATTTTATTTCTTTAAGAGAATGAAATGTGTATATCGATGTTGTATTGATTAGTAATGTATTTATCAATTACCAAACCACATCAATTGCCGAACTACATTTTTGTAAATGATAAAAATGGACAAGACTAAATTAGGAGGTTAAATTTAAAATTTCATTGCTTTCAAATGTAAGTTTTTGTTTTATTTTCTTATCCTGGGATCATAATTAGAGCAGTTCCATGATGTCCTTCCAGTGAAAAATGTTCATAGGACGTCCAGGGTCATCATAAATGTCCTTTCATGACACCCCCAAATACTGTAGTGCGTGACCAGAAATAGAGATGCTGTTACCCAGACAGCTGTGAAAGTCAGACTACGCATTTTTACCTGTAACATATTTCATTGCTTTCGTTTGACCAAACCCTGAAAATTCTCTCCTTTCTTCTCTACATAACTTGAATTAGGCTATTCCCCAAGCCTTTATCCTCTCCCAATGCTGTTGCAGTGCGCTATTCTTTTAAGATATTTTCTTTTAGTACTCGAGCCGCTGTAGCCCGGTTGGAAAGGTAGCGAATTAGCAACCGAAGGCCCCAATCGTCCTCACGTTGGCGTGGTGTGGAAGTTCGGAGAGTGGGGTGCCAGCTCAGGTGTTTATCTCTTCATCTGACCGTGGTTCAAAATTACGAGATGTTGTCCTCGGATCTTTCCCTTCGGGATTGAGCCCACAGGAGCACATCTTTAGGTGTGTACGGGCATCACAATCCCGAGGTACCCGAGATCTGTCCTCCCTTCTGTTTTACCCTAGTCTCCCCTTCTGCTCTTTGCTTTTTTCTTCCCTCGTTGATGTCTTTTGTTTGGCGGAGCTTGGCCAAATATGGCCGTAAAACCCAAAACAAACCCTTCGGGATTGATCCCAAACAGTCGCCAATAGCTTGTTGTGTTACTCCAGTGCGACGTTAATTCAACTCCTTGTACGAAATTGTATTCCTTGTACGAAAAGACTTGTGTTTCTAGAGACTTTCTTTAAATTAAGTTATGACTCCACCATATCTCCACATTGTCGGTGATGATGGTGCTTGGGTGCCCATAGAACCCCGAAAGCCATGCCGGCAGTAGTTTACTATGGGCAGGATCTAGCAAGCCGGTGTGCCCTTCATGTTGTGGGGCGAAACCAAGTGAGATATCTAGGAAAAAGTAAACTCTGATTCCAACCTGGCGACTTCTTTTCACGTTAGGAATAGATATTATGGTAGTTAAAGCCATACTGCTACAACAAGTGCTCCGTCTCCTTGGAGGTACAGATGTAACACCCACTCAAGGATATCAATTTGGTGTCTGTGGGGCTCAGTGGGGCAGGTTCGATTCATGCCAGGTTGAATTCCTCTCTGTATGTATTTCTCTCTTCTGTATCAGTAAAACTGCTTGTGCGTACGTTCATTTACTCAACGTTGTTTGGCACAGCTTGGACAAATATGGCCATTGCACCATAAAAAACAACCAAATATTGTGTCTTGAAAATTTAGAATCGCTATTCCTAAAACCCTTTGTTAACTTATATGTTATTCCCATATATTTCCGTAAAATTCAATTTAAAATATACTTTACCATCTTTTTTAAGGGAACTTTTATCATTAAGTTAATGGTTGGTTGGGGTGGGTTATTTGGATTTTCTGGCTCAAGGTTCAAAGATGGTTGGTTGGTTTTGGAGTTTTAGAGCGAAAGAGCCATATACGGCCATGCTGCGCCAGACACAAAACATACAATATCAAGTAATGGACATACACAATGAAAGCTTTACTGACACATAAGACACCAAGGGAAGAATGCACCTGAAAGGAATCGAACCTTCGCAGCATACAATTCAAAAGTTGCTAGCGCAGTGGGCATACCCACTAAGCCATAACGACCCTCTGAGATTAAAAAGAAAAGCAACTCTTTTGTAAACTCAAAAGTGTGTTCTCGAACACCCCAGAAGGAAATTCGAATTTTTTCGCATCGGAGTTTTAAGCTGGAATCGCGCGAAGGTAATCCAATCGACACAATAAACCCGAATTCTCACCATCAACTATCCCAGCTGCAATCGCCTGCTTTCCCAGAAAGGGGCAACTTACAATAATGCCACTTACTGGGGAAATTCGAGGGAATAACCTTGCACCTTATCACGTCCCGGAACCCTGGCAAGTGGCCCCGAGCAATATCACCAGGCTTTTTATAAAAAGCACGGGAGAAAAAAGCAAAGCCATCAGTGGAATAGCCTTAAATAAAGCAAAAATGATACTCTCTTAGAGAAGCACCTTTGAGAAAAGTGCATATCTAAATTACCCATTCATACGGATTCTTCCGGCTGTAAAAGAGCCGGTTCAGGAAGTACTCAAATTGAAAGCTTTTGTTCGGGTATTTTATTCCCTGTAGCGGGGTAATGAAAAATAAGGAATGTTCACTTGATCTTTATCAGATATGCCAATGTTATGTAATCGTTTACCATGAAGTATCATTTCCATATCCTTGTGAACAATTATGTTTTCTTAATCTTCTGACGATTAAATCCGTAGTCTCCACTGTATGACAGGAATCCACAGACAGCGGCCCGCGGATCTCATGCGGACCTCCGTTGATTTTCTGGCGGCCCGCCTCACCATGTGTTATTTTAACTTTAACAAGTCACACAATAGGTAATTTAGGTTAAAACTTCGTTGCTTTGTAGTGGTTTTTCCTGAAAGTAACTAACAGTTTCAATCTTTTGTAGTGTGACAAGTTTGGAGAGTGGAGTGCCTGCTCAGGTGTTGACCTCGTCATCTTCCCGTGATTCCCGTCAGCCCGTGGTTCAAAATGACAAGGTATTGTCCTCGCATCCTACCCTTCGGGATGCATCCCAGACCGTCACCAATAGCTCGTGCTCCAGTACGAAATGAATTCAACTACTACCATTTTAAAATATAACCGAGTTGCGGGTCCTGCATGAATCTTGATATTACTTGGATAGGTATCTAACCATCTGTAGATGATAATTCGAGATACAAAATTCATTAAAGGGGATTTGGTTTATCTACGGTCATTTTTTCTACACGAAGGCTAATTAGATCATATATACGGGGGGAATAATAAGTTAAGTGTAATAAGACGTCTATAGTACTTTGGTAATTCTGCTAATATGACTAGTTTTGATTTGGGGTAAAGTGAGTTTCTCCTAGGATACATACTTAACAGCAGCAGATGCTAAAATTTTACTTATACTAGGAAAGAAAGCGTTTTAGATGAGAAGGGAGTTTAATTAACATCACACTGGAGCAACACAATGGGCTATTGGCGATGTTCGGGGATCAATACTGAAGGGAAATATACAAGGACAATACCTCGTAAATTTGAACCACGGAAGCATTTTAGGAAGCAAATATGATTCTAGAACATTATTCCCAAAACGTTTTTCAGTTAGTAATTTACTTCAACTGGGGAAAGGGTCTGAACAATACAGCTGGAGAAGTACTTGTCGAATCGAGACTTAGGCTTAGCCACAAACGACTAGTCACAATTACCAAGATTTTTATTGATGCTTAACCCTTCAAGAGTTTCGACGAGATATCTTGTCCAAGATCTGATATACGCGCTAATTAAGAGATATATCAATCATCTAGATCCAGACGAGTTTTGATAATGACGAGATATCTCGTCGAGGCATAACTTCTTTATTACTCCAAGAGGAAAGAAGATCCAAGTAGGAAAACAAATTGCCTTTTTCTCAGAAGCAGTGACATTTTGGAAGAGTTTTGCATCAGAGGCTGGCCACTACAAGGGGTGGTTTTCGACTCGAAGATAAACCACTAGGAGGTCCCTGGAATCCCCTGGTGGTTGCCTCAAAGTGGAGGTAGCAAAATTGACCAGATCTTGATCTCATCATCATAAAAAAATAATTAACATCTTGGTGACGAGACATCTTGTCATTAGCAAAATTGGTCAGATGTTGATGGACGAGATATCTCCTTGAAATCATGTGAAGAGTTTATAGATGCGTTTCCAGAGATTTAATATTTTTGCTATGGACGAGATCCAGACAAATGTCTCCGTTGTTTTTACACGCAAACCTTTTTTCAGTGTCTGGAAACAATTGTTTTTCACGCGTCTCTTAATTCCTTTCTTTCGAGACGGAAGAAAAGTTATGTCAGGAAAATGGGACATTCCCATTTCCTTTGAATACTTTTCTTTCTGGGCGAAACTTTACCGAGACAAAACACACGGTTGAATACGTAAACAAACAAAACAAAGCCAAACGCAAACTGCACACGCATGCCCCACCAAAATGGTGCAGCTGTTATATTTAAAGGCAGGACTGGAGGAGGGGGAGACTATAGCCGAGAGACATGAGAATCTTTCCCTCCATTACGCCATGTGTCCCGATGCGTAAATGCCCATTTCCTTCAGTGCCACCTACTACATGCTTTTTCGCAAAATAGCCCCGAAAAAGGGCAAAAGCAAAAAGGGAACGAAACACTGAATACTTCTGGACAATTCCTGACGGCGAAAATGTACCATAGGCCTCGCAGACGAGGGAGAAAGAATTTGAGATTTTCTTCTGGTGCACTTTTTCTGTCTGGCCTGGAGTTTGGCAACTCAAAGAAACAGTTCCTATAACAGGCGGGGGATTTCATATAGATGTGAATTGGGATGGATGTTAAGAGCATGAAGAGTTTGCGTTACTGGGAGCAGACAATGGAAACCAACAGTCTCAATTTCGTTTAGTAGACGGAATTTCGAAAGAGCTCTAGAACTTATTAAAGAATAATAGAATTGAAATGTAATTGGATTCTTCCAAAATGGGTTCTAAAAATTGGGGTCACAATTCTCTATTAGCTATGGAGTTTTAATCTGAACAATCTTAGAGGTCTTAAGCACAATTCCAACTTGGAAACTACAGTCTTCCCTACATGATCATCAATTTCAATCTTATTGACCAATAGAATATTTCCAAAAGATTCTATTCTATAGAAATGAGACGTAGAATCCTTCCAGATGATTTTATTCTAAGGAAAATACCAATAAAATCTTTGGTTAATCTGGTTCGAAAAGGTTCAAAGAGTTTATGTATGCCTGGAGTTTGCCAGTCAGAGAAAGAGTTCCTATAACAGTCGGTGGATTTCATATGGATATTGTGAATTGGGATGAATCTTAAAAGTATGAAGAGTTTGAGTTAAGGGGATCAGACAATGGAAAGTCCTAATTTCATTTAGTAGACGGAATTTTGAAGGAGCTCTGGAACTTATTGAGGAATAATATAATTGAAATGCAATGTAAATCTTACAAAATGGGTTTTAAAAATTCCTTTAAGTAACATTATGGTTACTCGTACGGGTCAAAATTTTCTTTTCAAAAAGTTATAGAGTTTTAATCTTTCCTCTCTGAGTGGCCCTCACCCATAATTCCACCTTTCAATGTGCAGTTCTCCCTGTATGACTAACCAATTTTAATATTCTTGACCAATAGAATCTTTACGATTCTATTCTAAAAAATGAGCAGTCGAGAATATTTCCAGAGGATTCTATTCTAAGAAAAAGACCGATAGAATCTTTGGTTCGTCTTTGGTTAGAAGAGGTTGAAAGCGTCCATGTCTGACCTGAAGTTTGGGAACTCAAAGAAACAGTTCTTATAACAGGCGGAGATGTCATATGGATATTGTGAATTGAGATGATGTTAAGAGCATGGGGATTTTGCGTTACGGAAAGCAGACACTGGAATCAGTGTCCCAATTTCGTTTAGTAGACAGAATTTCGAGACTTCTAGAACTTTATTGAGGTAAAATAGAACTGAAATGCAATTGGAATCTCCAAAATGGGTTCTAAATATTTTCGTGAGTAACATTATGGTTACTCGTATGGGTCACAAATTTCTGTTTTAACCCTCCTGGTGGTTGTCTTGACGACGTGTCTCGACATTAACAAAACTGAACAGATCTTGATGGACGAGATATCTCGACATTATAAAAAATGACTTGATCTTAATCTCGTAATCATAAAAATATGTCAATATCTTCATTATTCGGAATTTAATCGGCATTCTTTAAGACGAGATATTTCGTCATAAGCAAAATTGGTCATATCTTGATGGACGAGATGTCTCGTCAAAAACCTTTAGAGGGTTAAAAGTTATGGAGTTTTAATCTTACTCTGAGGGGCATAATTCTACCTTGGAACCTACAGTCTTCCCTGCATGCTAACCAATTTTAATTTTTTTGACCAATACAGGTAGAATCATTCCAAAGGATTATATAAGGAAAATACCAATAGAATCTTTCTAAAGAATTGTATTCTAAGGAAATGAGCAGTAGAATATTTCCAGAAGATTCTATTCTAAGGAAAATACCAATAGAATATTTCCAAAGTATTTTATTCTGATCCTATTCTAAGGAATGAACCCATAAAATCTATTATAAGGAAAATACCAATATAATATTTTTAAAAGGTTTTATTCTCATTCTGTTCTAAGGAAACTACCCATAAAATCTTTCCAAAGGATTCCATTCGAAGAAAAGAACCAATAAAATATTTCTAAAGGTTGAAAGAATCCATGGATTTTTTCTGAACCAATAGATGTGGTTATTTAGACATTATATGTGGTGGAGTAAAACCAATACTATACTTCTTCACTTCGATTTCATGATTCCCAGAGGATTAAAAGAGTATCTACCAAAAGGTATTATTTTTCAACAAACATATTTTGTCTTAACTATGAATAAATCGATAACTTATATCAATACATTTGACGTGTTATGTTAATTTTGTCTACGTTACATACCAATAGATAAAATTAAAGCCGAACAATTTCAGATGAAAGCTCAAAAAGTTTCACGACAGTATTTGATTACAAAATGGAAGTTTATGGATTAAAGTTCGTACGATACCTCTATCAGAAGAGCCGAGTCCTCATATATTTCGTAGGTTAATATATTTATATGAACATAACATAGGGAAGTACTGGACACACCGGAAACACATGAACTTGCTGCATAGTCATTAAAACGAATATAAGAGGACTCGGGTATCTGCTGTAATGAGAGGAATAGGAAAGTTTGACAGTAAAGCTGTGTTAGTACAGAGATTACATTAGACTGATACACGAAAGCCTACTATACCGATGTATTCTGAAATTAGTGTATCTAAACGACATATAATTCGTTCAATAAATATTTTAATTCTACTTTTTATTGTTGATTAGACTATATTAACCTTATATGTATTTTTACTTATTTACAACAGCTTCTGTTTGGAGCAGCTTGTCCTCCTTTGGACCTTGCACCATACAACCCAAACGAGTCAACTGAAATTACCTTAATATTCTGATAATTGTGGTATTAGTAAGGAACATTTTAAACACAAATTTAGATGCTCGTAACAAACTAATCAAAATTTTATTTTAGGAAACTTAAATATTTTGTTTCAAAGCAGTGTCCCAAATATTTTCAATTAGGATTTTCCTCTTATTTTCCAGGAATATCCCTCTAACCAGGTAAACCTTTCTTGATATAAATATTGGTATATTCTTTATTAAATGCCATTTCAATCAGTTTCATATACCTGAGATTCCTTTTCTGTCAAGCTAAATGTAGATGGAGGTATGTTTTTGCTGCGGAACGTGCTTCAATATGACATCACTTGGCTTGTTTTTCGAATACGATTTCTGCACTTTGCAAACAAAAATTCCAAAGAATTCCGAATTGATATATGATAGTTAATTGTTGAACGCCAATTATATCAAACAAACCTGAGTTGGCACCCCACTTTCCAAACTTCCACACCATGCCAACGGGAGGGAGGAAATTTGAGGCTACGATAGATTTAACATGCAACAACCCCACTTGGTGTCTAGTTGGATCGAGTTTTGAATTCGCAATTCTGCGGTTGATACTCCGCGACTCCACCAACCGGACTGACCCAACCAAAACTGCGATAAACTACACTTTAAAGCAACTTCGATATGTTTTATGCGAAAGCATTTGTGTTACAGGAAGTAAAATCTCCGTTTTCCGTCTGGTTTGTTTAAACTGAAAATCTCTCATACTCGTACATTTTATCACCGAAACATTTTCGTACTTTTCTAATGTTTCCTGAGGATCAGAAATTCTCCCTAGGAATTTCTACCGGTTTGGGAAACACGGTTCTAGGTAGGTAGTTAATTTACGTCGCATTGGAGCAATACTACTGGCTATTGTTGATCGTCCAGGATCAATCCCGAAGGGAAAGATCAAGGACAACGCCGAATAATTTTGAAACATGGTCAGATGACGAGAACACCTGAGCTGAGACCTACTCTCCAAACCTGAGATCCACTCTCCAAACTTCCACACCACGCCAACGTGAGGACTTTTGGGGCCCCGGCGGTCTTTGGTTGGACCGAGTTTCGAACTCGCAACCTTCCGGTTGCTTTTACAACTGGGCTACCCCGGCACTACGGTTCTAGGTTATTCTAAGGTTTCTTTGTTTATATAAAGATTCAGAGAAGTGGGATCTAAACCTCTTCAGTCTTCAAGCATATCTGGGGGAATATTGTTAGACCATTAGACCATATACACTTAACACAGTATCAGCGGTACAGCAAATACGATACTTCGCGTAATAAACGTCCTATTTTTCTTACTTTAATATTGACTCAGATGAAGCATAACGCATCCCGAATAGCTAGACGTGATCGCATCTCGCAGCTAATCAAACCCATGGCATCCTTATCTCTGTTTGCTCTGAACGCTTCGTTTATTATTTATGTTACTTCTGCTAGCAGATCCTTCCACTTAACCGGGTAATGCATGTAGATAGGGAATTAATGAGTTTGCTTTTTGGTTTTAGAGCCAGCTATTTGGCTTATTTGACTCATGAGTGGCAGTTAAAGCAGAAGTGTTAAATAACTATCTCCGCTTTGCGTTTCTGCGCTTTATGTTACTCTGAATAAATAATACATATGGTGTGTTTAAGGCCATGTTATTGGTTGGATAAGATCTGCAAATGTTTTGCTGGAATCCTTAGAAATAATGATATGTATCTGTGTCAAATTAAAAGAGAGTGGAATAAAGGCTTAAATTGAAGCTTAGACGCGTATTTAAAAAACACGTGACATTTATCAAGCGTAGGCCAAGGCTATAAGATCAACTTATTTTGAATTGAAATTTCTCAAGTTTTTTTTACTGCTGGGCCTCAGGTCTTGACCTCGTTATCTGACCGTGATTCAAAATTACGTGGTGTGGTCTTAAGACCTTTCCCTTCGGAGTTGATACCGGACCGTCCCATTATGTTGCTCCAGTGCGACGTAAATTCAGCCTCCTACCTATCTGATACCCGGCCAATTAATTGAACATTACGCATTATGGCAATACAATTTGTGAGCCACTTTGCTTTACCCTGGTGCACCACGGGGGTGTGTTCACCTTACAACTCCATTCTTGCCATACATTCTAAGCTCAAACCATTTATAGAGGCCACAAGTTCATTCAGGTCGGGCAAACATCCATAACTTACCCTGGAGCAAGGGCAATATTTGCCCAATCCGCGGCAAATAACTTCAAGACAGGCAACAACAAGCAATGGATGTACGCGCAAGGAAAGTTTTAATAACACAGAAGAGAGGAAATACATTCAGGTGGAATAGAACCTGACTGGAATTGAACGTGCGCTGCCGACAACTCGCAGGTTGCTAGCGCACGGCAATGAGCCACTACGGCCCCAAAGACACAATGGAGAATGGAGTAAACCTATACGGTTGTCGAAAACTAAGTATACTGTAATTTTTTTTCTTTCGGTTTAATCTTAATATCCTTATTTATCAATGTTAGGCTTTGTTAATGAATATTTCTCACATTAATAAAATGTTAGACACATTTTATAATTCTGAAGGTAGGTAGGTAGGTACTTTAATTAACGTCACACTGGAGCAACACAACGGACTATTGGCGACGGTCCGGAATCAAACCCAAAAGGAAAGATCCGAGAACAACACCACTCAATTTTGAACCACGGTCAGTTGACGAGGTCACACCAGAGCTGGCACCCCACTCTCCAAAATCCACTCTCCAAAATCCACTCTCTAAAGTTAGAACATTTGAGGCCACGACAGATCTAAAGTGCACAGTACCCTTTGCACACGACGGTCTTTGGTTGGATTCGAGCGCATTAATTATTACAAGAGTAGATCGATTTGCTTAAAAACTGTCCACGATAAATGTTCTGCATTTTAAATTAGATTTGTAATTCGCCATTTAAATCCAACGTGCGATAAAATACTCTTATGTCACTCTGAAGATTTCCCTCCCAACTATTCTAAACTTTACACTGCGAGGCTATTTTACGTTTGGTATTTTGACGATAAATCAAGTTGATGTATGAAATATTTGAACTGCGCATCGGAGTGTTCCTTCCAAAATCAATTTAACCTTTAGAATTCCAGACATCCTATGGCTTCGCAGACACCTTTTAGTCATCCTCAACCTTCCTGTTAGAATGGATTTCTGTCAAGCCCCTACATTTAATACTTATACCCTGTTCTCCTGGTAGAAAGGTTTCACTTTGTATAAACAGAAATATTTAAAGGGCTTGTGTTCAATATAATTCCAAGAATTATAAAGGAAACCAAATTTATATTAGAAAGAAGAATATAACAAAAACCTAATAAAGGGGTAGGTACGTAGTATTGAAGTCGCACTGAAATTAGAATTAACGTCGCACTGAAATTAGAATTAACGTCGCACTGGAGATACATAACGTGCTACTGGCGACGGTCCGTGATCAATCCCGAAACGAAAGAGGCGAGGATAATACCTCCTGATAATTCCAAGAATTATAAGGAAACAGATTTATATTAAAAAGAAGAATAGAGAGAGAAAAACACATAAGAAGAGGTAGGTGAATAGTTGAAATACCGCCGCACTGGAGCAACATAACGGGCTACTTTCGACGGTCCGGGATCAACCCCGTCAGATCGTATAATGAAGAATCGTGCCCACTGCGCTAGACGTGAAATGGAAATAGACTATTTGAAGGAGCTACAACATTTGTGACCAACATGTGCACTAAAAGTCACATGACTGATTTGGTTGGCTGATTTGGCATCTTATCACCTCATTTGGCGATATAATAATAAATCTTATGACAGGGGAGATATGTAAAAGCGCATTTCTAGAGGGGCGACAAAAATGGCGAAATCGCCAAAATCGCATTTTATCCCTGAGTTAAAAAGGAGCCCAAAATGCACACTTGTACCCAATCTTAGTAACTCTATATGAATGTTGGAAATGCGTCTTAAAGCTTAATAAGTCAAGCCTCTACGTTTAATACTTATACCCTGTTCTGGTAGAGAGAGGTTTCGTTTCACCTTGTATAAACAGAAATATTTAAAAGGCTTGTGTTCATTATAATTCCAAGAATTATAAAGGAAACAAAATTTATATTAGAAAGAAGAATATAACAAAAACCTAATAAAGGGGTAGGCTGTACAAATACAGGAAAATTAAGCAAGCACATTAAGACAAGCAAATTAAGTGCAAGAATCCTCTGCGCATATTATATTGACTGGATGCTAGCCAACGGGGGAGGGGGAAGAGTTTTTACATTACAAACACCATTAGACAATGATAGCAAGAATTGATACAGATGATGAAATAATCGGCGTCCGCATTCCCTAGCTGACTTCGTGGGAGTGAAAATCAAGGACTTTAACCCTCCAAGTGGCTTCGATGAGATACACTGTCCTTCTAGAACTGGTCAAGTTTGTAAATGACGCGATATCTCCGCCATCAACATATCATCAATTCTGCTGATGACGAGATACATCATTATGACAAAACTACTCTATTACTCCAAGGGGAATTAAGATCCAAATATTAAAAGGTTTTGTATCAGAGGCTGGTCACTAGAAGGCAGTGTTAGACACGATGATAAACAACCGGGAGGGTTAACCCTCCTGGTGGTTGTTTCGACGAGGTATCTCGTTAGCAAAACTGACCAGATTTAGTTGGATGAGATATTTCGTTATTAGAAGAAAACCAACTAAAAATCTCGTCATCATAGAAAAAAAATCGGCAATTTCTTGATGATCAGATATTTCGTCATTAGCAAAATTAGTCAGATCTTGATGGACGAGGTATCTCGTCGAAACCACTTGGAGAGTTAAAATAGAAACTGACGTCTCATACATATTAACGTTAATCTTTTGTTGCAGGTTCATCGATTTTTTTCTTTTTGCCCCAAAGTTTTTAGAATTTTTTATGAGTGTGCTGGTCTTCTGGGCGTAGATGGAAGCTACATCCCTGAAATATTGCAATTTTGTATTCAACATGTACAGGGTATTTAGAAAATATCTGGCCAAATTGGTAGAGGGCCCAAAATAAGCATTTTTGTCAAAGAATGTGTGTACGAGAATGCCGCCTTTAGCTAGTAAAGGGCGCTGTTTAGGTCAATGGATATCTTTTCTTTGGCGTAAGGCGTCATTCCCCGCTCGGATTTTCAACAAGCTCAGAATTCGTATATCGATGCATGCTGTTGAAAATCTGCCAATGTGAAACAGTAGACCACGGTAACTTTTTCACTTCAATTTCCTTTCAAGTCCAATTTGACGCAATTGTCACTAATTTGGCGTTTTAAATTATTTTTATTTGTGAAACATTTTAGGCAATTAACTATTGCGCGTGACGTTTTCTGTCATGAAAATTTTGCGGATCGTTTTTCGGAGATTGTCAGGTAATGTGAACTTTACATTACCCAAAGAGGCTGGTCATGCAAAATGCAACCAATTGGTAAGCTAGAGGTTAACGTTTGTTGGTTGTGTTGCAGTTTTATGGCGCAAGGGCCGTATTTAGCAAAGCTGCGCAAAACACAAGACAGGCAACTTCAAATAAAAAGTGTCGTGAGAGGAAAAAGGAGATGGGGAAATAGAATAATAGGATAAAAGTAAAAAAAGATCGCTTGGGTATCCCGAGTGCACGACACTCGTGTTTACTAAAGACAGTAAACCCCATGAGAAAAGGAAAGATCACTAGAGTACCTCGGATCCGTGAAGCCCGTAAACACCTGAAGAAGTTCCCCTGAGGATGCTAGAGGCTCTCTTTCGAAGTCTAATGAAACAGAAAAGCGCTCGTTGCCTGTTTCATGTCTTTAGCAATCTTGTTAAGACTACAGATAAGAAAGAGGAGTGCCTGGCAATAAATATCTTCAAGATTCCCGATACAGGATGTTAAAGACAGTCACGAATTGTATTTCCATTGGTTTACACGAACAAGAACGTTTCTAAGATAAACTGACTAAAATCTTCTAAGTTATGAGAACGTGTCATGGAGCTTCTTAAAATTTCTAGCAAAAACCACAGAATGCGATACGTCAATAGCTGCTTCTTCGAGGTTATAAGAAATTGGATTGTAAAACCTGCAATTTCAATTGCGCTTTATTTGTTATTTGATAAATAGCTGTTGTTCTCGCTGGGTGTGGTCTAACTAGCTCGTCCACAAAAAACGTAGGCGTAAGATAAATCAGTTATAGTGAATAGATTGATCTCATGCCTGGAGATCAGATACGGCCCTAAAATATTTTTTATCAGACCCGCAGTCAAATACGATCCTCCAGACATGTCCATCTGGTACGTAGTTCAGGTATGGCATTTCAAATATTTTTATCCAGTCCAGATACAGCCCTCCAATTATTTTTGTCTGACCCACAGACCATATACGGCTCTACGTATATATTTAACCAGCCCCACAGTCCGTACAAGCTTAACTGGTCCGCAGTCCAAATATTTTGATCAAGACCGTAGACCAGATACAGACCGTAGACCAGATTAAACGGCCCACAGTCCAGATACGACCCTCTGACCCAGGATTACCCAGTTCGCAGATCAAATACAACCCCGGACAGGTTTAACTAGCCCCTAATTAAGATACGTCTTGATATAACTTGATATTATAATGTGAGATTATGCATTGTACCGATAAGCTACGCAATCATAGGTTACATCAAGTTATGGGAAAAATTTAATCTCTGAATTAATTTAATATATATAATAATTATGCATATAATGTATATAATAATTATGTTATAATTAATAAGTTAATTTTATTATAGTTATAATGTACTTGGATATATATACGGAGCGGTATATAATAATTATGTTATAATGTACTTAATTAATAAGTTAATTTTATTATAGTTAATGTACTTGGATATATATACGGATCGGACACGTCTACTCCTAGCCTGAACAGTTACATGTATTCGCATGGTATTCTATATATAGCATTATTTATAGTGTCCCAAATAGTGTCAACTACCGATATATCAAGACATGTAATGAAAAGCTAATCGCTTTATTATATTCGACAAGTGAAATCCCTCTCACAACTCTATCCTTAATAATCCTATAACGTATCCTATAACGTTGTAGTAGATTGTACTTAAACTCTTACATAGGGCAGCATTTCGATTTACCATCTGTCCATAGAGAAGGTATCAAAGGAAACTGTATTTCATTGTGGTGGTAGTCTATTACCTAACTCTTACTAGGAATCCGTGTCCATTGAATAGCCAAAGGGTAATGGCAACTTGATATAATGTGAGATTATGTATTGTATCGATAAGCTACGCAATCTTAGGTTACATCACGTTATGTAAGACAAGTGAATGTAGCATTACTCGGAAAGAATGAAATTGATTTATTATAGGGTTTGTTGTCGATGGATTTATAAAAAATATTGGTATTATTGAAATTATTGTACCTCAAATAGGTTTCCAAAGATATGTGTGTGTAAATATAGAATTGACTTTATTTGATAATTTGTTAATATTAATTGAATGAAATAGAACCGAATAACAAGAGAAGTTAAAAAATATTTTATGATTATAATTAAAAAAATATTATATGTAATTATAATATATATAATATTACAATAATATATTGTAATTTATAATATATTTAAAAATATTTTATGGATTACAATATAAAAGATATTTTAAAAAGCACTAATTTCTACATTATATGTTTTGAAAAATTCATTGTTATACGCTGTTATCCCTGTTCTCTACATCACAAATCTTTCATATTTGAACAGATTTAAACCAAACGCACAATAGAAAATGAAGTTTTCATTTTCTATTTAAATTATATGATCAGAAACATGTAGATTTGCAACAGTTTGTTCATAATACTAATTTTAAGTAACTAATAAAAACAATATATCAGATTGTTAGTATTTTAATAATTTTTCTCTATAACAATAAAAAAGGTCACTTTAGAAACAAATACATTTTACCGTGAAATATTGGATAATAAATCGTAAGTATTCTCACAAATAGTGTAAATCTTTCCAATTTTGCGAGATTATTGATTTATTATCAATAACTTATGCTTTCTCTCTCTCTCTTTCGAAGTAAAATGGAACTCAAACCAAAAATATTTATTGAAAATGTGGGTGTAATAAATGATAACTTTTTAAATAATTAGCCCTTCTCATATTTTCCTCAAGAGCTCAGGCTGTATTTCAAGAAGGGCTCATCGTCTAATGTGCTCCCGGAGTGCAGATTGGACCTGGGAAATAGGTCAGTGGTTCTGGATGTGTCGAATCTTAATTCTTGTCACATACCACTTTGTTCAGTAAGCACAGGCACCTCTCCTTATAGTATAGTCGCCAGCACCATAGTACTACTCCCGAGAACGAAATATGAAAATTTTATGTACTGTAGTGTTTAATCCTTTTTTAAATTTAAAAAATTACTTTCATTGCATTTATAATTATAAAGTTGTGCAATAAGTGTAAAAGGGAGTAGAAAAATAGTTGAATCAATGTGCTAGAGAGCAAGCTGCAGTACAAAACATTTTCTCATATCCCGGTGTCACAGTACCATGATACCGGTACCTCTGCCTTTATATACTATACTATATAGTATATACAGCAACAGAACTTCGGATATTATTAGGCGGGTGAAATTCTACATCTTTCGTTGGAGTTTTGTATGCTAACGTAATACAGTTTTATGACAACTATTTTATCTATTGATTTCAGTACCCATATTATTTGTATTTTGGAAGTTTTTCTCGAGAAGAAACGATATTTACTAAGACTTGTGTCAGTAAAGTTTTATCTTCTGAAGTCCATAGAAAGAGGGTACGTGGAAAAATACGTGGTAGCCCAATTGGTAGAGTCACGGATTAGCAACCCTAAGGTTGCGAGTTCGAAACTCGATCCAACCAAAGACCGTAATGTACGTGGGGGCTAGTGCATGTGAAATCTGTCGTGGCTTCAAATCTCCTCTCGTTGGCATGCTATGGAAGTTTGGAGTTCCAGCTCAAGGTGTCGAAGTCATCATCTGACCTTGATTCCAAATTACGAGGTGTCCTAGGAGATTTTCCTTCGCTATTGATCCTAGACCGTTGCTATAGTGCGATGTAAATTCAACTACCTATCTACCATTGGAAAGAAAGGGTACACAGCAAGTAGTATTGAGTTCACTATTACAGGTGGTTGGTTAGGTTTTATTGCACAAGGGCCATATTTAGCCAAACTGCGCCAAACACAAGACAGGCAACGTCAAGTAATGGACACACTCACAGGAAAAGTCTTACTGATACAGAAGAAAGTAATAAACCCATGAAAAGTTACTAGAATCGAAGCTGCCTGCAAGTACTTTTGCTTGTAATGAGTACTTATGTTACATATTGGTACTTCACAAGAACTTTACATGGTACGAGGACTCAGTGTGCGGATGGGAGGGAAATGAGTCACTGAAGCGTAGTCATGTAAATGCGAATTCCATTTCACAGTGAATTTCCATTATCTTCTTTTTAATTCATTATATTGGGCTTAGTTTAGTTTTCTACTCTACGATCATTTTTGCTTATTGAGTTTAATTCATAGAAGTCGACTTGAAGGAGCAAACAATTTTGCGATAGATGTGATCTGTGTTTCCGTGAGGTTTTCGTCCTATCGAAAGTTTTTCCTTCGGTAGTTCAACTCTCCAAGTGGTTTCGAAGAGATACCTCGTCCTCAGGATTTGGTCAATATTGCTAATGACGAGATATCTCGTCATCAAGATATTGCTGATTTTGTTATGATGACGTGATCAAGATCTGGCCAGTTTTCGTCTAATGATCGCGATCGTGTTTTCTTCTAATGACGAGAAATCTCGCCTGTCAAGATTTGGTGAGTTTTGCTAATGACGAGATACCTAGTAGAGACAACAACCAGAGGGGTTAGTACACAAAATTGAAGACTAGATCTTCCAGGAAGCAGCTGTATAGTAAAAACATTTTTGTCAGTCAATAAGCTTCTGCTCTGTCGACGATATTTTCACATTCCTCGGTGTGGTACGATGTGGTGGTCTGCCACTTTCACCACTGCGGATGTAGTAATTCTTAAAAATATAACAGGGAATATGGATCAAAGTAAAAGGCACTGAGAAGCGCACAAACGTAAAATGTTAAATAGTCTTATAATTAATTTGAAATGATCTGATTTCCTTAACCCTTTGAAATGCACTATGCTAAAAAACTCTTTTATTTTGAAGAAACTTTATGGTTGAAATTATATCACCTTATTTTATATAGATATTTATTTTGCCTAAAAGCATAAATGTGCTATTTTAGCTTCTTAAAGTATGGCGGGATCTCTTATGTCTCACTGCCCACCTAAATCGCTTCTAGACAGCAAAATAACTAATAATGCCTTAGTAGCCTGAATATATCCAGAATATTTAAGAATCCAGCATTAACCATTTCAAAGAGGTGGGGCACCAGGCATCCCATAACCCCTTAAAGGGTTAACCCTCCTGGTAGTTTATCTTCGCATCGAAAACTGCCCTGTTGTGTCTGATGCAAAAGCTTGTTCCAAACTGTCTCCTGTTCTGGACAAGGGACAATTTGATTTTCCTACTTGGATTTTCATTTCATTGCAGTAATGGAACAGTTTTTCACGACGAGGTACCTCGTCTCATTAGCAAAACTGATCAGATCTTGATGGATAAGATATCTCGTCATTGAAAAAATTGGTCAGTTCTTGATAGACGAGTTATTTCGTTGAGACCACTTGGAGGTTTAATGTACCGGGGGACAATATGATTTTCAAACTTGGATTTCCATTCCCTTGGAGTAATGGAATAGTTTTGTCTCGCCATAGAAAAATCGATAAGATATTGATGGATGAGGTATTTCACCATTGGTAAAATTGATCAGATCTTGATGGACGACGTATCTCGTCAGTGGCAAAATTGTCCAGATCTTGATAGACGAGATATCTCGTTGAGACCACCTGGAGAGTTAATGTACCCTATTTGAATCCTCTGAACTTCACGAGATTTTCATTAATGCACTATCACTTTTACCCTACACGTGTCTAAATAGCCATATCTACTGGTAGAAAGAATCAAAGAGAGGACTATTGGTCAGGAAGTCTAAAACTGGTTAGAAATCACGCAGGGAAATATACAGGTTACATGACCGAATAATGCGTGCAGAGGGTTAAACAGCATTCGATGAAATTTTAAATCCGATAAAATGTCAATATGCACAAGCAGCCCATCGCATTTCCTCGAAATACCAGATGGCCAGTCTGTTTCTGGTCCATCAAAAAACTGCCCTCGCTGCTCGTTCATAAGGCTCCTTAACAAAAGATGGCGCTAGCGAGGCAGGGAAAACACCGTTACACCTCCACTCCCGTTCACCCCCCTCATAGCTCTTTTAAAGCCCCTTCCCTCCAGAATCTTGCACTCCGCTTCTTGCATCCGGATGACATTCTCTCGCGTTGCATACCTAGTTGCACCGCGTGAACTTTGCTCCCCCTGCGAGTTTGCTCTTCTCTGAGTTCGGCCCGTGTTGAGTAGCAACGCTGTTCAGGCATGGTATCGGACTTGGCCGGTTGCAATATTTATTCGCTGGATTTTGTGAGGTTTTGAGAAGACTGAAAACCCGAGGTATGTTTGTTTTTGAATGAGAAAGGATGTGCATTGTTTAAGTTTTGCAAAATTACATATTTTTCGACTACTGAGGATTTGGTTATTTTTAATGACAGTCTATTGAGGGCTTACGGTGTAGATTCAAACCTGGTGTGATATTAATCACTTCATTTTTTAAACTGATTACTTGAATTCATTTTGTAGTTTCTGTATAGTGTATTTCTCAAATGTGTTTTTGGTGTGAGATTCTGGAAATACTTCGTGAAGTGGTGATATATTCATTTTAAACTGAGGTAAAATAATAACTTACCTTTTTAAAAATTAATTTTACTGTTAAAATGAGTATTCTTTTACATTCACTTTGTACAATTATTTTAGAAGCTACTTTTTAAATGCATGTTATTTGAATACTTAGAAGCAGCTTAAAACTTGATAATATTCAACTATTTCCGAATTAATAGGAACTGCTTTTATAGATTTGATTATAAAGTATCGTATGTTTTGTAATATTTTTCAAGCGTTAAAGTACGTAAGAAGTATCATTTTGTTATTGGTTGGAATAGTATAATTAAATCAGCCAACAGGTCTATCTATGTAGATTGTTTAAATCGATGGTGCACTTAAGTTCAAGGTATTTTCTGTTCTACGGATTTTACAAATCCTGTTTATCTTGACCCTTCTATGAGTTTTGTGATGATTCTATAAAAAGATAAATAATGGAAAAATTGATGTATTAACCAAAATAGAACCTTACAAGTAACTTCAGAAAACTACTGCGCAGCTGAAATGTTCTTCGTCAAGTTTCCTCTTTTTTTATGTTTTGTAAATTTAAAAATCCCATCAAATGCGGAATTGTTTTCTGTAATGTGAGAAACATTTCTGTGCTTTTGACATTGAAAAAAATTTAAAATATGTTAATATAATATCATAAAGATATATGTATTATTATATTTTTCTCATCAATTTATGTTTCAAAATATGGAAATATTGTTTTACCCTTTCAATTGTATGAACTAAGACAAATTTTCCATGACATATTTCAATTACTACATTGAATTCTGGTTAAAAATTAATTTTTCTTTCACGCTGAAGTAATGCATAATTTAATGAAGGTTCTAGGTTCCTGAACGGTTTTATCATTGAAATCTACTCGTCGTAATTTATAGAATTTTTGGAACTGTACTTTTATTAAAATATTCATGAATTTAAATTTTATTAAAATGATTTAAGTGATTCTTTATATAAAACTGTATTGCTTTTTGAGACAAGTTAACGTCATCTGACAGTGATCCAAAATGATGTGTTGTCCTCGGATCTTTCCCTTCGGGATTGTTACCGGACCGTCACCAATAGCTCCAGTGCTTCGAAAACGATAAGTAATGTTGCCGGTAATTTTAGGACGGAAAAATTAAAATATTTTTTAGAGTTTTCTATAAAAGCATTGCTTACAAATGTAATAAAAATAAAAATTAAAGTACTCTAACAAATTACAATTCAATTGCATTTTCTAAGAACGGAAGGTGCACAATTAAATTACGTTGCTAGCGTATATCGGTAGAATATATTTATGGTATTTTATTCATTAACGAAATGTCCCCAGCTTCATTTGGCTATTAAACTGCAAGTACTCATTTAGTCTTACCTATCAAAAGTTGTTAAAATAACTGATAAATATATCGTTCTCGATATTTAAAGGAAAGGGTTGTTTGTAGTTGTATTGTTGTTTAATAGGTGCAGTCTGCTCTGTCTCCTTTCTTAAAATATTTATCGGGTTTCATGCTGTAAATGCTGAACACTTGAATATTAGTTATATAGTGGTACAAAATAATTACGAGAACTTCCTAAATTCAAGGAGATTAAACTCCGACTTAGAAAATATCTAACAATGTGTTTGTATTATGAACGTAATTCTGTATCAAAATGGCATTTGACAATTATGATGACCTGAAAAATGTTGAGTTTAATTTAGATGTAATATTAAATTCATGTATAATATAGTATAAAACATCGTCGTGTTTAAAAGGTTACTTCATAACATATATACGTATACATATATATATATATGAATAAAAATCTACGAAAGTAATTTAGCATTAGGAGCTCCGAATTTTCCATATTCCTATTTCAGAAATGGCAGGACTAATTGACTTGAAACTAATCCGTAATTAAATTGCGATGTAGATTTAAAATGTGATGTTGAAATTGGCTGTTTCTTTTGAGAAATTGAAGTTGGTGCGCAATTTAATATATGAAAACGGGCCCGCAGTTTGCTTACGGGACGTTATAGGAGACGTTATCCTTTATTTTTTAATATACTCTGTTATAAACGATATGTGAATAAAGAGCAATGTTACCATGTTTTTATATCAGAGCGAATTTTTGATTATGAGTCGAATTTTTTTTTCACACGGATTTAATGCCATTAAGCATTCCGCATTATTGGTAGACATTGATAGCGTTTGAGTTTACGAGTATGTGATAACCTTTTTCTCTGTGATCTCTTACATTGAGTTCAATTAAGAATTGCATAAAAGTTGTTAGATCTCAGAGGTTTTAGAATTTTAATGTACTTTTAAATAAGAAATACATGTTATTACATCTAAAGCGATTATTTATTTTAGTCTTCTCCTTATTTAGTATTAAAGGACTGTCCCGTGCAAGTTCTGCATAAATTTAAATTTTATTATGAGAGTGCAACTGCTATTAGAGTACTTGAAAACGTTGTTGTGCCCTGATACGATATTAGTGAATATATTTTTTAACTATGCACTTGAAAACTGTAACCATGACATGGAATGTGATAAAAAATGAATTTGGAACTTTAAAAAGAAGGGGAGGAGTGTAAAAGAGAGTAGATCCGCGTTATTTGTAGTTTTGTATCGTCCTTAATTTATAAATAAATGTCTAAATTCTTCTAGTAAGCTTTCGTTTCCATGTGTGCAACCTAAAAGCTAATATACAACTATTTAATACACAATATTACTGATTCTCTGAGCATCCGAAAAGTGAATAGAAAGGGTCTTCATCTCCAGGTGAATTAAGTTGGTTGGTTGGCTTTGGGGTTTTATGGCGCAAGGGCCATATTTAGCCATGCTGCGCCAGACACAAAACATGCAATATCAAGTAATAGACACACACACAATGAAAGTTTTACTGACACAGAATAGAGAAATACACACAGGGAGGAATGCATCTGACAGGAATCGAGCATGCTCCACCTACAACTCGAAGGCTGCTAGAGCAGTGGGCATACCCACTGAGCCACGATGGCCCCCAGATGAATTAGGACTCGACTCGGATTACCACGTTATCTCCCGTCAGGGACCAAGTATTTTATCAGAATTGGTGAATTTTTGAACTTGGTGTATCATCCAAAGAGGCTCAATTCTCAAAAGCTAAACTACCAGAAAAAGAAACGTTACTAAATAAATCTTCGTTAGATAGGCAATTAATTAACGTCACACTGGAGCATTACAACGGGCTATTGGTAACGGTCCGGGATCAATCCCGAGGGGAAAGAACCGAGAACAACACCGCATAATTTTGAACCTCGGTCAGATGACGAGGTCAACACTTGAGCTGGCACCCCACTCTTCGAACTTCCACACGACGCCAACGTGAGGACATTTGAGGTCACAACAGATTTAACGTGGATCAGTCCCCTTTGTACACGACGGTTGGATTCTAACTCGCATTTCTCCGGTTGCTAATCTGCTACTCTCCCAACCGGGATATCGCGGCTCGTATATCTTCGTTAGGATGAAAGAGTATAATTCGATAGTATCTAATAATGCTTCCGTTAAAAAGAACATCAATGCAAAATAACAAGTATATGCAAGAAAATTATCATGATCATCTCAGCTAAAATATTAAAATAATTGATTATATTGCCCCAATGACTTAACTTATTTTACTTTAATTTTAAAGATTATTAACCATGAAACTTTCATTTTAATATTGAAACGCTATCAAAACTGTGCCACTATCTTGTGATGGTGCTCCAGCTCTTACGGTGTGTCAAGTGATTGTTACTGTCGTGTCCATTTTCTGAGTCAGTGTGCATTTTGTACAGCTTTCGCGATGTCGATTATTTTCTCGCTGTATAGCTGTTTTTCAAGAGGGTAATCGATGATTTGAAGAGCGGCTACTGTTGCAGGGCAGGTGAATATATGATAAGGTGTGATTTCAACTCCCAGACAGTTGATACAATTTCTATACATTCTTCTTCCATCAATGTTAATTTCCATGCCTTTAAAATGCACTGTTCTCAGTCTGGATATTGTGGTGGCGGTTTTTCTATTGGTGTAAATTTCACAAATTTGTTGTTTTATTTTAATTTTTCGTGATATAAGTTTGAATTTTACCAAAGCATTAGCTTCAGTGATAGTTATTGGGGCTTGTTCAGCATTTAATTCTCTGGATTCCTTTGCCAATTGATCTGCAGCTTCATTTCCTTCAATGTCCACACTGAAAAATGCAGCTTTGCTCCAAGCACATGAGAGTCAAGTGGTGTAGATTATACTGCTGCACTGCTAGACTGAGTATGCTGCATTTCAAACATCCATGGAAGACAATAATCACACAAGGCTCCAAATCCTAGTAGCTCCAAACCTTCGAGTTGTAGGCTGCGCAAGCTCGATTCCTGTCAGGTGCATTCCTCTCTTTCTCTTCTGTGTCAGTAAAACATTCATTGTGTGTGTCTATTACTTGATATGCATGTCTTGTGTCTGGCGCAGCATGACCAAATATGGCCCTTGCGCCATAAAACAAACCAACCAACCAACCTAATAGCTCGATATCCTTCCCTGATTAATTCTTTCTGACTGTGGGTCGGACACTTCAAAAATGAGCGATAAAAACTATAAAATACATAAAATAGTTCCGATAAAACAATATTCCATCAGTATGCAAACCTTCAAAGAAATATTTAGAACTTACTTCACTTTCTCACAGTAATTTTCCCAAGTTCGGCTGCTTTATATAGATAGTATAGGTTGAGCTACCGATACCATAGTGCTATGGCCGGTACATGAACCGAGTACAGGTTGCCCCGTACCGGTAAATGTGAATTTTTGTCCTGTAATGATGTTTTCTAATTTGTCTGTTTCCGAAGTTCAAAAATTATGAATAGTCCCATCAGATTCAAAATCACAAAAGTGTACCAGTGCGCAAATAAAAATATGAGAAAAATGTGGACGATTTTGTACAAGTTGAATACTTATATTTCATGCGGGACTGTCAACTTACCTGGTATTGGAGCCCAAAACACAGATGCGTACTAGTCATAAAATTTCCTCCCTTGACTTAAATTGTCATAATAAAATCATATGAGGTTTAAATTGAATGCATTAACAATACCAGGACAGTGTTCTTACATTTATCATGAACCTGTTAAATCACGCAAGAGAATCGTATCGTGACTTTCCACCGGAACGGGGTAAAATGCAGAGGTATCCTATTCGGTCCACGCTCTTCTTTCACTGTCAGATGATCTCTCTTACAGTTTTCCAACCCATTTCGCCAGACATTTTTAACCCTAATACCCCCTCTACCCTCGAGGTGTTCTGCTGTCCGGGCGGAAGGGGGAGATCTTTCGAAAGGATTCATCGTCCAGTGGAGAGTAATGAATCTTCCCGACTAGTGGGACACGTAAAGAACGTTTTGTCCCTCTTTATTTTCAAATCCATTTATCCCGTGTGGGATGCGTATTTGTTATTGTTGGGTGGAGAACTTTTTTTAGCTTTATCTTCCCTCGTCTGGAGATTCTGCAGAGGCTATACGTATGTGGACTTTATGGTCTTCAGTGTTTTAGATATATAGATAGTTTCTTTTAGAATTTTAACGAGGGCTTTTTACTGAGGAATTAATGCTCTGACATATCTTTTCTTTTGTATAGTTCTTACGTTTTTAGAATTCCAAACAGGTATAATCAATTGTTGATTATTTTTTCCCGTGAGATGGCGCAGACAGTCCGATCACTCGGGGTGACCTCGCTTCTGCATGTTTATGTTCAAAACCACCTCATTTTTTGTTTTTCTTTTACTTCCGTGGGGATTGCCTGCCGAGAACCAACCGGTGCTCAGTTTCGCTCTTCGCTCTTTTAATAAACGTGTTGTTTGTTATACCTGAGTTCAATTCTGTCAAGTCATCAAGCACAAAACGGGATCGATCGACGCGTCCAAACATCAATTCTATGCGGGTGAAAGTGGGCTTGTACACACTTTAAACCCTCCAAGTGGTTTCGACGAGGTATCTCGTCCACCAAGATCTGACATTTTGTTAATACCGAGATATCTCATTGAGATAAAGCTGTCTTATTACTCCCAGGGATTCAACAAATTGTCCCTTGACCAGAACTGTTGACAATTTGGAATAGGTTTTTGCATCAGAAGTTGGTCATTACAGGGAAATTTTCGACGAGCAGATAAATAATCAGGAGGGTTAAACAGACTATAGATAGAAGCAAACTGAGAGTTATAGGCTGCGCAGGTTCGAACTTTTTCTGTCGTGTGCTTGGCACAGCTTGGCCAAATATGACCCTTTCGTCAACAATCCCAACCAACCAACGTAAATCTTACAAGCGAATACTGTTTGCTGTTATTACTAATCCCCTTGGTCAAGGTGTAACATAGACCATGTTTCACATGTCGCACAACTACCAACGGATTGAGGATTCAATGAGGAGCTGTTCCACATAGACACCAATGCGGAACTTTCTAGCGAATATTACTGTTCACTGTTATTACTAATATCTTTGGTCAAGGTATAACATAGGCCCTGTTTTACATATTGCACAGCAGCGAACTGCTGTTTGTTGAGGAGCTATCCCATAGAGACACCAATGCGGAACTTACAAGCGAATACTGTTTACTGTTATTACTAATCCCCTTGGTCAAGGTATAACATAGACCATGTTTTACATGTCGCACAGCGAACAACTGCTGTTCATTGAAGAGCTGTCCCACAGAGACACCGATGCAATCTAAAATATGGGAAGGAGTTTTTGGAGGTTCCGGGGTATGATCAAATTGGAAAGTTCTTAACTTCTCTTACAAAAGTCATGTATCCTGTATTCCGGCTTTATTTTTATGATCCTTAAGTCTAAGATTGTGTTTTTGTTTGTTTAGAATTCACCTAGTATGTAGTAGAAATTATTTGAGTTGGAGTAGGTTACTAACGAATTTGAATTATTTCAATTTATTTGAATAATTTCCAAAACGATCACGTATTGAAGAACTAATTTATTATAATTAATGGTGTTAGAAGAGTTGAAATTAAATGCATGTTCAAATATATTTTCGATCTTGTGCCATAACGATACTTCGTGCGTTAATTTTGACGTCCATATTAAAGCCACACTACGTGTTTAAAACCTGATATTTATTTTGGTGATCACCTGCATTTACCAACACGTTTTCTTTTACTGAGTCCATATGACCTACTCATTTTACTTTTATATCAATAAATATGATGCAAGATACGGGCAAAAAATAGGTTAATCCGGTTAATCTCCATCTACCTCGAATTAGAAAAAAGAATAGATCAAGTGGAAAGCAGAAGGATTAAGGAATGTGCAGCGTGTTCCATTATGACAAATCCTCCCTGTAGTGGTCTTTCTTCTCGGAAACGAAAAAAATGCAATAAAAGGGAGGTCAGTACTTTTCCGAGCATCTTACAAAGTTGATTCATCACAGCAAAGTTTTATCTGATTTAGAAAGAAAAGATACGAAGGATAAGAAAATAGAAATTGCCCGTCATTACACTTCTGAAACAGATTTTTATCTGTTTCGGATGTGCAAGACAAGAATAAATGAAGAAGATTAGAGCGCTATAAGAAGTTCAGAGCAACTGAAATTGAAAAGTAAATAAATTAGAGCAGTACATTATGGTATGAACTCTGGTACACGGTATGGACAGGGGAAGAACTTTAGTAGAGCTAATGTCACTTGAATCTTCAGAATGTAACAAAACAATGAAAGTTGAGAACCCAAACAAAAAACCCTAACTTTTATGGCCGGATTTTTTAATTAGCCGAAATTTACGCATTGCCATAGTCGACAAGACCACCGTAGAAATAAAAAAAATGGTAAGTTGTATAGAAGACGCAAACTGCAGTTTTGACGTGAATACTCGGACCTGATTTTGGATTGTGAAGTTTGAACGATTGTTTGTTGTGAATATTCAACAATTAATTTAGTTTGGACGGTTAGTGTTCAGTTTGATATTAATATTGAAAAATCTTTTTATGATTAAAGGAATATCATTATAACATAGTTCGATAGCTTTCGGATGGCACCACTTATGCAGTCCTCACTACATGCAATCCAAAGGGACACGGGCTCATAGCTCACCATCGTAGAATTTCGACATATTGTGGACCCCTTCCCCGTGCTCAGTGAGCCTGTGCACTCGGTTCGAAGGTCACATTAGGTACGGATATTCTTTGTCTAACCGACGCAAAATTTATCTTTTGGGTGTTTCTTCTAGTTCTGAAATCATGAATTTTTATACTTATTTAAATTCTACTTAATTATCACCAAGTTCTCTTCATGCACGATTGTTGTTGTGCAATATTAATTATAACATAGTTCGTTAGCTTTCGAATGACACCCCTTACACGCACTCCTTACTCCATGTAATTCAAAGTTACACCGGCCCATAGCTTGTCTAGCACCGTGGAATTTCGACATATTGTGAACTCCCTCTACGCTCTCAGTACGTCTGTGCACTCAGTTCGAATGTCATATCACGTACGGACATCCTTTCTCTACGCGACGCTATATTTATCTTCTGGATGTTTCTTCTTCCGAAATCATAAGACAAAACAGTTGTAACGGTTTTTTGTAACGCTCGACTTTTCATGAATGCCACCTAGTACTGTTCCGATTTTAAAGATGTATTCACGCCAAAACGTTTATTCGAAAAGTGTTATTCCAGCTTCCCTTAGCTGTTATTTCAGCTTGCCTCCTGATTAGACTACATGAAGGAGATCTATCATGATGTCGGCTCGTATAATTCGTTGTTTAAACGTGTACAAGTTTCAATTATTTAATAAAGCTATTGTCGTAACCCGAACAGGAAAGTCGAACTGATGTTCTATCATTTAATTAGCGCTATCATAAATGTATGTACAAATGATTTCTTTATAAACGAATATCTATTGGAAACCTTAAATCTCTTAGAAATCTTCTCTCTATACAAAGACAATTATGCTGTTCATTTCATAAGCCTAAATAAATTTTCATTTCTCCTTTTCAATGAGCACTTTTTAATTTACCCTTCTATCTACGGCAGGTACTTTAAAAAAACAATTATATTCGTGCATTTTCATATAGAATTTAATTTCTGGAAAGAGATCACTAACGAATTCCATCATTATTAATATATTTCCGTGACTACGAAAATATTTCTTAGCTTAATCAAGGAATTCTATTTTTTTGTTTTAATTCTCTACTTTTCCGTTCACTAACCACTTCCTGAAAGTTAGTTATTAAGAACGGAACGAACGTATCAATTACGGAATACCTTACTGAAATCAGCGTACCTCCACACAATAATTAATAAAAAATTTTACAATTAATTGAACATTGCTATAAAAGAGAGGTTAAGGAAATTGATTTTAAGCACTTGATTAATAGGAAGATGAATAAGAATAGGTATAATTTAATGCAATTGATTCAATTAGGAGTCCAATTCACGTTCCAATGGAGCACAAGACAATCTTGTCCTAAAGAAAGGTGGATCAACGCAAGAGCTGTATAAATAATTAAAGGGTTTGGAGGGGTAATTTTAACCCTACAAGTGGTTTAGACGAGATATCTCATCCACCAAGATCTGACCAATTTTTCTAATGACGAGATATCTCGTCATCAAGATATAGCCGATTTTTTATGATTACGAGATCAAGATCTGAGAAATTTTCTCTCTTCTAATGATCATGATCGTGTTTTATTTAAATGACGTGATATCTCGTCCAAGAAAGATCTCGTTTGTTTTGCTAATAACGAGATACTTCGTCCAGATAATCACCAGGAGGGTTAAGGGGACAGTATAGTTTGGAGATAAGGATTCTTAAAAGTTAGTTATATTATCAGAGAAATTTAAATGGTTAATTATAAGGGAAGTGTTTGCTCACTCGAAAACTCCGCTTACTATTTATGAAACTCATATTCCACAAACATTGAAGATGCATATTAATGTATAAAGTAAATATTTAGAGAATGCGGCAGCGATTTTAATATTTTATATTCCTACGAACTACTCAGACATTTCTTCGGTGAATTTTACATCCATTTTAAATAGATCTCAGATAGTTGACTCAACTGCTTGTAAATATTTATGCTTCGTCTTATGAGAAAGAAAACTGAAACTGAAAAGAAATACTACTTGTGGAATATCTCTAGAAATATTTAGAGGAATAAATATTTAAATATTTTATTCCAACAAAAATGGAATAAGTTAAATACGAAATTACAACGCATCTATTATAATTTAATTTTAGATAACATTAGTGAGTAGTTATACATACAATAAATATAATTCGTAATATGAGAGTAATTTTTTTGTCAAGCTAAATGTAGGTGGCGGAAATGATTATGCGGTGGTACGTGTTTCCCGCACGTATTCCGAACATGACGTCAATTGGCTTGTTTTTCGAATATACGATTTCAGTACATCACCTCCAAAGAATGAATTCCGAATTGAAATAGGATAGCCGATTATTGGTCAACGCTAATCAGATTAAAATCCAAACATTGCCCAAAAGACAATGAATTACATTTTAAGATAGACTTACATGTATCATGCTAGAGCATTTAGTTAGAGGAAGTATTCTTTGCATTCCATCTGCTTTGGTTTGTTAACACTGAAAGTTCCTCATATTGACAGGAATTTACATTCAGAAAATGTTTTGTATTAAAAAATCTTCATTCATGCAGATTTGTGTAAAAGAGATAAGAGCTTAATATCTGATGCCGTTGTTTTCAATGAAAGATTGTGCGTATAAGTACGTAGGTAGTTGAATTAACATTGCACTGGAGCAACACAACAGGCTATTGGCGACGGTCCTGGATCAACCCCAAAAGTTAAGATCCGAGGACAACACCTCGTAATTTTCAATCACAGTCAGATGACGAGGTCAACACCTGAGCTTGCACCCTGCTCTCAAACTTGCACACTAAGCCAACGTGAGGACATTTGAGGCAGATTTAACCCTCTGACGGCCGACCCGCCCGAGACGGCTTTGCATTCAGACAACCGCTAGACGCCCGTCCGGCCTTTAAAGTGTCCCCACGTACACGACGCTCTTTGATTGAATCGAGTTTCGAACTCGCAACCCTCGGGCTGCTAATCCGCTGCCCTTTCAAACGGGCTACGGCTACCTTCCTTACGTTATGAAGTTCTTAACCCTCCAAGTGGTTTCGACGAGATATCTCGTACATCAAGATCTAATCAAATTTTCTAATGACGAGACGCATCGTCTTCAAGATATTGCCTATTTTTATGCTGAAAAGCTCAAGATATGGTCAGTTTTCCGAATGCCGAAATACCTTGTCCATCAAGATCTCCTAATGGTTTTGCTAATGACGAGATACCTTGTAAAGACAACCACCAGCAAAGTTAAACGTATAGAATATACTACTTCTGAAATGAATTACAGTGATTAAATAAGAATGTGGAACCTATACCTTTTTCACTTAATAAAACATAAAACCTGGTCTTGAGATAATTTACTTTCATCCCCAGAAATCATTCTTTCCTATTTCGGTGCATGTTTATAAGTATCACGATGTTCTAAAAGATTGAGTTTCTACACTACTCGATCCATCGGATCGCACAAGCCAAACCAAGATCTTAAGAAAATCCGACCTTTTAAGGATTGCAAAGGATTTGGTGTCTATTAGTTCAACTGACACCTGGGATCTCGGGCTTTTGAAATATGCATGATCCCGATGAATCTCGAGCAGGTGTATGGGAATTCCATCCCACGCTCTGCAAACTGAGCCAATAATTAATTCCGATGTAGATTCACGTTCGTACCTCATTGGGAACATAAATAAGATTCGGGTTGAATTCAAAAGGCCGGAGAGGTTCAACAGAATGAATCTGCGAAGGAAATAAGAGATTTATCTCATTATCTTGTCTCATTCTTGGCGATAATTAAGCTGAGAAGTGTGTACCTGCAGAGGGATGGTTAATGTTGTTTACTTAAACTAATCTGTCTGAATTATACAGCTATTTGGGTCAAACAAGATTTTGTAATTTGAAGTAAATGTTCTGTTTAGGTGAGCTAGTTCGGTTCATAACCCTCATGGTGGTTGTCTCGACGAGGTATCTCATCATTAGAAAAATGTTGACCAGTTCTTGTTGGATGAGTCTTCATTAGAAGAAAACTGACCAGGTTTTGATCTAGTCATCAAATAATCGGCAATATCTTGATGACGAGACATCTCATCAGTAGCGCAATAGGTCAGATCGTGATGGATGAGATATCTCGTCATTAGCACAATATTTCAGATCGTGATGGGCGAGATATCTTGTCATTAGCGCAATAGGTCAGATCGTGATGGACGAGATATCTCGTCATTAGCGCAATAGGTCAGATCGCGATGGACGAGATATCTCGTCATTAGCACAATTTTTCAGATCTTGATGGACGAGATATCTCATCGAAATTAAATTCATGAAAATATGCTCAGGAAAGGGTTAATTCAAGAAAGCATGTTCATTAAAGGGTTAATTCATGAAAGCATGTTACTACGCTTCTGATAGATTTTAACCCTTCAGGCGGCCACCCCGAGATATTTCGTAAACCAAAATGCCAGTTTAAGTGTCAACCCCGAGATATCTCGTAAACCAAAATGTAAGCTTAAGTGTCAACCCCGAGAATCTTTGAACGGTCACTTTTCCTTCCCCTCTACCACCCGTGTCCTCTAACGAGAGGGCGTGACTGGACACCTTTTGTGCGAGGGGTCCTGATGGGAACGGACAATCCCTAAAATGCTTCCCTCAAGTCATTGCCTTTGGCGTGTTCGTTGAGTATCACGACGGCATTCCTGTCTTTGTTAAGCTACACTTTGAAAGCGTCTATTTTTGGGTTCTTCGGGAAAAAGAAGTTGAATTGGAAATTTGGAACCGACACGCACTTTTCGAAAATGTATTCTCACTGCTATTTTGCTTTTACTTTTTGAGATGAAAACATTTTTAAATGCTTCATTTGAAGTACGATTAAAATTTACCAAACAAAAGCGAAAGGACATGAATTCAGGGAAAAAGATTGAAAATTAAAAAAATTAAAGGTATGATTTTTGCTGCAGCCAAAATCACAAGACATACATTTTAAATTACGCACAATTGTTTATTTTAATATTTCTCTACGTATTGGAAACTTAATGAAGTGCGATAATTGACGGAGTTCTAATAGGTTTGGTGAAGCCGGCTACCTGCGGGCCATCGATGCGATAAAGAATTAAAAAATTCCAAAACCTCTAGTTTGGTTCTTTCTCACAAACATTAATTAACAATGGATAATTAACCCTTTAAAAATCATGTTAAATAAAATATGTTTTGCAAAAAAAAGAAACTATGGGTAAAGACCTTTCGCCTCGTATGAATGTAATTTGCGCAAAACATAATTTAGTTTTTTAAGGGGTGGTGCGCTCTTGTATGTCACTTCTAGAACACCTCCTAGATATCACTCTATCAAACGAGAGAATATAGTCTTAATATGCCTAGGACATACCTATATCGAACTTTTACCATTTGAAGGTAATGAGACGTCCTACCGCCATAAAATTCTTAACATTTGCCAGTCTTGGCAAATGTACTTCGTACTTGTTCGTACTTCCTTTCGTACTTGTCTTTAAAATTCTTTAACACCGCCATGCTACTAGCAGGTGCGACTAAATTTTTTTTTAAATCTGAATTTCCCAAATCATCGTATTTGCATAGCTTTTCTTATTTTACCTGCAGTATTCTATTTAATTATAAACATTTCAGATAAGAAATAAAATATATTTAACGCACATAATGCAACAAGGGGATAGACATCTGTATACAAAGCTGAGTTGGCGTCTTTCTGTCCTCTATACAAATCTACACCGTTTGACCTATCCACATCAAATTTGGTACACTTATTCTTCAGAACCCTACGGGTAAAGTATGCTACATATTAACCCCCGTTCTATTTTTCTTGGATGTGGAGAAGAGGTAAAACAATTCGAAATCACCATAGGAATAGCGTTAAGTATTTTTACGATCACTGTCTGAACAATTCACACCAAATATATGGTACATTCATTCTATAGAATCCTGCTGGCAACGTAGGCTATATATTAACCCCGTTCAATTGGTCCTAGATCTGCAGAGGGGCCAAAACAAATTTGAAATCCACTTAGAAATAACATTGAATATTTTACGATCACTGTCATACCAATTCACACCAAATTTGGTACATTCATTCCTTAGAATCCTGTGGAAAATATAGACTACATATTTAACACGTTCTTTTGCTTTAGGTCTGGAGAAAGGCTAAAAACAATTCAAAATCCCCATTGGAATAACATTGAATATTTTGAAGACGAATTCACACCAGATTTAGTACATTCAATTTTTGGATGTCTGCGGGAAACATAGGTTATACAGGATATTAATCCCGTTCTATTTGTCCTGGGTCGGGAGAAGGGGCTAAAAACAATTCGAAATCCAAATGGGTAGGTAGTTAATTAATGTCCCCCTGGATGTTAATTAATGTCCCCCCAACACAACGGGCTATTGGGGGATGTTCCGGGATCAATCCTGAAGTGAAAGATCCCAGAACAACGCCTCATAATTTTGAACCACGGTCAAGAACAATACTTGAGCCGGCACCCCACTCCAAACTTCCACACTTCGCCAACGTGAGGACACTTGAGGCCACGACAGATTTAACGTGCACCAGCCTTCGTGTATCCGACGGTCTTTGGCTGGACCGAGTTTCGAACTCGCAACCCTCTGTTTTCTAATCCGTTGCTCTTCGAACTGGGCTACCGCTGCCCTCGAAATCCCCATAGAAATTACCATTGATTATCCTTACTATGACAGTTTGATCAACTCATATCGAATTTGCTACACTCATTCTTTAAAACTCTGCGAGAAACATAGTCTAGATATTAACTCCATTTGATTTGTCCTGGGTCTGTAGAGAGATCTCAAAACAATTCGAAATCCCCATAGGACTACTATTGAATATTACGATGAGTTACAAACAATTCGATCGACGCCGGGTAATTCAGATAGTGTTTTATAAGAGGGTCCGGTTTCAACAAATTTACTCGTAAATACCTTTAAAATTCTTTTAAAGTGCATGCATTAAAAAACAATTATTAATTATGTCATGGTTATAAGGAAACGGAGGAGGAAATTAGCTATCAATCACTGAACTAATGAAATCTTGTAACGCGTTGTAAATTTTTTCAGGCCAAAATTAAAATAATTTGCGCTGATTTTCATCTCATTCTGTTCACAAAATATTTATATTTGTTGGGCTATAAACACCTTCCATACGAGACTTCTGTACACCAAAGTTAAACGAAATCCCTTGTCTCTTATTCATATTAAAATTTTAATCTTTAGGGCTTATTACTTTAAAAAAATCACGTCACTCGATTTTCGAAACGAAAACTTACACTGCTAGGAGAACTTGCGAAGAAACAGTATTTAGTATTATCAGATTTGAGACCCCGATAGATGATTCATTTCCCCTTTGATTTTCATTTTCAGTGGAGAAATTTTCTTTACTGTTACTTGGTCAGTGATGTTATCTATACAGATATTATTAAGGCTTTCTGATTCTGAACATTTTGGCACCATTCACGAATATTCTCAGAATATTATCACTATAAAATATTTCATCATAAAAAATCCTTAGATATCAAAAATGACAAATCCCAGGATAACCTCTTACGACCCGATATAACTAATGCTAGGGCAAGGTAATTGGCTGAGACCGGCGGTTGAGAAACACTTCATTTTCAGTGGATAGGTATTTAATTAACGTCGCACTGGAGCAAGACAACGGCTATTAGCGACGGTCCAGGATCAAACCCGAAGGGAAAGATCCAAGGACAACACCACGTAATTTTGAAACACGGTCAGATGACGAAACACAGATCCTCGAAAATGCTGGTTGAAATTTAGGTTTTTTTTATGTAAAACTGTTGAGGGCTACGTCAAACCATTATCACTCAAATAATTTGTATGGATTTATAAAATTATTTTCAACCATTTATATGAAACAAATCGCAAATGTTTCGGGATTTACTTAATTCCTCCATTTTTGTATTCTGTATCTTGCGCCTATATACCCGGATAATTAACGGTTCGTTAATTATCCGGATGCCATTTTAGTCTATTGGGGTTCTCAGGGATTGTCTGAAATAACTAGACCATTAAAATTTAATAAAAATAATCGTTCAAAATTGTGATCAAGAAGATTCCAAACGTCCCATACTTCATTTCTTTAAAAAGTTATTGGTGCAAAATAACTCAGTTTACCATATGTGTACGGTTTTGATTCTACTCATTTCTTCACGGATATGTGAACACCCAAAATCTGAAAACCTTTGGGGTAATATCCGTTGTGGTTACTCTTTAGGATATTTTACATTAACAAAGCAAGTATTGAATATTTTTTGTTTAGCTTTGCTTTAAGTCTCTCATGTCTAACTCAACTGCGATAAATAATTTCATCGCTTCATTTATACAAAAATTATGCTGTAAATCTGTGTAATAGAGGCAAACTTTTGTGGGGAAGAAAATCAATGCTAGAATTTAACTTATTTACAATTAGTAGAAAATTACTCATTAAAAGAAAAATATATAAATTTATAATTTCAAAGTTTCCCATTGTTACAGTAAATATTTGTTTTTTCAAACACGTATAAGAAAATTTGTATGGATCAGTCGAATGTATCTTGGGCCCCTGAATTATTTCACTATTTGAAAGTGGTTGTACAAGCATTTGAGAAGCACCCTCGAGAAGGTATACTTAGGGTATTCTGGGAAGTAGCCCGTATCTATCACTGTCAGCGCTCTCTTTGATGGTCCGGTCTAAATAGACCACTGCTCAGACCAATTGACTGAAGAAGGGGAAAGCACTCCCTTTGTCCAAACCCTGACACTTTTAAAGGGAACTCGCTTTTTTGGGGTGCCGTTTTCGGGAACACAACTTTGAGATGCCTCGCCGCCAGGAGGGTTAAAGTGCATTGTCTCTCTTTCAACTTAAAAGGATTGGAGGTTCCCCAAAAATTTTACCTTTATATCTTTATTTTTTATCTTTATACTTACACTCACTTTTTAAAATTAAAATAGTCTTTTCTGAGAAGATTTTCTTGACTTGAATGCTCAATTTGTCTCAAAATATTCTATTCATAAAAACTTTCAAATACGATTCACATTGAATTAATAGAGATGGAGCAGTGAAACAGAATGGATCTGTGAAGTAAATAAGAGATTCTCATTATCTTGTCTCATTCTTGGTGATAATTAAGCTGAGAAGTGTGTACTTTTTTTTTTGGGATGACATTTTAATGGGGTTTATTTAAACTGATCTATCTGGACTACTACAGCTATTGGGATAAAATAAGATTTTGTAATTTGTTCTGTTTAGGTGAGCTATAATAGTTCGGTTCTTGATTCATGAAAGCATGTTACTACGACTCTGATGTATTTTAAAGTGTATCGTCTGTCTTTCAACTTACAAGGATGGGTTTTCCAAAAATTTTACCCTTTTGTCTCCTCTATATTTTATCTTTCTACTTAGACTCATATTTTAATGTAAAATTGTCTTTTCTGATAAGATTTTTTAAAACTTGGATATTGAATTTCCCTCAAAATATTCTACTCACAAGAACTTTAAAATAAAATTCAGTTTCATTTGTAAAGGACGGAGCAGTGAAACAGAATGAATCTGAAGGAAATATGAGATTTATCTCATTATCTTATCTCATTCTTGGCGATAATTGTGTACCTGTGATGGCATCGTAATGGGATTTATTTAAACTAATCTGCCTACGGATTATACATTTATTTGGTCCAAACAAGATTTTGTGATTATATATTTACGTTCTGTTTAAGGTATTCGGTTACTAATTGGTGAAAGTTATTAATTCGTGAAAGCATGTTAACAATTCACTGCTTCTGGTGTTGCATTTTAAAGAGAGAGTACCGTCTCTAGTTTTACTTACAAGGATTGCTTTTTATCAAAACTGTCTCCTATTTTCCAGCCATGGATGAATTTTGTGTTTTTATATCCCCTTACTTTATATTTTATCTTATATTTGCACTTATTTTTATGAAATATATGTAAAAAGTCTTTTCTGGGTAGAAAATTTTTGAGTGATTTATTTTATTTTCCTCAAAACAATTTCTTTTTTCCCTAAAGCCCGGCCAATTGAGCATTACCTATAATTGCACTACAAAAGCGGATTTTTGAATCCCTTTGGGTAGTAGTCAGTTATTTAACGTGACCCCCTGTGTTACACAAGTTTAAAATATACAAGTCCTAGGTGACTTAATGTGCTGGCGCTCCTTCATAAAATTATTGACTAGTCAAAATGATTTAGTTTCCTAGAACTTGTGCTCATGATGATGGTACGTATTTAACATTCTAAACATGGATATTTAAGGATTCCTTCCTTAAATTTCAGTTTATACTCACTAGTAGTTAGCTCTGTAGTTACCCATGTGTATGTGCACTCTGAAATTTAAATTTAAATTTATAGTCAGACTCCAAAATAAATGCTGTTTTGTTTCTACTCCAGGTGTCAAGTAAATTTTGTCAGTATGGTGTATTATCTTTTAGACTTATGATCCTTTCGATCATAGAAGATGCGATCTTTTACTTTCATAAAGGTGGTCATTTGTTTACATAAGTTTGTCACTAATTGAAGGTCTTCGGGCAACTTAGTGATAAGCCTGTTGAAATATATTCCGCGATGCAAAAGATTAAAAATGCAATATTCGAACGATCAAAAGTATCTGATCGTTTTACTTAGTGCGTAATACTTAAAACTTTAATATAACACGACTTTTTCAACAATTGATAAACCATTATGATTTTTTGATTTCTTAAAACTTGAAAATTTCTTCCCTGAAAATTTTGAAAATTGGCTTATGTTTCTCGAAACCCTTCAATTCAATTCACACTATTCTAGTATTAGTAAATGTTGCTGATAATGTGTCTCCGATATAGTGAATACTTTCTTTTTATGTATTGAATATTTTTTAATGAATACCATTAAGCAGTGTTTAAATGTCACACCTTTGTACATCTCTGTTTTTTCACTGTTTAAATATGATTTGCTTAGAAAAAAATGGTTTTAAATCTTTTTATATTTGTATCCATTGAAAAAAGTACACTCTTAACACTCAAGCGATATTCAACCTTTTTCATCTCCTGATATAAAAAAAATTCTAAAATTCTGCACCACATAAAAAAATTCGTTATATTTTTTTGACGATCTGGTAAAAAATAAATTATATTTTTTCCGATCTGATACTTTTGTTTGATTCACCAAAAAATAATTTCCTATCAAATTTGCTCTTAAGTGGCTTCTTAACCCTCCAAGTCGTTTCAACGAGTTATCTCGTCCATCAAGATCTGACCAATTTTGCTAATTGCGAGATATCTCGTCATCAAAATATTTCCAATTTTTTTATGGTGACGTGATCATGATCTGGTCAGTTTTCTTCTAATAACAGGATATCTCGTCCATCAAGATCTGGTCAGTTTTGCTAATGACGAGGTACCTCGTTGAGACAACAACACCAGAAGAGTTAAAAGAAATTTTGAAACAATTTATTTATGACACTTTGTAATAAAGATAATACTCCAAATTATGTATTTGGGTATTGTATGAAATTATCGTTTACAACACTTGTCAAAAGTTCAAAACTACACCATTGAAATGAAATAAATCTTACACATTTTAAACCATTTCACCATAACTAATGCACACCAGATCACTCTTGCAGCACACCGATTTAAAATCGCTGCTCCAACTCATGTTTGTATCAAAAATTAAATGAATTCTTCAATGATTTAAAACCTAAGCCAAAGTCCATTAATGTCCAAACAGGGAGACATTCATCAAGCACAAAAAAATCTCAGCAACCTTTGTTTCAGAGTCGGTTTTTCAAATACCAAGACCCCAAAACTATCCCCATTCATCATTTATGTTCAGTAATTAAGGAAAAAGAGAGGAGAAAATGTTCGTGAACTTCCAAATTTGATGGAGTTCTAAATCTCCGTCATGCTCGAAAACCTCTGAGCGCTGCTTGACTTTTAATGTTTTTATTATCTTCCCGTCGCCATTACTTTTAAATATGTACATGTGTAGCGAAAAGAAAGAAAGAGGAGGGTCCCTCTCAGAAAAGCTGTTGAACTTTAATAGACTTTCTTGAGCTCTGAACGACGTTATTTCTAATCTCGGACTGCGCCCGTTTCTTGTTTCATTAATTCTGAATTTAATCCGGGACCTCGGTTTAATTAGAAGCAGTGAAGTCGGAAAACAAGCTTGAGAAATACTGGAGAGATTTAATTTTGATTACCGTCAAGGAATTTAAGTGAAAATAAATTATTCAAGGCGTTTTCGTTGTTGTTAGTGTGCTTGATTTTTTCAACTTTGAGCATAAGTAAATGTTCTTAGAATTGGAAGCTTGACTATTTTTTGAACGCGAATGAGTATGGCACTTGGAATTTTAGTAACCTGTGTGACGATATAATGGTATCCAGGGCCATTCCTGATGTACGATATGCCCACATGCCAAACTCAGCAAGTCCTAGCGATTATTGTAAATTTTATAACCCCTAGTCTTTAAGCAGCTAAGTTGTCCTAAGAGATGCAGTGTCTATGTAAAATTACTTTTGTTCATTATTTGTATTTATTCTGTGTGTAACTATTGCATTTTGTTTGTCCAATTGAGCTAAGGACCCTGAGGACCTTATGGGGCCTGACGAATTGTCATCCCGACCACCTCTCGTGTAGCCTTATACCCTCTAAAATAGCTGGGCGGTTATGTTCTTAAACAAGAAATCTCAGCACGTTGTCCTTTCTTCTCAAAAAACATTTCATTTTCTAAAAGACCACCTTTCACCAAGCTCTTTGGGATTGGTATCCCATTGCAGTCACCATTTGTATCTGGAGATAGCTTGATGATCCGAGTCGGCTCCTAATTCACATGGGGGTGAAACCTTTCCCTGATTTCAATAAGATTGAATTAACTCTCCAAGTAGTTTCAACCAGATATCTCTTCCATTAAGACCTAAACAATTTTGCTAATGAAGAGATAACTCGTCATCAAGATATTTTAAATTTTCTTATGCTGACGAGATCAAGATCTGGTCAGCTATCTAATGACATGATATCTCGTTCATCAAGTTCTGGTCAGTTTTGCTAATGACGAGATACCTCGTCAAGACAACCACCAGGAGGGTTAGATAGTTGTAGATTAACTTTTTGTTTGCACACATGGAGACGAACACTTATTAGAAATATTTTGACTCTTATTAGCCCTTCGAGTGGTTTCGACAAGACATCTTGTTCATCAAGATCTAACTAATTTTGCTAATGATGAGATAACTCGTCATGAAAATATTGCTGACTTTTATGATGACGAGATCAAGATCTAGACAGTTTTCTTCTAATGGCGAGATATCTCGTCCATCAAGATCTGGTCAGTTTTACTAATGACGAGATATCTCGTCGAGAGGACCAGAAGGGCCAATAAACTAAGGATTTTACAAAACTACAAAGAACACGGATCAATTCTTTTAAACTACTTATCCAATTCTTTTAGATTACAAAATAATTTTTCATCACATTTCGTATCATGGTCACAGTTTGCACGTGCATAGTTAAAAATACATTCGCAAACAGCATAGTTTGCGCGAACTAACTAAATAAAATATTAAGAGACATTAACGCTTACAAGTACACTGGTAACAGTTGCACGAGTACAATGAAAATTAAATGCACAAAGCCTGTATTCTTAAAATGTTTCATAAAAAAAATCCTTCTTTCTCCAGGTTCCCTACATGCTGTCATGCTAAATGAGCATTGCTATTTATGATTTTTTCGACTCTTTACAAACTACTGAGAATTCAGACGTATATTTTACATGTAATGTGCGAAACTTCGGAGTCCTTACTAGCTTTAACATGTATTTGTAATTACAAAATCATTCGTCTGAGTTGCACTAGTGTGACATAAATTAACTACCAACCAACCAATATCACTTAGAGAGAGATTCGAGACCCCTTAACCCTCCTCAAAATACCCATGCCCTTGACTGAATTTTTAAATGTGATAATGTAAATTAAGAGTAATATATGTGCAGATTCAAAAGTATCTTTTATTACAATAATAAAGAGAGTCTACAAAGACCGCGAATAAGTATAGAATTATAATTTCGAAAACTAACGGTTCACGTACCTTTATTTCAACTTTGATTCATACTGGCAATTTTCTTTCGGCAGCCCCATTTTTTGACTACGTCTTAGTGCATCTTCAGCACACCCTTCAGGAACGCCCTTAGTGAAAGCGATTGATTTTTTTAACCCTCCTGGTGGTTTATCTTCTAGTTGAAAACTGCCTGCAGTGGTAGCCTCTGGTGCAAAAACCTGTTCCAAACTGTCACTATCCAGAAGGGTGTTGCATTTGCAGGAGATCCTGAGCCCTCTAATTCCGATTCAATTTATTGCTGAACTGAAAAACTTAAGCTTCTTGGTGGAGATCTTGGAAGTGGTGGACAATCAGGAGTGCAGGTGAAGACACGTGTTAAACTACTCAACAATTGAGCCAGGATGAGGGATGTAAACAGATAAGGGTGGGGGAAAGATCGGTATCAGTTTGAACAGGTAAACAGATAACTAAGTTACGTGGGAAAAAAGGGTCTAGGGTGTTTAAAGCTTTAAGAACTTAATGATTTAGTGCTAGATTGTCGAATACTAGTAGCAAAGATTCAGTTATATTGTCACCATTTCTGAGAAAGGGGCAATTTTTTTTCTACTTGGACCTTCAATCGCCCTTAAAGTAATAGGGCAGATTTGTCTAGCCGAGATACCTCGTCCTTAGCAAAATTGACCGTCTTGGACGAGATATCTCGTCGAAACACTTGGAGGCTTAAACTGTCCTTTTAATATATTCGGCTACGTATACGTAGAACAGAAGCTGAATTGAAATATTAACTTACATGATGCTGAAACATTTATCACAGTTTTCGGATAAAAACGTCTCGTTGCATCTTTGAAACAGTTAATATTGTAAGACTCTCCACTGTACCACAAAAACTCGTAGAATTAATTATAGCAATTTAACTATAGTAGTTGGATGGACGAATTCAGATGGGGCACCATTATACTTAAGTTAGTAAGCTGTTTGGATTCATTATCTTTAGACGTTTATATGGGTTTATTTTCTTTTACACAATGCTGTATTTTCCTTATACAACAAAAACTCCATTATACTACTAAAACTCAGTTATACTACAAAATACTCCGCTATTATGCTACAAAATCTTCGTTATATTAAAAAAACTCAGTTATACTACAAAAACTCGTCAATATCTAACTATAGGAACATTACTATAACAACTATAGTAACTGGATGGAAGAATTCTGATGGGACATCTGTTATAGTTAAGTTAATAAGTTGTTTGGATTCGTTATCTCTTTAGTCGTTTCTATGGGTTTCTTTTGTTTTACACACAATACTACATTTGTTGTTATTTACCTATATTTTAGCTGGTAAGAAAGTGATGTTGATACTTTTGCGCTGAGAATAAAGGGTCATCGTGGAAAATATTATCCAATGCAATCCTCCATTTGAATTAATCGTTCATCTCTTTTGTAAGTTCAAACGCTGTTATCACTTTCTTTGCAAAATATCTTGAGAGTTCACGAAGCTGGTGGGTTCATTTGCTCTCTTCTGTCTGGAAGTGTTATCTATTAACATAATAGTTAGAGGAACTGTCTTGAAATGCTATCAGCCAATCCTTTTTCTGAAAAATAAAACCTATTCTTTCAGCACAAATGGTAGTTTATTGATCGTCAACTTCTCAACAATCGAGATAGTGGAGTCATGGAACTACTTTTCTTTGGAAAGAAATTTTCCCCAAGTACTCTTAGCAGTCTTTCTTGACGTTTACATTATATCCAACTATTGTTTTGCATGGAATAGAAAAATAACATTTGAAGAGTCTTTAATTGCATTGTGCGCGAGAAACTTCATCCAGTAGAAATGCTTTCTCATTAACATATTATGATAATGTACTCAATTGTTCTGAGAACGTCTGATTGTAAAATTTGATGATTCAAGTTGTGTTCAAAAGTTTTGTTAATTGTTTCAGTTCTCTTTCTCACATTCAATCTAACACTAAGCACTTAATCTAAAAAAGTATACTTGAGAACACAATGGGAAATTTGACAATGTAACCTTTTTTCGTGAAACTGCGCGTTGATTGTGTAAATTAAATATTAGAAACAACCAGATTAGATTGAATTATTTTGTGTGGTGTGATTGTTTATTTTAAAAAGGAATGCAAATGAAGATTAATGTCCATTCTGTATGTATTATATGTAGATTACGTCTATTATGAATATAGATTAACGTATGGAGATTATGTTAGATTATTCTGAAATATTGGGAAAATTACGGAAATTAATCAGAATTCATAATAGAGTATTATGAGTATGATATTTATTTATACATTAGTTTTGAAGTTCGTTATAGAAAAAATATGCTTTATATCTGATAAAGTTTCCCTGTATACAAGTGGACATGAAATTTGATTGATTATGTATGTTTGTTCTAATAACATGCACACAAACATCGATTAAATGTTTATGAACGCGTACCAGATAATTATCGTTTGCGCGCGAGTATTGATATCTTGACTAACAAAGAATTCGTAACACGAGACGTTCTAACAATAACAAGAACAAAAATTCATATTATTCTATTTTTTAATGTTACCACAACCTGGCGTCTGGAGTAAAACAAAAATAATTAAATTTCAAATGATTCTTAATACTTTACGAGCCACAATATTGCGCGTAAGCAAACGATAATCATTTGGCATTCGCGAAAACAATAATTACCCTTCACGTGGGCCCAAACAATGTATACATTTTCCAACAGTTTATTATATAATGAATATTAACATATTACGTTACGAAGAGTTATACATTACGAAGAATTAATTGAATTGAAATCAGTCATTTGTAGGATGCAACAAATATGATTTTTAAATTACATTATATTTCTTCAATTCACAACAGATTGAATCACTAACCTTTAATTTGTAGTAGAGTTAATTAAAATGCTTGAAATATTGATTAAATATTTATGTAACGATTGATGATCTATTATTAATTTTTTAACTAAAGACTTACCCTTATTGTATAATTTTAAAAAACTTAGAAATTACTGCTGTTTTATATTATCTAATAAACAAAAATGAAAACAAGTATCTTTAAATTCGTAGGTATTTCTCTCATAACTTTCTTAGATCTTTCCTTTTGGGATGGATACCGAACAGTCGCCTACTTTGTATTGCTTCTGAGCGATGTAAATTAAACTATTTCTAAAAGTTTACTGTAAACATATAACATACAAGAGTTAATTGAATTGAAAATTAATCATTTGTAAGATAAAATGCAAGAAATAATGATTTTTAGTTTTTTATATTTATTCAATTCACAACAAATTGAATACGTTACTTGATCTTTCATACAGTTCATTAAAATGCTTGGAACATTGATTTAATATTTATGCAATGATTGGTGACTAAATCTTTTAACTAAATGTAACGTTATTGTACAATTTAAAAAAACTTTAATTGCTGCTAATAAACAAAATTGAAAATGAGTATCTTTAAATTCGTATATATTTCTCTCATGTGACTTTCATAAGCACATTTTAATACACATGCATCAGTATGAATTACATAATTTCTCCAGCATTCCAATCATAATTATTTTCTATTCGATTTTGTTTCTAGTAGTGCGTCAATCTCAAAGTATTTACTATCGGCGTTCTGGTTTATAAAGTGAAAAAGGAAGAATGACACATTTGTGGTACTCTTCAGACATTTTGACCGAAATGCGTCGTCTTCTTTGAGTCTGGAAAGTTTGCGGCGTCTGAGAATTTTGACAGTGATTTATTGCAGTCGTAATGTAGCATGGAATTTCTCTCAAGTTAATAGGGAAGTGCAAACTATTCCAACTTGCTGGAAATGGAAATTGTACTTTATGTTTCAGTGAACCAAAGTGACAAATTTGAAACTGAAAGTTATTTGCTATTTTAGCTCCGGATAAGAGTGACGTCTCAATCATAATTTAACTTGCCAGCCAAATCATAGTACATCGCGCGAGGCGTAATTTGTCATAATAATTTTAAAACTTCGACTTTTTTTATCTAGACCTTTAGAAGATTTCAAAGTGTCGTGTATTTAACCACTACTACGAGAATTAACTAACTTTGCTGTGGTACATATGCGCAGAATCTCAATTGCTTTCGGTATACTGGAATTTCACTACCCCCACTGATTATAAAATGCAATCAAGTTTTCAATAAAAAAACAGATTACAGTCAAAAATTCAAAAACTTCAAAATATGACTAACGAAGGATTTTAACCTGCGTTGCTAAGGTCGAAATTGACGAACCTACAGCGAATACAGGGCTGTCACAAGTGACTAAGAGGCGACTTTTGCTACTATTTTTCAACCTTGGGGACTACCTCCCGGCCACTCCTTGTCCGGCATTAAACCCTTATTGGTAGGCTGGAAGGCCAGGGTCATAAAATAACCTTGACGACTAGGAGTATCTTTTTAGGTAGGTAGGTAGTTAATTAACGTCGAGAGATCCAAGAACAACACCTGTAATTTTGTACACGGTCAGATGACGAGAACAACACCTGAGCTGGAACCCCATTCTCTAAACTTCCACACCACGCCAACCTGGTGACGTTTGAGGCCACGACAGCTTTAACGTACATCAGCCCCGTACGTACGTATGGTCTTTGTCAGGACCGAGTTTCGAACTCAACCCTCCGGTTCCTATTCCCTTGCTCTTCCATTTGGGCTACCGAGACCAGCGTGTATCTTTTTAAGCAAAATAGTATCAAAAGCTACTATTTTCAACATTTCGGCAACTTTTTTGAAAATTCATCAAAGGTCAAGAAAAATTTAGTTTCCATTTTTTAACTAATAGAAATGGAAAAAAATATCTCTGATTTTTCTTTCGTGAGAGAGTTTTTCAAGGAACGCGCCAATTTTGAAGTTTTGGCACCAAGCCGTGGCAACGATGAAAGACAATCAAATCAATCTGTGGTTGCTAGATTCTCGAAGTGGTATCTCATCATAAGCAAAACTGACCAGCTCTTGATGGACGAGATATCTCGTCATTAGAAAACTCAGATGCATAAACTCAGAATTCCTAATGGAATTAAAAATAAAACATTGATTCTGGCATTGCTACCTACCGAGCTGCAAAATCAAATTGTTATTATCAGTGGATTTTTCTCAGTGGTTTCAGTGGGTGAATGTTTTTAATTCATTTTACATCATCTTTAAAATATTTGAAAATTGTTCATTATTTGAAATAAATAAAATTTAAATTCAAACATAAATATTTATTACGTAAAAATAATTTTTTCCAAAATGTGTCGCCAGCAATACTGGCAAACTAATTCGAGTTTCACTGGTGGCTCGTGAAACCGCTCTTTCCAATTCCCACAAAAAAGGCATTCGTTTTTCAGGATTTTTCACTTCTTTTCCTATCTAAAACTCGAAAATTGGAAAACCGAAGCACGAGGTGCACGTCCTCGGTATGTATTGTGCAAAATTTCTATTTGCGTAAGCTTCCTCTAATGCAGATGACAAGCTCCACTCAACGTCGTTTTATATATATAAAATAAGATTAAAATAAAGGCCACGGTATCCCAGTTGGTAGAGTCGTAACTGGAAGGGTGCGAGTTCGAAACTCGATCTAACCAAAGACCGCCATATACCTGAGGGTTGGTGCACGTTAAATCTCTCGTGGCCTCAAATGTCCTCACGTTGGCGTGGTGTGGAAGTTTTGAGAGTAAGGTTCCAGCTCAGGTGCTGACCTCATCATCTTTCCGTAGTTAAAAATTACTAAGCGTTGTCTTCGATCTTTCCCTTCGGGATGGATCCCGGATCAGTGCCATTAGCCCTTTGTGTTGCTCCAGTGCGACGTAAATGTAACTATCTACCAACTTCCAACCTAAATTTAAAACAGGTGAAAAAATGTTTAAACCTCCAGGTGGTTTGGACGAGATATTTCGTCCATCAAGATCTGACCAATTTTGCTAATGACGAGGTATCTCGTCGCCAAGATATAGCTGATTTTTTCATGATGAGATCAAGATCTGGTCAGTTTTCTTCAAATTACCAGATATCTCGTCCTAAAGATCTGATTAATTTTACTAATGACGAGATATCTCGTCGAAATAACCACCAAAAGCGTTAAATACCCAACCATTTATATAATACTGGCGACGAAATTGACCATAAAGCGTTCTCTACCTAAATCTCTTCGTATTATTTGCCATCCGATAATCAATATGATGATTGTTCAATATTTCAGCAAATTTAACGGGAATTCTCTAGTTGTAAAACGGCAAATAGTTATATTTTATGTAGGCCATCCACAAAACTTGCATTTTGATTCAATTTACTATCTTTATTTTAAATATATTTTAGCCATGAAAGTAAAAATATGTAGAGGATGCTATAAACCAGAGCTCCACAGGCTAATGCTCCTTATATGAAATAATCTATCCGAGTGAAAAATAAATCAACGAAAGTATTGTGACTGAATGATGGGAACGTTTTACAGTATCGGAGAATTGATAAAAACTAAATTGCAGCTTTTACTATCTGAAATCGAATGAAATTCGATACAAAAACTGTACAATGTCAAAAGAGTTTTCTTTAAAATTTGACACATTGTATCGACACGTTTATCGCTCTCTATATATTTATGTTTACTCAATAGTTAAAGGTATAATGGGAATATATTTCTGGAATATAAACAAAGGGAAAGGGCCACACGTACAAAATATAATACACAAGCAAGCAGATTTCGTTATTTTTGTATTCAAAGTAGTCTCACAATACATTTTATTGAAAAAGTGTGTAAGATTTCTAGGTGAAAACGTTAAGCTTATTCTCTTGTTTAAAAATAATTCGATTTTATTGCATATAATCCTCCAAGTGGTTGTTTCGAAGAGATATCTCGTCATCAATAGAACTGATCAGATCTTGGTAGACGAGATATCTCGTCATTAAAAAACTGATTTCGTCATCATCAAAAAATTGACAGCATCTTAATAACGTGATAACTCTTCATTGGCAAAATTGGTCAGATCTTGATGAACGAGATATCTCGTCGAAGTCACTTGGAGGGTCAAAGAAAGTGAAATAAGAAATCTACTTAAAATAGATAAAACACAATTAGCTCCTAGCACTTCTTAACTTTTCAACTGCAAAATTTTATTTTTTTAATTTATCGCTGTGTGTGTGTGTGTGTGGTGTGTGTGGTGGTGTGGTGGTGTGGTGGTACAAGTTATACTAAATATTAACTGAATCGCAAACTGGCCAGTTTTAAGTTCTAGTGTGTATTACGTGACTTTCTTTGGATTATATACCGCATGTTCCACACAGAATAACATAAGACTATCTTATTGTAGCATATGTAATCTCAGAAAAATGGATCATAATTTCTACATTCAATGGGCTTTTATCACTCATTGAAAATAAATCTCCAAATTAATTTGATTCTTATAGAAGTTAAAGAAAGAGAAATATCAAAATTAAAAATATATTTCCGTAATTAACTCTTAAATATTAATAATTCTTAACTTTTCAAGCAACTACAAAATAGTAATTAATTATATTCATTGCTGTACTTTTAAAATATAAATCTTCGCTTAATCATACTGATTGATTAAGATGCTTTAAATTATAATGAACGTTATTTTCTTTGGTTTTTAGTTGTCCCTTAACATTAAACTCGCCTATTGTGATGCACTGGGCCAGAGGTCTAGACGTAGACAGGAAAAAATAGTGGTGAACAATTTAAAAACACGTTCAGTAAATAAGAATAAAGGTAACTTCTAGAATGGCTCAACGTTTTAGAATTATAATATGATAAACTAAATAGTACTGAACAGTTATGAAAGTTAATATTATGTGCTTTTGTGTTGTGATTAATTATGGGAGGACAGAACTTTGAACGCTCTAATTTCAGTGAAAACAAATAGAAGTTTCTAAATTATGTTCGAAATTTATTTTTCGTTGCATTATTTTCAAATTCAAAACTTTGTTAGTATGGATATTATAGTTAAAATATATTTCTATCATTTAAGAAATATGTTTCTGAACAAAAACATAAGAACCCATTTTACCCAAGTGTTATTTTTGTAGTTTTGCTGTGTGAAAGATATCTCAAACACTAATTACTCTATAGTAATGAAACTTTTAACTCCTGTTACACGACCGATTACTTATAAAATTACTTATAATTACAATGATCAGTTTACAATAATTCCAATTATGACTGGAAATGTTAAAAGTGCTGTACATATCAGAATATTATTGCAAAAAACAGACATTTTTAAGCTAAGATTTTGAGAATAGTTAATTTCATACGTAATGAGTCCTTTAATGAGTGTGCGAAGTTTCGATATTGTAGAATAATTAGTTTTGAGACATCTTACGGACCCCAAAACTATAAAAATACCCCCTTCACCCCACCCCACTTGAGCAAATTTGGTTCTTATATTTTTGTTCATAATCATTAAAATTTAAATGATAGAGATTTAAAGTGTTTTCCTCTTCAAATACAACATTTATACTATGAAAGTTCTAAACTTGAAAAAATACCGAAAAATGAAATATTTATAAAACTTCTAAATTATTTAACTGAAATTAAAGCATTTAAAGGTCTTGTCCCCTTATAAAAAATATTTATCACCGGCGATTTATTTAGAACACAAAATGTTTTTAGAAGTATGGTTTGTTGAAGTTTGCACACGGGAAGTCAATACCATATGAATGGTCCTGCTGTTGCACATTGACTGCCAGGAAAATGACTATTCATAACTTCTACTGGCCTTCCGTTCCTCATTAAAAATCCATCCCAAAATGTTGCAGCACTCCAGCTCCAAATAACTTAGTAGCGAAACACCCTTCAAACCGTCCAAGTTTTAGTTAATTTTCACAGAAGCCTCCCCTACTCTCGCCAATTCCTCAGCTGCCTACCCTACAATTCAGATCGAGTGCCGATACAGTTCGGGACATTACATTTTGTGTTGTGATAAAAGAAACTTGAGAATCTCTCTATATGTATTGAGAGAGATCTAAATTTATTTTTAATGATAAAAAAATATTTAGTATAGGCGATTGATTTGGAGCTTCAAAAGATTTTAGAATGGAGGCTTGCATAGGTTTACATGTGGGAATCCAATACCTCAAGATCAATTTTGCTGCTATGCATAGATTCTCAGAAAAATGACAATTCATAGTATCCAATGACTTTCCGTTCCTCATCAAAAATCCATCCCAAAATGTTGTAGCAACCCAGCTCCAAATAACTTAGTAGAGAAACACCCTCCAAACCGCCTCACGAGCTTTCCATTGATAACGTACACCAATCCTTTGTCCCGATTTTAATTTTTACAGAAGCTCCCCAATTCTTCAGCTGCTTACACTGCAATTCAGTTCTAGAGCTGATAAATTCAGTTCGGTGTATTATATATCATATAGACTCCCAGAAAAATGATTATTCATAATCTCTACATTCATCCAATGGCCATCCGTTCCTCATCGAAAATCCATCCCTAAATATTGAAACAGCCGAACTCCAAATAATGTAGAAACAAAAAACTAAAAACTTCCTCACGAATTTTCCACGGGTAACATACACTAACCATTTGTCTCGATTTGAGTTAATTTTCATACTGGAGCTCCTCCACTCTCGGCAATTCATCAGCTGCTTGCTCTGCAATTCAGTTCGATTCCCTATAAATACAGTTCGTGTCATTAAATTTTGTGTTGCAATAAATCTTCTTGTATTAGGGGTCTCGCGCGAGTTCATTTGAAATAAAAAAAATATTTACCATAGCGATTGATTTTGAGTGTCGAAAGGTTTTAGAAGAGCGACTTGTATATATTTGTATGTTGGAAATCAATACCCCAGGAACGGGCCTGCTGCTATACACGGACTCTCAGAAAAATGACTATTCATAATATCCAATGGCCTTCCTTTCCTCATTTAAAATCCATCCCACAATGTTGCAACAGCCAAGCTCCAAATCATTTAGAAGGGAAACACATTCCAAACTTCCTCACGAACTTTCCACGGAAAACGTACATCCACGGAAAACGTACATCCAATCCTTTGTCCCAGTTTTAGTTAATTTTCTCTGAAGCTTCCCTTACTCTCGCCAATCCCTCAGCTGCTTGCTCTGCAATTCAGTTCGAGTGCCGATAAATACAGTTCGGGGCATTAAATTCCGCGGGCATATCCCAACAACGCACGGAATAACCGCCGGGGAATGACACCGGAAACACACATCTGCCGATGTTTGCATTTTCTAATGAGGCATCCCTTCAATGGCTGAAAAGAGGGGCCTTAACAGGGACTGGCGTGTAATCCCACTTATCACCCTGCCACCCGATATTAAAGGCAGCATCCATTGCAGCTGGCTGTAAGCTGCAGCAGAAATGGACAGAGCTCCAGGCAGGTCTGGAAGGTTGATTATTCTCCATTGGCCATCTCCCATCACGCGTGCACGTTCCATCAGGGGACTGTGGTCAAACGATGTCTGCGAAACTCTCGATGTGTTCGACAGGAGGGGTATTTATTATTGGAATGGGAGACGGGGTGGAATTTACCTTCATTAGCAGGCAGTCGGATTGTTAAATAGGCATATTTCGGAGCAGCCGGAGGGGATTTTACTTTCGCACTTGTGTTTTCAACAAACTGAAACATATTTAAATCAATTCGTTTCTTTATGTAAAGTAGTTATCTTGTTGTCATTCCCCTTAAGGTTATAGTTGAGTTGACTGATATTTCTGTTTCTTAACAAGACGTTTACATTAGAAACGAGGCGAAGATCCAATATTGTAATAGAAATTTATAATAAGCTCAGTGGATAAAAAATAAATTTGCCTCAGCATTAATCAGCGAGATTTCCGAGTAGTGTAGTATTTCTTTTACACTCCACAGCACTAAGTATATAGAGAGCACTTCTATATAGAGAAGCCTTTATAACGATTCTTAGTTCCTGTGCTTAGATTAGATTGTTTTTGTTCTTTATTAAGATTTGCTAAGATTTTATTGTTTTTTTCTTTAGAATATAATTATTTGGAAATATTATATTGCTCATTCCATTGGAAGAATGCTTCTGAAGGATTCTATTGTTCATTTCCTTGGACTATAATCCTTTGGAAAGATTCTATTAGTCTAGAAAGTCAAAAGTGAGTCAAAGTTAGAAATTATGCTGGGATGACTGCATGTAGTAAGGTGGAATTATGCGTGTGAACCCTCAAAAGGTTAAATGGTATGTAATGTTTTCGTTATGTCCTTGGTGAATGCAATTAGTATTATTCTTACGTTACGAGTTTTAGTGAAAATGGATTAAGTACTGGATCATATAAATAGTTGATTAGGATCTTAAGGGTGTTTTGAATGAAGGGACATTTTTTCCTCGGCAAATTGAACATAACTCATCATGGCACTACAAGGGCGGATTTGTGAACCAATTGGCGTTATTCTGGTGCAGCACGAGGGGGAGATCACGTTACTTCCCAAATATATACCACACATTCTAGGCACAAGCCGTTTACAGAGGCCACACATTTAACTCAGACTGACAAATATCCATGCTTTACCACGGATTCGAGCCAGGAAACTTTTGATCCAGAAGTGAGCAACCCTGACCACTAGACCAATTAGTCGGCTTGTTGTGTCAAACTAGCTCCCACAACTTATTAAATACGTACTTATATATAATATATTCTGTTAAGTTTGTCCAACCTACACTGTAGTTTGTAGTTTACTTTAGGAATAGGAGTATTTTTCTAAAATTTGTCGCCAATAGCCCGTTGTGTTGCTACCCAGTGTGACGTTAATTCAAATACCTACCTAAAATTAAACTTTCGTGTAGTTTTGTTCTTTGAATTGAACTTATGTGCACTGTAAAATATCCATTGCATGCCAGAAGTGTCTACAAGATCTTGCTCATCTTGTCCTCTACAAGATCGATTGCTCATCTTGACATTTAAGCTACTGAAGTGCATACCACCTTAAGGTGAACTTATCGCTTAATAAAAATATGAGTTTAATTTAGATCTATATTTCCCATTAATTTAAAACTTTATAATCATATCCTTATGTTGCTGGTAGCTTAACAGCACCTGGGATAGGTAGGCAACCACTTGGGATCTTACTGAGCAGCAACATTCCAGAACCCATTGAGATCCAGTAATGAACTGAGGCTCGTGATATTTTCTTGTTAACTGATATTGGCCATGTAGGTTCGGACGTGTATTGGAAACCGCGAGCAATCTCCTCGGTTCGGAGTTGGGCTAGAGCTTAATTCTGCCAAGCCCAACATGTTAGAGTGTGTATGGGGCCTTTACGCGACGAAAAGCAGGTAGAAATGTATAGCTATGTCAGGTAGTCCATGATCAACGATGTAAAGACATTTGCGCTTCTGAAATAAGAAGGATAAATCTTGAACGTCACTTATTCATAGCTTCGCATTGAAAACATAGACGTGAAATATAAGTGGACTGAGTATTGGTATCGAGAGGAGCTACAAAATGCTTGATTAACATGTCGACTAGTAGTGATGTGACTGCTCCGTGAAAAATTGACTTACTTGACTGATTTGGCATTTAATCGGTTCATTTGGCGACATCTCATGACAGGGTAGGTGTGTGAATGCGCATTTCTATAGAGTGGTGACAAAAGTGGTGAAATCGTCATAGTCTACTACTATCATAGTCTACTACTACATCAAGAAAACAGGCGACTGAAAGGCGACTTTTTGCTACTAATTTTCAGCCTTGGCAACTAGGGGTATCTTTTTAAGCAAAATCGTATCAGAAGCTACTAATTTCACATTTTTTGAAAATTGACCAAATTTCAACAAAAATGTAGTCCTTTTTAACTAATAGTGGATGGCAAAAATATTTTTCGGATTTTTCTTTCATGAGAAAATTTTCCAAAGGACCCCAAGGTTTGGCACCAAGCCGTGACAACCATAAAAGAAAACATCGGAATCTTTGGTTGCTAGATTATCATGGAGACCTCATTAAGAAAATATTTCGTTTTTTAATTTTAAAATTTAAATTTCTTGACGATGTCTTCAACATCTGTTTCATACTTTAACCCATTTTGTGTTTTAGCCGATACATTTTGTATATGAGCAACTGAAATTGGTATTAAAATAGGATTTAAGTGCATACCTTTATGCTGGTATTTTTAAAAGTGTGTGCTACTAATACAACTATTTCATAAGTACTTTGGCTGCTGCAGCCCTAAACGTATGGAAATGAGCCATCCCTAGTTAATTTTAAGTATTTATAATAGCAATAACAGATTAGCCTCAAATGAATGAAGACAATTGATATCAATACTTGATTCCGCAAATGCAATTAAGTTCTTAGAATTCAACAAGTATACAAAAATTCCAAAAACTGATTCACCTGACTTCTCAACTTAATTTATCACTGATAAACGATTCCATTTGATAACAGGAAGAGAATGATAAATGACGAATAGAATTAATTTTTCAAACAGATTCCTTTTCGATAAGAAAAGGAAGCTAATATTTCTTTTTCACCGGATTTCGTTCAAGGGAAAAAGCAGTATTTATGGAAAGGGGAGACCTAAAACCAACTCCAGAGAAGATTAATTAAAGAAACACCATTAAGTCAGAGTAGTGAAAGAACAAATTAATTAGTCCACGAGTGCGGCATGAAGGATTTTATTCCTTAATTAGCGTTAACGGGCCAGAGGCTAACCCCAAATAAAATGTTTCCTTAAACTTTCCAAGTACAGGGATAAAGTCGAGACAATGAGTGATTTATGGCTCTTGACTTACACAGCAATAGAGCATATCAAAGGGAACAACGAAATAGAGACCTTTTGGTGGGCCCGCATTTTATCCCGGAAAATTTTTCTAACAAAAAAGGGAAACTCCCTCTTGAAGACCAAATGTAAGAAAGCGGGGGATGAGCAAGAATGGAACAAAAAACACAGCATGTATCGGGATGGATGAAACCTATCTTCAGACGATCACAGTTACAGTTACGTTTGATTCGGTTTGAACGTTTCCTAGAAAGAGACTATTTTGTAAAATAGTACTTTGGCTTTTCTTTTACGGATTTATATAGATGGATAGATACAGTTTCTTCTCTAAGGGTTCTTTTATTTTTCTCTCCCCTCTAAGGGGATGGTTCTGTTTTCATCCAACACATCTCTTCATGGAGTATTATTTTTTAAATTGCATGTAACACTTTATACTGTTTCCCGGAAGTTGGAGGACAAATTGCAGCGCAAAAAGGAGACTGAGGAAGAAAATGAATAAATATTTATACGGGAACAGTTTCTGGAAATTCGCTTTGAATTACTTTTACTCCGTGAGTTTCTTTTTTTGCAGTAGAATCTATTTGAGTTCGGGTTCAGTGTTCTCTGAAAGTTTCTTGAAAATGATCACGGAGAACGGAGTTACTGTAAATGCTGATAAAGGAGTCACGGAAATTTTGAAAGTACGATATGTTTTCGATCAGATTATAGAAAGCTTTCCCAAGGGCAAAAACGTTTTTGAAATATTTTAATGTTAAAAAGAATGTTTGAAGAATTTTTTCAATGTTAATAAGAATGCTTAAAGTTTCTTGAAAGTGATCACGCAGTACAAAGATACTATAAAGGCTGATAAAATAGTCACAGAAATTCTGAAACATTTTTCTATAAAAAGATATTAGTTAGTAATAGAAAGTTAAAAATATAAAAATTAAATATAGAAAGCTAATCCAAGAGTAAGAACGTTTTAAGAATTTTTTAATGTTAAAGGAATGTTTTAAGATTTTTAAATGTCAATAAGAATATTAAGTTTCTTGAAAATGATCACGAAAAACAAAGTTACTGTAGATGTTGATAAAAAAAAGTAACGGGAATTCTGAAAGCAATGCGACGTGTTTTTGATCAGAAAATATTACAGTTAGTTATAGAAATAAAGAATTCATATTCCTATATTATATTCATATTTCTATATCTAATGTATGGAAAATATTACATTAGATATAGAAAACATTCCAAGGACTTAAAACGTTTTAAGAATTTTTACTGTTAAAAAGAATGTTTAATGAATTTTTCAATGTCAATAAGAATGCTTAAAGAATTTTTAAATATCAATAAGAATGTTTAAAGTTTCTTGATAGTGATCACGAAGAACAAAGTTTCTAAAAGTACTGATAAGAGTCAGGAAAATCCGAAAGCAATGCGATATGTTTTCGATCAGAAAACTTCCCCAAGAATAAGAATGCTTTAAGAATATTTTATTGTTAATAAGAATCTTAAAAGTTTCTCGAAATGACCATGAAGAACAAAGTTACTGTAAATACTGATAAGAGAGTCATTGAAATTCTGAAAGAAATGTGCCATGTTTTCGACTATATAAAGCTCTCCCAAAAATAAGAATGTTTTAAAGTATGAAAACCATTGTTCTTCGATTAATTGAATATTGATAGCTAAAAAGTTCAATGAAACAATCAAATCCCAGTTTTCTTTACCATTAACATTTTCCAAAGAAACATGAAATTTAATTTTAATCTTCAATCTATTCAATTAAATATAATTAAATGAACTGAAACTCAGTAACTGACAAAAGAAATTTTTTACTATAAAGCTGTTTAAAAACCAAATAATAGTTAATTGTTCAAAATATTCAAGTAATAAAAGTACCCAAAAGCATTTTGTTAGTGACCTTTTAAACAGATTACAATACCATAATGTACTTTTCATCATCGCGAAAATCAGCATTTAGTGCCTCCTAAAAATGTCAGTTAATGAGTTTCTGCTCTAAGCCGACGATATAAAGAAATAAAGATTGTGATTCGAAGTAGTCAAGTCCAATAAAGGTAAAATCTGAATTTTTAGAAGTAGAATTTGCTTTTAAACTGTTTAAAGACGAGCAATTGTTTTTCAAAAGCAGTACTTCTGAAAAATTCGTCTCATATTCAACCATTATAAAAATACATTATACTAACAATATGATGTAGATGAAAGCTAATTGGTTTCTGTAATTAGAAAAGTTGTTTACACTTTTGCTTCTGGTAATTTAAGTTGGATTGCTGAGATATGTTCTTTAAATTTTCTGGAAAAATATACTATATTTTCTGAATGCTATTTATTACGCATATTTAAAACATTATACTGTTTAATTTTTTATTTTGTTACAGTATGTGCAGTTTTAAGAATCGTATTACATTTTCAATTTAACGAGAGTGGTTTATTTTGATGGAATTAAGCATTTTTGAGAATATTTAAAAGAGCAAAGAATTGAAGACAGGAAACATTATCATGCAATGTTATAATTGATTCTTGTGTTTGATACCCTTAGGCATCTTTATATGTTGTTTAATTTTTATTCTACAGTTACCGTGTGCAAAGATGAGTTTTGTATATGATGATAATTATAGATTCCGTTTTATAAGAATAATCGTACATTGTGTGTCCTTTTCTAAAGAAATCTAATAAATACGTTTTCAATTAAATATTTATAATTAAAATAATTTACAACCAAAAATATTGAAATTAATTTTATTGTATTCAAATATTTTATTTAAATAAGGACGTTAGTTTTATAGAAATACAGACCTTAAACATCTTTATATATTTTTCATTTTTATTCTACAGCTATTGTGTGCTTATTATAAGGAAAATGTTTGTGCATATGATGAGAATGATACGTTTCCTTTTTATAAGAATAATCGTAAATTGTGTGCCCTTTTCTACAGAAATCTAATAAATACGTTTTCGATTAAACATTTCTTACGAAAATAATTCTTCAACAAAAAATATTAAAATTAATTTTATTGTACACAGATATTCTATTTAAATAAGGGCGTTAGTTATATAGAAATAAACATAAAAAAATATTACCTAATAAATAAAAGAATATATAATATTCTATTTTTTTTAATAAAAAAAGGGTTTTTAATTCTATTGACTCATTATTTCTTTTTAAAAGATTTTTTCGTTATTTTCGAAGTGCGAAATTTTCGAAAAACAAGAATTTGGAAGGGATTAAATTTTATTCGTATCTGTGTAAGTTAATTGCGGTTCTATTTCGCTAACATATTTCTGAAACTAATAGTTATTTTTCGATTATATTTCAAATACACTTTTCATTCATTGAATTCTTTATTAAAATCAAATGTTTAGAATGTTATTTTCTGAGAAAGCTTGTCGTATTTTAATAATTTGTATCAAAATATTGAGCAAGGTTGGCTGACATGTTTGTATAGTAAAATGTTTTAAGCACATTATAAATCATTTATGGTGTTAAACAGTTGAGATCAAACTTCATATCTTATAATTGTCCGTTTGAAGTTTGAATCAAAAGTACCACACTCAAAGAAGATCAATTCTTAAATTAAAGCTTTATACACTTGTTTTGGAGAAATCCTATCACCAAAGTATAAATATAAACGAGATATCTCTATGCGAATTAATAATTAGATGATAATTGGAAAAGTATTTATCAAGTATTGCTTCCGATTTTACTAGACGACAAAACTTATTGACATTAACAACATTACCGTGATTGGAAAATTTGCACTTAGAAACGAATTTTTTCAAAAGATGTTGGAATTCGTTTATCCCTAAAAAATTAACCCTATATTTTACAACTTCAACAAAAGGGATTATAACTTAAGTGTGCGTTTTAATATGCAGATTGGATTACGTACAAATGTGATAGACTAAAAAACGAAAAATAATGCAAATTGCAAGAATGGATATTTTGGTTTGTGGACCTTAGGTCATTTTTTGGTACACGAGGTCTAGTTAAACCGATGGTTACTTTGCAAGTACTGATATAAAATAATCTTTTTCTTCAATACCAGCTTTACCCTCCTAGTACAAATCTTGATGGAGGAGATATCTCGACATCCTGACCAGATCTTGATCTCGTTATCAAAATAATCGGCAACATCTTGATGACGATTCCATCTCGTCATTAGCGAAATTGGTCAGATCTTGATGAACGAGATATCTCGTCGAAACTACTTTTGCCATTAGGGATGTATAGTCCTTCAAACATTAGTTGTCGAAAAAGTGCCAGTCTCTGTGTTACTCCAGGACACCATAGAAGGTGCTGCTACATCGCACCCACCGTAAACTGGGGTTGGGAATACCTTCCAGGGAGATTTAAGGAAAGCTGGTTGACATTTATGTACCATCTAGCAGAAACCAGTTTCGGTTGGTTGTGTTTTTTATGGTCCAAGGATCAGTTTGGCCAAACTGCGTCAAACACAAGGCAACTTCTAGTAATGTACATACACACACAAGTAAAGTTTAACAGTCACAGGAAAGAGAAATACACCCAGGATAAGTTAAAGGAATAAAATTAGCACTGTCTTCAACTTGTAAGTTTACTGCACAGTGGGCAAACCTACATACCAAGACTGTAGATAGCCAGGAAACTTCAAGTAAAAAACCCGACTTGGACACATTTGAGATTCAAATGTTTCAGTTGACCAGTTTCTTAGGAGCGACTCATTTAGTCACTCGGCCGCTGGTGGGGATGGTATGATTAGTTAGGCTTATATAAAAATTAATCCTAAAAGTATAATTAAACATCCTGCTGGTTTATCTTTGGGTAGAAAACTGCCCTTAGTTGCCAGCCTATGATACAAAAACCTGTTCCAAATTGTCACCAGTTCTGGGTAAGGGACAATTTGTTTTACCTACTTGGATTTTCATGCCTCTTGGAGTAATAGGGCAGTTTTGTCTAGACGAGATATTTTTTCATTTGCAAAATTGACTTGATTTTGGACGAGATATCTCATCGACGAGACTTGGAAGATAAAATTACGAGTTGTACTATATTATTAAATAATATCTTATACTACATATATAATGTGCATATTAAAAGTCAAAAGTTCTGGGCAAGGAACAATTCGTTTTTCTACTTCGGTCCTCATTTCTCTTTGGAATAATTGGGCAGAGTTTTGTCTCGACGAGATATCAAGTCATTATCAAAACTGACCGCATCTTGTTCAAGATATCTCGTCAAAACACTTGGAGGATAAATTTACGTCTTATTACTAGCTGAATTTACCTGGCGTTGCTCGGGTTGAATTGGTTAAACGTCGATTGAAAGTGATTTTTGTCATAGAAAATGCAAATATAGAGAAAAACAAACAATCGCAGAAGAATTTTTAAAACTGAGATTTTTATAGCTTCTACAATTTCTTTTAGATCCATTTCACATACTATAGGTAAGATAAACCTACAAAAACTGATACTGAGATGACTATATACAAAAGTCGATTTTGAGTTTTGGAGTGATTGTGAATGCCCTTTAAGTTCATTTTCTTTTTAAAAAAATGATATACATCGTATTATTGCAGTTAGTTTTTTCTTATCAATATTTTTTATGTGTAGCACCTTGCACAAGGAATACGAATTTTGGAACTCCACCATCGTTATGAAAGGCTGATAAATTATATTGATATGATATCATGTTCAACGTTTCAAGCAATTACACTTTATGCTTGAAAATTCCATCCCGCATTTTACAGACGGGATACATAAACGATGTGATATATTGAGCGACTTTCAGGGCAACCGACGACGACCCATCGGCTATAGAATCATACTCTGATTATAAAAAAAAATTCCAAGGTCAGCTTGAGAGGCGACTCTTGTAGATGTTAACTCTGACGTCATCTGCACAGCCAGACCAGGTGAGAGCGCCCCCTACAATACTCAATGTTATTCCTATGGGGATTTCGAATTGTTTTTAGTCCCTTATGACAAAAAGAAAAGGGGTTAATATGTAGCCTACTTTACCCACAGGGTTCTAAAGTATAAGTGTACCAAATTTGGTGTAGATTGGTCAAACGGTATAGATTTGTATAGAGAACAGACATACAGATAGACAGACAGATGCCAATTCTGCTTTATATGTATAGATCATTAAATATTATCTTATACTACATATCAACATGCATATTGAAAGTCGAAAGTTTTGGGAAAAGAACAATTTGTTTTTTTCTTCGATTTTCATTTCTCTTGGAGTAATAGGGAAATTTTGTCTCGACGAGATATCTCGTCCTTTCCAAAATTGACCCAATCTTGGACGAGATATATCGTCAAAACACTGGAGGGTTTTCCTGTTTGATTCCGAATACATTTTGCAGCATTCACGTTCGGGCAATGCAAAAAAAGCTTCAAAATTCCGTAATTTCAACGCAGAGAAGGTTTCGCATAATTGCACAACCTTTACAATCTCAAGAAAATTCGATTTTTCTCTCACCCCGCTACGAAACGAAAGAGGACCCCAATTACTTTCGCCAACTCCATACGAGGTACATGCTTCACAATCTGTTATTTCCATTCCGCTCATTACGCACGTTGTTGCCACCCTCGCGCTAATAAAAATTTTTTCCCATGAATATTAATCCAAGCGTGTGCCACTGCGCCGTAAATAAAACCCGCAAATAATTTGTACCTATCACCGTGGCAGCAGAGAACGCAAAATGAAATATAACGAGTTACGACAACGGGAAATGCAGGGACAAGACTCCGAGAATTAACGTCCTTGCCAGGAAGAAGGTGAACATAACAAACCAAAAAAAGGAAGGAAGGGAAAAATAGGGGAAAAATAAAATAAAACGGGGATATCGTGAAGAAGGGGTCGTTAGCATTCATGATGTGGAAATTGCTTGAGAAGAACAGCTTCATTTGAATATCGCGGGGAGCATTAATCACTGGGCCCGGTGCTCGCCAACAATAGCTGTTATGCGGAAAAAGAAAACGCGTCCGAAGGTAATCACCGTGGGGGTTGGGGGCGCTGCGAATGAAAGAAACGGGGACAGTCACTTTGAATGGAAGGAACATCGGTTTTGATGACTATCATTTAGAAAAGCTACCCTCTCCTTGGCCGATGGGGGAGGGAGTTCGAGACTTTTTTTTCTTTCGTCTCTCTCCCTAGGTATTATTCCAAGGGCGCGCAATCGGATAAAGTAGAAAGTGATTTTATTGAGTTGTGTTGTTTTTTTCTTCGGTTGCTTTCTGCCGCGTCGTTTGCATGCGGGGGGTTGGTCTTGGATTTATCAAATCTGGGGTAAGTTCGAGGTGATTGAATTGATTTAATAAAATAGTTTTTTCTGAGTTTTCATTGTTTTTAGATGTATGTGATTTTGAGAAATGAAGGTGTTTTTTTGCGGTACAGGGAGTTATACAATCAAGGGTTCTGTTCTTTTATTTTTGCTATCCCTTTGAGAGCAAAACTAAAAGGTTCCAAGATGTTGCAGACAGAAAGATAGGTTGATGCTCGAATATGCAGATGTTATAACCGTTTGAAATCTAAAAATGCACCACTGGAAAGTTTATTGCCTATCTTTTATTTCGAAGTTATACGAGTACCGTATGTACCAATTTATTAAAAAAATATTTCTAAACGGATAGTTCTTTCCATTCAATGAACATAATGTAACATAACTTCACAAAAGCACAGAGAAATCGAAATGAATCACATTATGTATATTATTGCGCATTGCGAAGGGAAGAAGACTAGCCACAGTCCATATCCTAAGTCATGAAATCAGTTGCAATACCTCTTTGCATTACTTTATTCTCGACTAGGAGAATTACCCGGCGATGCTCGGGTTGAATTGGTTAAATTGGTTAAATGATTATTGCATATTTCATAGAAAAATGCAATAATCATTTAAGTGTACACAAAATATTTTTTAACATCATTTTAACTCTTTCATAGCTTCTACAATTTACTTCGGACGCAAATATGTATACATAATATATCCATCCATATAATCCATTTCATATTCATCACACTCTTGCTGTAAGACGAACTACAAAAGCATTTTCTGTGATGACTTCTTCAGAAGTCGATTTTGAGTTTTGGAGTGATTACGAATGCCAATTAAATTCATTTTCAGTAAAAATGAGGAACTTTCAGGGTATAGTCTTGCACTCAGTTTTCCAATCAATATTTATTATTTGTGGTACCCTTGCACCATGGATTCGATGTTTTCGAATTACATTATCATTGTGAAAGGACGGCAAATTAAACTGTTATGGCATTCATGGTTAATTTATTTTGAAGCACACATTTCTTTCTTGAAAATCCTATTCAGCCGCACGTGGAATAACGGAGCTTGTTTGAAACAAATGTCATCAGTGTAGACAAAGCAAACTCTCTCTCAATCGATTACACATTTTACAAAATCAATGCTTCCAATGAATGTTTCACAGGTACCTAAGCTGTATACGAACAGTTTCAATTTCAAGTAAGCAACCTCGACCTTCTGCTACTTAAGACAAAAAAATTCTATTTTTCAGCAGTCCTAGTTCATATACTTTCTTACTATGAATGATATTATTCCAAGATCAGCAAAGTCTTTTTTAAAAATTCGCTTTCCTCCAACAGAAAAACTTAGTTTTAAATCGAATTCTTAAAGTAATCTTTTCAATTGAGAGACTCAGTTTCTATATGGAAACACCACGTACCTATTTAGAATGATAGATGTAGTTACTTGACTATGGAGTACAGCTTTCAATAATACCCATGAAACAAGAAAAATAAATGTAAATTAAATTGATTTTAATCGTCTTGTAATGAAGATATGTCAATTTAGAAATATCATTGAACTACCACGTATGGCTACCCGTTTTGATTTAACGTAACCTATCTTATTTCAGAATAACTTTATTTCAACTTTACCAGTCATTTTAAAATAAGAAATTATACATTTTACTTAAAAAGGTTTCCATTTATTTGATGAAACAGAATTCTACAAACTATAATATATTTAACCAAAGACTTAAGGAAAGTTCGTCGAAATATACATATACAACCAAAAAATTACCCATGTCTAGAGGTATTTGGCAGAAAATAAAAATAATCAATTACAATTTAACTCCTAAATAATATATCTGTAATATAGAAAGTAATGGAACACATAAATACAAACAGAAACGAAATTCAGGTCATTGAAAAATGTAAAATTCTGTAAAACGAAAGATCTGAGCAAGCGTATCGAATTTCGACGTCATGAGAATATTCTGAAATAGAGAAATTCGAAAAAGACGCTTGAAAAATATTGATAGACACTAATGAATTATTTACAAAAGAGCATAAATTTACAAAACTTAGAAATGATCAAAGATGACCGCAACATTTGTCTTAACTCAAATACACAAACACGGAATTTTCTAAATCTAATTTATCAAATAAAACATTAATTCTGGCGTTGTCAGATACCGAATTGCAAAATTACGCTTTTATCATCAATGAGTTTTTTGTTTTGGCTTTTCGCGTTCCATTACAAAATGCAAGTTGTGTAAAATAAAGTATTTTAAATATCCATTTTTCATCATTCAAATATTCCTAAATTATTTATATTGTGGAAAGAAATATAAAATCAGTCCAAACATAATTAGAATTTTAAATTTTTTAAATATAGCGTTTCGGAAAATATTGTTTTTCGAGCAGTACTGGTAAAATTATTTTATCAGAAAATTTGATTTTTGATCAATACTGGTAAAACAAACTGAGTTGCGTACCGCAGTCGTTTTATGCTCAATGTTTTTCCTATGGCAATTTCGAATTGATTTTGTCCCCTCTGCACACCTAGGTTAAAGAGAACGGGGGTTAATATGTAGCTTGCGTTACTCGCAGGATTCCAAAGTATAAATGTCCAAATTTGGTGTGGATTGGTCAAACGGTGTAGATTTGTATATAGAACATACAGACAGACGTCAACTGTGCTTTATATGTATAGATAATTGGAAACATAACGCTGCAAATTGCCATATAAATATTACAAATATTTAAATTTTTAAGATTTAAATCTATATATTTTCGGATTTAAGCGTGTTCCAATAATATTTGACAATATTAACAGGTGTTATTGCTTTTAATGTAAAATAGCTTTTAATCCTCTGAGGAGTTCACAGACATATATTCGCTCTGCGAACTGCAGTCTTCCCTGCACGACTTCCGACCAATTTTGATCATGACCAATATAATCTTTCCTGGTATTCGCGCAATCATAGGATGTGGTTATTCATTCACCGTGCGTGTTTTGGAGTAAAGCCATTCTGCACTTCTTGGAAATCTCGTGACGCTGAGATAGTTTAAAATGTTACTAGCTTTAATTACAATCTCATGACTTCAATGAATTTGCAACATTATGATATTCAATTTTAGAAAGAGGATCTTGTGCATTAAGGGCCACTTCATATCAACAGAATCCGGGTCAATCTAAATCCACTAGAAACTGACTGACGAAAATTTGGGTTGGTTAGGGTTTTATGGTACAAGGTCCAAAGAAGGACAAGCTGCGGCAAATGCAGGATCATAAATGAGGGAAGACAAAAAGCTGAAAGGTAGGCAAGGGTAAAAATGAGAGGGAGGAAGCAGATGACTCGGGTACCTCGGGGTGTCCCAAATTCGGGACAGGAACTTCCTTAAAAATGGCTTATTCTTCTGAAAATCTTTCACACTGCCTGAATCCGGAGCGTTCCGAATCTGCATTTGTCAGTTTATACTAGATTCTGATTGATTTGGATTGACCAGGATTCTGTTAGTGTGAAAAGCCTTAAGATAAAACAAAAAATTGACACTTTTTTGAAATTGCGATAGTGTGGAAAAGTTATCCCTTTCAGTACAGATATGTAATTCTAAATGTTTGGGGACCACGGTAGCCCAGTTGGAAGAGTAAGGGATTAGCAACCGGAGGGTTGCGAGTTCGAAATTCGGTCCAACCGAAGATCGTCATGTACGCGAGGCCTGGTGCGCGTTAAATATGTCGCAGCCTCTAATGTCCTCGCTTTGGCGTAGTGTAGGTTGATCGATAGACCGTTGTATTGCTTCAGTGCGACGTTAATTAACTACCTACCTACATATTTAGACATTTCTTCTAGTATATCCAAAAGAATGTCGGCTTTTCCTTTACTAGTTTTTCGCAAGAAACTTACTAACTGCAATTAAAACTATTAATTTTCAAGAATGTAGATATTCTCATATCAGTTAAAATATTTGATCTGTAGACCGTTTTGGGACTTGTATTTGTAACAACCTTAGCCTACTGTTATTAAATTTCTTATGAAAACCTAGTCTGTTCATCGGCATGACCATAGAGGAAATATTAAAACAGAGTGAGCATGGTAACCTTTTCATTTGCCCGGGTCATGTGACCAAAACTAGTAGTGGTGTGACTCTTAGACGGCGTTAAGTTAGTTCTTTAGTTTTCGCCTGCAGCTTGAAACCTAGCATTCATCAGATTGTTCGATGGAGCGGGAGAAGACGCCCATCTATTGATTGATCATCTGATTGGTATTGATTGATCATCTGATAGTAGTAGACTTTGACGATTTCACCACACTTTTGTCTCCATTTTATAGAAATGCGCATTCACACACCTATCCTGTCATAAAAGGAAGATGTTATATCGTTAAACGAGGTGAAAGGATAGCAAATCGGCCAATAAGTCCATTTTTCACTGAGTAGTCACGTGACTACTAGTCGACATATTGGTCCCACTTTTGAAGTTCTTCTCAATAGCAATACTCAGTTTACTTATATTTCACGCACGACAGCCCAGTATGGGCCTTGGCCTTCTACATTATTCTGTTCCATCTTGAACTTTCATTGTTAATTGTTCTGTAGTTCTTATTTTACAGATAGCAAAGTCTATATACACAGTCAGTTCATATAAGCTTTGGTCTTCCTCTAGGCCTAAGTCCAATTGACCTGGCCAGAAATATTTTTTGTGTTCATTTCATCGGGCATTCGAATGATATGTACGGTCCATAGCGTATGTTGCTATTTAGTAAGTTCCATAAAAACTCTAACATGAGAGAAAACTCATATTTTAAAGAAACTGCACGGGAGAAAATTGGAAATGGAGCCACACAATTTATGGTTTGCAGAACTAGTTCATAAAAATCATTGTTATTTTCAGAAAACCGCTTTTATTTCCTTCATGGCGTACTTCCACCCTACAGCCAATGCATCAAATATTCAAAAATTAAAGCATGAAAAAACCCGTTCTCATATCTTCTTTTCAGTCGGTTCCATTTGATGGTCTCTGTAATGGAATTGAACTCTCAAGAAGAGGAGGAAATCCTTTTCGTCTGGGTAAATGCGGGTGCCAACATTTTAGTATGAATACAAGTTCCATGAGATTCAATTCGCCAGAGCCAGCCTCAATAAAAATTCATAAATAATACACTCGCCAATCCTTTTCTTATTATGAGGAAGACCTGGAATATGTAGTTCGACCGAGAATATAAGGTTTCGCCTCCTACAACGCGAGGAAAAATGGACTAGGTAGTTGGTTTCATGTCGGAATTTTAACCCATTTGTTAATTATTGAATGGTCATGATTTAGCTACTTTCAAAATAGCTATTGTCCTTGTTGGAGTCTCGTAGTACCTATAAAAACACGTACACGTAAGATAAATGAGATATAGCTAAAAGGTTTATCAGGCCCACCGACCAGATACAGCCCTTTGAATAGGCTACCCTGCCCGCCAATCAGACATTACTCTCCGGATTGGTTTACTTGACTCGCAAATCCTATACGGTCCTCCAAATAAATTTACCCGGCCCAAGGATCAGATATGGCCCTCCGAATAGGTTTACCCGACCAGCAGACCAGATATGACTCTTCGGATAGGTTTACTCTACTCGCAGACCTTATACGGCTCTCTGACTAAGTTTTTCCTAGCCCACAGATCAGATATGGCCCTCAAAATTGGTTTATCCGGCCCGTCGACTAGATACGACTCTTCGTATAGGTTTACTTGACTCGCAAAACTTATACGGCCCTCCAAATATATTTACCCGGAACTCAGATCAGATACGGCCCGAACGTCCCGAATAGGTTTACCCGACCCACCGATCAAATGCGACTTAGCGGATAGGTTTACTCTACTCGCAGACCTTATACGACTCTCTGACTAGGCTTACCTAGCCCACAGATCAGATATGGCCCTCAAAATAAATTGGTTTATCCGGCCCGTCGACTAGATACGACTCTTCGTATAGGTTTACTTGACTCGCAAAACTTATACGGCCCTCCAAATATATTTACCCGGGACTCAGATCAGATACGGCCCGAACGTCCCGAATAGGTTTACCCGACCCACCGATCAAATGCGACTTAGCGGATAGGTTTATTCGACTCGCAGAACTTATACGGCCCTCCGAATAGATTTACCTGGCCCACAGACAGATCAGATACGGCCCTCTCAATAGAGTTACCTAGCTCACAGATCAGATACGGTCCTCCAAATAGGTTTACTCGGGTTGCCGACCAGATACGATTCTCCAGATAAGTTTACTCGACTCATAGACCTTATACTGTCAGATATTTACCCTGCTCACAGACCAGATACGGCCCTCCGGATAGATTTACCCGGCCAGCAGATCAGATAAAAATCTAGATAGATTTTAAAAAAAGATACGGATATCAGATTCCTAGAGGATACTCATTCATAAAAAAATATTGAAAAGAAAAGCAAATGAAAGAGTAGCATTATTTCGCAAATAGCTATGTTGAGATTTATGAAGGCAGGTTTTTATATTTCTTGCTTTCATTTTGTTCCAGTCAAGTATCTAAATTAAAATAAATGCAACGTTTCATGCTAAATTGGCCTAAGTACCGCGATTTATTGAAGAAAAATGTTTTCAAGTGACAAAGAAAACAAGTGGAAGTTAATCATAATGTATCAACTTTACTATATACAAATGTTTAAAACACCTCAAGAACATCCCTTCGTTTAGCTATATGAAGAGGTATTCTTGAGAAATGAAATACTAATCAGTAGTTAGAAAAAGTACTTAAACATTTACAGCAATATTGTGCCTGGGTAATTAGTTGTAAACAAAACTTATTAATCAGTGAATCTTTGTAGAAACATTTCTAAAAGAGAAAAATTTAAAATATATACGCTCTTTGTTTTAAACACTTCTTTTAAAGGGCTACTAAACATAAGGACAGAAAAATTTAATTAACAAGTTTCATGGCTGGGTTATAAGACTCAAAAAACTATATAACTTAAATAGATTAAAGTTTAAATAAAACTGATAAGTAATCATTTTCGTGCATGTGTGAATTGAATCAATTCATACTCAAACTATCATTGGCTCAAGCAGAAACTTATTAACTATTAGTTTTAAATCAAAGAATAAAACAAGCCTTTTGATAACGTTCCATTTATTTAAAACAATTTACAAAATGACAATGTATTTCTCATTATCATGAAAATAAGTATTTAGTGTCCCCGAAAAAATGTCAGTTAATGCTTTTCTACTCTAAGCCACCTTGATATTTATTATATTTAATGGGGTGTATAAAATGTTTCATTGGAGTTTTATTGATATTTTTCACAAATAGGAGTTTCTTATTTTGATTTAGTTTGTCACTCTCCTGCTATTGTTTGCTACACTCGGGCTAATTTGACCAAGCGAAATTATTTTATGGAAATGACATTTTGTATGCTATTTTCTTAATATATTCTAGGATAGTAAATTTACTATATTATAATATAAATTTACTATATTTTATGTATAAATTTTCTATATTTTAAGATTTTACTCTATTCCTTTCAGTAATTATAATTAAATCAAGTACTTAAAGTTCAATTCAAATTTATTTAAAAATTAAATGAACGATTTGAGGAGCTTATGGGAGCTTGGAAACACAAGTGCAGGAGCATAATATGTAAAAAATATAATCAATTCTGAAGAATAATCAATTTTCTTTTTTTCATTTATCCTATTAGCACTGAATTAAAGTAAAACTTTAAAATGCAAACTAAATACTTCTATTATAAGCAAATACTAATGGGAATTCTAAACTTGTAAACAAATATTAATGCATGAAAATAATATTTATTTGTAATTTTTCTTTGGTGAAACTTCTTGAATAAACTTTGATTATGAAATTACATCTCTAGAAAGTTCAAGGTAGTTCATAGTATTTGGTTTGGTCTATCGTTCTACGCTCTATTTACTCCACGAGGGCAAATTAGATCGGTTAGATTTAGGAAATGAACTTTTCCTCGAAGGGTCTGAAGTTTGAGTAAGATTTAAAAATAGTAATCTTTTGACGTAAGGAAAAAGCTTCCAATGCGATTGCCAATTTTCCAAACATTCTACTAATAGTTTAGCACCACACCAATTTTCAACCTTTTTCATCTCATGGCACACAAATTAATTATCAAAATTCTGCGGCACTCCAAACTATCTAATGCATTTTCTGTGGACTTAAACAAAAAAGTAGGTATAATGTTGAATGATTTTCAAAAAAAAAAATAATTACCTACACTTTTTGCTGCAAAGGGCAAAAAACCTTTATCGAAACAATTTTTTATAATAGTACTTTGTAATAAAAAAATAACATCCAAAATTGTTTATAATAGTATTACTTGAAATTATTTGCTAACAAAAAGTTCAAAACTCACCCCTTGAAATGAAATAAACGTAACTCAATTTAAAACTTTTTACCATCCTGAAGTGCTATTCTTGTGGTGCACCGGTTGAAAATCGCTAGTTTGTTATCACATTAAAAATTGTGAGTTGTTTTTTATATTTAGTGTACAAATGGCACATATATTCACTAGTTCTTTTTGATTATCACACATTACTATTTTTGATGTTTGATTTTTTGGTGTTGTATTTTTGGTTTTTGATTATCACACCACACACTTTTGACTATCACCACTATTTTTGGTATTTGGGGATATCTATTTCTCAATCCTCCAAGTGGTTTCGATGAGATATTTCGTCCATCAAGATCTGAACAATTTTGCTAATGACGAGATAACTCGTCATCGATAATTAATCAATCGATGTCATCGATATTTTGTTGACAAGATCAAGATCTTGTCAGTTTTCTTCTAATGACACGATTTCTCGTCTATCGATGTCTGGTCAATCTTGCTAATGACGAGATACCTCGTCGAGACAACCATCAGGAGGGTTAAAGGGAATTCTGCCTTGGTTCTACAGGTTTTGGATTCAAATATGCATCTTGCTATGTGTGTTAATAGAGGTTCGGAATCCATTTTATGCCGTAGTTACAGGCCTAATTAGCCTCGTGTATCAAAAATTGGCAGCAAAGCGATAAACCAAATCGAACCTACAAATAAACACTTTTGGTTTTGGCCTGCTTGATTTTCAAAATTCAAATACTACAAACGTGAATCATACCAGTTCAACTCTGAACACGGAACGAAAAAGCATCGAAAAATACGGGTCCACGGAAATGGTAATTTCTTTTCTGGAATTCCAGTATCCTTTTGGGAAACGACACTCTTGAGTATACACAATATTATGCGTTTCATTTTTAGAAGTGATATTTCTTGTTACCTCCACCCAACTCTTGCCCTGATGCGAAGTAATTCTCTTTATAACACAAAAAGAGAGGCAAAAAACGAGGAAAGGCAATTTTGGCTCTCTTTTGAATTATAGCGAGCACCAGGATGACTCGCTTGCGAATACTTTAGAATAACTTCCACATCTGGGAGCTTTAATAACGAGACAATGCCATGGAGAAGAATGAGTGGTAGACTTCAGCGATTTAACGGTGAAAATGCTAGAAAAAGTTTCACCTCTTAAAAAGATTCGCTTCCGTATAGTCATAGGAGAGGTCTGAAGAATCTCTTTCATAAATCAAGATCTTTAATGTGATAATTTACGATTGCCCTGTGATTCGAATGCTGTTTACCGCAGAAAGGCTGGAATCGGTAGCAGTTGAAATATTACTCTCAGATGGAACATTGAGGCAAAAAGTATAATATTGCATATAAGCATTTTTACATGACTGGGTTTGCATTATATTTCTATCTAGATAAGAATATTTTGCTGAAAGGAAGAATTTACTTTGGTAGTTGGAGAAGCAAACTATTCTTTTAAGTACGGCAATAATCCTATAATATGATATATTTATCTCTTGAGGTACATTGATCATATGCCAGTGGTAAATTGATCATATATCAGTAGGTAAAAGCTATTTTTATTTATGATGACTAAACAGTTTTTTGTGAATATTAATGGGTATTCAGAATAATGTGTTCTGTCTTTATAGTTCATTATGGGCTTATTGTTGAAGGTAAATATTCGTGGCTATCAGAAAAAGTTTTTAAAAGAACATATTTGGAGAATACTTAAAGACGAGGAATCTTAATGAAACTGGTAATAAGATTTTAATACTTCAAAATATGATTAATAAAGGTCAAACACATGTGAAAAAATGGTTAATGGTTATTTCGGTGGATTGATCATTGTAGACATTTTGCTCCATCGAAATAACTAATGACCATTTCTTCGCATGTATTTAATCTTTATTAGTCATATTTTGAAGTTTTTAAATTTTTACTGCATTGGAGAATGTATAATGAAATATTCTAGAAACACTTATAGCTTGTAGAATATGGTTACGAAGAATGAGATCTTTATAAGACATTTTTATTCATTTAACGGTACTTGATATGAATATTTAATATTAAGTCACGGATTTCACGATTACTTGAGTAGCGATGCCTGGCATTTCTGTGAATCTGTCCTTCAGCTATAAAAATATATGCAACCGTGTTACCTATTTTCATACAGCCTGTTGAATGGGATTTATTTAATTTCATTAATGTGATGTGTTTCAAGAAAATACAAAAACAGTATCTGGTGTCAGGTAGTTTTCTTAATTTCTGTTATAAATTACTACCTTTTCGATTACATAACTTGAGCATGATTAAATATAGTGTGCATGAAAATATAGCTTTGTTTTAATATTCATTTCATCTTTCGCTGCATAAATTATATTTTTGTTATCTTATTAAGCACTTAATATTAACGCAATTACCTTTATTGGAAGAGCACCATAAAAAAAACACTTTAAAATACTAGAAACACGAAATGTAATTCTAACTCAACAATTGCAAATACCCTTTGAATTATCTTTATTAACGACACCATAAAATGAAACACTTTGAGATACATAGAAACATGAAATGCAATTTTAACTCAACAATTACAAATGCAGTTTGAATTATCTTTACTAACGACACTGCAAAACAAAACACTTTGAAACACACAAGAGCATGAACAATTCTAATTCTTTAGTTAACGTGTTTGTAAACTGAGCACATTATGGATGGAAATAATTATAAGCAATTATGTCGATAATTTTAGCTGTGACGCAAATGAATAAATAAGCTATCGAAGAACATGTTAATTGATTTAGAATTATTCCAAAATATTTTTATTTTCTCAAATGCAAACAGTTTCTCAGTTCAGGGTTTTAGTTTTTATACCATGCTTTTCATACCTTGAGTAATAATTCTTCAACGGGATGAAATTAAACATAAAATTTATTTGAACAAAATCAAACAATTTTGATAAATATAATACACTTTAATCTTTTATTGGTACTTAAATTATTTTTTTAACATGACATTGGTCGTGTTTTAATCCTGACTGTCATTTTACGCATATTCACTATCATAGAAAGAAAGTAATTAAATGTTACGATACGATGGCACAAATCACTGAACAAATAACTTAATTTCATCAATAGATTAAAATTAATACTTTGTTCTTTTTCTTAACAGATGGCTGTGTTTAAGAAGATTGTACACGCGCGCGAATCATCTTAAAGTGAGTAAACAACCACTTTCTCCTAATTGAATATTATCAATTTACTGAATATTTAATTTGTCCAGCGTAACAGATAATTCATCCTAAATAAATAAGTTTTAATTCCTGAAGCGTAGGATGGGAAAATAAGGTGATTCTGATACGAAAACCGAAATAGTTTATTGCATTTTTTTCATCTCTCTCTCTCTTATAAATATCTTTTAATGTCTTAAATAAGCATTTTTACAACTTCAACTAAAGATAGGTTACAAAATAATATTCTGTGTTTAGATTCCAAATGGTTTCGACGAGATATCTCGTACATCAAAATCTGACCAATTTTTCCTAATGACGAGATATCTCGTCATCAAGATAGTGCCGATTTTTCGATGATGATGAAATCAAGATCTGGTCAGTTTTCTAATAACATGATATCATGCCCATCAAGATCTATCCAGTTTCTTCTAATAACGAGATATCTCCTCCATCATGATCTGATCAGTTTTGCTAATGACGAGATACTTCTTCGAGACAACCACCAGGAGGGTTAAATTTTATTAATCGATTAATCTATTTAGCAATTGAAAGTTTTCTAAGGAAGTCTTCTATGAAGATAAACAATGGGATCTCAAATTCACTGTTCTGTTTTTTTAAAATTTGCTTAAAATTGTTCACTTTCGTAATTAAGTATTTATTCTGTGTGACTCGTTTTCGATATTCGTCTTTTAATTAGAATCTAAATCGACGAACTATCTGAGCAGATTGCCAGATGGTTCTCTACTATGCTTGTTAAAAAATACTAGAATAAGTGTCTTTTTTTAATTCAGAAACACAAATCGATTTGGATCGATGTCTTGGAAATTGTACTGTTTTTTCTAATATTCTAAAATAGGAAAACATACATCTATTGTGTTCTCCTTAAGCATAAATATTTTGTAAATTCATAATGAAAAGTATTCTAAAATGACAAAACAAGTTTCTTGTTTTGCCAATTCTTCGAGAAACAACCCGAACTCAAAATTGCGAAAATACAGAAACAAATTTTTGGAATAGGAGATTCTAAATAGATTAACTATCTGATCAGAAGACCAGAATTCTCTGCAATGCTTGATGGAAAAGTACTGGAATCTAGTTTTATTTTGTAGTCCAGAATCACTAATAACTTTAGGTCGATATCTTGGAAATTGTACTGTTTTTAAGTACTATATTTTAAGTAATACTTTAATAGGAAACACGCTTCTATTATGTTCCTATGCATAAATATTTTGTAAATTCAAAATTAACTTTATGAGCGTCTCGAGATTTCCGATTAGTGTAGTATTGCTTTCACACCACAACACACCACATGATTTAATAACCTCAGCTATTGGTTGAAAGATTCTATGGATTCTTTCAACCTATAAAATTATTACTATTTTCCGTGGTATAGAATCCTTTGGAAAGATTCTATTGTGTTCCTTTCTCTTTAGAATATAATCACTTAGAAAGATTCTATTGTTCCTTTCTTTATAACAGAACCAGTTGGAAAGATTCTGTTGTTCCTTTCTTTTTAATAGAATAATTTTGAAAGATTCTATTGCTTATTTCCTTGAAATGTAATCCTTTTTTAAAGAATATATTGCTCATTCCCTTGAAATATAATCATTTGGAAATATTCTATTGCTCATTTTCTTCGAATATAATCTTTTGGGAGATTCCATTTGTTCCTTTCTTTAGAATGGAAACCTTTGGAAAGATTCTATTTGTCAAGAAGGTCAAAGAAGTCATGCAGGGAAGACTGCAGGTTGCATGATGGAATTATGCATGTGAACCCCTCAGAGGGTTAAAAGGATTCTAAAATGGCAAAACAAGTTTTACTCAATGTTGCGCAAATACAGAAACGTGTAGCAATCTGATAAGGAAAACAGAATTTATCAATTTATAATTTAAAAAGGAATGAAGGGTACGTAAACCTTTTAAAACATTCAGAGCATTGCATGCAGCCCTGTGCGATGCGTTTGGACGACAGCCAATATTCCGTTCCTCAACCATAACGAAAAATGCCCGAACTGCGATTGGAAGTTCGTTGCAATGGAAGGAAAGAAACGAACAACTAATCATTTATGAAAGCCTTCTTCTCTCCTAAACGAAAGCAATTACAGAGAAACGCGGCAGTTTCGGACTACTTGTTTCATTCTTTTCGTTGTTGTTTTTCTACAAATAGATGGCTTAACACCCTGAGAAGTATCAAACAATATTTAAATTTAGAAAATATTTAAATATTTTAGCTGCTATGTAATGGTGCTCAGTTACAATGAATTTATGAAGATGTGCAATTACAAATGTGATGAATTATTGTTATCAATATTTTATTTTTCTTTGCCAGCCGTGTAAGAGAGGCTTCTTTTGTCAAGCTAAATGTAGGTAGCGGTAGCATTTCTGTGGCGGAACGCGTTTTCTGTATTCATTATATCACGTGACGTCACTTGGCTTGACGACCAACGCCAACCCCGGCTCATCTATGGGCTTAGAGTATAAAAGAAGGGGGCGGGAATTGAGGAAGAACCGAGGGGCGGGAACATCTAACTCCTCGCCACAGCAAGAGGTCAGCTTTGAAAGTGGTCGGCGGTCTCTTTTCCGGAGATCCCGACATGTGCCCTGACCCAGGTCAAGCCGAAGTTATTTATTAAAGGAGCTATTTCTATTATTAACGAGTTAAGGTAATTAGATTTATTTGTATTTGATTTTAAGACTTGAATCGAGCTAAGGCTGTCGCTATACAGATTAATTTTCTTACTGTGGGTAGAGGCCCAGATCACGGCTTTGTGTGGTGTGGTTTAATTTGGGACCATCGAGGATGCACACAGAGGCTCAACATTCCCATCAATGCCAGAGTTTATCAATCAGCTAGTTTATCTTTAAAGTTTAAATTAAGAACAGAGGAGGAAAGAGTATTTATAGGAGAATTAAAGTCTAAAGAAGTTAGCGACAGCCCTTCGATGCCTGGGTCAGGGAGCCGCCGTTTCCAGATTTTAAATTTAAGGTATAGAGCGAAGACTAATATAATGACGTCACTTGGCTTATTTTTCGAAACCATTTTAGCATGTTGCCAAGAAAAATCCTAAAGAATGAATTTCGAATTTATATATGATAGTTAATTGGTCAACGCCAATTAAATTAAATGCAGAGCTACCACAGGCAACCATAAGGTAATTTTTTGCTATTTTTTTCCAACTTTGGAGATTAGGGGTATCTTTTTAAGCAAAATCGTCTCAAAAGCTCCTATTTCCAAAATTTGGCGAGTTTCTGAAAATTTTGAGGATTTTTTGCAAAAAACCCAAAGGTCAACAAAAATTTAGTCCCTTTTTCCTCACAGATGGTGGAAATTTTTTTTATTTATCTCTTAGGAGAAAAATTTCCAAATGACGCCAATTTCGAAGTTTTGGGGTCAATCCGTGGCAACCAGGGAAAAACATTGGAACCTTTGGTTGCTAGATTGTCATGTAAACTTATTAAGAAAACATTTGGCTTTTTAATAATAAATTTTTTGGTGAGATCTTCATTGTCTGTTTCATACTTAATTACCAGTTTGCATTTTATCCTATTTATTTTACATCTAAGCAACTAAAATTGCTCATAAAATAGGATTTAAGAGTAGACTTTTTTGCTACTATTTTTAAGAATTTGTGCTACTAATGCTACTATTTCACAGTTTATTAGTCTGTGGCAGCCCTGTAAAAGCCAAAGGTCGCCAAAACGGCAAAAATTTGCTTTTAAGATAACCTCGATATGTATCATGTATTAGCATTCGTGTAGCGGAAGTAAGATCTTCGCTTTCCTTCTGGATTGTTTGTTCTGAATTAAAATCTAACTTTGTGTGAAAAATACTTTGTGAAAGACCTAGGGAATATTCTTTTAATCTACTAGTTGATTCGAGTTTGCAGATGATAAAATAGTTGCCTTATTAGCATTTTCATTAAATACAATCATAAATTCATAGTTAAAAATTGTATACATTGTTATTCCAACGTTAGATTCTAATTGATGAGTTGAGAATCTAACGTTGGAATAACAATATTTAAACTTTTTGTTTTGACATATTTCCATTCGCGCAATGCAGATCTCCGTGACAGATGTTGTCACCAAGCTCAAATTGGCGTAACGTTTCATGTGCTTTGCAAGCGCCAAGTACGTGATACGTCAGTTAATGCAAATCCCCCCCCCCGCCAAATTCCCTTCAGGAACCAATCTGTACATTGGATAGTACTGTAATTTAGAATCCATAATCAGTGTTTATGAAATAAATGTATTACCTCCCACAATATTTGTGTTTATGTTTGAGGCACTGACCAGTTTCATTAAATACAATTATAAATTTGTGGTTTAAGTAATATTCCACATGCCACTAAAGAACCCAATAGAGTAAAATCTTATATACCAGATTTCGCTTTCTTATTTGATCTGCTTAAACCAACACTTTCACTTACCAATCTTTCTTTTATAATTTCAGAGACACTATGCTCTAAAATTTTCCATGAAATGTTTAAAAAGCTCATTTACTTTTTTACTTAATATATGAGTAAGAAAGGCGTATGTTTAAAAAACAGTCTTGTTTTATTCTGGAAAGCATTTGTCATAAAAAGACATTTTATGTTTTGCAACTAAAACCCCATAATTTAAGTAAACGCACTCCCCTCTTGTGATAATTATAGACATTTATTTTAATGGATCATTCCACAAATAACAGCCCATTCATACATAACTTATTACCACACCCTGAACATCCTAATCCCGATTCAACAAATACTTAATTACGAAGAATTGTACTCAGTATTTCTGCAATAAAAGGAGCAGATTATGGAGTTTACGTGTCTTTCCAGGTGTTCCTTATTTGATGCACAAGTGAGAACAATATTTTCAACTAGATGTGTTTTCCAACAATTAAAATACATTCTGGAAAGTAGAACGTGCTTGTTATATTATTTCCGAGGAATGTTATAATTAATCCTAACTGGTTTTCTTTGAAATGGTATAGTTAACAAAGTTTTTTATATATAAATACTTTCCCATCAGTTTTTCTCCGTATTTTATTCATTAATTAAGGAATAAATAAGCAAGTATCCAGGAAGAGTAAAAAATCAAATGAAATCTTTTCTGTTTCAGGAAGGAATATTCCATAAAAGTTGAATATAAAACTGTGAAATACTGGAATGAGGAAACTTTTTTAAAATTCCTTAACTCAGTAAAGGAAACATGTTTTTTTTTTCACATATGAAAGAAATGCATATTTTAAAGGCCACGTTCATGAATCAATACTTTACAGGCACCACTTAAAATATTTTAATTTTTGCAGGGATTTTTTTTATTAGAATGTGGAAGTTCTATCTTTGGAAGAGAGCAAGTGGTTTGGTTTCGTTTTGTGGATTATTCCTTTGTTTTGATAAGCGGATGGATATTTGATATGCAAAAGGAATTATTTAAATCTTTATCTGATGTTTCAATAAATAAAACTAAATCTTGGTAGGGTAACTGATTAATCCATTTCTATGAAGATTTGTTGAAGAAAAATTATCTATCCATAGGAATAGATTTGGACGAATCCAAAAAGTAAAATGAATCGAAAACAAAATGTTGTACTGTCGTATTCAATCGACATTTTGTTGCAAATTAATTTGATAAAAGTCGATATTGTCCTATACATCTAGCTAAAAGATGGATTAACAATAAAATTATAATTAGTAGTTAGGTTAGTAGCTGAAAAAACGTCGCACTGGAGCTACACAACGAACTATTGGCGACGGTCCGGAGATCAATTCCGAAGGGAAAAATCTTGAGAACAGCTCCTAAATTTGGAACCACACATAAGGAAAGTTTTACTGAAAAAGAACTCCCAAAGGGTAGGTTACAAAAATCAAACCTGCCCTGTCTACAGCTCGCAGGTTGCTAATAGAGTGGGCAAACTCACATTCAGCTGTGGTTAGACTGGGGTACACATATGCATTCACAACTATGTATCCTTCTGTGCTTGTAAACAATTTTAACCTCATGTTTCTAAAAATTATTAATTTCTAAGAAATCATTATTGGGGAATTTGTAATCGTCTAGGTTAGTTAGTAATTTAAAAAATTTTCAATGTACACATACGTAATTAGTTTCATTCGAGCCTGTAAAAAAACGAATGCATCAATTTTTTAATTCGCATTGTCCATTTGATTTGAAGCATGTAAAGAATCAAATATAACAGCCAATTATGATGCATATTATTCTTTAAGTATTGCTAATTAAAATTTCGCATTCCCCGTTTCCTTTCACACATAAATTTTCGCGCTGCCTAATGATTTGCGCTATCTACGGAATGTTAAATAACGCCATTTTGTTTTTCCTTCAGGGAAAACATCAAGTCTAATCACGTAATCTCCTATATTTACTCCAATAAGCGAAATCTTCCAGACAGCTTTTTTTAATTTACCTCATACTTCATTTAATTAAAACAGTATAATACATTATCTCACCATGTTTGCAGATAGTTTTCTATTAAAGAAGTGTTTAACGGGGGGGGGGGGGGGTAAAGCTTTCTTTTCCTTCCCTGTAATTAATCTTCCTTGAGAAGAACGATATTTCATGGATGATCTCAAATTTTGCGAAAATGGAGTAGAAAAACTCTTGTGTGTTTACATCAAAAAGATCTCGTGTGTGCGTGATATTTTCACGAAGGTTCTTAAGGCGCTGTTTATTGTTCGCAGCTTTTTTTAATCTTTCTTTTAACTTTGAATTTATTGATCCAATGCTAAGGAGCTTTAACCTTTCTGGTGAAAGGTTAGATGGGCTCCTTAGTCTCCTTGAAAGAAGTCTCCTTGAAAACTAACCTAAACCATAAAGCTTTTTAAATTTGAATATAGGCGCTGTTTATTGTTCGCAGCTCTGTTAAAATCTTTCTTTTACCTTTGAATTTATTGATTCAATGCCAATGAGCTTTACCCTTTTTGATTAAAGGTTATATGGGCTCCTTATAGGTTTCCAAGAAAACTAACCGAAAGCATGATGCTTTTTAAATTTGAACATAGGCGCTGTTTATTGTTCGCAGCTTTTTAAAAATCTTTCTTTTACCTTTGAATTTATCGATCCAATGCTAAGGAGCTTTAATCTTTCTGGTGAAAGGTTAGATGGGCTCCTTTTAAGAAGTCTCCGAGAAAACTAACCGAAAGCATGATGTGTTTTAAATATGAATATATTATAATTAAGGAAAAAATATTGATCATATTCCTTATTCTGAAATCAAATAATAAAACGACAAATGTTTGATGTCTAGATACTTGTTTTTATTTAAATGATATTAACTGTCTGTCTACCGAGAACTGCTCCTGGCAGAAAGTCTGTACCTGCCTGTTGCAGTAGAAACGAGATCAGCCATTTTCTACAGGGGATTCTAGAATAATTTGACTAAGGCTGAATCCCACAAAGGCTGGCTCTCCAGACCTTTGTAGGATAAGGAGATATCACTCACCGTCACCAAACCACCAACTGTACCGTCGCCAATCTATCCACTGCAAATTCGCCAAACCCCTTCCGAATCATCCCTTCTCAAAACGAACGAGTCCCTTTTCTATAGAGGACGATAGTACCTAGACGTTTTGTCGAGATCAGGTTTCCTGGTAGACAGACAGTGCATATGCAACATGCTGTCTACTTATCGAATATCTATCCATTTACAAATGAATTTCACTTAACCACATAAAGCACGAGTTTTTTTCGGAAAAACTGGTAAAAAATGATCGAGTTTTATTTTTGACAGAAAATGAATATATAGGTATAGTGTAAGTTATTTTTTTCAATTTCAGTTGTGGGGGGTGACTAGGGAGCGGGGGTGGGGTGGGGTAAAAGTTATAAAAATAGTTATTATACAAACAAAGTGTAACCGATTTGATTACATGTTTATTTTGAATTTCAAAATATTAGTAATAATAAAATATTATTAATAATAAAATATTATTAATAATAAAATATTATTAATAATAAAATAATAATAATAATAAAATATTAATAATAATAAAATATTATTAATAATAAAATATTATTAATAATAAAATATTAATAATAAGAAAATATTAATAATAATAATAATAAAATAGGTGATTGAAAAATAGGTGATTGAAAAATTTAAACTTTTGACCAATACATCCTCACCTCAGGTTTTCTAATTATACCTTGTAGTATAGTTATGGCTTAAAATATATATAATTCTTCCATGGTAATCGGTGACCATTGGTTCGGTGACGATCCTGGATGTTGAAATGCATAAAAAAAGCCAAAATCTCGTCATCATTATCTTCAGATTCACTTCCATCACTCAAGAGATCATCACTTTCATCGCTGAAACTTTTTGATAAATTGGCATATTCAAAATCGTCAGAGTCGCTCATTATCAGATAACTTTATCTAAACAAGTTACAAAAACACTTAGTAAAAATTAATTTATGGTTAACTGTTTACTTTTATCATATTTAACGTAATAAAAATGGATATATTACCTTTTCCACACCAAACAAATACTTTATAACAAAAAATTCCTAACAAACTTATAGCTAATCATCAAAATGCACCATGTGGTTTACACAAGAAAAATGCTGCATAGTGGTGCCATATATGGTAAATAAGCTTAATTATAATCTAGCCTATCTATTTTTACTAGAATGGACCTCAGACGGGTCCGTTCTAGTAAAAATAAAATAACGCGAGATACAAGAGCGCCCGTGTGAGACACAGGCATGTGCAAATTTGCCGGTAACTTTCACCCGTGTCAGACACGGATATATGCGTTATGTGGTTAATGGTCTTTACGAACCTATATACGAATAGAGTTTCGCTTAATTAGATAGTTTCTAACCTTCTAAGGATACTTTCTTGAAATAACTTTTTCTGAACACTGTAATTGAGTTGAATTAAAATAAAACTCATTTATATATCACCTGAAAATATTTTCATTTCCACTCAAGAGTTCCGTGATATTTATTTCAATGGATATTCCAATTCAACCAACATTAATATTTTACGAAAGAAACATTTTCATATAAATATATTAGCTTTATATCTATACTTAAACCATGAAAATTCCTAGAAGTCAATTACTTAAAGCAATTTAAATGTTGATGTAACAAATATATTATATGAGGTTATAAATTTGTAAATACATCCCAAATATTTGATTAAGGCTTGATAAAAATAGTCTTTTTACTTCTACTGTTGCGTTCATTAGTAATTTGTTGAAGCATATTTTAAATTAATATCAAATATTTGTATACACTTCTTTTGAATCGTAGACATTATTGCAATGAAAAATAGAATAAATATATCAAATGTAAATTAAGAGTATCAACTTTAAGAGAAATTTACATTTTTTTAAATAGGTACTATTTAATTGTATTTTCCAAAATAAAATATTAAAATGTATTTGAATTTTTTTTCTTCTATATAATAAAAAAATACACACATTTTCAATTCATTTAAATAAAAAGTTTTCTTTGAGAGAAATTTGTTAAATTTAGTCAGATAATGTATGAAATTGTCTTTAGGTAAGCGCATTTTGTGATTTCTCATATTCTATTTTTTCGGTTACGTTAACCTATTGCTTCTCACTTAATTTCTCATTCCGAAAAAAAATGACCTCCCCAATAAATGTATCCCAAATTTATTTTAAGAATACACATGTAGATGAACAATATTGTCTTTTGTATTCTTTCAATAGATTCATAGATGATTTTTATTCAAGAATGAAAAACATACTAAAATATTCAATTTTGAAGAATTTGCGATTTGAACATAATAATACATGTTTTTTCAGATACATATTTCTGTTTATATTTTCTTATTTTTCCTCCGTTCTTCATTTTAATAAAAATATTATTTTTCTTTTTTGGAACACAGGAAACTTAAAAGAGCATTCAGATTGAATTTTTATGTTTACAATTGGATTATGATTAATGCCCAGTGAGGAAGTCTGAAATTGTTTTAATACTATTTTAACCGTTTTCATATTCATCCATTCAATGCGCAGAACAAAAATCAAAACGTCTGCCTGAAACTCATTAGTGCTAGTTATGGGGGAAAGAAAATGAATGTTTGTATATGTTTTCTGATTCCATTTAAACTTTCTCTTTCATTTTCTTTCTTTGTATCTTTTCTTAGCGAAACTTTTTACAAATTATCTTAACCTTCGCATCTTAGAAGAATGGTAGTTAGTAGGAAGTTTTTCTTTAATTATTTTTCTCTTTTTCGCTTTTCGCTTAGCGTTTTGTTTTGCAAACTATCTTATAGGGTTTATTAACTTGTATTAGAAACTAATATAAGCAAGAAGAGTGAAAGACAGAACATCTTTGTCTACCAAAAAGTTTTTCATGGTGGAGTTGAGTTACACTGTTATAAATATTCTACTGTATTGCAAGTGAAGTTTTGTAGTAGTAATTGTTCACCACAATACCTTCAATAGTTATTCCTTTATATGCTTATTTACGCATCAGTGTAGAACTCCAAGTATGAGAGTAATTCGCCGAAAAACCAACAATCTAAAAATGCCTTCCTATACTTTTAAATTTTATCTCCAATTCAGTATTTTTAAACATTTTTTTCAAAACACAATTTTCACGTAATATTGTATTAAGCATCATCGACCTTTTAATGAAATAGGCAAAACATGTGGGTACTCCACCCGCACGCCTTGCGCTGTCGTAAGATCTCAGAAGGGTAAGTCACGTAGGCTTATGAATTGACTTAGGCCCATTGGCTACCAAAGCGCAATCTAGTATTTTTAATTAATACATAGAATTTTGAAAATAACTACATGTCCGGGCCCCTCATTTGCACTCAGTGTGAGGGTTGGAAACGGACTCCAGAACCAGGTAAGGTGGATGGTCCCTCTTGAAATACAAATATGCCTCCCAAGTTCTCAATGTTTGACTTGATTCAAATGTGTAAACTTCGCGCTTTTCCTTTTCTTTCTAACTTTGCGCATTCCTCATCCCTCCATGGCACTCAGGACTGGTACCGGTAACCTATTTCCTTATGTGCCTCCCCGTTATGTGTACATAAGAGCGATCAAACTCTTTTCCCAAGATTCACTGGAAAAGTTTGTTCCGAATTTCTCAGAAATGTAGGGTGAAGTGGATCAAGTGCGTCCTCTGAATATAAAACGTGTTTGTGATTAAAGTACAGATTGCCACCTGCTGGAAGTGCTTGAAGGAGTCCTATGAATTAGTTTCATCGCTAAAGTCCTTTGAATTTCTGCAGCGAAGTTGTGCAGACCAAAGAAGGATATGGATGAATAGTCTGCTAAGTAGTCCTCTATAGATGTGATGTTAAAAGCACTTGTCATTTTTATTCTTTACATGTCTTATAATTGTGAGGGATAGAAAACAATTTATGCTTCTATAATTTTATTTTTGAATTCCAGTACATTTCATGTTTGTAGGGAGTAGTGCTTCCAGTTCACACGACTCTCCCATGTCAAATCTCTAAGTGAAAATACGTAATTTAATTCCATGTAATTGTCCTAAAGTATTACAATTTATGCCCTTCATTTTATTTAACCATTTTTTCCCATCCTTAAAATGTAGTGTTTGATTTCAGTTGTTACTCCAATATCTTTAATGAGGATTAATATGTAACTGTACCTTTCACCTAAGGTTAGTTATTTTTTCATTGTACTCAATTCACCATCTCATGACAATTGTTTTTATTTAGACTGAAAACCCGGTTACTTTAAATTTCAATAGTTTATCATACTTTCCTTGACAATTTACTTTTGTAAGGGTATATCATTTGCAGTATACCTTTATAAATTTGAACATAGCAATGTTCTTTAGACATTTATCATATTAAAGTGATTATAAAGTAATATGAAACTGCCATTTCTGTTTAATGTGATTTGAAAACCTCTTCAACACAATCTCATAGCTTCGTGGCACTCATATGGAAAACATTACAAAACACTCCACGATATTCATAACATGACACATGATGGGGCAAGTGCATATCATGTATTGTTAAATCAAACTGACTACTTGAAGCAATTCAAAATCATGTCCTGACAAATCAAAGCAATTATATAGGGTGATGTGTTGGCTAGTGCGTCTCCTATGAAATAGCATTGGAAAGTAATGTTTAAAATTATGAAAATGTAGTTCGTTTAAGCTAATAGGAGTGTAAACATATCAGTATAAAAGATCTGGGAGTATGTGTAACCTATTAAATGTTTAAAAATTACTGGGATAGAGAAGTAATTGCAAGGCTGCCACAGGCGACTAAGAGGCGACTTTTTGCTACTATTTTTCAACTTTAGCGACTAGGGGTATCTTTTTAAAGCAAAATCCTCTCAAAAGCACCATTTTCAAAATTTTGGCGATTTGTTTTGAAAATTCATCAAGGGTCAACTAAAATTTAGTCCTTTTTTGAAATTAATAGTGGACTGAAAAGTATTTTTCTGTTATTTCTTGAGAGAAAATTTTCCATGGGATGCCAATTTGAAAGTTTTGGCGCCAATCCGTGGCAATCATAAAAGAAATATATCGGGGTCTGGATATTAGATTGTGATGAAAACCTAAATATTTATATTTTTTGTTTGAAATTTAAATTTCTTGGCGAGATCTTCAACGTCTGTTTCATACTTAATTAGCACATTTTGTGTTTTAGCCGATTCATTTTGTATGTGAGTAAGTAAAATTTCTACTAAATTAGAACTTAAGATATATTTTGCTACTATTTTTAAAATTTTTGAAAGAGCTTTAGCTGTGGCAGCCCTGTAATTGATTCAATGTGATTTTTGAAGATTTGGTTTCGACGTGCCCTACCACATCTTAAATAATTGCTTTGATGCACTATAAACTAGTTATGTGAAAAATAAAAAGGATAAAAACAGGTTGACTGTTAATGTCTCGATTCTTTCGCATTACGGAATGTTATGATCAGGACTAGCTATTGGTGCATATGCAATATATTATGGAATAAAATTAAACTCGTTACTGCCTAACCTCAAACTCATTCAGAAACTCAAAGCGTGGCCAGAGTTTCATTTTTATTTAAGAAAGCGGCAATCGATAAATCGCATTGTCGTATCAGAAAGAGAGAGAGAGACAAGAGGTAAATTTATGGTAGCTGGGGCCCAGGAAATATATTGCGAGCTTCGATCCTCCGCACACTGCCTAATATTTACGAGCGGAGCCTGCAGAAATTAAATGTTTAATATCGTGAGCAAGAGCCGATTACGAAAGCATTGCTAAGCCGACTTGAGTACAGCACCGGATCCCGAGGGTAAAGAGGATGATGTCTCTTAGACTGATCACATTACGCTCTTCCTATTTCTGACTCAGAGACGGTATTTGCAAGTATAAGTGATTTATGAGTAGAAATGGATGGAGGGTACAATGAGGCTGGCTTATTGCACCGCTTTTCGTTAATGTCCACCGTTGTGTACATGGACTTATGGGAAAGCCAATAAGATTTTCTTGCTCGTGCAAGAAGTCTGGACACAGCAATCCTATGAATGCAAAACAGAGTGGTTTGGTTTGCGACTGTGGTTTAGAGGGAATATATCACTGTTATGTTAATTCCAGTTATTTGACGTGATTACGTCTTTAAAATTGGAACCATATAGGAGGGGATGCATGAAAAGTCTAGTGTTACAAAATCTCGTTGCAACTGTTTTGTCTTATGATTTCAGATTTAGAAGAAACATCCAGAAGATAAATATAATGACTTGTACACAAAAGATGTCAGTACCTGATATGACCTTCAAACCAATTGCGCAGGCGCACTGAGCGTGGGAAGGGGGCCTGTAATATGTCGTAATTCTACGGTGCTGGGTCAACTTTGGGCCAGTGTAACTGTGGTTTGCGTGCAGTGAGGACTACATAAATGGTGTAATTAGAAAGCTCCAGGACTACGCTACAATCACAAGTCGTTAATTAAAAAATTATCTTTCAATAATAATAATATCAAACTGCACTTTAATCGTTAAAATTGTAAGTTAATTGTTGAATATTCACACATTATAAACAATCGTCCAAACTTCCTTTGACTGTTTCATTCATTCCACAATCCAACATCAATCCCGAGTATTCACGTCAAACCTACGACTTGTATCCTTGGCACAACCTGCCAATTTTTTTTACTTAGCTTTCAGCTAATTTGTGCGATAAAGTCATGATTTCTCTTCTGAGAACTTATAAAAGCTCAGTTTCTGTGATTGCTCCTTCTTTAAAATGCTGCTACGGAGTGATTGTAAAAATATTACATTTTTTTAGCTTATGTCAAGATTCAATATAGTACCCTTTGTGACCGATATAGAATTTTTACCCTCCAAGTGTTTCGTCGAGATAGCTCGTCTAAGATCTGGTCAATTTTTCTTAGGACGATATATTCGACGAGACAATACTGTACTATTACTCCAAGGAAATGAAGATTGAAGTTGGAAAAACAAATCATTCCTTGTCCAGAACTGGTGACAATTTGGAACAGGTTTTTGAACCAGAAGCTGGCCACTACAGGGCAGTTTTCGATGCGAATATAAATCACCACGAGGGTTAAAAATAGTATTGACTGTCAAACCTTTTCTTATAAATCCATAAAGAATAACTTATTTCTAGCTTAATGTTGTACAGTAAAAATTTGGCTAACCATCAGTGAGAAACTACATCACCATATAACAACTGACTTTTATCGCTTCTACAGAAACTAATAGATTTTCAAGTTACAAAAAGAGATGCTGATAAGATGGCTCTTTGGTAGTTGAATTCACTTCGTACTGAAACCACGTAGGAATATTGTAATAAATTACATATAGTATCTTTTTGCTTCAACTTACCCCGGATTTAGTTGATTTTAAATTGTATAAAATGAACTATATAATGACCTAAGCAATACCTAAAAGTGTCCTACAAATGTGGAAAAAATGACCGACAGATTAAATTCTCCACTATCGTTTAACAAAATGACAGATGGATAATATATGTAGTAACAACATAACTCCGGATGAAAGATTATGACTTGGAAATGTTTCAAAAAACTAAAAAACTAAGACGAAACTAAAACATCATTACGTTAAAAACTCGAAGAATAACCAAAGAATGCCCTAAACATCTCAAACATGACCTAAAAATCAAGTATTTTATCATTTACTGATACTTTTCTGAGACACTAAATGCTTATAATTTTTATTGTTTGATCTAGAAGACCTAACCTCTTTAAACATCTGCATAGTAAAAAATATATTTTGTTAGTCAATGAGTTTATACTCTAAGCTGACGATGTAACAAAAAATTCGTAGGCTGTGTCGTGGACACAATTCGTACGTGAATACTCGGGCCTGATGTTGGATTGTGCAATGAATGAAGGACGCATAGGAAGTTTGAACGATTGTTTAATGAGTGGATATCCAATAATTAATTTACAGTTTGAACGATTAAGGTGCAGTTTGATATTGTTTGATATTAATTGTTGTTACTTAATATTAATTGTAGCGTATTTTGGTAGCTTTCAAATGACACCGCGTACGTAATCTCCAAGGAATCCAAAGTTACACTGACCCAAATCTCGCCCAGCATCGTAGAATTTCGGCATACTGCGGACTCCCTTCCCGTGCTCAGTGTGCCTGCGAACTCGGTCCGAAGGTCATATTAGGTATGAACATTGTTTGTTTACACGACACATTTATCTTTACGATGTTTCTTCTAGTTCTGAAACTATAACACAAAAGGCCCTCATGGGCACTTCTCCTTTTTGTTTGTACGGGCTTCACGGACCCGAGGTGTGTCTAGTGAACTTTTCTATTCACTTGGGGTTCACTGTCTGAAACAAACAGGGGGTTGCGTTCCCGGGATATCCTGGCAATCTTTGTCTGCTTTCATCTTACTACCCAGTACTCCAATCCCTCTTTTCCCCTTTCACGACATTCTTTACTTGACGTTGTATTGTGTTTGGTGTAGCTTGTCCAAATTTGGCTCTTGTGCCATAACACGCCAAAACAATCAACCAACCTAAGACAAAACCGTTGTTACGCTTTTTGTAACACTCGACTTTTCATGTATACCCCCAGTACTGTTCCGATTTTAAAGACGTATTCACATCAAAAATATATTTTGTCGGTCAATGAGTTTTTGCTTTAAGCCGACGATGTTACAAAAAAAGGCTTGAAACTCGTACATATACCTAGAATCATATTATAAATTTAATTTCTATCCACATTGTCTACCAAGTGCTAACATAAAGATATGTCAACAATATCCGTGCCCTGGTCACATCAGCAGCAGAAGACGATGATTACACCCCAGCAAATTGATGCGTTTGTAATTTCGCATAAAGCAAAACCTTCTTCCGGTCCGAACGTTATATGAGGTACAGACATCCTTTGTCTACACAACGCTATATTTATCTTCTGGATGTCTTCTAGTTCTGAAATCATAAGACAATACAGTTGTAGGACCTTTTTGTAACGCTACACTTTTCATGCACGCCCCCGGTACTGTTCCGATTTTAAGGACATATTCACGCCAAAAATATATTTCGCCAGTTAATGAGTTCCTGCTCTAAGCCGACGGTGTAACAAAAAAGTGGCTAAACTGGTATATATAACGGTTGGGGTTTTATGGCACAAGGGCCATATTTAGCCATGCTGCGCCAGATACAACTTATACCTATAATCAGATTATAATCATAATTTCTATCCATACATATATTGTCTACCAAGTGCTAACATAAAGATATGTCAACAAAATCCATGTCCTGGTCATCATCAGCAGAAGACGATGATTACACTCCGGCAAGTTGAAGCTCCCATCACAAACGATGCTAATTCCGCATGAAGCAAAACCTCCGTCTGGAACTGCAGCAGTAAATAAAGGAATAGAGAAATAAATGGCTGAAGCGGAGAGGCAGAGCCCATACCATCGATTTCCACGGGGCTCCTTCTTTGTGTCAATGATTTCGCTGAGATCTTCTCCTGGATTGCTGCTTTCTTCCTCTTCTTTATTAGATCCGCAATCCCGAGCCTTTTCATTTGCGCACTCTTTATTTATCGCGTGACACAACTTCATTATCGGAGGCGCACCTCCTTCGCCACCCCGTACTCATCAACCCCCGGAAATAACGGAAAGAATATTTCCCCTCGGCCACCAATGACAGGCGGACCCCCCTTTTTGCCGGGATTCTCTGACGGTGTCGGGGAAATATCTTCGATTCCTTCTGCGCGAAAGTAAAGGAACTAAAAAGAACGCCAACAATAATAAAAATGTCACGGAAGGGAAAGGGGTATGGGAATAATCGATATTACTTTTTTCGCTGAATTAGAGTAATCTTAATTTTTTCTTCCCTGCGTGTCGGATTCTTTAAATTGAAATAACGTATGCGGGAGTGCGGCTGTGTGTGAGCAGTCCGAGCTTAAAATAATAAGCCCTAACTCTCGCGAGGAGGGTTGGAAAAAATAGTTTTTGTGATCGGTCTTCTTAATTTGCTTTTTCTGGGATGGTTGAGTGAACTTTATACTGGTCTGAAAAAAAGATTATTTATTTAGTAGTTGCAAAAAATAACTTCATTGGAGATAAGAAGGGATTTAAAATTTTTATTTCGTTGTTGGAATCCTTAAAAAATTAAATTCTTACATCCACATAAAGACGTACTCTACAAAGTAGTAGTACTGTCTGTCTACCACTAGGACTGTTTAAGACAAGAAGTCTGCTCCTGTTAAGATTGTCAACACAATGCATAAAAGATGCCATATACAAATCTGATTTGAGTTCCATAGTGATCATACAAGCACTAAGTTCGTGAATATTTCATGTATTGGTGTGGATGTAGTATCATGATTACAGACAGGTATGGTGAGGGGTCAAATAGTGTAGATGGGAAGATCAAGGGGGTGGTACTCACCGATTTGACTTTGGCATTGGGCGGTGGAGTGTCGCTTATGCAGGGCGTGCTGTGATAAGGGCCCGATGATACAGGGTTAAGAACCACTTTTAAGGTTTCACTTATCGGTTTCTGAGAATCTTGTTCTTTTCTGTCATCCACTCTCAGAATTTTACAGATCTCTGGTGCTCCCCTGAGAGATTCCCAATTTTGTCCTTTGTCAATTGCTCCACCCCCAATAAAACCGGCTTCATACCCAATTTTTTGTCCAATGCCAGAAGTCCACTCATTCCATATTCAATCACTGGCTGCTTGATCCCTTCCAATTCACTATGCTATAAATCGTTCCACTTACTATTGTTTATTGTACTATAATGACTACTGACTGTTGTCATACTGTTGTGACACAGGCCTTATCTTATTATCAATGGGGTGTTTGAAGAAATATATTCAAGTTTGTGTCACACTGACACAGTAAATGACAATTCGGAAATATATTTGTTAACATTTTTATTTGTCACCGAGATGATCTATACCAGTAAACTACCTATTTCCATCACCAACATTCGTGAAAATCAAAATAAAATTACGTCATTCATCAGTCACCCCTACTCAAAATGAACGAGCCCTGTTTCTATAGTGACCGTCACCACCCAGACTTGGTGTCGAGAGCAGTTCTCGTGGCAGACAGAAAAACTAAGTTTTTCTTTTATTAGCAGTATTGTAATGTTTCTGCGTGTCTGACTACTAAATACATTTATCTTCTTTTGGACCTATGGTCAAATATGACCCTTGCATCATAAAACCCCCAAAACTAACCCTCTTAGACCTAACCCTATTTTACATAAGGGATGTTTGAAGATATGCATTAATGTTTGTCACATTGGCGTACTTAATCGATTACGTTGGTTTAGAAATACACTTGGAAATATTTTTACTTCTCGCCGCGCGAGAAGATTCATTCTAGTAAACTACCTTATTCCATTACCCCATTGGCGGAAAACAAAATAAAATTACATTATCTGGAATGGTCATCCGTATTCAAAATGAACGAGCCGTGTAACGACTGCTTCCAGCCAGATTGCGTCCGGGGCAGTTCTTGTGATAGACAGATAGTATTAAGTATTTAAGACACCATATCTATAATTTATCCCATTATCTCTATACCATTCTTGCACAAGAAATTAACTTCGAAACTAATATTTCGCATAATTTGGCAAATTAAGGAATAATAATAGGTCGCCCCAAAGTTACTCAAATAAAATTTACATCATTTTACATAAATGCACAAAATATTAGTTATTTAATAAAATACTGATATCTTAGGGCGCCTAAGCCACTCAGAATTTAAGTAAACTCATTCATTGTCTTTTTAGTACAGGTTGGTTAATTAAAACATTCATTCAAATTAGGTTAACCATTTCCACTAGACCGTCCTGAATTAATTGGTTTCTTAAACGAGGTAGTCGGGGATAAATAGATCCCAAAAATCATCTGGGGAGAAATTAACACCAGCTGATACCACAGGACACTGATCTTCGATCAACAAAATCATTATTTTGCGAAGTAATTCAAGTTTCAACTTCCGATGTGAAGAATTTCAAAATATATGTAAGAGCAAGGTTTTCGTTTTGTCATTTGCTTGACGAAGATGCACTTCACTCGTTTTCGAAGGTGTAAGTCTCCCGACTCTGAAATATAAAGAATTATTTTAATTAATACTAATCTGTGTGTAATTATCTCAGTAAATACATTATCCTTGAAATTTAGATGGTCTCGCGTTATATTTATCACTCCCGAAAATCTGAAGTAGCGTTTATCGAAAGTATATTAGCATCTTACAGGAAAGCTTAAAAACCATTTTAAGTGATTCAATACATAAAAATAATCGAGGAGAGTTAGATAAAATTTTAATCTAGTGTTTTAACAAATGAACTATAACTGAATATGTCAACAAGTCATTTAACTTTTGAGTACAAAAAATGTAATGCCCAGACAAAACATACCAACACGAAAATTATCCTTTACGAAAAGTGGTTTTAACATATAACTCTTCCATACCCAATCATATCACATCCCTCTTTTTCCCTGCTCAGGGATTTTCTCCCACGCCACGACCTGCTAACCAATCAAACCATCTCATGCCTTTACCCTATTCAGAGAAACTTCCCCCTCATTGAAGTTACGGGGCCTCCATTCCGAGTGAGAACATGAAAATGAGCGTTTCTTCTCGATTATTCGATGCAATTTAGAAATCTTAATAAACATATTTTTGTATCAGACACAGTATTTCAAGTGTCGTATTCTCATTTCTCCCCACACAAACCCTGCATCAGATTTATTTGAATTCCGACATACATATCGAAGAGTGCTTTTTGGAATCCTTTGGTAAGATTAGCCTAGGTTTGTATGATAAATTCCGAAAGTCTGTTGCTGTTGTTTATCCCAATTGGGCATAGCAAAATTGCATCGAGTCTTGAGACTCCCAAGAAACATTTCAAGAAAGGAACATGTTGATCCACATCCTTCTATGAGAAGCCCATAATGTATAGGCCGTGAGATAGAAAAGTCTGGGCCATCTGCACTTGGAGTAAGAGAGGAAATCTCACATTCCGATTTAATCTTCACAGCTCCTAAGTGACCATTATGTAGTCTAGACAACATTTTGAGTTTGTCTGCTTCCCATTTTAGCCAGGGAAGTACCTGGTTGCGTAATAAATTTTTCCAGTGCTTTCCAGATTGAATTTATTCCAACTTTTGTTTGAGAAAGCACTTCATCATAAGTGAGACACCCATTTGAGGGAAGATCCTTAACCCTCTAAGTGATTTCGAGATATCTCGTCGATAAACATCTTACAAATTTTGTTGATGATATATCTTGTCATCAGAATATTGCCGATTGTTTTATGATGACGAGATCAAGATCTGGTCAGTTTTTCTAAGGACGAGATATCTCGTCTATCAAGATCTGGTCAGTTTTTCTAAGGACGATATATCTCGTCTATCAAGATCTGGTCAGTTTTGTTAATGACAAGATGCCCAGATTTTTTTAAAGACAACTACCAGGAAGGTTACGGCTATTCCGAACATATCACGAGATTTCCAAAAACAGTGTAGTATCTCTTAAACCCAAACACACACATTATATAACTAAATAACCTCATCTTGAAAGGGATCCTAAGAAATATTCTATTGGTCAAAAATGTGAAAACTGGTTAGATGTCGCACATGAAAGACTGGAGGTTGAAGAATGTGTATATGCGTGTGAAATCCCCAGAGGATTAATGAAACTTTGGAAATTTGCAATAGAAAATACATATTTTCAAAATGTGGTTAGTTGGATTTTATGTTGCAAGGGCCGTATTTGGCCAAGCTACGCCAAATATAAAGTAAATTAACATATACACAAGGAAAGTTTTAAGTTTTACTGACACAAAGAGAAATACACCCAGGGAAGAATCGAATCTGTGCCACCTATAACTTGAAGGTTGCAGTGAGCAAACTCACTGAATAAAGGCAACCCCTTTCCAAATGTGAAATGCTTCTAGAATCCTTTTGTAGGAACTTAATTTGAACGATCCCAAAGCCAAATGTGTCTTTGGCCAAGCCTTCTCACATATATATATATATATATATATATATATATATATATATTAGTCACCGTACCCACTGAATTTTGTTTCTAAAGATCTAACCAACATACCCTAAAAAGCAAGATAAGGTTAGAGTGCGATTAGTTGAACCATTTGGCCAGCCATTTCGGTGAAATGCAACCTAACTTCAGAGAAAACAAAGTAATGATTTCTGGGGAAACGTGAAAAATAACTCTCAGTGGGGAACAGTGGTTTTCGCTTTATAGCTTCCACTCGCCTGGTGTAGCTAGTACATTAGAAGCTATTTATTAAGATACGAGCGTATAACTACAGCCTCCAGCGGGTTGTTAGAATTTACTGCTTTGCATAGCTCGTTACGAGCTTTAAACTACGAGCAAAAATAACAGAAACCGACTGGAAACTTCCAGAATAAAGATTCGGCGTGTTTTGTCAATAGATATTTTAAGGCTAATATCAAACGCAAGGAAAAGAAAGCACGAAACTAGCCAATTACGAGGAAGTAGCTATGTTTCTGAGCGTACCAAAAAGGTGGGCAACGAGCCAGCAAACGATCAACTCAACCCTGAGCCAAGCCAATTAAGAAAGAAGGACTGCTGCTGCAAGCGATCACTTATTATTTTTTAGAACGGCTGCAGAAAAAAGTGTAATTTTTTCTCGGCGTGTCCTATCGTTTTGTCTGAGTTCCGCTCGCCTACGGGCATAAAAACGGGAAAATAAAGCCAGTGGAAGCTGACTACTGAATATAATAAGATTGTAACGAAATTTTTAGAGGCGACTGCTGCGAGATATTTTAATATAGTACCATTTTTTATATTCCTCCTCGCTGTTTTTGTTCCGCATTTATGATGGTAGAATGATTGATGAAAATACTCAACTTTTAGACTTGAATAAGGTGTGGTCTTGGACGTGTAATATTCGGGAATGACCCAAAGGCATGTAGCGTCGTAAAATTTCGCAGTTCCCTTCTACGACGAGACATTACTGATAGAAACGAAAGCGAAATAAATTTTACGAAGAATATATAATTTTCTTCCTTCTTTGGAACTTTCAAACATGATTAAAGTTGTGCCGGATCTTTATTTTGGAACGTATAAATTGGGTACTGGGGCTATTATTATTGTTTAGGAAAAATAAGTGCAAACGCTATTGGTTATAAAACTGATTCTATCGGAATTATATCCATCTTCTGTTTAACCTGAACGGGTGAAAACCTAAAGTAAACATCTAATAAAAATCGAAAGATTTTTAAAACCAATAAACTTATTGTGAGTGCCTGCAAGCGCTCCGTGAATTTAATTTTTAACCTGCTCGTACAACCGCTACTAGCGTACTTGTAACATCGACCTTCTAATGAAATAGACGCAGCATGTACGCGCAGCTTGATGCAATTTCTTACGGTCGCTCGATTTGAAGATCTGTCACGTGCTTGTGGGAAAAAGCATGAATCCTAAATTATAGATTGATTAAAATGATTATCCACCGCGATCTAAAACACGAGTCTGCGTTTCGATAGCCAATAGGCTGTCGATTCGTAAGTCCAAGTGATTTAGCCTTCAGAGATCTTACGATAGTGTTTCAGCCCACATGGACATCTATTTCATTAGAAGGTCGATGACTTGTACACGTTGCTGTGTCTTGATACGGTTAGCACACACAAACTATGATATCAGTAAACGTATTTTTAAATACACACATTCAATCTGTAACCACAATATGAAATGCGATGAAAAATGAGTTTAAAGAATGGGGGGGGGGGTATTTCAATTAACGTCACACTGGAGCAACACAATGGGCTATTGGTGACGGTCCGGAATCAATCCCAAAGGGAAAGATCCGAGGACAACACCACGTAATTTTGAACCACGGTCAGATGACGATTTAAAGAATGGGAGAAAGGGTATAAAAGAGAGTTGATCCGCGTTCCTTATAGTTTTGTATCGTGCTTAGTTTATTAATAAATATCGAAATTTTTTAACAATCATGTGTGCAATCATTCGTCATCATGTGTGCAACTGAAAAGCTTATCTACAATTATTTAAAGCATTCTGACTAATAGTCTGATCACTCGAAAAGTGACAAAAGAGTCTTCATCTCCAGGTGAATTCGGAACCGACTCGGATCACCACACAAATTCAAGACATAAATTGTGGCAGTGGTGTGATACCAATCCCCGACACTTATACTATCGGCATTCTATTAAATTTATAAGAGTATGCATTTTTATTACAATTAAAAGTGCTGTAGGTAGCTCTTTACAGCTTGGTATTCCTGATTCCATTAAAATATATGAGACTTCAATCTATTATAGGATGTCTATCTAGATTGAAATCTCATACACGAGGACAACATACTTCACTCCATCTGTTAAGTAACGGCTATACATCCTTTTTTGAATCCTATGAACAATTAAAACAAACCACATTTAAAATACGTCTAATGATTTTCCCTACATACCTTAAGAACCTTGAAAAATCTTTTGAGATTTCAATACCTCAGAGTCCTGCAAAACTAAGTCAACTGAATATATGTACTCGATGATCTGAAGAGATATAAGTTTCTTCTAAAATGTATACTACACTGCTGGCCACCCAAATTGCAACACCAAGAAAGACAAGAGATATCACAACAAAATTTATTTTGTAGATAACATGTTGACCAAGTATCAAATGATTAAATTTATAGACTTCTGTGAAATGTGGTTCCTGCCAAAATCAGTAGCCAGAGTAGCCGCCATTGTTGGAGATCACCGCTGCCACACGCCTCGGCATTGATTCAAAGAGACTTTGGATGTGTTCTTGGGGTACAGCAGACCAAGCAGCTTCCACACGTTGCCAAAGTTGATCTGGTGTGGCAGCTGAGGATGTATTCTGGGTCAATCGTTGAGCAACCATGGACCACATGCTTTCTATCGGCGAAAGATCCGGAGAGCGAGCTGGCCAGGGAAGCAATTCAATCTGGCGATTGACGAAGAACCCTTGGACAATGCGTGCCACGTGTGGTCGCGCATTATCCTGTTGAAATATGGCTGTGGGCAAGCCCTGAAGGTAAGGAAGGACAACTGGCTCCAACACCTCGGAGATGTAGCGCTGGCTGTTTAAAGTACCGGCAATGCGTACTAGAGGAGTGCGAGAGTGATATCCAATACCGCCCCATACCATAATACCCGGTGCAGGACCAGTGTGGCGGTGCATAACGCAGCTGTTCAGCATCCTCTCTCTATGATGTCTCCAGACTCGAATCCGACCATCGTGGTATTGCAGACAGAAGCGTGACTCGTCAGTAAAGACAATTTCATTCCATTCTGCCCTCCACATCTTTCTTTCATCGCACCATTGGCGGCGGAAACGTCTGTGGTTCTGCGTCAAGGGTAGACGAAGCAATGGACGTCTTGCGGACAGACCACTCTGCTGTAAACGGCGTCGAATGGTACGCGCAGACTCTGGATGATGCGGTACAGACTGAATGTGCTGTGCATCGTTCGTGATGTGGCTGAGCGATCCGTCACTGCCATACGCACAATATGCCTGTCATCACGTGAAGTGGTGCACTGAGGTGGATGCGATCGAACACGTCGGTCCGTCGTACCCTCCTGCATCCAACGATCACATATCCGCATTACAGTTGTTTGGTTTCGTCCAACACGACTACCGATTTCCCTGAAAGATAATCCACAATCTCGGTAGGCCACTATCCTTCCTCTGTCGAACTCGGATACTTGATCAAAAGATGATCGCTGTTTTCTACGAGGCATAATTGATCGTTTTTTTGAAAAAACCACAAGAAAAACACAATTGCCGTACTTGAAATCGTCGAAATCTCCAAGTCTTAAATAGCGCTTTGAAGTGGCGCCACAGGCGCGCGTGATGTGCGTCTGCGCTGAAATTCTAATCATTTGCATATCTCACCTCCGCTAATGCATGTTGTAAATTTCATATTATTTGCATGCTTCCTTCAGGGTGTTGCATTTACGGTGGCCAGCAGTGTACTTCTATGTAATTATGTCTATCCGGATTGAAGTTTCATACATGAAGACAAGATCCTGCGTTTTATCTGTAATTTGTAATACATCCTTTTCGAATCGTATCAGCGTAGAAAGCGAACCACATTTAAAATATGTCTAATGATTTTCCTTATACACCTTCATTTCCTAAGACCCATACGAAATCTCTTGAGATTTCAATACCTTAGTCTTGCAAAACTAAGTCAACTGAATTTATATAACCCATGATCTAAATTGAAATAAAAGACTTGGTATAGGATGAGACTTCAATATATTATGTCGATCTAGATTGGTCTCAGATATGAAGACAACGTCCTGCGCTTCATCTGTAACTTGACTGTAATACATCCTTTTTGGATCTTATGAGTGTTAAAAACGAACCACATTTAAAATATATCTAATGATGTTCCCTACACACCTTCTCCATTTGCTAAGAACCATGTGAAATCTCTAGAGACTTCAATACCTCAGAGTCCTGCAAAACTAAGTCAGCTGAATTTATATACTCGATGATCTAAAGCGAAATAAATTTTCCGATTGACATTCCTGATTTCATTAAATTGTATGACTTCAATCTAGGATGTCGATTCAGCAGCCCCGTACGAAATCGTCCTAATATGCAATATTTTACTCTTTAATGAATCTTTCAGTTGACATTGAATTCAATTACGACCGAGGCCCTTCCTTAAAGGTCGGCTTTGCCGAACGAATTAGAAAGGAAAGGCTCATCTCAGCCCAAGAACCTTACATGCATGGATGAAACCTCGTTGCCTTATTTATGTTTAAACACAAACTCTTTTAAAACTTGAATCCCTCGCACTGAATGCAACCTCGGTCTCTGTCCAATTACTGCTGAAGCAGTCCTTAGGGTAAAACCGCAGTTATTAGTTTCTTCCTCAAAGTTAACATTTTAGGTCTTGCTACATCGTTTCTTGGGTCCTGTTCAAAACCCTCAGGGCGGGAGAAGATAGGAATTGAAAGGATTCAGGTATGTGCTCCCTTTTGAGTTAAATGTATAAGGCGGAGTAACAGCATTACCGATCTTGAAGGAAAATTGGACCTGTTTTCTTTCACAGAAATGATCGCCAAGAGGCTCGGGAAAGATTTCTATATGAAAGAGAATGTAGCTCTTAGCGGTGGAAGTCGGCCGTGTAGTTAAGGACTTGCTCGAAATGTTTTGGTGTAAAGTTAGATGTCTCCCTTGCTTTCCGTGACCAGAGAAAGAACATTGGTGGGTAGTTTGCCGAGAGTCATCATTAATTTTCGTCATACCACTAAAAGCACGGAGTTTGCTGAAGTATTCGATTTTCTGGGATATCTCGCAGGAAGAGAGGGTTTTATGTTTTCGAATTGCAACCTGTTTCTATCGATATTTTACCAAAGATAATGGAAGACCTATATCCTATGGCCTTACGTACGAAACTAGTTTAATGTAAAGCCATTTACCAGGTTACAAGGATTTCCCGGATTAATGGATGAACTAATTTATCCCCAATTTCTAAATTAGTTCAAAGTTAATGCGCGAGTTTTTATTTATATTGTAATACAATAGTTTGCCATCCTCTAAGTGCTGAGAAACACATCAGACACCCATAATAATCTCCAACTTCCAAAATTTCAATATTTGAAACCCTTTTAAAACGGAGTGAATTATAGTTGCTTGACTACTAAAAAATAATAGAAAAGAAATAAATTAAGTTTCTATACACTCATACAATATAATTAAAATTTTATAAAATAAAACTAAATCATTGCGTTTGTTTGTCGCCCAGTTGATCCCAGGTTCGAATCCCTGTTTGAAAGCGTAATAATGTTGGTTGGTTTGTTGAGGTTTTATGGCCGCAAGGCCATATTTGGCCATGCTGCGCCAGACATAAGACATACAATTTCAAATAGTAGATTTACACTCAATGAAAGTTTTACTGATGCAGAAGAGAGAAATACACCCAGGGAGGAATGCACCTGACAGCGTTAATGTTGGAGATTGTCCTTGTTAGGAGTAGCTGCGGCTTACCCACAAATAGCCGTCAGTTTGCCCCTTGTAGTGCCGAAAGACGAAGAGGAGTGATCGGATATTAAAAAACATTTAACTTTGTTATCTATTAACTGAAACAATCCATCAAAACTTAACCCGTTTTCTGATACTGTATGTCCATAGTTCGTTTCAACTTGGATGTATTTTTATAAACAATGTACTTACTAGAGTCAAAAATTAAAGCTTTGAATTATGACCAACAAACAAAAAACAAGATTATAAAATTGTCAATAGCTACTTCTGTGGAGCAAAACGTTCACCATCATCAGGACAAAGTGACGTTTTGCTCCACCATTTTATCATCTTGTTTCTATCTTCATTGGTCATTTTTAAACACTTTGCAATTTACAAAATTGCAATTATTTTATCTGCTCTTTAATTATTAAAGTACATTACAAAAGTTGCACTTTTGCAAAGTTTCCACCGTGAGGTTACAAAAGCCATTTTAGCCCCTACAGAAAAGAGATCCAGAAGCTTCGATTATTTTCTTCCTTCTTTAATGTCGGTGATAACATTAATCAGTAAAAAAAATCAGATCTCATCAATCAGTAAAAATCATCCCAGTAAAAAAAATTGCGATTATTTTATCTGCGATTTTCTTATTAAAGTCTCACAAGTTCCACTTTTGCAAGGATTCCATAGTGAGATTCCAAAAGTCATTCTCGCCCCGACAGAAAAGATATCTGAAGCTTCGACTATTTTCTTCCTTCCTTAATGTCGGTGACAACATTAATAACTTTCTGATTTTGAAAAAGTGCGATATTTTCATCTTCTCTTTACTTATAAAAGTATCTCACTAAAGTTCTGCTTTGGCGATAGCAAGGTTCCAAAAGCCACTCTCGCTCCAACAGAAAAGACGTATCCATCCTTTATTCAATCTCACTTTCCCCATCCCGACGAGAATCAATGAACTAAATTAACTCAGCTCCCCAAGAGTCCCTTGCCGGCAACAATAACAAGAAAGAGCGAAGAAACGAGACAACTTCTATCATAATTCATTAATTGCATTATAACACTTTCGCGAATGGCTCATTAAAGATGCATAAACCACACGCTACAACTCATTTCGCCTAACAACTTCGGGAAGTAGCTCTCCCTTCTGCCCGTTGAAAGCTATTTCGGAAAAGAAAGAAACAAAAAAGGCCACCATCGAGAAAAGGCAACCGGTGTAATATATGGTAATAAAATCGAGGAAAAATAATATGCAGTAAAATAGATGTGGAACGATAGTAGCCATAACAAGGATTATATAGAGAATGAAAAAATTCTTTTGGCAAGGTGTCAAAAGTTTTTTTTGTTCTGCTTCCCCTCTTTTCAAGTTCTGTAATAGGATTCGAAGGAATAATATGCTGTGTCGGTTGTTGATTAACTTCTAATTTACATAATCCAATTTTGTGACGTGTACATGCAGGCGATGGTGATGGAGAAAGGAAAGATGTTGCTTTTGTAGGTCGATAAAATCATTATCTGAGAGCACTTAGTGCTAATGGCAAGACTAAGACGACCCCTTTTCTTTGATATTCTCGATATGATAGAACAAGAGAAAAGAGAGGGATGTTTTTGTTAGGTTTACTCTTTCCAGTTGGATTGCCTTAATAAAATGTCCGCAGTACTTAGCCAGGAATGGGTTGTGCGCAAAGTTTAATGACGGCTGGATCTGCGTAAAAAATGAATTTTCAACTCTCGCTCGAATCGTCTGAAGATGTTTAGTTTAAGACTTTAAGCTGTAAATTGAAAAATAAAATGGAATATTTTTAATGGCAGTCACTTTTGAAGTTTTCGAAATATTAGATTTTAAATGAGTATTACGTGTTTTCCTATCAGTAATTTATATCAGACTTCTTAGCCCATGATAAATAAAACGATAAAAGAATGAAAAGAAAAACTAATTTACTCAACAAACTTTTTAAATCTTATGCAAATTCAAGAAGTTCAGTTTTATATTAACATTCTCTCATAACTTAGATTGCAAACGTGATTATTAGAAACGAAAAAAAGTTTTTTAATTTCAAAAACGAATAAACAAAAATACACATTGGAAAACTATATACACTGACTCAATTCCCAAGTCCTTGAAGTTAAAAACAATTTTCCAGAGCAGACTGAGTTAAAATTGCAAATTTTTTCTTGTTTGCTATCGAAAGTAAAGAAAAGAGAATAACTTTTACTCTAAAAAGTATTAAATCGAGAGTTGTAAACCCGGAATAGCTTCAAGTGATCTTAATTTTATTTTCGTTTCCATGGTTATCTTAGAACTCTTTTCAAAATATAAAACTTTAAATTAATAGAAAATTTTCTTTTTAACTAAAAACCTATCTAACAAGGTTTTATTGTAACAAATTAGAATTACAAGTTTCACTTAATTAAAGCCCATACAATAATTTATGTTACAAATCATTAATAGTATACTTTAATTGGCTTAGGTTGTTTGGTTGGTTTGTTGGAGTTTTAAGGCGCAATGGCCATATTTGGCCACTCTGCGCCAGACACAAGACATACAATATCACGCAATAGACAGATACAAAATGAAAGTTTCACTGACACAGAAGAGAGAAACATATCCAGGGAGGACTGCACCTGACAGGAATTAATTGGCTTCGGTATCGTAATTTAACACAACTATGGTCCGAAGTCACAACTATGGTCCAAACAACCTTACTCACGAAAATACCGGTAGTTGAAAGTTAAAAAGAGAGGGAAAAGGTATTGGACCATTTTAGAACTAAATGAGAAAGACAGAGCTAAGAGTGAATGATATTGTTATGGTATTGGAACGCATTTTATCCGCCATGTTTTTCACTTGTCAAATGTCAGTGCGAGTTACCTATTTCATATATTCTATTGCTAAAAATTCTCTCAACTATGGTCCTTTATCGATTTAATAATGAAAATATTCAATGTGGACTACAGTTGTGTACTCACAACACAACTATGATTACAAAAAATATCTAAGTTACATATAAAATAACAATTGTTTATTATCTTATAAAGATGCTCTTGCTATTGAAACACGAATCAAATGGATATGAAGTTAAATTTTATTCTTCAATAACCCTCCTGTTGGTTGTCTCAACGAGGTATTTCGTCATTAGAAAAACTGACCAGACCTTGATGGACGAGGTATACCGTCATTAGATAAAAATTACCAGATCTTTATGGACGAGATTGCTCGTCGTTAGATAAAAATTGACCAGATCGTGATAGATAAGATACCACGTCATTAGAAAAAAACTGATGATATCTTGATCGTGTCATCATAAAAAAATTGGCAATATCTTGATTAACCACCTTTGCTGACGACGAGATATCTCGTCCCTCATTAGCAAAAGTGGTCAGATCTCGATGGGTGAGATATCTCGTCGAAACCACTTGAAGGGTTAATTGAGAACGAAACAGAGTGAGCTCCAACATGACGCGACTCCAGGAGCAAACAACTAAACACATAGGTCGGGGTTTTAGGCGTGGCGTCGCACAAGACAAAAACAAAATATCATCTGTTACAAATTGTGACATGGCGCCATCTTTCGAGCACATAAAAATCAAACAAGAAAAATACAATATCAATTTCTGATCTTTCTACAGATAATATCAACAAAAAATTTTCTCGAAAAGCTTTATTTTAGAAGCTATTACGAAAATCCCAAAATGGGGTGATTTTGTACCACAGTTCTGTGAAAGAACGGCATTCATTGTCGAAATACCAAAACTTAGCCTCAATATTATTCCAGATAAAGCCCCAAACGAAAACAAAACCCACCACAGTTCTATTACTCTCTCCGGCTTATCCTCTTATTTATAACTTCCCAAGGCTCCCATTTGCAGTTTTGCGTCGATATTACAATATCTATCATCTCTTCCCATCGAGGCAAAGAATACAAAACATAAGGAAATGCGTGGAGCTGAATATTTCTGATGCATTATGATCTCTGGAAGAGGGCGCAACAGATTGCCATTTTTTCCCAAGGATGTGCGGGGTTCCAGGGAGTAAATGGTATCCGGAAATTTATATCCTATCGTCATTGCTCCCTGCAGAAGGGTCTACGTCCGGCCATAACTCTTTTCTGGTCCCGGACAGCAAACATACTATTCCTCATCCCCTTTTAGAGAAAGCTTCTAATGGATTTTGAAACAGCCGAAGAAAACCGTCTCCAGAGGATATTCCGTCTGGGTAATACATATTTTAAATTAATGTTTCGAGATTTATTTGGTGGGATAAAGTGTTGCATGGTCGTGAAAAAGTACAGGGTATCTCAAAACAGTATGTGTAATAATATTTTTTGACAATGCCCAGTAATGAGCATTAGTCATCATGGCTGAAACGTCAGGGCATAAAATTAATCCCGGTTTCACTTTCCAGGTTCTTTAGAATATCTACCCGATATCAACCTTTTATGGTGAGAACTCTACCTTCAATTCACAGCAAAACAATTTCAGTTTTCCAGTTACTTTATTCAATACAGCAAATATATAAAACCAGGACAGAAACAGAAGGTACATAGAAAGAGACAAGGAAGATGGCAGCACTCTTGAAAGTGCGAACTGAAACCAACGAAGGAGGGCGGGAACCAAGAAGTGAAAATTGGAATTGCGTAGTTCACCACTTCACTTCATATGAAAGGCTTCTCAACAATGGCATTACAAGGACGGAATTGTGAACCACTTGGCATTGCCGTGGTACACCACGGGTGGGTCCATGTTACACCTCACATATATACCATACATTCAAGGCATAACCCGTTTATAGGGATGCCACACATTCACTCCAGATGTGCAAACATCCTTGCCTTACACCAGCAAATATGCTTGTTACATTAACTGTACTGCAAATTGTTATGAAATATTCTGCCGTGCTAGTCAAGAAAGCAGTATCTGAGTTTAATTCTTTAGGGTTAACAGTTCTTAAAATGATGAATTTGTGTAATACACTGCTGGCCACCGTAAATGCAACACCCTGAAGGAAGCATGCAAATAATATGAAATTTACAACATGCATTAGCGGAGGTGAGATATGCAAATGATTCGAATTTCAGCGCAGACGCACATCACGCGCGCCTGTGGCGCCACTTCAAAGCGCTATTTAAGGCTTGGAGATTTCGACAATTTCAAGTACGGCAATTGTGTTTTTCTTGTGGTATTTTCAAAAAAAAAAACGATCAATTATGCCTCGTAGAAAACAGCGATCATCTTTTGATCAAGTATCCGAGTTCGACAGAGGAAGGATAGTGGCCTACCGAGATTGTGGATTATCTTTCAGGGAAATCGGTAGTCGTGTTGGACGAAACCAAACAACTGTAATGCGGATATGTGATCGTTGGATGCAGGAGGGTACGACGGACCGACGTGTTCGATCGCATCCTCCTCAGTGCACCACTTCACGTGATGACAGGCATATTATGCGTATGGCAGTGACGGATCGCTCAGCCACATCACGAACCATAGCACAGCACATTCAGTCTGTACCGCATCATCCAGTGTCTGCGCGTACCATTCGACGCCGTTTACAGCAGAGTGGTCTGTCCGCAAGACGTCCATTGCTTCGTCTACCCTTGACGCAGAACCACAGACGTTTCCGCCGCCAATGGTGCGATGAAAGAAGGATGTGGACGGCAGAATGGAATGAAATTGTCTTTACTGACGAGTCACGCTTCTGTCTGCAACACCACGATGGTCGGATTCGAGTCTGGAGACACCGTGGAGAGAAGATGCTGAACAGCTGCGTTATGCACCGCCACACTGGTCCTGCACCGGGTATTATGGTATGGGGCGGTATTGGATATCACTCTCGCACTCCTCTAGTACGCATTGCCGGTACTTTAAACAGCCAGCGCTACATCTCCGAGGTGTTGGAGCCAGTTGTCCTTCCTTACCTTCAGGGCTTGCCCACAGCCATATTTCAACAGGATAATGCGCGACCACACGTGGCACGCATTGTCCAAGGGTTCATCGTCAATCGCCAGATTGAATTGCTTCCCTGGCCAGCTCGCTCTCCGGATCTTTCGCCGATAGAAAACATGTGGTCCATGGTTGCTCAACGATTGACCCAGAATACATCCCCAGCTGCCACACCAGATCAACTTTGGCAACGTGTGGAAGCTGCTTGGTCTGCTGTACCCCAAGAACACATCCAAAGTCTCTTTGAATCAATGCCGAGGCGTGTGGCAGCGGTGATCTCCAACAATGGCGGCTACTCTGGCTACTGATTTTGGCAGGAACCACACTTCACAGAAGTCTATAAATTTAATCATTTGATACTTGGTCAACATGTTATCTACAAAATAAATTTTGTTGTGATATCTCTTGTCTTTCTTGGTGTTGCAATTTGGGTGGCCAGCAGTGTAGGTTAGAATTTGAATGTAAACCGAAAATGGGGGTATTCGTTTGTTCCACATAAATATTTCTGGTCTTTTGATAATGTTAGTGGCATTGATTTGAGAGTGGTAAATATACTTGTCAATGTTTCGGTTAAAGGAATTGCATTGGTAGTACTGCAAATGGTGATAAAATATTTAGCCCTGAAAGTCAAGAATGCAGTACCTGAAAGTTTGGTGTTCAGACTCCACGGTTGTTGAAAGGATGGTATAAAAGTTTCTGATATTTTTTAACGACATGCAACAATCGTCAACACGGAAAAAACTAAACTTGGAAATACTGTCCGCCTACCTCAAGAACTTCTAGACACAAAATCTGCCTCATCTGTTGCAATCGGAACGTGACTCATCCTATTTTGCATGGGGTATATATGAAAAATTGTGTTCGTTTGTTACATTACACACATGACAGTTGGAATTATATTTGTTAAGAATTTTACTTACCGAGTTATATTCTAGTAACTACCCCTTTCCGCTACCAATAATCGCGAAACACAAAGTAAAACAAATTAAGGCACCCCTACTCAAAATGAACGATCCTTGTTTCTATAGCTATAGCAACCATCCAGACTTGGTGTCGGGAGCACAGTTCTCGTGGTAGACACAGTACTTGATTTCTAGACTAGCACGTCCGTGTTAGCAGTAGGACATAAAACAAAAGCAAACCTCGTGCAATACATGTATAATAATGTCTTAGCAGATTTCAACAGCAATGCTGCAACAATTGGTTAACTCAGAAATGGTATATTGTCGGAAATGGTAGAGACCGCGAAACCTATTCGCTTCAGGAGGTATGGTAATCTAATGCCATCAATAAGTACTACTATTCAGTATGCTGTCATCCTATTTATCCTTGAATGGATAGATTGACTGTATCGGATCATTCTCTCCATTTCTACAAAATATTTATTAGCCCTCTAAGGTCTTTAATTTTAAACCTAATTCATCTCAAAGGGCTTTGCGTCGAAAAGTTTTAGGTACTTTCAAGTATTAATCGCTAAACATTTATCATATATCCTAAATATATCTAAATTTGGAATTGTGTTAAAATTATAGATAGTTAACGTGTTTTCTAATACTGAAAAGTAAGACGATTAACCCCCCGAGTGGTTTCGACGAGATATTTCATCCACGATCTGGTCAATTTTGCTAATGACGATATGTGTCGTCGAGACAATGCTGCTCTATTACTACTCGAATTGGGAATGGAGATCCAAGCAGAAAAAACGAATTGTTCCGTATCTAGAACTGCTGACAATTTGGAACAGATTTTTGCATCATAGGCTGGCCACTACACGATGGTTTTCGATGCGAAGATAAACCACCAGGGGGATTAAATCTTCTGTTGAATTTATGTGCTCGGGCTGGTACAATGTTTTCAATTTTATGTAGCTTGAGTCATCACCTACACAGTGTAAAATGCTTTTTGAAATTTATTAAACTATTACTTAGCAGACTTTGAGAGAACTTAACAGAGCTTATCTTAAATTCAGCATATAGGATCTGTTCTGCTGAAAGAAGTTTTAATTTTAAGTGGTAGCTCTACGCTAAAGATACATTTGACAACTACTATCTGATGAATAGAAAGTATTCGTTTTCCCAACCATTCATACATTTCCATTTCATTACCACAATACTCTTTACACTCTCCACTCTATCTCACATATTCCTTACAGATGGAAACTTTAATATTTATCGAATCAGCCTCCAGCTATTCCAATTCGGGAGTATTGTTGGAGTGGATTGTTCGCCCTCCAAGTTTTAATTCTACTTTGTATGAGGAGAATGTAGGCTATTAGATCCTTACAAGTATCGAAGAAATTATGAAAGCTAAATATTTTGAAAACTTGATTGCATCTGCCTTGCTAGTGTATATTGTGTCAGAAAATTTCAGTACCAAATTCTCTATTGAAAAGTTCTTGTAAAAGTAAGGTGCCCCATTGTTTAAAGATGATATTGGTTTCATGCATACCAATGTTTAAAGAGTGATTATTAAGATCTGTAGTTTATCTGTGCATATCACACGATTGAATAATCATAGTTTTAGACGAGAGACAAATATGCTTTCGTCCTCTCAACTAGTATAAAAGTCTAAACCAGTTTTCAAATATCTATGAATGAACTTCTAGTACTAGAAAATATTCAATTCATCGCATGTATATGACATTTTTCTGGAATATTGTCTTGGAGAAATGCAATATTTCCTCATAAGCCAAATGTTATGAGTAAATAAGTTATTTAGAGTTAAAAAAGTTTGATTAAAGCACAATCAGAATTATATTAAACATCCAGGCCCAGTTCCCACTCTTCAAACAAAAGAAAAATTAGGGCATTTTCATTGTTTCTTTTTTAAGGCTACATTTCACTTAGATCGCAATATACAACTTGCTTGTGCACATGTGAGGAAACTTTTATGAGTGTTGCAAAGTCTTTTAGCTAACTTATAAATGAGTACCTTTGTAAAAAAAGGAAAAGTCCATTTTGCGCGTTTCTGGCAACAGCTGATTTAGTAATTTTTCTTCATCTTACCTTTAAAACTGTGTACAAAAATACTTGTTTTGATACTTTCATGAAATACTGACAGGAGGTCATTGGTATTTTTATCTATTATAACTTATCTATTATACTTATCTATAGTTAGATAACATTTATCTATTATAACATTATCTTGAAGTGATTTGTGGACATAACTCAAAATCAACAAATTTGAATATCGGTACTTTTTCTACCAAGGTATAGATGTTATTCACAAATGCCGGACATTAGCTCCCATGCCATTAGTCCTCAAGCTCTCCAATACTTCTGAACGACACAACTAAAACGTCTAAGTTTAGTGCACGCATTTAAATGTTACTTTAAACAAGGAAATTTGCCTAGGCTGAATTAAAGCTCATGCGGGTCATAATGGAAACGAAGAGGCAGATAGGTTAGCTAAAGAGACAACCACAATGCAATGCATAGATGAAGGGGTGAAATGGCCCAGGAGTCATTACAAGAGGGAAAACACTTGCTGGCTACTTGGTGAAAAGATTCTTCTTCACGGGAAATGGTCCATTTCCATCTTACCGAGGCTTAAAAATTCAATTCTGAAAATTGCTCCTGTGACGAAATCACCATATCTCTGCACTGACACAGTCTACCCCCTTACAGAATTATGGCATGAGGACACCTGCCGACTACCTTAAAATCACATGGCTCAGGAACATTGCTTGTAACAAGGGCTCGAGGATCTAAATTGTTGCCATGGAGATTAATAGAATCATCAGGTCTTGATTATCCCAAGGGATTAATTTATTTTGATGGTGATTATATAGTGTAATATAGCAGGATGGAAATAACGTAATTACTCTATAGATGTAACAATGTAAAGATGTAATAATGAAGAGATGTAATAAGCTCTAACATCCTGGATAGACATGCCTCCTCCGTGGCATGCTCTATTCATCCCAACCACACTTATTTAAACTGATAGTGTCTCACGACACTAGGCACGAATGTGTGATGGTGTTAGTTAATAAGATTGTTTAAATGTTGAGTCGTCGAAAGTTGTCCACAGTCACATAAGTACCTAATAATACTATGCCATTAATTTTTGATGACACTTGCCCTTGGACAAGCATCATTTGTCTTTGGAGATAAAATATTCCTGTGTCCTCGTAAAAAAATTTAGGCTCCATCATTTTTTAAAGAACTTGCAGCAAATATTAAGGCTTTATAAGGGCCTTCTAAAACTAAAATTAAAAATCAGGCCTTCTTAAGGCTTTTTTAAGGCCTATTGGTACCCTGAGGCATGAAATAATAGATTCTTGTATAAAGTATAAGATCACATTCAATAGTTCCAAATGTTCTCCACTGAAAGGAGCTCTTTTCTGCTTAAGAATTCTGCTGGGACGCTGAAACGTCTATCATTGAATGGCTCTTCCCCTCCTCTATAGAGACAAAAAATATCGCCATTATCCGAAAGGCGATTCAAAGAAGTCTATCCCCCTCCTTTAAAAGAGAAGTAAAAAAGCGTATTCAACAGACATCATGAGTAAGGGATCAAGTGCCCCGCGAACCAAACAATCGTCCCGACGACCCATTGGAAATTTATTCTTCTCTCGGAACGACCACCTGGGGAGGCCGGCATGTTCGGACACGTCCCGACAAGGCTCGGGCAAATAGGCCCTTCTTTTGTCTTCCGGGGAATCCTCAGAGACAGTATTGATTGTTGGAATTCCCGCGGCCCTTCTCATAATAAGATCGGAACGACTTGCCATTAATGGGTTTTAGATTCCTCAAAAGGCAGGTTGGGAGTTAATGGATGAAGAGTAAAGTTCGGTCCAGGACATACTAAAGTGCTAAGAGGAACGGTTTTTGTGTATCTTTTTCTTTCCGTTCTAGTTTGAATCTAGTCTTTTTTTTATCTGTGGCATTCAGATTGGGCATAAAGTTCCTGAATTGGTATTTAAGAAATATATTAACATAATTTCAGTTCATCTGATATATATACTCTGTATTTATTATTTTTAGTGTAATCTAGAGGGCATATTTTGTCACCCTAAATATAGGTGGCGGCAGTGTTTCTGCGGCGGAACGCGTTCAATGTACGTATTCCGAACGTGACGTCACTTGGTTTGTTTTACGAATCTTTGTTAGCGTTATTAGCACTTCGACAATATAAATACCAAAGAATGAATTCCGAATATTTGGAAAAATTATATTCGTCAAAAAGTAGAAATTGGTTAATTCTATTCGTCAAAAAGTAGAAATTGGTTAATTCTCTCAGCGTCAAGAGATTTCTAATTAATGTGGAATTGGTTTTCCCCACAACACGGTACAATGACAAAATAACCACACTATTAGAGGGATTTTCAATGTAACAAAAAACCAGATGGTCTGAGATTTACTTTTGCTGCCAAATGCTTTGGCTTGATATATATCGGGGTTACTTTAAAATGTAGTTTATCTCCGTTTGGGTGACATTTAGAGTCTAATCCCATTGGCGTTGACCAATCAACGCCAATGGGATTAGCCAACGCCATAGCAATTCGGAATTTATTCTTTGGAATTTATATTGGCGAAGTGAAAAAATCGTATTCGAAAAACAAACCGACGTCACGTACAGGAAACACGTATCGCCGCAGAAACATTATCATCTATATTTAGCATGACAGAAATGTCACTCATTGGTTGAAAGAATCCTGGGAAAGATTCTGAAGAAAACTGGTTAGAAGGCATAGAAGGAAGACTACAGGTTGTAATATATATATATATATATATATATATATATATATATATATATATATATATATATATATATATATATATTACGATTACGTGTGTACCCCTCAGATGGTTGAACCATTTCAACAACTATGACAAATCTCTTCTCACTGATAGTTCCAACTTATTGGTTGTTTTTCATTAAAAGAAAATCTCGGACTTAAGCGCAGCTGCCTTTCCTCAATCCCATCAAGTTTGGTACTTGAAATTAAACCCCGCATCGCTGGGTTCAAAAAGTATCAAATATCGCATCATCCAATTGGATTTGAAGCGAAAAAACATAAAAGACCAACCGTTGTTTCGAAGAGCCCAGCTCGCCTTGCTTCTCGATCTCAAACTCTCATTTATCCGTCCAATTTCCACCTCAGCGAGCCTTATCGAAGACAGTCTGGCGCGAAATTGTTTCTTCCATACTTCCAGGCAGAGGAACAGACATCACGTCCCCCAATTCTCTTATCAACTACATCACAAATATCAACAACAATCCAATTTAGGCGTTACATAATCTCTGTTTTTTCTTCCCTCTCCCTGTACCCTGCAATCTCGAATTGGCTGGCTCGGGTTCTAAAACTTTGAACCCCAGAGCTGACACGATGAAAGATGAGTGCTCACTTCCCAGTCCGAAAAGGGGGCGAAGGGAACAAGTGGCGTAATTTCACGCCACTGCGGATTGGGGGAAAGAGGTAGCGAGAGAGTGTGGATCGATATTTTTAGGTATAGGAACTTGGGACTGCTTCTGCCGTCATGCGATCCATTAAAAATAGATTAAAATTCAATTAAGGTCTCTAATTAAATAAGCACCCGTGAGCCGATGGTAGGCAGACATACCAAAACTTGAGTTATGATTGTAAGGATTGTTTCAGTGGGGTTGTGGAAGCAGCTGGCCCGCATGTTACGTTATCAGTTCGGTTCCCCTGGAAGGCGGGTAGCCTACTCCTTGTTGGCCTGATATCTTGGGGGTGAGTCACAGTTCCCCGGTATCGCTGCGTTAATGTTTGGTGTTGGGGACCTGTAATTACGCAGATAGCGCTACTTATCGCAAATGGGGCATTTCACATTGATGCCGCGAATACTCGAGTTCACATACCGTGTGTGGTTTGTTTTAATTTAGCTCGTTTACCGCTGTTTAATTTTCTGTTCATCTGTATTAGTGTGGTTGCGTATTAAACGGGTTTCGCTGTACATTTTGTTAAGATGTGGAAGCTCGAATAAAGGTTGATGCGTCAATTAATAATCGATGCCGTATCCGTATTAACCTCCTGGCAGTTTTCCCGACGAGGTATTTCGTCATTAGCAACTGACCAGATCGTGATGGACGAGATATCTCGTCAGTAGAAAAACTGATCTGGTCTTTATCTCGTCGTTATAAAAAAACTGCAATATCTTCATCATTCGGAATTCAATCGGCATTCTTTATGACGAGTTATCTCATCAGTAGGAAAATTGGTCAGATCTTGATGGACGAAACATCTCGTCCAAGATTTAGTCAATTTTGCTAATGTCGCGATATCTCGTCGAGACAAAATTGCACTATTACTTCAAGGAGAGTGAAGATCCAAGTAGATAAAACAAAATTGTCCCTTGCCCAGAACTGGTAACAATATGGAAAAGGTTTTTGCACCAGAGGTTGGCAGTTTTTCACCTGAAAATAAGCCACCAGGAATGTTAATTGTTCGGCTTACAAGTGAAACGCACTAAGTCAACATACACTGTTCTGAGAAAACGGAGGAAAATATCTACTCACACTTGCTATGCTCACTAAATGCGTTTCTCAAGAAGAAATTTAACCTTCGTACAAAGAAAAAATTATTTCAATTAATTAATTATAATTTTAAAATTTATTTTGCTGACGAAAGCTAGCTGTCAGCATCTGATACCTCTGTTTCTGATCTGATTCAGAACACGAAATGATCGTTTTAATACAAAATAGATATGAGTAAAAGTATGCGCGCGTGTGCATTCCAGATTCACATAATGTTCTGGTTCACCATAATACGAATTGGAAACGGAAGAGTACTGATATTCCTTCAATAATGTGGGAATATATGAATATGTTATTCATATATTCTCTGAATATATTCATATTCTCATATATTCTATATTTTGCTAGAATATATGAATATGTTATTCATATATTCTCGCAGAAAAGAATTAGGTGTAATTTTTAACAATTTATGTTTTTGTTTTATTAATAATGTTTTGAAGACAAGGAATTGCTAAAATTTTGCTCGCACAGCATGTGAAACAGGCAAAAACAAAAGTTTTTTTCGCGTACTGGAAACTTCCAATCACAGATTAAATTTATAATTTTGAATATTTTATGCACTTATCAAAATGGTTGTACCACTCTTAGCATTTAAAATACATAACTTATTATATTAGGCCAAGAACTAGTGAGCTGAAGTAATGGAGTCTAGAGATATGTAAATGAGGATGGATCCCTTCTGAAAATATGAGAAAATTGTATTAGAATTGATTGCACAACGAAGGTTTATTGGGCTATAAAAAAAGAATGAAATTCTTGTTGACACCTTTCTTTGTTCTTACTTTTCTAGTGAGATGCTAAACATAGCGATTTTCGAAATTAGACGTGTCGCGTGAATATTAATAATCTTTGCTTTTATTAACTCATATTTGAATAGTTTTATTTTGTTCTTTACCAAATCTAATTTATGTTTAAATATTATTGGAGGTTAGCTGGAATTCAGAAATTTTCAAGCGCTTGATGCAGAATTTTGTAAAAATTATATTTATATCTGGAACTTCGTCTTTTAAAATAATATGCTCTCAATCATGTTTAATAGTTGTAATGTTACGAATTATTCTCTAAAGAACTTGAAGAACATGCAACGAACAATTCAAAACACACCTAATTGTCATACAGCGGAAAAGAATTTGACAACCTTCCTACCTTGTGTATCATAAACACTGAGCAGTATTATCTTTATATCCTCACAACTAAAAACATTTTAAATTATGTTTTCTCGTTTCTAGAGACTATTTATCGAAGGTTCGAAACTCGATCCGACCAAAGACTGTCGTGTGCATAGGGATGGCAGAACAGGTATTGATCTCGTCATCTGGCCGTAGTTCAAAATTACGAGGTGTTGTCTGTCTTTCTCTTGGGGATTGATCTCGGACTGTCGCCAATAGACCATTGTGTTGCTCCAGTGCGACGCAAATTCAAACTAAAAAATATCTACGGCAGATATTTTTTTTCGAAAAATACAATTCGAAATGCAAATTTTTCCTATTATTTAATGAGTAAGAATGAATGGTTTAAAATTGTTGGTTTCGAGGTTAACGTTAGTCGTCAGGCCATGTTACGAGCCTTGGCTATGTCTCGCATTGAATGGTAATTGCGTTTGTATCCCATCCTCTAAAGAACTTTAAGAACAAATAAGCGAACCATTCTCTAAGAACAATTAAGAACAAATACCTTGTCAAGACGACCACTAGGAGCGTTTTAACGCTCCTAGTGGTTGTCTTGACAAGGTATCTCATCCCCAAGGAAACTGACCAGATATTGATGGACGAGATATCTCGTCATTAGGATGACGATGTATCTCGTCATTACAAAAACTGACCAGATCTTGATATCATCATCCGAAAATCTGCATGTATTAGGGACGAGATATCTCGTCGTTAGCAAAATTGGTCAGATCTTGATGGACGAAATATCTCGTTGAAACCCCTTGGAAGGTTAATGAAAAAATTGTGTAAAAGATGCTAGAAAAATAACTTTCTGCTAAATTAGATACTGTGATATAAAATCTGAAAAGAATCTCTAAGAAATTATTTCAAAGTAATTTTAGGTAAGATTTGATTCATCTCAGAGGCACATTGAATTAAAATGCTGTGTAGAAAAAAGTTTTTTAAATATCACCGCTGAACTGATGCGACGCAGGTGTTCTCATTAAAGCAAGAATTTATTTCAAAATTTTGAATCGCAAATTCTTTCATTCTGCCTTTCTTACAGGGATTTGTACGTCTGGATCGATATAGAAAAAGTGTTTCTTTGAAATCGGTTAGAAGAACGTAGAGAAAGTGCATATATAATTATTTACTTAATGCATTATTCAACAATGTATAACGGTGTTTTAAGGAACAAATACTGTAGTTAGAGAGAGGGAGAGAGAAACGCGTCTTAGGGACACAAAAATGCAGGAAGTTTGCCACTTCTTTTCAAAATGTGATGTATTTCGTCCATGTCAACTCGTTGTATTTGTATTAAGTTTGTGTTTAGTTTTCATAAAAGAGGGATATATTTTCTGCGTAAGATTTATTTATTATTTTTTTGCATTTGAATTAAATACATTACTAATAGGCACATTCTTTTAGTAAAATATTTTACAGGATTTATAATTGTGGACATAAAATTTGAAACCTATACTTATTTTCACAAAAAGCATTTTTTTGTACTTAAAAGAGATTGTGTGTGACAGAAAGAGTGAAAAATATATGCTTTTATTAGTTGGGGCACACTCAATCATCAGTTGATTGAGTCAGAGTGGTTATGCTCTTCCTAGTGTTGCGAGGTATTAGATACTCATACACACAGCATGCAACAGCCATGAACTAGAAAAGACTAAATTTAGAGATATTGCTTTCTTGACCATCACGGCAGAATCTGAAGAATGAGGACCAGATAAGCCAACTCTCCGGGAAGACTTTCAAAGTTGCATAGAGTGAATTTTTCAATTAAAATTTCATTCATTAAAAGTTAAGACCTCTAAATAACAACAGACGCAATCCAGAAATCCAGGGAACAATGCGATGTCGGTGCGTGTTCTAATTCCAGTGCCTCTCTTTTCATCATTCCGGCCATAACACCCACCGTCCGGAATATCCAAATGCATGGAAAGAGGGTGGCTTTTGAGAGACAGGACACCGCACAGGATCAAATTACCGCTCGCCTCCCCGAGTGGAAACGGTTAATTTTGAGATTAGAGCCGGAGTCAATGTGAGCAACTAATGTACCATCGAGTGAGTGAGGAAATTGGTGCCCTGGCTGGCTCCAGGGGTGAGGGAGGAGAGCCCGCATGGAGCGTCCGCTTGTAATCTTAGTAACGGGATGGGAAATCACTTTAAGTGTCCCGGAGAAACTGTGACACTGATGACACTGACCCCCTGTGGGACGGAATGCGGGGACGATTTGCAGGCTGGTGACGTTTTATGACCTGATAGCCCTGGAGACGGGATTTTTATTGGGTTTAAAATTGGATTGTTGGACTGCGGTATTGCTAATCGGCCGAGAGTTTTGGCTGTATCTCTGGGGTGTATCGGAATGGTGTTTGTAAATAGTTCAAGTGCCGCTGGATTGATTGCCTCTGTTGTATTGATGGTCCTTACACTAGCTCAATCATCGCGCGAATAGCGTTTAAATCTAGCTAGCTCGTAGGGTTTATATCAGAATTTTAATTGAGCCCTTTGGTGAGTTTACTGTATAACTATGTGAAGAGATATTGTTCGATGCAAGAATAGAGCTGTCCATTCGACGAAGCTTTAAATCATAAAATTTAACTTAACTCTCTCTAAGTGGTTTCGACGAGATATCTCGTCCATAGAGATATGACCAATTTTATTAATAGTGAAATATCTCGTCATTAAGATATTGCCGATTTTTTTTACGATGACGAGATCAAGATCTGGTCACTTTTCTTCTACTGACGATAGATCTCGTTCATCAAGATCTGGTCAGTTTTCTTCTAATAGCGATATATCTCGTCCATCAAGATCCGGTAAGTTGTCTTCTAATGACGAGATGCTTCGTCGATACAACCCCTAGGAGGGTTAATCATAAAATTGAATTTATTTAGCTCGGAGAAAGCTTTGAAACCCATTCTTATTTGCATGTCTCATAACCCTCTGAGCGCCACGAGATTTCCGAGTAGTGTGGTATTGCTTTATCTCAATAAATTTTTAAGGACAAAAGAACCACATCTATTGATTGAAAAAATCATAAGAAACATTATATTGGTCAAAACTGGTTGGAAATCATGCAGGGAAGATTGCAGGTTGCCGAACGGATACATGTGACTGAACCCCGCAGAGGATTAACAATTCGCCTTATTTTTATTTCATTTCTAAAGAAGACTTTTATTGAATTTCCAACGAAGCTTTTGTGCTAACTCAACCACAATGTATTTATTGAACTTGCAGATGCTATTGAAAATATATTACTCATTTGAGGGATGTGCCTTGAATTAGAGGTACCTATACAAGTTCGGAGAGTACTTTTAAAAAAGTAAAAAGTGAAAGACTATAATAAGCTTTTGATAAATAAAGTACTAACAAACCTAAAATTGACTTAATTTACGGATACCCTCCCCTTTTCTTAGATTTAGCCAATATACTTTTTCTAATGACTCATTTTTTTCTGAAACAAAGTAGTCAATAAATGACATCTGATGTCTCGTTTGTCGATCACTGATAAAAGCTTTCTAATGGAAAGACAAAGATAAAAACAAGAGCTTCAAGAATGTCCAATAATCTTTGAAAACTTTTTTCCATCGTTTTACAAGTATTGGTACTCCTAATTTCAGAGCTTGCGATTTGACAACGATGTCTTTCGGGATAAATTTCCATAGAACAACTCGCATTAGCTTTCTGTGTAAGCACTTCTTCAATTCACTTTGATAGCGCAGTTTCATTTACAATCGCTAATTCATATTCATGATGTTGGATTACCTTGTACTTTACTTCTAGTCCTGTTTTTTAAATATCTGTTCTAGTTGACAGAAAAGTGCTGCAATTATCGTGCGCTGCTACCCCGTAAATTACTGGCATTACTTCGGTTGGTTGATTGGTTTTGGGTTTTGTGGTGTAAGAGCCATATTTGTCCAAGCTGTGGTCAAACACCAAACAATAACGAGTGATAAAAAAAGGAAAACTGTTGGCAAGGGTAAAAGAGAAGAGAGGACAGAACACTCGGGTACCTCAGGTATCACTTTGGATTCGATATCATAGTAATTTTGTAGCATGTAAATAAAATAAAAAAAGTGCTCCAATACCTAAAGCCGTTTTGTATTTTCATCTTCATAAGTCAAGTTCTGAGGATTTTCAGCATAAAGAAACAATTGGAAACGGGTTTTACCTCCGGTTTCCCTAATACAAGAATATTTCCCAATACAACAGTTCTGAAAAACAAAGAATAATAATCTTCAAGCAATGCGAAAGTTGATATTTTATCATTTAACCCTCTAAGTGTTTCGACGAGATATCTCGTCCAGATATGATCAATTTTGCTGAGGACGAGATATCTCGTTGGTACAAAATTGTCCTATTACTCCAAGGGGAATCGAATCCCAAGTAGAAAAAACAAATTGTCCCTTGCCCGGAACTGGTTTTTACTCCAGAGGTGGCCACTACAGGATAATCTTCTACAAGAAGACAAACCACCAGGAGAAAATACGATATGTATATACGATGGTAATTAAAATACGATATAATATAATTCTAGATTGACATGCTGCTAATTTAAATTGGTAAAGTGGCTCACAACGCTACACATGCGAATATGTGCTGGTGTTCGTTAGTTACACTGGAGACTTATTGGGTTTATTTTAATCTTTGGTTTGTGCTTCCCACGATATAATTCCTTATATTTGGATTTCGATACTTAAATATTGATGGCTTTAGGATATAGTCACGTCAGTTAAAATATATATTTGTGAATTATTAAGTTTTGAACTAAAGCAATTTTATATTGATGCATTTAATGAAAATATTAGACATAGGGTCATTGCATTTTAAAGGTTCTAGACTGCACCAAACTTCTCAGGTGAGACAGCAGCGAGCACATAATATTTATGACTTTTGTAAGAGGAGTTAACTTTCCAACTTGTTCAAGCTCCACAAGCCCAACAACTCTCTCATAATTTAGATTACATTGGTGTCTCTGTGGACCAACGCTTATATGAACAGGAGTTGGTAACTGTGCGACTTGTAAAGCATGATCTTTTGGACTTGGTCTAGTTTATACTTTAACTGAGGGGATTAGTTACAACAATCAAAATGTATACAAGAACGTTACATTTAAATTAGCGGAATAATTAAGGGTGTTATCAAAACAAATAAATGTGTGCCATCATAGATTAAGATTATCAAAAGAACTGTCTTTAACAATACGCTAAACCAGGGATGCACAGGCCGCGCCCCGTGAGCCGGATGTGTCTCTCCTTTGATTTGGTGGCGGCCTGCCTCACCATGTGTTATGTTAACTTTAACAAGTCACATGGTAGGTAATTTTTAAAAATTGCTTATCCTCACAACAAAGTAGCTGTGGCGTCCTTTTTCCTAATTACGAAAAAATTCCTGATAAATTGACTGGCAACTTTAATAATTTATATGCTGAAAAGATTGAAATTCTGATGTCAACCTAGAGGATCGTTTTTTTTATTTTCAAGAAGTAAAACCTTTGCTAGATTCATTTAGCAATCCTTTTACCATTTTGCCGAAAATGCATCCGAACCTGCGAAATAAATTTAATGCATACAATTTATTAAACTTCTATCATTCTGTGGAGGGTGATAAAAACAATTGTAAATCGTGTTAGATAATGCATAAAAATGCTCAAGGTACTTTGGGTAAAAAATCTATGAACAAACTTTTTCAGTCAAAATCGAAAAATAGAAACCACTTGATTAATGAAAACAGAATCAATTTTGGACTTGGCTTTACTACAAAAATCTAACCAAATATTTAAAAAACTATTAAATCAATGCAAGGTTGCGCATCAAATTAAATTCTTGATTTACTTTTATTATCTTTCTTTGTAACAGTATATGATAAATATAAATGATATATTATAGATAACTTTCATGTTTATTGGCGGTCCTCCCATACATTTCTTCAGAGTAAATCTATGAGGTCTTGGTCTTAATAAGTCAGTGCATCCCTGCGGTTAAACCACTGCGTATTAACAAAACTTTTTACCGCGTCGGGCTGATACGAGAAAAAGAAACAAATTGTTCTCGAAAACCGAGGCCTCCCCATCGATCCATAATCTACGCGAACATATTAGATTTTATAGTAGCTTATTCTAGGGGGAAAAGAGAAAAATCAATCTCTCCCATCCCATTATTTAAACCCCTATGGTTCTTCGGCAACTCTTCGAGAGGGGTTCACCAACAAAAATCGCCAACCGACGATCCTTAAGCGTTCCTTGCGGTCGTGGACCGTACAGTAATCAAAGCAATAAGTGTGTGTCCATCATAGATTAAGATTCTCAGAACTGCCATTAACATTACACTAAACCATTGCGATTTAACTAAAGTTTTTACCACGTTGGGATTGATGCGCAAAAAGAATCAAATTGTTCTCGAAAACCGAGGCTTCCATCGATCCATAATCCACGCGGACACATTATAGATTTTATAGTAGCTTATTCTAGGGGAAAAAGGGAAAATTCATTCTCTCCCATCCCATAATTTTTCTTCCATTATACACGGGATATACTAATCATAGCATTGCAGCTGCATCTTTGGTCCTTAACGATCCGAAAGCAGGCGAAAACAAATTATATCGATAATCTGTCAAATCTCGGGTGGGAAAGAGGGAAAAACTGCAAGATGTAATAGATTCGAGTCCATAAGTTACTCGCTAAATGTTCTTCTCGCATCAATACTCAATTACTAGCTGGCTAAAATCCATCGACCTCCGCTAAATCGAAATTCTATTAGCCCCCTCGCTCAAAAATCTACTTTCGAGTAGTTCTCAAAAAATACTTTGCTTCGAGATAAAAGCGGGCTTAAGGGAATGTGAAAGGAGGAAACGGTTGTGAGTTTTCAAATATATTTTGAGAAGTGCTTTATTTAAGACTCATGATTGGATTTTGATTTGATGTTTATTTCTTTCTATCGAATCGCATGGTTCGACCATATGCCGCCGGGATTGGGAACAAGTGGAATGTCTTATTTGTTGCTGGGGCTCTGCTTTTTGAAGTGCTTTGATTTGCTGTTGGGGACTTTTGTATTCCGATTGGGATGAAATGAATGCTTTCTATTTCTAGCTTAGATTTCCTAGCTATTTAAAAAATAACTGTTCTCATTAGGGATCAGGTAGGTTCAGAAAAAAAACTCGTACGTGTAAGGTAAAGCGACCTTCACTTAAAATAAATGAGCTGTAGCTAATCAGATCAGATATGGCATTCAAACAAGTTTAACCGGTCCGCAGATCAGATACGGCCTCCGAGGTGATTTATCCGACCAGATACAGCTCTCTGGACAGGTTAATAACCGGTCCACAGATACTCCCTCCAAACAGGTTTAACCACCAGCAGACCAGACACGGTCCTCTGAACAAATTTAACTGATCAGCAGATCATATACGACCTCCGAACCGATTAAACTAGACCACAGACCAGTTACGGCTTCTGAACTGGTTTACTGTGCCCACAGACCAGATACCGCCCTCTGGACAGGTTTATCCGGTCCGCAGACCAGATACGGCCCTCCGAATAGATTTAACCTGTCCGCAGATCAGATACAGCCTACCAGATGGTTTACCCGATGACAGACCAACTGTGGTCCTTCGAACAGGTTTACCCAACCCACAAATCAGATACGACTCTCCGAAGATGTTTACCCGGTCCGTAGACCAGATATGGCCCTCAGAACAATTTTAACTAGTGCGCAGATTAGATAGGGCCCTCCAAATATTTTGTTATTAGTTTAGGCCTAACAAAGTTAGAGGAAATTAAATAGCATTTCAGCAAAGAAATCAATAGGGAGGCATTAAAAATATTTTCTCTCATTTGTTTATAAAAAGAATGCAGAACGAAACCCCATTAATTTAGTAAAAAGTAACCTGTTGTCAAATGTAAAAATGCATTACTACTTGCTGAAGTGGAAAACTGTTATGATTTTTTGAAAGCTCAATTGAAAAACTGAAAATTTACAGAAAGCCTACCTTTTTCCATAGTGGTAATCAATCCAAAAGAACTCCGAATAGATTATGAAAGAAATTTATAATTTTAATCGATTTTTTATCGATCACTTTTCTCCTAACAAGTCATAAAACGTTTTTATACTTTAGATTTTCGATTTTTAATCTTATCTAAGCTTTTTAAATAAATATTTTTTGTGAAGTACTCAAACTCCTTTTTAAAAAGGTTAATCAACACGATTACCTTAAGATGCGTTTTTGCAGTTATTTGTGATTCAACCGAAACAACAAATAAGTCACAGCTTCGTGCTTTTTTAACAATACCCTTAAGGAATCTTCAGTTTCCTATATAAAGTACACGTAAGGGATTAAAAATAGAGGCACCGACAAACTCCAAGTGCTTTCTCGTGTTTTCACTTTTTTCGGGTCTTGGAAAAATTCAAACTTTTTGCTTGGAATAAATCATACACAGAGCTAAGTAGGATCTGCGAGTGGCATTTTTTAGGCCGTCTCCCGCATCGAATTATGATAGCAAATTTCTACATTGGATTGAAAAAATCTCCACTGCAGACCACATGCCGCAGATTATTGCGATTTAAGCACGTCAAAATGTCAAATGCAGCAGAAAAGGTAGGGGGAGCAGATATGCGTAGCTCGAGGAGATGGAATTTTTCGTTTTTGAAGCGCGGCGCGTGGTAAACCGAAATCCCAAATACTTGCGAGATATGTACAAATAGAAAAAAAATCAATGGCTTAACGTTACGTTCCTAAGTATGTATCGCTTTGGAATATTTGAAAAATATTCCGATTCCGATATGTGCGTGTTGATGTCGGTTATCTTTTTACAGATTTGAATTCCATTCTTTGCATCGTTTGGTAAAAATTGTTGAATTCTCTCACTTCTAAGTCACCTCGCATTTTACTGTCTAGGTGCTACATAAATGGTTGTATTTGGTGCATTTTGATGCACATTAAAGTAATGAATTTATTGATTTAGTTGAGGGAAGAAGTTATTTCATACCTTATTTTCGTAGTTCACGGAAATCCTTTTAACAGTCTTAGTGTAAAAGATCCTTTTTAACAGACTTAGAATAAAGATTTCTATATCGAATTGAAACTGTATAGTAAAAGTACTTCTAACAGTAAGAGCATGCTTACAACATGCTTAAGTACTTAACAGAACTTAAGCATGTTGTTTGTAATGCATAATTATTCCTGGAAAAAGACAACTCTTAAGTGTGATATGTAAGTCTAAGGTAAACAATGTAGTCACGCACAATCTGAGAAATGGATATTTTTGCTGAATGAAACTTAGATTAAAACTTTCTATCTTTTCATATTTTATTTTCGTACTTCACGGAAATTATTGAACAATCTGTTATAGCTTTTAATACTGGTAATAAGATTAGAATTCTTACAGGGATAGTTTTTGACGATTCTTGAATTCAAATTAGTGTGTGTGAAACAGTTTACTGCCAATGAAAGAGTTAAAGGATAAACAATAGATACAATTTACCATGTTCTTCAGTATCTTTCCAAATAATACTCTATGGTGTACTTTAAAGAAATATTCTATACACAATGTTTAATATACAATAGTAAGCAAGGACTATAATACAAAATTATTATGTTTGATTTACTAAATAAATATTCAGAATAATATTCAGCATGATATTCTAACTTCTTTCTGTTTGTAGTTAACATTTGCATAATTTTAACATAGAATAATATATGTGAAAAGGGTATTTCGACCCACACAAACAATAACAGTTGTCTAGCTAATTCATAAACATAATTTCGCTTGTAAAATAAAGCATGAAAATTTAATGATGCGCCATTCAAAAATATAATACTTCAATACAATTTGTTGCATTCATAATTCAAGAGAGACGAGGGATCTATGAATTATTTAAAACAGAAATAATATAAAACATTGAAAACATTTGAAATGTCAACAGTTAGATATGGTAACAGAATTTTAACTCTTCAAAAAACAGAGAACACCCTTAAGAATCTATAAGAAAATGTATTCTGTGGGAGAAAACATAAATTATGTTGCCATAGGTAACTCACTCAGTGTTAATATTTAACATGTCACTTGTTAAGAGATCATTCGATTTTTGAGAAGCGAGTTTTTAAATAAAAATTTTGTCTTCAATGAACATATTTTAACACATTGATAGTTCTGCTGAACCTTTTGGGTATCTAGCTTTAGAGATATCTTCACCTTTCTGAAGTGTCACCCTTATCACTCTAAAAGGGATTAATTCCTCATTTTAAGACTAGTTGAACCTTTAATACATGTAATACATAATTATTAAACAACATTAAAACATTTAAACATTCATTGCACGTAAGACAAGCAAGTCCTAAGACAAATAGTCGCATTGCAGGAAAGGAAAATCATAACAAGTGAGCAATAAGTCATAACAAATGAACAAGTGAGTTGGTAGTTATGAGAGCTTTTTTCTGCAAGATAAATGTAGGTTGGTTGATTTGGGTTTTATGGCGCAAGGTCCAATTGTGGACAAGCTGCGCCAAATGCAGGATAAAATTCGACCCAGTAAAATGAAAAGATTTAAAACTTTATCCAGCAATAAAATAAGTTGATTCTTACTTTAAATATTTGGATCATAAAAAATAATATTTTAATATTGATTAGTAACAAAATCATGATCGAATAAACATGAAAGGCTAGATCATCGATAAATGTAGGTGGCTGTACTGTTTCGTGTACGTAATCCGAATATGACGTCACTTGGTTTGTTTCTCGAATACGATTTCAGCACTTTGCCAATAAAGATAAAAAAAAGGAATTCCGAATTGAATTATAATAGTTGACTGGTCAACGCCAATTAGATTAAACACCAATCGTCACGAAATGGGCGATAAGCTGCATTTTAAGGTAATCTCGAAATGCATCCTGCGAGAACATTTGGGTGGAGAAAGCTTTCGCGCTTTCCATCTTGTTTGTTTTGCATTGAAAATCCCTTTCATACAGTTCTAAACAACTCAGCGCTTGATCATTTTAATGATGTCGACCATAAACATGAAATATAAGTAGTCTCGGGATTGCTATGGAAAGAAACTTAAAAAGTATGACCAACATGTCGACTAGCAGTAACATGACTGCTCTATAAAAAATTGACTTATTTGGTTGATTTGGCATTTTATCTCCTTGTTTGGCGATATAACATCTTATGATAGGGTGGATGTGTGAATGCGAATTTTTATAGAGGGGCGACATAAAGGATGAAATCGCCTAAGTCTATACTATGTCGTGCAAACCAATCAGACGATGAATCAACGGATGGTCGCTCTCCCTTTCCGTGTACCAAACAGATGATGAATGTTCGTTTCCACCCGGCAGGCGAAAGTGATCTAAGGGTCACGTTACTACTAGTTTTGGTCACATGATCCTGGGCACATAAAAAGGTTACCATTGATCACTCTACTTTGATATTTTTTCTATGTGCCGACCTTATTGTGACACTGTAGAGGAAATATAAAAAATACCTCTTGGTGGACTAGAACACTTGGAATTTGGAGGATTCGAATATTTAGTCCAAAAACATTTGAGCCGCAACAATCCTTATGCAATAATTATGTATAAGTGCCGGACACAAAGCTAAAATTTCCTCACTGAAAACAAAACATGGAAATATTAAAATATCGAAATATTTTCATACTCTCATTTTAAAATGAATTTAAATTGTATAGTAAAAGTACTTCTCTTATACAGAACTTAAAGCTCATGTAGTTTGATAATACAGAATTATTCCTGGAAAACGGTAACTCCTAAGCGTGATACGTTAGTCTAAGGTAAACAATGTAGTCACGCACAATCTGAGCAATGAATATTTTTGCTGAATGAAACTTAGAGTAAAAGTTCTAGGCAGTGCAGGTGGCCGAATTCCTTTAGATGAAGACCTGGAATATGTTCCGTGAGTTAAAGTTAAGAGCAAGATTTGAGTGTGCTATTGTAGGTTGAGTTTTTAAATGTTTATCCGTGACTAGAAGAATGCAGCATGATTAGACATATGACGTGACTTATGAACAAAAGTACTGAAAACTACTTATGTGCTTTTTTTCTTCAAAGGAACCTCGTCTAACTGATGGTTGAGGATTATAATAAATTATTTAATCCAACCGAACACCTGCCAAACTTTATGCGCATTTTTTATTTACCGCTTGTAAACGAGAAATTTTCAAAGGATTATTCACTGTTTATTACTTTCAATGTTCACGTAATTAAATAAGTTCAGAATTTATTCTTGAAATATCATACGTTACGAATCAAATAAGAAATATTTTTGAACTTACTGCACTGGTAGGTAGGTTTTTAATTAACGTAGCTCTGGAGCAACACAACGGCCTATTGGCGACGATTCGGGATCAAACTCGAAGGGAAAGATCCGAGGACAATACCACGTAATTTTGAACCACGGTCAGATGACGAGGTCACACCTTAGCTGGTACCCCACTCTCCAAACTTCCACACCACGCCAACGTGAGGATATTTGAGGCCACGACAGATTTAACGTGCACCAGCGCCTTTGTACACGATGGTCTTTGGTTGGATTGGAACTCGCAACCCTCCGGTTGGTAATCCGTAACTCTTCCAACCGGGCTACCGAGGCCCCAACTTACAGCACTGAGATATGCCTTTAAATTTTGTATGCCCATCAAAGCAAAACTCTTGACATCCATGGTTCTGAAGTAGGACCACCCCATAAAAAATAAATGAAAGAAATACATTCAAAATTTAAACAACAAATTTTGAATTATGTTATCTAGTAAAAATAAATAACAAACTCCCCTTCATATACACTCAAATATATACATGACTATTGTACAGAATAAACTGTTTCATTGCACTAATATTAAATTTAAAACCGAATCACAACACAATCTAAATTGGGACATATACCTCTATATTAATACGATTAGCATTTCAAAACATTCATTTTAGTCAAATTTACTTAAAGTATCATTCACATCCAGACTTCAGAGCATTCTTCTGTTTGTGTCTCATAACTTATCCCCATGATAGTATATTAGCATAATTATTAAAATATCTCCTGTCTGTTTCAGGCAATGATTAATAGATTGTCTTATTCTGTGACTTAAATAAACTATAGCATTTCATTAATAATAGACCTGCACATAGCATCTAGGCTAAGGTGTTTTAATTGCTTATACCTACTCATGGCAATATCGTTACTCACAGTTAATACCTTATTTAAATCCATTTATAATGAATCCATTTAAAAGTATTGTCCCACTTCAAGTTCACTAAACCATTTTTTCTTTGCATGAAGGTTAGATTTCTTTGAGAAACAAGCTTAGAAAATACGCTTGAGAAACATAATTAAGACAATAAATGTTTTTTATCCTACGTGCCCTGGCCTATAGGCCATCAATCGACGAGCAGCCCAATAGAGTTCTGAAGTGAAAAAATAGGGCTTGAAAACACTATATACAGTATTTTCAATTCTACTGTCAGGAATTTTATGGCAGTTCTTGAGATGGTCTCGTCATTTCGTCCAGTTCGCAAAGGGAACATCTAACTGATCTCACTACTCCAATACGGTGTAACTGTCATTGTAGAGTCATGTCCCGTAAAAATAAGCAAGCGACTTCTACAGCTCTGGGCAAGGAACCTGGGATGCGAGCTTTATTCCCCAATAAAATATTCAAATTCTTTCCTGTAGATATATCTTTGTAGATTGAGAGTCTATTAGTCTTTATGGACGAGCATAAAAGCCTCTTGATGTCAAATAGAGGTAAACTCAAGAGGTTGGGGCAACTGTGCCAATTGATCCGCCTGTTCATTGCTATATAAACTACAGTGGCTTGGAATCCACTGTAAGGCAATTATGATAAATGTACACTATTTATTATAATTTTATTAACAAGGATATAACAATGTATTATCATAATAAAAATACTCTCATGTGAATAATTAATAAATTGGGTAAATGGGAAGTATGATAAATAATTGTTTAACCCTACTGATGGTTTGTCTTCGAGTCGAAACCTACACAGTGGTATCCAGATTCTGGTACAAAAACCTGTTGCAAACTGTCACCAGTTCTGGGCAAGGAACAGTTTGTTTTTTCTACATGAATTATCATTCCCTCTTGGAGCAATAGGGCAGTTTTGTCACGACGAGGTATCGCGTCCTTAGTAAAATTGAACAGATATTGGACGAGATATCTCGTCGATACACTTGGAGGGTTAATTGATAAAATAATAACTTTTGCATTGCTTGAAAATTAGAATTTTTTGTTTTCTCAGACCTGCTTTTTTTACTTCGTGTATTTCACTTGTAAGTCAACGATACATACTTATGTATTCAATGTCAATGCATCCCAAAATCCGAATAATGTCCGCCTTGAATAAGGTCTCAACGACGACCTTATTCAAGACTCAAAGGTAAAATATCACGAAATTCTACAGGGAAAATGTCAACCCTTTGCTCTCCCATTCTCATCTGACGTCTGGCCGATTCAAGCAAAAATTTGCGGAAAAAATCGATTATCTCACGGGCATTACTCTTTCCCTTTTCCCTTCGATTGATCTATTCTCAAAGCACATCGCCAGCTACTTTCCTCTCCAAACCCTCACTTAAGTGAACGGGAGAAAGTGAGAGAGGCAAGAAGCAAATAAAAGGAAAACGTCTTGAGGCCTTAAACTAAATCCTCGATCTTGGCAAGTTCAAATGAATGCGGCCAATCGGTTCGTTCCTAATTCAAGATCACGAATCTCCATTAGTCGGAGATGTTTTCCTTTGTCCTTGGGCTTTTAGGACTGGAATTCGGACATCGTTCCCTGGAGAGCGACCATTAAAAGAGTTGAGGATCTGAGAACTTTCGTCTTAGATTAACTTCACGTCGATGTCGTTCTCTGTTTCTGCTTCGAGGGGAACTTTCGATCTGCCGGGTATAAACAGGTAATATACCCCTCACAGCAGTCACATCGCCTTTAAGGAAAGCTTTTCCAGCATTTTGGGAGTTTTGGCATTTTTTGATGGTTTTCTTATTTCTTCGCGGTGAGGTAGAAAAAGTGCTGACAATCGTTTCTTTGCGTATGAAATGCGGTGGTCTGTATGGAATTACCACACATCTCTAAGGATTTTCTTCTGGTTTTTACTATTATTTCTTAACCTTCTGGGCGTCACAAGATTGCCGAGTAATGTAGCATTGGTTTATCCCACAAGCATATCCCATAATGACTAAATGCCCACATCTATTGGTTGAAAGAAACCTAGGAAAGATTCTATTGGCCAAGAAGGTCAAAACTGGTTAAAAGTTATGCATGGTGGTTGCTTTGGAGTTTTATGGCGCAAGGGCCATATTTGACCAAGCTGCGCCAAACACAAGACAAGCCAACGTCAAGTAAAAGTACCTCGGGTTCGAGAAGCCGATATGCAGCTGAAGGAGATGTCTTCTTGAGGGCACTAGTCATACAGATAAGACTGCAGGTTGTAGAGCAGATATATGCGTTTGAACCCCTCAGTGAATTAAGGTTAGACTAAATCAGTGTAACTCGATTAATAAACTAATTTCAAATAATGAAATGGTTGAAATTGGATACTTACCCGTATGTCCCTTGAAAGGCTATATGAATACTCTGGAGGCTGATCTGTGCATACAGAAAATGAACAATGGAGAGCACTTGATCGTTTAAGTAATTACTATTGAGGTACACTAAGGTAATATACATAATATACTATGATGTATCAACTTACAGTTCTTGAGTACGATAAAATAAAGAATTTTGGAGGAGGGTTGACAATAATCCAATACGCCCGTTACGAATTGAGATGCAAGAATGACCCTGAAACCGTCACCCTTCCCCTAGAATCCTCCCAAGGAGGTGGGGAAAAGTTTCGGTTCGGAGTTGGAAAGTTTTATACTGCTTGTATTGTTCTTGTAGAGCGATTGTTCGCAATTCTGATTCTTGATCTCGTTCTATCTTGAAGTAATTTTATTGCTGGGCAATCATCCTTCCCCAAGTTTCGTAAGAATGTATGTGCATAGAATTTTTTAATAACTTGAACTGCGAAAAATGTTTTCCGAAAAATATAAAATTTGGCAATTCTCATTCATTCACTTTTTTAGTAGAAGGAATATTTATTGTTTCTCTGTTGCTTATAAACAAGTAGTATTTATATGCTTATTAAACTCAATATATGCAAACTTCGGAAATCTGAATGTTCAAGAAAACTTTAGATATCACGGATATACAAGGTATTTTCAGAATATTCGAAATATTTTATGTGTACATATGAATATTCGATTGCAAGTTGATCATGAATACCACATAACGATAATAAGCTTTACTGCTTAGGTTAAAATGTCCAGGAAATAAAATATATATCATCTAAAAATTATGCTTATTTGTTTAGAGAACGCATTTTAAAGTACTCACTATTAAAAAAATAGTAAAAATATTATAGTCATTCTATGCCAAAAACTTTGTTCGAATCATTACTTGAACAGTTACTTTTTGGGATGCCATTTATGTGGAAGATTAAAAGAAGTGTAGTTTCTCAGCATTATTTAATTACACCGCCTATAATGTCATTGAAATGATAAAATAGATGTGAAACATTAAATTCACAATGTTGTAAAATAGATCTGAAACTTATTAGGTTCACAAGGCTGGTAAAGTAAATGTGAAACATACTAAATTATGTTATCTTGCTAAAGGTAATTGAGTTATAGTTAAAAGCCAATGTGAACTGTTTGGTAATGGAAGAATTGAAAAAGTATTGATTGAGAAAAGAGATGTTTGGTTATTTTCCCGGATTTAATCGAAAGATATGTGATTTTTGAGTAATGCGAGTAAAACCAGTATCCTACTTGTAGTAAATTACATAACCTAATTCGTAGTACCTAATTCGTAATAACCTAATCCTAATTCGTAATAACCTAATCCTAATTCGTAACCCCCTTTGACCACGTATGATTTATAAAAACAACACTAATATTTGACTCCGGATAGATTTTCGAAATATTCATTACACACTTGCAAGGCGTCCTTATATCCAAAGTTTGGAGATAATAACATTTGTCCATATCTTTAGTTCCGTTTTGTTGGATACAACTTCACATTTCTTCAATACTCAAATAATGAGGAAGACTCTTTAAATTGCATATTCGGTGTGATAATATGTATTTGTAAAGGTTTAACCCTAGTGGTTGTCTCGACGAGGTTACACATCATTAACAAAACTGACTAGATCTTGCTGGTCGAGATATTTCGTCATTAGAAAAACTGACCTTATCTTGATCTCGTCATCATCAAAAAACGGCAATATCTTTATTCGGAATGACGAGATATTTCGTTATTAGCAAAATTGGTCACAGCGTGATGGACAAGATATCTCTTCGAAACCAAGTCAAGCTTCAAGTTCATTTACTGAAAATTCGTTCACCTAGTAGTGGGTAAATAATAAAATAATGCATTTGTGTTGAATGTAATGTTTAACCGAAATAAAAGGCAATGTGTCTCTATTACACCGGATAAATCGAAGTACCAATAAATCAATCTGCAACATATTTCAGGAAATGTCAGTATACCGATGCACACAGAAGCAGCGACACTTTTGTCAGTTTATTGCGAAAAACCTTTGAAACCGTGCCCTTTATATTTGCATTTGAAAGGAATTCTATTTTCGCGAGTATGGTATACATCTACATCACAAAACAATAAATCTTCCATCGTTTTCTTTTCCAAATTCCATTTCCTCCCATTCTTCCTTTAGATTTACTGCTTTTTAAAGGGGTTTAAAATAGATTCAATGAAGCAAAGGAGAAATATAAAAAACAACAAAAAAACTTCTCTCAATAAATGATGATCACTCATGTTGCATACAATATACCATCACGAGGTATACGAAAAAAGATGGAGGAGGACTGAAAAAATTCCCATACGTCATATTCTTATGTCTAATATGGGAAAGATATATCTGTAATTTGAGCTATCCCGTTGAATCCGATATGACCAATGAAGATTTGAGATGAGGAAAGAGAAATGACTCTCAACTTGAGAGATGTGGGGAGAAAGGGGAGTGGTACTTATGATTTATTTGGCGAAGATCGCATTGAATCTTAAAAGAATCGGACTCTCCAGAAACGGGACGCTCGGGTAATAATGGTGACTTAATCTCGTAAAGATAAATTATATTATTCAGAATCTGAAGATCGATATATTTGTGTGTCAGAAATTGCTTTCTTTTGGAACATTAGTTTCTGTCATAGTTTTCAATTCGAATAAAAAGCATAAATTATCATAAACCAGCAAATTGCTTTTGATGTATATATCATCTGAATTTTGAGGTACAAATTTGAAGTGACATTCTCTCTAGGCACCTTTCTTATCAAAACTTATAAAAAGGCTTAACTATTGTATTCTTTCTTAAGCAAAATTAAACTTAACCACACCGATTTACCAATTTACGTCAGTGCCCCCCATAGCTTGCTTGCTACATGTCTTATATCTAATGGATGGTACAATATATACTCCACTTAATCCTCCAAGTGGTTTCCACGAGATATCTCATTAGCAAAATTGGCAGGATCTGATGATTAAAAAAGAATCATCATCAGGATATTGCCGATTTTTAATGATGACGAGATCAAGATCAGGTCAGTTTTCTCATGACGAATTATCTCGTCCATCAAGATCTGGACAGTGTTACTAATAACTAAATACCTCGTCGAGACAACCACCAGGAAGGTTAAATGCCTAGTATTTATTTGATGAATAGCTTATTAATTATAATGGTAAAGGGAATTTAATCTGTTTCACAGGGCAAGTCAGAGTTAAAAAAAATTCTATCTGTCATTTTTTAACCATCAGAGGGATATACCTTTTCTGCAAGAGTCTTCCTTGCATGATTTCTGACCAGTTTCGAACTTCTTGATCAATAGGATCTTTCCTAGTATTCTTTAAACAAACAGATGTGGTTATTTACTCATTATATGTTCTGGGTTCAAAACATACTACACTATTCGGTAATCCCGTGACGCTTCAAAAGATTAAAGTGATCTTCAAAACAATTCAGCTAGAGTAAACTGAAATATTCGGTAATGAGACATTAATGCTTAACAAATAATCCTGATTTTAGCTTGAACATAACGTTGGTAAACAGCATGCTCTTGCACACCGATCAAAAATCGCTTGTATAAGTTGTTTCTTTCATAAAAAAGGTCATCTAAATAGTATTGAACAGTTCATGTGTCGCAAGTTTTCTCCTACAATGTGGGTTATTCCTCATTACCAGGAATTGTGTAGCGAATAAACTTCCAAATACTTTTTCCGGTTAGATGCTGGTATAAGTAGTTTCTTTAATAGAAAAATTCACCAAAATAGCACTGAACAGTCATGTGCCGCAGGTTTTCTCCTATAGGGGTTATTCCTCATTACCAGCAATTGTGTAAAGTTATTACAGTGATTTGATATTTAATTAAATTTCATTAGCCAATAAAGTTCCGAATAATTTTCCGGTTAGATGCTGGTATAAGTAGTTTCTTTCATAGAAATATTAATCAGAATAGTACTAAACAGTTCATGTGTCGCAAGTTTTCTCCTATATTGGGTTATTCCTCATTACCATCAATTGTGTAACGTCATTACAGTGATTTGATATTTAATTAAACTTCATTAGCCAATAAACTCCCAAATACTTTTCCCGGTTAGATGAATAACGACCAAACCTCCTCAAACCCATTGATGCTTGCTTAAGAATCTTACATTTGTTGCTCTGGGCGGAACCTAATTCCCAAGCCAACACGCTCACAGTGTTGTTTAATTTATTCAGATTCCGGACCAGACCAGGGCATTTGGTTATTCAAATTCAGTTCCAAAGCGGATCCAGTTTCATACTCCTCCAAGGAGCAAGCGACCGAGGGTGGAATGAAGACTCCTGCACGCTTCATGCGATTCCCGGAAAGAAATTAGCGGAGAACATCTGGAGCATACCTGGAGTGCACACTGCAAGGGGATGCGGAAGAGTGGGTGAATTTTAAAGGCAAGTATTTTGCATTCTGAGTACCTTTTAGGAAACGAAGCTCATTATGCTTGAAAAATGTGCTCAGTTGAGATAATTCCTCCATTAACGATGCCACAGACATTCATTAAAATAATTATTAAATACAACTAAGCGAACCGAGGTTTGTTGTGGCATTGGAATTGTTCTGAGTAAATTAATGATGAATGGAGTTGAAATTGAGGATATGACATTTACACAATTGTGTTAATTTATCCATCAGTGTGAGTCATTGAATATGGGCTATCAGGTTGTTTCAGTGTTAGTATCTACGCTTCACTGAAATACTTGGATCTTTCCCTTAAGGATTGATCCCGGACCGTCGCCAATAGTTCGTTGTGTTGATCCAGTGCGACGTTAATAAATCACCTACCTACAACTGAAATGCATGTTAATCCATCTACCAGCGATGTTTTCAAATGTATTTCTTGCAGAAATGGTTATTCTCCCTCCAAGTGGTTTTGTTCGACGAGATATCTCATCCATCGGGATCTGACCAATTTTGCTAATGCCGCTAATGCATCAATAATGCCGATTGAATTCCGAATTATGAAGATATTGCCGTGTTTTGATGATGACGAGATCAAGATTAGGTCAGCTTTATTAATGACGAGATATCTCGTCCATCAGGATCTGGTTAGTTTTGCTCATGACGAGATACCTGGTCGAGACAACCAGCAAGGAGGTTTAACATAAAACAAATATTCCCGCATATTAAATTTAGTCAAAATTACATTAATAACTCACATCAAATGAAATTAGTAATTACTATTAATGTAATTGCGAGAGTGGAAAACAGTTATCTGAACGGATAAATTTACTTAGTCAGTATAATTTACTTAATTTAAGTTACACCCTAACTGTAATGTAGATATTCATATTGCGATGGTTCTAGTAATTTTTGCTCTTTTCAATTTAATGATTACAAAATAATCTCATCATAGCAGAATGATCTATTTGGGTTTATTCGGTATTATATGCATGCATAATGCATTTAAAATTTTAGTAATGTGTTCACACAAATAATCAGATATTTGGTTTGTAATAGAGATATTAGTCATACCGTACAATACAAATTCGCATTTAGCACTTAAAATCTGAACTCCAGAAAGCGCTTTCCTATCGGTGTAGATAAATATTTAAATAAAATTCAAATTTTCCTACATTTATGATATTTAAATAGACAGTTTACACAAAAACTTACGAACACCAATGCCTTGGATATGCATTTAAAAGGTATATTTAAGTTTTGAATGTTTTCCAAATTTAATAAATAATGCAACTGTCATGCATTGCTTTTCTAATTCACACAATTTTTAATGTCCGTCTAAAATTCACGAGAAAAATGTTTAGTGTTTGCTTGATAAAACTCTAAAATATTGACTTTTTAAATGCGTACATATAAAATAAAATACTCCATAAAATAAAATGCATGAGCCTATAATGTGATAACATGAAAAAGTATTGTTCGAGATTTGGTATACCCATAAAATCGGAATGTATCAACTAAGGTGAAGGTTAATATTATAAAGTTTCGTTGGTGTGAATATTATAAACATGTGTATAACGTAATTCAGTATGCATTATTATTCGAAAAGAGCTATTTAATAATGCTAATGTGTTTTTAAATTAAGTATTAGTATTTTAAAAGTATCATTACTATTTTAAAAGTATTATTAGTATTTTAAAAGTATCATTAGTATTTTAAAAGTATTAGTATTGGTAAATTAATATTGGTAATTAGTACTTTTTTTACAAATGCATTACTTCAAAAGATTAACATCACTACTGATTGCAACATTTTTTAAGATTATTGAATTATAAGATAAAAAAAATCAGAATGAGCATTCAAGTATTCCTGGCAGTTCAAATGACTAGTAAAATCACGAATTCAACACAGTTTAGGTTACTAAAGTTTGTTTTACTTCTTTGTAACTTCTTAAAATGTATAGCGTTTAGAATATTTGATGATATATTCTAAGGGGAAGCTTTCTGATTGAATATATGTTTATAGAAGGAATGAAAACCTATTTCTTACTATAGTATCTCCATACAGTAAGTGGTATAACGTTTCTCAAATAATGTCACTCAGATCTTAACGTTAGATAAAGGTTTAAAGTATGTTATTATTATGCACTTGATTTTCGTTTGACTAGAAGTGTAATATTTATTTCCTTTCTATTCAGAGAAAAAACACATGTAAGCCTTTTTGGAAACAGGATATAACATTTTGAAAGGGAATTGATAAATTGTGTATTCTTCTAGCCTGTGTTTCTTTTTCTTTTCGAAATTTAAAACTTTACAATAAGTTGTATTTCTTTGAGGCAACTGGCAAATGTTATTAGGGTGAAATTTTCTCACGAAACATTCACCTTTTTTGCAGGGTTTAGAATTGGAGTGATTGATGATCATGACGCTTATAAAAACAGGGTTCTCCGCATTTTTCTTTTAGGTATTTCGGGTTTTTTAAAATCCATCATTTGTTAGTCTACACATTGTATTCTACTGCTTGGTCAAAAATTGATGCTCTTATTCGATAGAGAAAAAGTATTTTTTGAGGAAAAAGTAGCAGGCAAGCTTATAAAAATTTTAAATCTCATGAACTTTGAGTATCGTGCACATATGAATAGAATTATTAATATCATGGCATCATGCCGTTTAGTTAATTATTCAGAAGCCATTATGTCTATGTAGTTAAAATCCGCAGTGATCCATTCATAACAACTGTTGACCATTGTGGTGTTTTAAATATAGCATCGGAATGTTTTGTTTCCAGATACATAAATACTTTAGCGGGATTTCATTTTATTTTGTGTATTACGACTACAACATGTTTTAATAGAAATCAATTGAAAATTAAGCTTTAAGAATTTACAGTTTGAAAAATATTTTTCACACTTCTGTAGCTTCGTAAAAACAAAAATAATTAATGTTCATAATATGAACTAAATTATTTCTGAGAAAATATGTACATGAAATTTAATCGTGTTTCAACGAAAGACAAACATAACTTTTCTTTTTACGTACGTTCTTCAATTAAAAATGAAGTCATGGAAAAAAACTCACATTTAATCGAAGATTCTCATGCTAAAATCACCAACAAGCTTGATTTGCCAGCTTTATTACTTGTAACATAAATTTGGTATTCAATAAGTCCTCAGCAAGTTCTCTATGAGATACTTTTTCTGTCAAGCTAAATGTAGGTGGTGGTAGTGTTTCTGCGGCGGAACGTGTTTCCTATACGTATTCCGAACGTGGACTTGCTTGCTTTTCGTATACGATTGCAGCATTTCGCAATGAATATTCCAAAGAATTCGGAATTGAAAAACAGTTGGTTAACGTCAATTAGACTGAAAACCAAACAGTGCCAAAAACAGCGATAAACAAGATTTTAAGATAACCTCAAAATGTATCATTCGAGAGCATTTGGGCAGTGGAAGAATAAATCTTCGCTTTCCGTCAAGTTTGTTAACCCTGAAAATCCTACTCACACTTAAAACCGGAAATTCGAAACGTGACTGTCACAAAAGGGCTTTCTTCCCCCAATATTGTCAAAGGGTTATATCATTGTGTATCTACTCCTCTGCTTCTTGCAGTTTCTGGTAATGTCAAAAGATGCCATCGATATATTGACTCATTCAACATGCGATGTTATTTTCGAATTTTTCGTCGCAACAGGATTCCAATGTTCAAGACTTTTCAATAAGTTTGCTTGCGTAGACCACGGAACGAATAATAATCTGTATCATGATAATAACGTGAGGTAACTTTTTTTTATCAATTTTGTCAAATAGATAGTAGGGTACAAATATGCTCCTTTGTGCACTCATCGATGTTAACACGTTTGTGATCATCATTTTATACATATAATAGATGACTTTGCCATGTTGTCTCACTCAAAAATAGGGTGGTATTTTTGAAGTTTCCTTCGTAACATGAACTTGCTGTTTAAAAGTTCTTCGGCAAGTTTGTTACATGCAATACGTGAAAGGAATTTATAACCTGAAACAAGTTAGTAACTTTCTTTCACCAGTGTTTCCAATGAGTTTGTACTCTAATTAGTAGTATCGTTATTTTGGAATATTCAACATTCGATAGGAACATTGGAATATATTGGACATTCGATAGGAACATTGGAATATTCAACATTGGAATATTCAACAAACGGCAAGTTTGTTGTATGCAATATATGAGGCGAGTTTATAATATGAAACAACATAGTAAAAGTAACACTTGTGTTCACCAATGTTACCTGATATATTTATCCATCTAGCAGAGCCACATATTTAAGATGTCTTGACGATAATAGCATAGGTATCACATAGGTACCCGAAGACGCTCAGATGTGAAAGGCATACTACCTTTTCCTGTTATGGCGTATGAAACCAACAGCTCAATTAGTGAACATCGGAAAAGTTGTGGTTAAGTCGCTTTCTTAATAGTTAGACCTTAAGATAGAAACATAATTGATGTATTTTCAATGTCTTTAGTGGCTTTGTTTTCATTGACCTTCTAATGAAATAGACGGATTATGTGGGCGGAGTTGTTGTAAGATCTCTGAAGGGTAAATCACAAATTGATTTAGCCTATTGGCTATGGAAGCGCAGATTAATGTTTTTAATCACGGTGGATAATCACTTTAACCAATCAATAATTTAGGATTCATGCTTTTATCCACAACCACGTGACAGATCTTCAAACCGAGCAACTGGAAGAAATAACATGAAACCGCAAGCACATGCTCCGTCTATTTTATTAAAAGGTCGATGGTTGTTTTGCGACAAAGTGATGCGTTTAAAGCACGTGGCATAAAAGATATGACATAGACATCATTGTTGGTATATTTCTGTTGACACGACGTTTCTGCGACGGAAAAACCACCTCTTATGCTAATTGGGTACCTCTATGTGATTGCGGTTCCTTTGTCTGTTGCAGCCGGCGGTGTTAACAAGCGCGTGATCGCCATTGAATGGATGCCACCACCACGTCGGTCGTCGCGCCTGTACGCCGTCCTCCTCGTCCTGGCACCGATGGTGGCGGTGGTGGCAGGGGTGCCGCCGGCCAGAGGGCAGTGCGCCGGGGGAGAGTGGAGGTGTGGCGGCGAAGACGGAGGTGGCAAGTGCATCAGCCTCAACAAGTTCTGCGACGGCATTGAGAACTGCGAGGACGGCTCGGACGAACCCCTAGGCTGCACGAGTAAGTACCTTTCCATTACATTATGCCTTGCATCCATGTAATCAGGTCTATTTTGTGGTGTATTTATCCACCACTACAAAAATTGACTTATAGTACAGAAGCATATATTTCAGTTTAATCTATCTCTACCATGAAATACTTTTTGATTGATACGTCTTGCTAAATTGGTGACTGGCGAACTTAGGAACCCAATGACCACAAGCACTCCGATGGATTGTTCACGTTGAACAGCTGAATTGCCAATACGATGCTAATCATTTTCAACTATCTTAACCCCTGTGATAAGAGACACTGCTTCTATCACTACCACAGCCTCCACTTTTCGTACTATTTAGTCTTCTCTTCACAAAACGCTCCACACTCGGTTATTAAGGACAACAGAGAACAGTTCACGATCGCTATCATCTATTGCATGACCACGCATACGGAAACATATCCGTGATCTAAATGCAGCTCTCACGGTCTCACGCAATCGGCAATCCATCAACTAGTGGTAGGTTCTATTGAATTCAGTAACTGTTAATTTCTGGAGTGGGAGAATTGGGATGAATTTAGCCACCCTTCAAATATCAACTTATTAACTTACAATATTGTAGTATAAATAGCAGCGTAACTTATCTCCACCACGAAGATATTAACTTACCATTCAGCAGCATAAATAGAAGTGTATAGTTGTACAACATAATATTAAATAGTAGTATAATAACTATCTCCACACCATGAAATACTTTTTGGTAGGCAAAGTTGCACTGCCTTAAGTTTTGCTAAAACTTAATCTTAGATTAAAGTTGTTGATATCGGTCCAGCTCTTGAACGTTGGTATTTGAGCAATATGGTTTTAAACTAAGAACCCATCTACGATATAAATCTGGAGGGAGTTACATCGGTATTGTGAGCTTTATATATGTGTGGCTGAGGCTGAAATTAGTGATTAAGTGGACTACAGTAAACCATAAATGTATTTCTTTAAAGCATGGAATAGTTTAATAGTGTACTACTAGGCACAATTTAGAATGACAGCTTCAAAACGCGGATAGAAACTACAGTGATCGTAAAATATGGACCACCTACTCTTATTAATAAAGGGGCCGCGTTAGCCCATTTGGAAGAGTAACGGTTTAACAACCACAGGGTTGCGAGTTCAAAACTAGGTCCAAACAAAGACTATCATGTATGCGATGGTTGGGGCACATTAAATCTGTTGTAGCCTCAAATGTCCTCACGTTGGCGTGGTGTGGAAGTTTGGAGAGTAAGGTCAGGTGTTGACCTCATCTGACCGTGGTTCAAAATTACGAGGTGTTGTCCTCTTATCTTTTCCTTAGGGATTGATTTGATCCCGGACCGTCGCCAATAACCCGTTGTGTTGTTCCAGTGCGACGTTAATTAACTACCAACTTCTTATTAAGAAAAAGTGCAATATTTTTAAAAGGCTGCTTTTATTTTGAACAACGCCTGTGAAAAGTTTTGAGATAATTATAATTGCGATAAAAATATCGGAGAAAAATATTTTTGATTCAACCAAGAGAAAATATCCAAAGAGTTCCTTTTGGTATTTTTTAAACGTTATGGTATACCGACCATTACGGGTTTCCAGTAAAAAATCCCTCAACGTGTAAGATGACTTGTGATGGATGAATATTTTTTTTTCAATTCGAAGCTAAAATTTCGAATTACTAAATGCCAACGCAGGTACGACTTTGAAATTGCTTTACTTTGAGGGTTTTAGAAGCAAGAGTGAATTTTTTGGAGGATGTAACATTCGTACTGTTTCGCTCATTTTAGCAACGCGTGGGTGCAGTCTTTCGGAAGAGCACACGACTCACCTCAACATGTAGATGTAATTGTTCTATTTGTACGTTGCAAATATTTTTTTTTGATCCTGATTGTTGTATATTACTAGTATTACAGATTACTAGTTAACGGTTTGTTTTAGTGGCAACCATTTTAAATTCATAGAAAGTAGTTGCCATAGTTTTAATAATTGTTCTTGTTTTGTTGATCTCTTGACGTGTAACCTTTTTATTTGGTGTGTAATGTAATAAATGTGTCACGTCCTGAGATTTGAGTTTTATTTATAGCCACAGCATGATAAGTTTCCATAAGTCTTATTTTTAGATGAATATCTAGTCGCAAATAAAATTTTGCATATTAAAGATTTAAGCCGGTTGCTTCAGTCCAAAGTCCCTGATCGTCACTTAGGGCTGCTTAAAAGGCAACTTTTTTCTATTTTTCAGCCTTGGGGACTAGGGGCATCTTTCTAAGCAAAATCATCTAAAAAGTTCCTATTTTCAAAATGTCGGGGTCTTTTTTTTAAATTCACGAAAGGTCAAGGAAAGATTTAGTCCCTTTTTTAACTTATAGCCGAAGGAGAAATGTTTTTCGAATTTTTCTTTAGAGAGAAATGCTTCAATTTCGAAGTTTTGGTGCTAAGTCGTGGTAACCATGGAAGAAAAACATCGGAATCTATGATTGCTGGATTGTCGTTAAAACCTTACTAATTTTTATTTTAAAATTCAAATTTCTTCATAAGATTTTCAACGTCTGTTTCATACTAAATTAGTACATTTTGTGTTTCAGCCGATTCATTTTGTTGGTTGGTTGTTTTATGGCAGCCCTAAAATTGCATAATTTGTATAAAGGTTGTAATGCCAGGTGTTCAAGTCATGGGTCATAGGTCTATGAGACTGGTTCCCTGATATGGAGATGAGTTGTGATATGACAGCTGGTAATAACGTGGTCCTGGTCTGGCTTCCATGCCACAGATGCAGAGGTTACTGCAATGAATATTCATTCGAAATAAATATTTCAAGAAAGTGCCGTGGCCATGTAGTAGCGTGTGACCTCTGATGTGGAAATGAGGAGCTTCAAGCATACCTTGGTAAAGAAACCGAAATTTCTCCGATCTTTGGTAGAGTTTAGTCATCTCTTGCCATCTTTGATAGATAGTAGTTTCAGAGGGCAAATAAATTATATAAGAGGATATTTTTGTATTTTTCAGGTCTGGTAGAGGCTTAAGACCTAATAGCCCCCTTTGTGTAAATGCGCTCTTGATCTATTTACTAAGTTAGATGATAGGTTAAAACGTAAAAAATGCCTCTATACAATTGGCATCTTTAACCTTCCTGGTGGTTGTCTCTGCGAGGTATCTCTTCGTTAGCAAAACTGACTAGACCGTGATGAACGAGATATTTCATTTTTGATATCCAGAAGTGTAGATTTATACCAAAATAACAGAAGAAAGATGATGCAACTGCTCTTGAATTTCTTAGATATGTCTCATTTCATCAATTAATCCCAAACAGATGAACTATAAAAATTTGATCTAAATATAGTAAAACATACAGTTAATTTTTTTGAACTATGAACTTAATGTGTATGTTAGTAACTTCAGTGAAGTATATGTACTTGTACCCTTGAAAAAGATTTTTTTGAAGCAACGCATAGCGGTTAGTTGGGTTTTATGGTGCAAGGGCCATGTATGGCCATGCTACGCGAAACACAAGGCAAACAATGTCAATAGACATACCCACAACACAAAGAAAGTTTTACTGACACAGAAGAGAGAAAGCAATGAATAGCGGAATTGTAGACATTCAACAAAACGTTGCAATGTATTAAAAGTTAGAACGTTTGTATGATAAATATACAAAGACGGATGCGCTTTTTTGTCATATATTCTATTTATATACTAATCATAAATTGTCTATACACTTTTTGTGATTTGCATTTTTTCTTAATTTAAAATTTCCAAACTATGAGCAGTAATCGCTATTTAATTATATTACTAGATGTTTCTAATTATTGAAAATCAATCAAAGGTATAAAAACAACCGATGCAGTTAATGAATAACACAGCTTAAAGATTCATAATTAACTATTGAAGTCTTGACAAACATGACAGAAATGCATTTTAAAAACCATAAATGTAAAACTGCCAAAAATGAAAAATGAAAGCACGTGTTAATCAAAAGTGAGCTTCGAAAAAGTTAAGCAGCAGTTCATTACTTGTAATCGGTCAAAAGATAAATTAATTAACTTGCCACTTTATCGATGGAATTAATCGACAAAAAGTCTTCTCAACTGCCGTTGTTCGTCTATTTTTAGAGATCAGGTGCTATGTTTAGAGTTTTAAAGCTTCTAAAGCGTATTTTCCAATCCACCACAAGATAAAGAGAAAAAATGGTTTCAATTTATGGATAAATTTAGGGTATTTTTTTCTTCTGAAAGCAAACTGCTTGTTGATACATGCAAGTAATTTTTGGTAATTGATTACTAGAGAATACTTAATAGATTCAGAGAGAGATGCCTTATTTTAAAATGAGTTAAATATCTTTAAGGGAGTTATTCTTCAAGAAGGATTCAATGTAATAGCACCAAATTCGTTATGTTTAGTTAACCCTCCAAATAGTTTCCACGAGATATCTCGTCCTTAAAGATATGACCAACTTTGCTAATGACGAGATATTTCGTCATCAGGATATTGCCAATTTTTTTTGTGATGACGAGATCAATATCTAGCCAGTTTTTAATTATTGACGAGATATCTCGTCCATCAAGATCAGGTCAGTCGAGGTATCGCTTCATTAACAATGAAGCCATACCTCGTCGAGACAACCACCAGGAGGGTTAATTGTTTTTGTACAGATGAGTATTAATCATATTAATTTTTTTATAAGAAAATTGTTGTTGACTTTATACAAGATGAATGAATGATATGGTGATTATATTTTCAATTGTTCTTCATAGAAATGTTTTTCTATTGGAAACTGTTCAAATAAAATGTAAATAAATAAAAAATAACTCATTACACAATTTCAATGCACACACAATAAAAATACCATATTTAACTATTATATGAAAGGCTTTTTCTGTGAAGGTAATTGCAGGTGGCGATAGCGTTTTAGTGGCTGGTGAAATTAGTTTCCTGAATGTACTCCGGATTGTAATGTCACTTTGCTTGTTTTTCGATTACGATTTCAGCAGCAAAGGAAATTCGGAAGAATGAATTCTGAATTGACATATGATAGTTAATTGATCGACGCCAGTTAGATTAAGTGTCAAACATCGCCAAAATAACGGTGACCTACATTTTAAAGTAACAATGAAATGTATCATGAGAGAGCATTTGGGTTACAGGAAATAAGATCTCCATTTTTCCGTCTGTGTGGTTTATTTGCTTACACTGAAAATCCCTCTCGTGGACACTATGAAGAAATTTCCTACCGGAAAAATGTTTTATACCGTCATATTAGCCTGAAGTATTTAAATTTAAAACAAATTGTCATTGATCACCAAAGCCTTAGGAACATTACAAAAGAGAGAAAATGATACAGCACTTTGATTATATTCACGTGTATTTACTACTAATTTCATGCGCAGTTCAATACAATATAATTTATTTCAAGTTGCCAAAATAGTTTGTAAAATAGTTCAAGTCATTAAATTCAAGGCTTTGAACTTCGAGAATATTTAAAACATGAACGTTATCCCTATTTTATTTGACCATTTGAACGTAGGGAAAAGCGTTTCTTTAATTGGGGATATTTTACTTAAATTTAAATATATTAATGTACCTCCTTGTAAAGTAAATACGTGCAACATCTACCCACAATTTTAAGACTTTTTAAAATTGTAATGAAGTTTCTATTACAAGCGTTACAAAAGATAATTACTGTAACATCCGTTCTAAATCAACCTGTTTAGCATTAAGTGTGATTCTGGTTCCATCAAGTTTAAACTTTAAGTTCAGCAATGACTGGCAATTAATTCTTATAATTTTTATATTTTCCTTTAATAGACTTATTTATTTTTAACCTCCCAATTAAAGCTTTCAAATTAGTTTTTCATGTAACATGGAGATACCAAAATGCTTAAGAATATCTTTTAGAAATATTAATAATTTGTGGTTCCATTTTAAGGATGTTGCAAAATATTTTTTCGTCAAATTATTAAATTAAAATAAACTAAAGTAAATTAATTAAAAAAGAAGGAATTAATTTGAAGATTCGAGCGATGCATGCATTCAAAAAGTTTAGTTAAGAATATTTAAAGGCATGCATGTTTGTTTCCGTGAAGGAATCAAGCAAATATTTACTTTCAAATTGATAACATTTCTTGGAATTTCTGTGATGTTTAGGAAGGTAGGTATTTTAATTAACGTCACACCGGAGCAACACAGCGGGCTATTTCTGTGATGTTTAGTTAATATTTCATGAAAACACTTTATTTGCCAGTTTCGATTGAAGTTATGTAATAGTTAAGAGACGAAAAGTTTCTTAATTATTTTAGCACGACATAAACGTGAATAGTATTCATGCTTATGTCACATTAGAATATATTTATGCAACTTACAAGATATACCGTTTTACTAAAAATCAAAGGAAGTAAAACACGTTTTTCGGAACTCATAAATATTGTTAACAAAATAAATGATTTGGAAATTGTATCTGAATTCAGAATTTAGTTTATTTTTGCGTGTTTCCGAATATTAAATATCTCGTTTTAAGATATTTACATTAAAAAATAAATCTTATGGGTTTATGATTCCCTGTAGCTTTTATGAAACTTAAGTTCTTACGCAAACCAAAAACAAAAGTAAAAGTGTGTGTTAATTAAATTTCATCCATTTTATTTTAAAACTCCGTTCTATTTTGAGACAACCAAATTTTTCCACTCCATATCCTTGTCAAAAACTGAACATTGGGTTCTTACGTCGTCCAATTTTAATGCAACCAAACCAAATTTTTCCTACTTCATATTCTTGCGGTTTAATGCTGTTTATGCTATTAGATTACTTAGAAAATAGTTTGGATACAAGTATTAAATAATAGAATCGTATTTTTCAGAAATACTTTAATAATTTATGACATACGAAACATCTAGTTAAGTGATAGATAACTTTTTCCAACACTCGGCCAGATGATTACACAACCCAACACATAATTTGTGCCGGTTTTTTAACTGATTTTATGTGTATTTCATGTGCTGAAAACAAATATGACGTTAGTTTTTGACGGTCACCTCTTGTTTGTGAGATATGACAGTAGCGTTATTTACGTTAACACATTAAATTAGACTTAGGGTATAGGCTTTAAATTAAAAACCTTTTCCTTAATAAATTTTGTAAAACATTTTAATTAATTGAAAAAAAGTACAGCAACACTCCTGTAAATCTACAATAGCTTAATTAAAAATTAGAAATGAGAAGAATCAAATAAAACAAAAGGAAAAGTTATTTTGTTCCACTCCGAGAGCTTCCTTTGTTTGAAATTCTGAGTGAACTTTGTTTACAGTCTCTTTGCAGATTCCAACAGTAATCTGCCATCATATGAGTATCCCATCTGCCCTGGTATCGGTCCTCCATTGTCTTTATGTCCCGGTGAAATCGTTCACCTTGTTCTTCACTAGTATCGCCAAGATTTTCAGGGAAACGGTCTAAATGCCTGTGCAAGTAATGAACCTTTATGCTCATATTACGACCAAGGTCTCTGAAGTTGTTAAGCATGCTGTTAACTAGTTCAACATAGTTTTCAGCTTTGTGGTTGCCCATAAATTTCTTGACAAGGACAAATGAGATACACGCTTTTTGCTGTCTCATTCATGGAATCCACGAAATGAGGATCGTTTATGAGTTGTCTGATTTGAGGATCATCAAAAATTCCAGCTTTAAGTTTTCTGTACTTATTCCAGGCATTTTTTTGTCCTATGTATGCAAAGCAAGGGCTATCCTGATCAAGAGCTTTCATGAGCTGTTTCATTAACCTTAGCTTTATATGCAGCGGTGGCAAGATGATTCTGGCTCGTCTTCCGACTAAGGGTTCGTGAATGACATTTCTTTCTCCAACAACCATGTTCTCTCTCGTAGGCCACTCTTTTCTTATCCAGTGGTATTGTTTGGCACTGCTATCCCATAGGCACAAGAATCAAGGATATTTCGTGTAGCCCCCTTGCTAACCAAGGAGAAAGTTAACCATTTTTAAATCCACTCAAACTACCCATTGTTGTTCGTAAAACTTAATCTTCTGCACGACCAAAGCTACGGTATCATATTCTTTCATTTTGGTTGAGTGAGCAATGGGTATTGACTCGTATTTGTTGCTACTGTGTAAAAGTACACACTTCAAACTCCACTTAGAGCTGTCAAAAAACAGTCGCCAATCAATTAGGAAATATTCAGCAAGACCAATTTTTATCAGAAGTCCTCTAACATCATAACAAATCCTTTTCCCTAGTACGGAAGAATGTAATTTTGTTCCACTATCAAGTAGATTCTTATCATTTAATCTAGAAGCAAGTAATTCAGATTATTCTTTTGAGAGACTCAAATCCCTTATCAGGTCACTTAACTCGTTTTGATTGAAACTTTGAGGACTTGATGATGCTCCCTCATAATCACTATCGCAGCCTCGGTCCGTATCACAAGGAACAACAGAAAGATAAAATTCATCCTCAGAGATCTCTGGAAGCTGATGGAACGATGAAATAGGAATTTCGTGAGTGAGGAACAAGCTGTCTTGCAGAGGCTAAATCATGATATGTCCACTTGCTGGAGTTATTTGGGCTTATGCAGGTAATACTCACAATACAAAAATAATTCATCAAAGTGGTTTATGGATTCCCTCCAAACCATTGGGGCACCAAGTTTTAGACTCCTTCTCTTCCCATTAGTCCACTGTCGTAGGCGTTCTGTACAAGTTTTACACACAATGTGTGGAGCCCAAACTTTATCTTGGTCACCAAGCCTAACGCCAAAGTACCCAAGGTAAGCTCTTTTAACAAAATCAGAAATGGCTTTTCTGTTCTCTTTTAGGGTATACTCACCACATATATAGCAAAATACATCAGGATGGTTAACACAACTTCTTCGACTGGATGCCATTCTGTCTTTTCATCAATCCGCAAAATAAAGAATTTTATAAGTTATGTTAGATGTAAACACTAGGTTATGTCAACAAATATGGCTTCATACAATCAGCTAATAGCGGTACAGAGAAGAAGGAAGAAAATAGCAGGAACCAATCCACATAAAAACCACTACTCAATGAGTTGTATAATAAAGTATTTTATAATTTAGCTAAGCTGAAACACTCAAAAAGTAGAGCTGATAGAGAAAAACTGTTTTCATATTTGAAACTAGCACACCAAATAGAGTCAAAATCAGTTTAAAAATTCCAGGCACAAAACAAATTTTTTTTTGTAGGGCTGTATTATTAATCATCACGTCACTACAATAGCGGAATTGTGAACCAAGGGATATGGGTTCACCTTACATACATACCATACATTCTAGGCACAACCCGTTGATAAAGGCCACACATTCACTTCAGATGGACAAAATACCTTACCCTTCGAACCAGGAACCTTTCAATCAGGTAGGTAGAATTCACGTCGCACTGGAGCAACACAATGGACTATTGACGACGGTCCGGGATCAATGCCGAAGGGAAAGATCTGAGGACAACGCCTCGTAATTTCAAACCACGGTCAGATGACGTGGTCAATACTCGAACTGGCACCCCACTCTTCAACGTGAGGACATTTGAGGCCACCACAGATTTAACTTGTACCAGACCCCATATATACGATGGTCTTTTGTTGAATCGAGGTTCGAACTCGCAGTTGCTAATCCTCTACTGTATAACCGCTCTTCTAACTACTGTATAACGGCAACGGGGTTAAAAGTAACGGTGTTTTCTAGACTACCCCCCCCTATATAACCTTAATAAAATGAAATTGAGACTAAACTGCCACAAATGCTTTACAATTTACATTGCAACTTTCACTCGTTTTTCATAGATTTTGTGAAAAATTGCACCTTATACTCATGAAGTGCTTGTGATCAAATGTATTTTATCTGACTAAAATCTTTACTGTATTTAGTCTTGTTATAAGCTAGTCTTCGGAAAAATTAATTATGTAGAGGTTGTAAGTTCAACCTAGAAGACACTATTAAAACCACAATGAGTGGGATATCCCATTACATACTACTACCATACAGTTTTTTCATGAGAAATTAAAGTAAATGTAATTAATTAAGTAAATGAAGTTAATTATTTACTTACCTTAAATGTAATTAATGTAAGTAAGTGAAGTTAATGTTACATTAGTTTAGAGTTATACGCTTCTTAAATAGCTTTTTATTATGTTCGTCTGCATAAAACGAATGAAATATTCCTGCCTACTTTTCGAACTTAATTAACATTTTTATTCAGAACTTAACTGATTCTATAACAACCAAAAGACTTTTATACGTCATTTCTCTGGTAGTGTCATAAATGACTTTATTTAGAAATTATAGAAATTAATGCAGCGTTTTCGAAAGGAATCCAGTAAACTCAAAGCGTTCCAGATAATAGAGATGTAAATACCTATTTATTTCCTATTAAGAGGTTAGAAAGGATATGTTATTATTGTGGATCCTACTCATGAATCAGTTTGTAATTACCGGAAATATTTGCTAAGAACAACTTTAGTTTTTAAATTAAGTCATAATTTATTCCAACTTACGTCCTCGAAAATCTCATTTAATATTGATGCAGAAGCTCGGGCTTTCACAGGAAGGAATGGTAGAGCATAATCCATTCGCAGAAATTACTTTCAACATCGACTCTTATTTTTGAGAGTAAAATATGCTCGTAATTTAATAAAGCCTGTTGTCAAATATTTTTAATCAAACTGTCAAGGGAAAAGAGAGAAATCTGAAGGAGTATTTTATTCTTGCATATTTAATCATATAATGTAATTTCTGAAATATTTATGATGTTTGAGTTTATTTTTTCTCTTCACGTTTATGGAGGACTTCGTTTGAGGAAACGGTGAACGTTGATAATGGAAAGTTACTTTTAAGATGACATTAAAAGTTTTAAAAATTCTTTCAGGTAATCCAAAAGGTATTTAAAAAGTTTCTTGTTTAATCAGGAATATTTTCTTGAAGCACTTGCTGAAGTACTTCATTAAATGTCTGAGCTTGAGGAAGTTTAAGAGAATCAAGCGATTTCTCGAATAAGGTTGTTTTATTAGCTTTATGTACGTAATTAATTTATGTAATTAGCAAGATTATCTCACTTTGAGACATGTTAATGTTACTTCGCGTTTCCCCTGAGTCGATACTTAGTCAACTTATTCAAACTATCGTTAAGTATTTTCCTAACTACTATTATCTAAACTTAATGAAGTTCTGATGTTTAAACAAGCGAGAATACGTTTCAGCTTTAAAATGTTTCCCTGCATTTCTTATTTAGTTTCTATATTGAAGACTAATTTTCAAAACAAACTGAAAACATTAAAAAGTAAAATTTTTATCCTTAAACTCGTTAATTTACTTTTCTAACTTTTTATGAAACAACAGCATGGTAACATTTTGCATTGATTTATCATTTTCTGTTACGAATTTTTAAAATAAATCTGTGCATTTTCCTTTCATCAATAATCTTTTTGCAGTCTCCAATGGTGCTTCAGATTTAATCGTACATATTTAGTTTTGTTCGAAAAATATCTGACAAGGTTTTTTCTATTGACAAGATATCTCGTTCATCAAGATCAAATCAGTTTTGCTAATGACGAAATATCTTTACGAGACAACTACCATGGGGGTTAAGCGACTTGGATGTAGAGTGAAGATAATGTTGTTGTCGTGTCCTTAGTGTAAGAATGAAGACATACATTCAACATAGAAGTTTTCGGTGACTGATGTCTAAACTGTTGGACTTCATAGCAGTCTTCTGTGAAGAACTACAAAGCTTTTCGTCGTGATCATTTTTTATACAGGTAATTTGTTTCAAAGTGCAGTTTCCTTGAATCTCTCAACTTATGGTACTAGACACTCATTGGTTCTGGAACCTTTAATTACTATTTCTAGTTTTCCTTTTTTTCTATATAAATTTCAGTAATGCCCATCCTTTCGAGAGGACAGGTACGGAGGCATAATTGGTAGTATGTAAGTTATTAATATTCGTGAATAGCAGCAAGCCAGAAATTGCGTTCAGGTTGCATACGAGAATTCTGTAGAATAAGCCCTCAGGGGTACATCTCCTTTAGGTGTGCTTTCATCTTTATGGCATCACAGCCCCAAGGTACCTTAGTGATCTGCTTTCCTTCTCTTTTACCCTGGTCTACCGTTCTGCTTTTTATTTCTTTTCCCTTCTTGTGTTTGGTGCAGCTTGGTCAAATATGGCCCCTGCGCCATAAAAACGAAAACCAACCAATTCTGGAATAAATGGTGGCGTGTATCCATAATAATATTAATAAGCAAACATAATACTAGAAGCTAATTTAGGTTTAATGTTATTCAAACACGAAATATTGTTCTAAAATCACGTCAGGACTTTTTGACCACTTTTAGTATCATAAAGGTTTATGCTGTAGAGCCTATACTCTCTTGACCATAGGCTTGAAAGAGGCTTTCCACAGATAGCCTGTTGAAGATAGTGCTTATCGAAATCTGACGAGGATAGTATCAATAGAAGTTGTACGATGACGAACAGACACGAACCAAACTGCTCACTAGCGTCTATTACTGAATGTCCCTAATCTCTCATTGCTAATTTTCTAGGTCTGTCTGTGCAATATTTTCCTAAACTTAATCCTTCAAGTATTTTGACGAGGTATCACGTTCAAGATCTGGTCAATTTTGCTAAGGACGATATATCATACCAGACAAAACTGAGCTTAACTTCAAGGGAATGAAGATCCAAATAGGAAAAACAAATTGTACCTTGCCCAGAACTGGGGAAAGTTTAGAACAGGTTTTTCCATCAAGGCCACTAAAGGCAGTTTTCAACACGAAGATAAATCACCAGGAAGATTAACCCTCCTGGTGGTTGCATAACCCGCTGCGTGACGTTAATTAAAATGCCTACCTACATACCTACCTGGTGGTTGCCGCGGTGAGGTATCACGTCATTAGCAAAACTAACCAGATCTTGATGGACGAGATATTACGTCATTAGAAGACAACTGCCAGATCTTGATCTCGTCATCGTAAAAAAATCGGCAATATCTTGATGACGAGATATTCTGTCATTAGCAAAATCGGTCAAATCTTAATGGGCGAGATATCTCATCGAAACCACTGTCAGGGTTAAAACGATAGATTGAACTATTTTATTGAATAGTGAATGGATGAAACATATACTGGAAATTTGCACAAACTAATGGTTTCTTCCAGTGCTGGAAGTGAAGTACAATCTTTCCTATGGCACTTCCGAAAAGAAATATGAGCCTTTCATCCATTCTAATCATGTGGAGTCGGAAAAACATCTGAGAAAGTGACCACCGACAAGAAACAGGACGACGCGCAGAAACGGCTCAATCGAGCACACTGCGGGGGCACACAAACGTTTCGCTCCCTATGGATTGCCGAAATAAAAACGGTTTAAGAGATTCCTTAAAAAAATGAGAAACGGAATGTAACAAATAAAAACTGCCGGGCACTCATCGATTGCCACCCCCTCTCCCTTCCCCTCATCCCACGCAAGCATCCATCTACCCTACCTTCATCCCGAAACTAGAATCAATTCCTGTTTTTCGCTCACATTTTTCTCCCAGAAAAAAATCCTGGAGTGTGTGTGTGCTCCAGTCGATGCTTTTCCCGAGTTATCAAAGGACGGGGGACGGGGCAGAAGAGGGACTATTTATTTATCGCTTCGAAGCAGGAGAGCGAATATTCTACGTGATGTTTATTGGGGGTACTACTCCGGGAGAAAAATCCTGTGAGTAGATTTTACTTTTCCCGTTTTTTTCCCGTTTTTTTCGAATTTTGTTTCCACTCTGAGTTGACAGATGCGCTCCACCGTAAGACGGAGTAGCTAAAGGATGAAATCTAGCGTCACCTCGGATGAAATATTTTGATCATTTGTGGGCGATAGACAGAGAGGGCTTCCGCGCGCATCATATCTTCGTCACGCTTAGGGATTTTTTTGCCCAGAATTTTTCCCCATCTTCGGGAGAGTGAGGCACGGTATGCAGCGTGCATGCCTTCGTCGAGAGGTGTTTGTAATTTAAAAATGTTTTTATTGTTTCTTGTACGGCCCTCGCCTGCTCGTGTAGCTTATTTTGAGTCTTCCCGCTCGCTTCTTTCTGAGATCGGGCTTATTTATTTACGCAGGCTGGAAGATGTCGAGTTTCTGACGGGGCGCTATTCCTTTTTTAATTTTCCTGTGCTGCTATTGGGATTTTTTAGGCGTTTTGAATAAGTTTGGTTGGTTAGTTGCATTGTTGTCTGCTAAGGTATAACTTTATTGCTGTAGTTTAAGATTTTAAAAACTTGCTTTTGTTGAAACTAACCCTTCGAAGGATATACTAGAAATGTTTTTTGAAAGCAAATCTTTATGGGTGAAGACTTACTTATCACCTTAACACTCCTGGTGGTTGTCTCGACGAGGTATCTCGTCGTTGACAAAACTGATTAGATCTTGAGGAACGAGATATTTTGTCCATTAAGTACGAAAAAACTGACCAGATCTCGACATCATCCAAAAATTGGAAATATATTGTTAACGAAATATTTTGTCATAGCAAAATTGATCAGATCTTGATGGAAGGATGAGATATCTCATCATATCAAAATTAACCTTATCTTGATGAATGAAATATCTCGTCGAAACCACTTGAAGGGTTAAATAATTGTATTTTGCACATAATAAGAGATTTTTAAAAATTTGGCAAGAAGCAGTACTATCCCTTATGTCACCCATCTAGAGCATTACCAGTTATCAGAATGTGAAATGACAGGAAGTTTATATACCTTAGCACTTAATATACATAAAATATCTATGTACCTCATGAACCTTAATGTATGTGTAATATAAACCTCAGCAATCTTAATGTATCTGGAATATAACTTTAGCCCCCTAATGTACCTAGAATACACATCTTTAGTAGTCTTAATGTACCTAGAATATATACCTTAGCAGCCTTAACCTTCCAAGTGATTTCAACGCGATATCTCGTGCATTAAGATCTGACCAATTTTGATAATGATGAGATCATATTGCCTATTTTTTGATGATGACGATATCAATATCTGGTTAGTTTTCTTCTAATGACGAGATATCTCGTCCATCAAGATCTGGTCAGTTTTGCTAATGATGAGATACCTCGTTGAGACAACCATCAGGAGGGTTAAATACTAGCTCTCTCGAACTAATTTATTATACAGACGATCAACCTACTTACATCCATTATAATGAATCCAGCAGCTCTCCAGATTTGTTGTGTGTATCATGTGATGTAAGTGCTTCCATTACAAGCAAAATTATCGAAGATCCCGGCTCAGGTCAGAGGTTGCTTCTATAAATATTTACTGCCCAACAACCCAAGATGCCCGCCCTTCTAAGAAATCATGGAATTTAAAAAAAAAGCAGATTGGGAAAAGTTCTCGAGTGTAAGAAGATCGGGAATTGCGCGGAATTTTTTAAACTTTTCTTGTTCCCTGGAAAATTCAAAAACTTAAATAATGTAATTCTGAACTGCAAAGAACAGCTTTCATAGAGATAAAGTCAGAGGATATGAATGTTTCTGGTCCCCTGATTCTGATGAACAAAAAAAAGCACTGCCATCATAGTAAAAAGGTTGAGCTCACAAAAAAGCCACACATAGCTTGGAGAAAATAAACTGGAGTTCTTAAAAAGAAGTTCTAAATGCAAAATAAAAATCCTTTGATGAATTTATAGTTAATATCAACTATAAAGAGGATAGTTTGGAAGTTTTAAAATTAATCTCTAATATCCGAAATAAAGTTTACAAGCAGGATGAATCCAATTTCTTTTGGAAATAGATTCCTGATTTCTGAAAAAATATTACAGAAATGCTTTTGGACAAAATTATTCTCAATCCCAAAGAAGGGAAACTGTGCAAAAAAGATGCCAAAACATGTGAATTTTAAATGAAAAACATTGTTAGATAAGGGGAGGGAAATAAGAAACACACAGATGACATTTTAATGCCCTTTTTGGCATATACGAATTAGAACTTGCATTAAGACAACATAAAGTGAAAAAATTCCCAGGTAAAGATTATGTCCATGCCGAATTTCTGAAACATTTGGGTGAAGAAGCAAAACGATTTAAAAGGTTTTTAATCGAATTTGGGAGGCGGTCGCAGTGGGAAGAGCTATTGTAATACCAGTCACAAGAAAAAATAGATACAAATGACGAACCTCCTCTGGAAAATAAAACTTTAAAACACTGCATAACATCAAAATACAGTAGTACAGTATGATCTTCAAGATAGAACAAATACAAAATGCTGGAAAAGTGAATGTCTCAAGAATGTAACTTAGAAGCAGCGACTATAAGCAGTTGCGGTTTTCTGCATGGACATGATTGCCTTACTGCTCATTTGCATTGCTTAGGTATCTTCACCGAACCTTGCTGTCCCCTCAGTAGGACAGAAACCAATAGGGCAGGTGATGAGTAGGACAGAATTAATGGGCAGAAACCTCGTGCTTCGATGTAGAATCCTCAACGGACTTTCTAAAATGCCGCATACTTACTCGAACTTGTTGGGCTCGGCAGAATTAAGCTCTAGCCCAGCTCCAAACCGAGTATGCTCGCGGTTCCCAATACACGTCCGAACCTACATGGCTAACATCAGTTGAAAAGCAAACATCGTGAGCCTCAGTTCGTAAATTTTTAAAGTAATAGAAAACTAATTCTTTATATTTTTGTAGAAATAGTTTTAATCTTATATTAAAACTAATTGTTGTTATTAAATCAGTCAAAATGAATTACAGAAAATCAACGACTATGATGATTGTACGTGGTTTGCTATGCTTGGATGACGATTGAAAAATTAGAAAACGGAGACGAGTGTGGGCCAAAAATTGGTTTCAAGAAAGAAACAAATTTAGTCATATGTCGTTAATAAAAGAGATCGCAGTTCATGAACCCCAGGATTTTTAAAATTATTTACGGATGAGTGAAGAAACATTTAAAGACCTACTGCAACGTGTCTCGCATAGAATTCAGAAACAAAATAATATTTTGTTGGGCGCTCGGTTCGTATGGGAAGGGATCGTCAAGCCGAACTCCGAGCAGAGCACGCCAACCGCCAACTATGTTCGTCGCACCCATAAACGCTCAAGCATGTTGGCCTAGCCAGTTACCAACTGCTTTTACTAACATGCTCGCCCAACATATTCGAGTGTGGAAGAGGCCTTTAAGATATATAGATATTGGAAGAAGACTGTTAAGTCAATCACTACGGTCTTTACTTCATTGTTTCTCTTTCTGCGGAAAATGAACTTTTTATCTGTTTACTGTCATTGTTCGTTGTTTGTCTTAGTGTATTATACATGATCTGTCTCTTATATTAACCCTCCTGGTAGTTGTCTTGAAGAGTTGTCCCGTCATTAACAAGCTTGGCAAGATCTTAATGGACCAGATCTCTCGTAATTAGAAGAAAATTGACCCGATCTTGATCTCATCATAAAAAAATCGGCAATATCTTGAAGATCAGGAATCTTGTTATTAGCAAAATTGGTCAGATCTTGATGGGCGAGATATCTCATTGAAACATCTTGGTGCTTTAAGATTGTGCCGTAGACATTGGAAATAAAAAGGGAAGGTATAAGCTTCTATTTTTTAATTAAATGAATTTCCTAATTAAATAACGTGCTTCCCTATTATTCAGTATTCTCTAAAATGTGGATCTAGAAATTTCTTAAAAACCGTTTTAACATTATGTGACGAGGTACTTTCTTGTTGACGTCAAATAGTTCGTTTTCCGTAATAAATAAGTCATCATATTTTAGATAATTTACAGCTCTGCTTATTTCACAGTAGTATTATAATTAAACATTTAAAGATTCCATTCATGATCTATGAATTCGAGTTTCATATTCCTGATTACCCTCGAACGTTTGTCTCGAATTATAATGCAAATTAAGATTTTGAAATAATATTTAAACAGCTAGATTTTACTCAGTTCAAATATTTCCCTTTAATAAGGAAATGGGATGGCATAATGATTAGCAATTTCGTCGTATAATTTAAATGTATAATGAACGAAAGCCTTCTGGGAGCATTTAAAATTTATTACGAGTATATTTTAAATGCAGCAAATTACGGCGTTGAAGTTATGCATGCAAATCTCAAATAACTTAACAATGAATTTTAGATCTCTCTTCAAACTTAAACGCTTGATGAATAGAAATTTAAAAGTAGAGTTAAAGAGCTCGCATATTGAGCATATTTCATCACAACTAAAATATATCTCAAATAATTAGCACAGGACGGTTATTACACTCCAATTAAGGGTGGAGTCATTGTTTTGTATCCACACACATCCTCCAAGAAATCTTTGGGCTCCTAATTGTATCAATTACATTAAATTATTTGTTTCTATTATTTCTTCTTATTACCTATCTCCCAAGTGCTTAAGTAACTTATAATTTTTAATCCTTTTAATCTTTCTCAATAAATTATATATTTTCCTATTAATACTCCTGGTGGTTGTCTTGACGAGGTATCTCGTCATTACCAAAACTGAGCAGATATTGATGGACGAGATATCTCGTCATTAGAAAAAAATTAACTTAATCTAAAACTAACTATCTTGATCTCGTCATAAAAAATAAGTATGTCTTGATGACAAGATATCTATCTCATCATTATCAAAGTTGGTCAGATCTTGATTCGTCGAAACCTCTTGGAGGGTTAATTATGATGTGAGGTTCGCTGAAAATTCAGTAGGTGCTTTGTAATTGATACGTCCTTTCCGTTCCGTTCCGTTCCAAGAAATACAATGTACGTCTACTATCAAACCTTTTGCAAGAAATCTTGTTGATCATTAGCACGGTATATGCCAGGTGACATCATCAATCCGCTTACATCGACCTTTAAATTAAATAGACAGAGCATGTGAACGGAGTCGCCGTAGTAAGATCATAAATGGGATGTCACGCGGGTGTACGAATCGCCTTGGACCGAATGGCTATCGAAGGAATCACTGATTAGTGTTTTTAAGCACGCTGGATAATCACATCAAATGATCAATAATTTGTCCCACATTAGGATTCATGCTGTTTCTCGCAACTACGTGGCCGATCTTCAACTCGAGATCGACAGAAATAACAAAAAGCTGTCGTATATTTCATTAGATGGTTGATGTTTGTTTAATTTTCTGGCTCTTTTTGCTCCAAGCCGGTGGCTTCACTTATGGTCGTATTGTGAGATATGACACGCGTGTTTACTTCAAAATTTCTATCGTTATGCGTATGATCTGAAAATAAATACGAGCACTAAGTTGCAAATTTCAAGATTTAAAGAAATATTATTCCTTCTAATCCTTAAAAATAAAGAACATTGAACACTTGGAGATTATTGAGATTTTCAGACGGTATATTTCTCAGTAGAAACGTAAGTCGTCTTTTTGGAAAAAGACAATAAATTCGGCTACTTTGTTTAACAAGTGCTTTGATTTAACCGATGCAATGGTGGAAAATATCAAACTTTGGAATATTAAATGCAGGAACGGATAAAGTTTGAAAAAATCGATATAAATTATGTAACGGAACATGGCATGCGAATTGTTGGACTGACTTCTTAGCAACAGACATTTTTTTAAATGCTCAATTTTCAAAATTGCGTTATATAAAGTGAGAAGTCGGATCTTTCTGGATAATCATTGCATTTTGGATCAAAACAACTATCTGTATAAAACAACTATCTGTATAATAAAACGTCAGTTTCTCATGCCTCTTAAATTTTAGTAAAATCATGTAACAATGTTTTATATTTTATACTTATTATAATTTAGAATACAATTTATGTGTCTAATTTCTGTGTTCTGTGATAATCTTCAATCTTTAACCCTTAGAGAGGACAAGATTGAATACAACCGTTTTGTGTGTGCAACCTGAAGTCTTCCCTGCATGACTTACAACTAGTTTTAAACCAATAGAATGTTTCATAGAATTTTTTCAACCAATGGATGAGGTTTTAGTGTCATTAAAAGTGATGCATGGTAAAAGCAATGCTACACATTACTAGAAAATCTCGTGACGCTCAGAGGATTAACATTCATTACATTATTTTATGTTAGCGTATTCACTACTTTTATCTATAAAAATGTATCGTATAAATAAATTTAAAAATTTAAATTTTTCAGACATAATTTTTAGTTTGTGAACGGTCGTAAATTCGTAACCAACCTTTCTAAGGATTTTCTGTTTCCCTTACATATCACTGTTTATACCCAACTCCTTATGTGCATCCTATAATTTAATATTTGTATGATAAAGATGTGGACAATCTGAGCACCGTCAAATTAACTAACTCCCTGTTACTAGATTTCAGAGTAGAGTAGTAGTGATTTTACCCCACAATATGCATAATGACTAAATTACCACATCTACTGGGTTGAAAGAACCATTGGAAATATTCTATTAGTCAAGAAGGTCAAAATTGGTTAGAAGTCACGCAGTGAAAACTGCAGGTTGCTTAACGGATATCATGTGAACTCGTATGGATAAAATATGATTAACCAAAATATTCTTAAAATTTTCTAAGGAGTTTTCTTCGGAATATGCATGATAAAAATGAGGTAGGTAGGTAAGTTATTGAATTTATATCCGAGAGGGATAACATATCGCAAATTTTAACCTCGGTCAGATGACGAGTTAAAAATTAAAAAAAAAACATATCATTTGTTTCTATCATTCCATAATGTTTTGCTCACGTTGACACGAGAATTAAGTGTATTTATGATTGGACCAACGAACCAACGAATCGGCAATACGATTTATATTAACTTTATGGGTTACAAGTTGTAAAATAATTACCCACTTTAAGCTTCTATCGTTAAAATTTGACAGATTGTGACCTTGTACACGCGTTTCAAAGTAAACGAAATCACAAATTTCTGCGTTTTGCATAACTGTACAGGGTGGCCTGTAAAGTCCCTTTAAATTTAAAACAGCGTCTCGTATAGTCAAGGAAGTAACGTGTACCAATAGTAAAGTGACCATACTGAATTTATTGAGACAGCTTATAGCGCTCCTAGCGGCGAAATAAGGAAGTTAAAAAATAATTCGAAAACTAAAGGAGATCGGCCAAAAAGTTCAATTAGAAAAATGTGCGCAATACCATAATAAAAGCACAGGAAAAAGTTTCATGGAGTTATCTGTAAAATTCGCGGAGATATTCGTGAATGAAATTTGAACTATTCCATGCCTTGAAAAAGGGGTCGTCCAGAAATTCAAAAACATGTTCTCCGGTGTTATACAATTTTTCTGAGTTAAGCAGCGACGAATTTAAATTCAAACAAAGAAAGTAAAAAATATAAATAAAAATGTCTGAAACGCACTCCGGAAAAAAAAACCTGAAGATACGAAATCACAAATTTCGCGCAACAACTCTCGGCTATACAGCCACGAACGCAGATTTACTATTTAATAATTTTATCCTGATAAACTTTGAGCAGATGCGAAAATATCAGAAACAAATGCGCGTTGTTCAGTATGGCACATTGGAAAAGTAAGACATGAGCAAAAGCAAGAAATTTATTGCTAAACAAAAACATGGCGAGTGTGTTCAAAAAGGTCACCATCGGTCACAATACACATTTATATTCGATCAAGCACGCCGGCATGCACATTCCTTATTCTGGGCTATCCATGATACGCTGCCGCAGATCCAGTAAAATTGTCGACGGAGCTTCATACACCCGATCTTTGATGTAACCCCAGAGGAAGAAATCGAGAGGGGTAAGATCTGGAAAGGGGTAAGAAAAGCAGAATAACACCGGAGAACACGGTTTTGAATTTCTGGACGACCCCCTTTTCAAGGCATGGAATAGTTCAAATTTCAATCGCGAATATCTCCGCGAATTTTACAGATAACTCCATGAAACTTTTCCTATGCTTTTATTATGGTATTGCGCACATTTTCCAATTGAACGTTTTGACCGATCTCCTTTAGTTTTCGAGTTATTTTTTAACTTCCTTATTTCGCCGCTAGGAGCGCTGTAAGCTGTCTCAATAAATTCAGCATGGTCACTTTGCTATTGGTACACATTACTTCCTTGACTATACGAGACGCTGTTTTAAATTTAAAGGGCTTAAATGGACTTTACAGGTCACCCTGTATAGTAAAACCTTGATTATCCGAGATGATGAAAACTGAGGCCAACTCGGATAACCAAAAGTTCGGATAACATGGATGTGGTAACACAAAACAGTCTATACGAAATACAGAAAAACTGCTGTTCTATGTTATTGCTGTCAAAAGATTCATAAAGCAAATATTAAGAATAATCTGTACTGGGATTTGTGCTGCAGTGTGTATTTATTGTGATAATTTTACAATAAATATGGACGTGAGTTACGTGCCTTTTAAATTATCTTGAAAAAGTGTTTGTCTTCTCTTTCGTAACACTATCTCGCCTTTGTAATAAGTGCGCACACTGTTCTCGAATCTGTATTTAAAGCATAAAAACAAACTTGGTATCAAATTCGACTCGAATAACGCGGATACTCTGTTAATAGAAGCTCAAAAAATCAATGTTCTATTGTATTTGCATTCTCATAAATTAACACAAGATGTGTATGTCTTGAATACTTGCAAAAAATGTTTAATATCAATTTGGATTGTATTAATTTTTTTTGCCAATTCCTCTTTTATTTCAACAGTTACCACGAACAAATGTCCTTATCTATTTTTTGTACGCTACTATCCTTGATAAATAGGATTTGCACAATTCATAAATCATAAAATAAAATGAACCAAAAGGAATTCGCCCAAAAATTATGGTGGGGCATATCACTGAAATAAGAGTAATCCTTAAAATCTACTTCAAGCAATCAATATTATTGTCAGTATTTCGGATACTGGCAATATTTATTGTGAAAGAGTTGAGTTGATAGATTGACACCATAGAAAATAAATATCGAAGTCTGAGAAATAAATAAAAAACCTCTCGAATATTGCGTTTGGGAATGTGATCGTGGATCAAAATATTGAAGGTATATTGATCGAGACTGTGAGATATATTGATAATATTTTTGCTCTTCACTGTATAGTTTAAGAAGTATGAAAGAATCATCTGCGAGAGGAATAGAGTAAGGTATAGTTTTGAATGATTCATTTCCACCCAGTTTTCTGAGACAGGAAATAAATTCCCTTGAAAAGGCATAAAGTTGAATTTTTATAGGAAAATATTTGATAAATATGTATAAACACTGCTGGAGATTAAAAGTTTACTTTTATAGGATAAGATCTCATGACTGAACGTTTTCGAAGGTGCAAAAAATTGAATTTTATAGGAAATGATTACCTGAATGATCATCGTTGAAGATGCAAGAAGTTGAATTTTATAGGAAAAGATCTCATGAATAAATGAAGTTGAGTGGTTAATATTCTGCCCATGGATTCAGCAGGTTCTAGGTGCAAATCCCTAACTTGGCATGCATCTTCGGAAGCTACTTTAAGGCGGTATTGATTATCCCTCAAGCAGCAAAAAAATGACCGTGGAGCAACAATTTTATTGATGTAAAACTACCTCTTACCTTACATCATAAAAATTTTGTCGCAAATTACTTCGAATCAAATATGTTAGTACAAAATGTGACAATAAAATATTCGTGCTTTGTGTCACACATTGAATGATTGACCATTGCTTCTTTAGGCGGGAGAGATTCAAATATGATCTGCCAGCTTTCTTTTGCGTTTAATTTTACTTCCAATTTCAGGTGTCTAATTCAATAGTAAATAATTTGCAGCAAAGGTGTTTTCATCGTGCGTAGGTAAAATTGAATTGTTCACTAAAATTGTACAAAGCGGGGATTTCTACCGATATCATGAATGTGATATTGGACGAGTGAGCTTCAAATGTGCAAACAATCAATGAACCAACACTACAAAATACGTTCAAATAACAATCATAAAGAAAACAATCAATCAACCTTTAAAAGAATGACTTAATTACAATCAAAAGTATAAACAATCAACTAACCCTTAAAAATAGGTTAAAATTACAATCAAAAGTGTAACAATTAACATTTAAAGAAATAGGATCAAATAACAATCAAGAATGCAAGCAGTCAACCACCGTTTTTACTGTTCAACATATAATTAATAGGGTAAACAATCTACCAACACGACAATAAAATCAATTTATAAGTATGCGTATCAGAATAAAGTTGCGAAAAGTGAGTCACATATATGAAAAACATGAATATGTGGTTAGTATGTTTTTCTCCTCTTTTCAATAGTTTTACAATTATTTTTTACAAATTAAAAACAAATTATTCATAAAAAAAGTCTAGCCGACGTCATTGTTTATCTCTTAAAAACCGCTTTTCATGATTTTCCTTAAGTTTTAGATAACTTGGATATCATGTAGTTTGAAAATGTTCATATTTATTTATTTATCACATTTTTCAACAGAAAAATCCCGTTCTATTTCTCTTGGGTGTGCAGAGGAGATTAAAAACACTATTCGAAATCCCCATAGGAATAACATTGAGAATTTTTATGATCACTGTCAGACCAATTTACACCAAATTTGGTACACTCAATTTTTAGAATCCTACGGGAACCCTAGGCTAAATATTAACACCCGTTCTATTTGTCTTATGTCTGGAGAAAAACAATTCGAAATCCAAACAGGAACAACATTGCTTATTTAAAGATCAATGTTAGACCACACTAAATTTGGTACATTCATTCTTTAGAATTCTGCGGGACACATAGACTATATATTAACCCCGTTCGATTTGTCCTGGGTCTGCAGGGGGGCTTAAAGCAATTCGAAATAACCACAGAAATAACATTGAGTATTTTTTACGATCATTATTAAACCAATTCACACCAAATTTGTTACATTCATTCTTTAGAATCCTGCGGAAAACATAGGGTATAAATTAACCCCGTTCGATTTGTCCTGGGTCTGCAGAGTGGATTAAAAACAATTCGAAATCCCTATAGGAATAACTTTGAGTAATATTACGATGAATTACAAACAATTCAACCCGAGAAATGCCGGGTAATTGAGCTAGTACTATATAAAGTAATGTAAATGTTAAAGAAGGAAATAAATTAAACGCAGTACAATTTAAAATCGTGTGATGATATCATCGCTTCATGGTGTGACGATTCTAATATTTCCCTACAATTTGCGCAAATCCGTTTACATATGCCTTCCATTTGAACACGCTCGTCTAAAATAGGCCTATGTTAAAACATGTAAAATAGCCAAACTGCTAGTTCAGTTGTTAATTATCACCAAATGTCTGATAACAGACCTAAAAGATGCATAGGCTCTTAATATTTCAAAATGTTTGCAGTTTCTATCAATTAGTTTATTAATTAAGAAGTGGAAGGATTTTTACCCTACGGTCAAAGTAAATAAATAATTGATTTATATTATGATAAATTTTAATACCTTCTTAAGATTTAAACAAACTCTGCGAAACGGTCACTCATTTTCCTTTAATACTATCTACATTCCAATTACGTTTTGATATCCCGATTTAAAACAAGAATTGAACGCATCTCGTCTTCATTTTAATAATTAGACGCATTGAAGAGAAAATATTTTCCCGTTTGTACTTGTTTATTTTTCTAGTGCGGGATAGATATTTTCCCTCTTTAAAAGTTTCAGATGAAAATACAAACGCGTTTCTCATCAGTTAAGTATTCCCATTTTGTCGTTTATATACATAATCATTTATTTCTTTCTCTTAAGTATTACTACACTGAAAATTCCCCTTTTTTTCTGAGTTGGAGCCAGATATAGTTCAAATTAAATATTTTCTTGTACTTGTAGTTAAATTTTCTTTGTGTATCCGTTTTTGTGTTATTAAAATACCTAATTTTATACAAATGCATAGGGACCCTCGTGTTTTCCATGAATTTTCCTCGTGTTTTTCATGAAGAGATGGAAAATAACAAAAGTAAAAATGAACGTTTTGTATGTGATGAAATATATAAATGGATAGTATATTTTATAAAATATCCGGTTAAAAGAAGCATTTGGAAGACAGTTTTGTATTGATTTCGTACATACTGTGCGAGGGTTCATTATATCGTCGAATTACAAGTGAAATACACTAAGTAAAAATTTTCAAATGATATTTTTAGCTGTTTTATACTAGAGTATGGTGATTTCGAATAAGTGAAGTCCATTAAGTCATTTTTCTTTGTATGAAGTAAGATATTTTTTGAAAAATACATTTGGGAAACATAAACAAATAAAGAAATGTACATTATTACAATTTTACTAAAATAAATTGCTTTTGCCATACATAACCATAATGAAAGTACTTTTCTTTGAATAATTAATCAATAAATAAAAAGTGTAATAAATAATTGTTGGGAAATGATAGAAGTATAATTTTCACTTTGTTTGAAAATTAGAATGTCACCCTTCGTTTTCTCAGAACTATGTTTTTTGACAGTGCATTTCACTTACAAGCCGACGACATGTTTTATTTGTAAACATATGATTTGGTACGTGCTACCCGAATTGTGTATCAAATGTAGGAATTATTTTTTGAAAACTCTCTAATAAGATATTTAACCCTTCTGGTGGTTTATCTTCCATTCAAAATCTGTCCTGTAGTGTCCAGCCTCTGGTGCAAACACCTGTTCCAAACTATCACCAGTTCTGGGAAAGGGGCAATTTGTTTTCCTACTTAGATCTTCATTTCCCCTGGAGTAATAGGACAATTTTTCTCTACGAAATATCTCGTCCTTAGCAAAATTGACTAGATAACTCGTCGGCAGATAATTTTCTGCGAATAAAAATGACGATAATTCACCGAATAATTTAAATTTTGTCAATACCCAATTCCATTTCTATTCTTTAATTAAGTATCATTCACGTGGTTGTATCTAAATCAAAAAAGATATTGGGAAATAGACTAGTAGGATGAAAGCAGAAAAGGATAGCTTGGGTATCCCGTGTTTACGAAAGACATAAATCCTATGGGAAAAGAAAAGATCACTCGGGGTACCTCAAGCCCGTGAAGCCCTTACACACGTAATGGAGATGTGCTCCTGAGGGCAATCACATTCTGGTCTAGGAAAACAAAAAAAATCTCCTATCTTTAAAATGTTCTATCTTTAAAAAAATATCTGTTCTCTATCTTTAAAAAAAGATCTGTTCTCTATCTTTAAAAAAAGATCTGTTCTCTATCTTTAAAAAAGATCTAGAAAAAGATAAAAAAAAAGAAATGTTCTCTATCTTTAAAAAAAGATCACTCGGGGTACCTCAAGCCCGTGAAGCCCTTACACATGTAATGGAGATGTGCTCCTGAGGGCAATCACATTCTGGTCTAGGAAAACAAAAAAAATCTCCTATCTTTAAAATGTTCTATCTTTAAAAAAATATCTGTTCTCTATCTTTAAAAAAAGATCTGTTCTCTATCTTTAAAAAAAGATCTGTTCTCTATCTTTAAAAAAAGATCTGTTCTCTATCTTTAAAAAAGGATCTGTTCTCTATCTTTAAAAAAGGATCTGTGCTCTATCTTTAAAAAAATATCTGTTCTCTATCTTTAAAAAAAGATCTGTTCTCTATCTTTAAAAAAAGATCTGTTCTCTATCTTTAAAAAAAGATCTGTTCTCTATCTTTAAAAAAGGATCTGTTCTCTATCTTTAAAAAAAGATCTGTTCTCTATCTTTAAAAAAAGATCTGTTCTCTATCTTTAAAAAAAGATCTGTTCTCTATCTTTAAAAAAATATCTGTTCTCTATCTTTAAAAAAAGATCTGTTCTCTATCTTTAAAAAAAGATCTGTTCTCTATCTTTAAAAAAAGATCTGTTCTCTATCTTTAAAAAAGGATCACTCGGGGTACCTCAAGCCCGTGAAGCCCTTACACATGTAATGGAGATGTGCTCCTGAGGGCAATCACATTCTGGTCTAGGAAAACAAAAAATCTCCTATCTTTAAAATTTTGACTAGGGTGTTTTACTTGTATGCTCATGATATATTCTTTAAATTTAATAACAAAAATCGTGCTTCTTTTGACAGGACCATGACTCTAACGTCTTTACTCACAAAAGTTTCTTTAACGATAAATAAAATAATTCCTCATTACAAAAGCGTTTTGCCTGATTAAAAACAATACTCGCAAACCTTCCTCGACCGAACCCATCCAATTCTTTTATCCCAGTTTACCCGGGATCAAACGCTATCAAAAAGAGATAAGCCCAAGCAAAGTACTCCGATCATTTGTTTAAGAGTTCCTCAATAAGACAATGGTCGCTGGGGCAGGCAGATCTCCATTATCGGAGGAAATCCTTAAACAGCAGGGCTGAAATAAGAAAGAAGGCAGATCTGCTGCGTTTGACAAACGCTTCGCATTTTGTCGAATCAACCGCTAGATAGTATTGGTTTTAAGAGAAAATATTTCTTCTCGCCTCCATAATCGTAAGTCTTTGGGTAGAAACGCGCTGAAAGCAGAAAAAGGGGGAAGATGGTTGAGGTATACTGTCTTTAAAATGTCCGAGGAAGCTTAAATTGGAGGAGTTTCGCTTAAATTGAGATTTGTGACTGTTTTGTCCCCCGTAAAATTTTATAGGTTCGGATAAATTCGCTGGAACGTCCTGACTATTTTATCCGGGGTAAGAAACAATTCGCTTTTATGAAAAATGGCGCGTGGTGCCTGTCTGGCTCAATTAAGTATTGAAAAATGGCTGGAACTTTGGAGATTGCTCGGGATGCTTGAGGGAGGGCGTTGTTTTGAACGGAGAATCAGAAGGGGATGAAGAATGGCAGAATTTTGAAATGCTTCTTTTTGAAAGTTAAAGTTGAGTGTGTTGACTTTTAAATGAATTTCGAGAGTTCGAGTTGTTGAACAAATTCTTCCTCTGACACGTTCCTGTAATACTATAAAAGACGTAGTCATGGTCAAAGTTGTGATTAGAAAGGTGACCTATATAATCCCTTAGCCTCATGAGATTTAAGGGAAACATACTACTACTTTTTCCCGACAAAGTGGATAATGACTCAGTATAACTACATCTATTCGTGCCAAATTGTTAGTTATTTTAGCGTTTCTGGTGGAAGTATTTGGTAAAGATGTTCCAAACACAAGATAACGTCATGTGAAATGAAAAAAGGATGGGATTGGGGAACATGTAGTTGGATGAAAGTAGAAAAGATCACTTGGGAATCCCGGAAGCTCGACCCCGTGTTTACTTTAAAGACAGTAAACCACATGTGCATCGGGTCCATGCAGCCCGTACACACGTAAAGGAGATGCAGCCCTGAGGTAGAAAGAATGTCAGGAAAGACTTTATTTCCCCTTATGGGGGAAAGGGCTGAGATGTCCAACCTGTATACTAAGTTGCATACAGGTTGGACATCTCAGCCCTGTTTCTGCTATTAGTAATTCATGTCGTTACATCGTGAATTATTATGTCTAAATCACAATCGTTTAAATATGATTATATATATTCCATAGTATTTATAACCTTAAACGAGCTAGGGAACTTACGCAAACGTTGGCAGACAATTATATAAACGCTGTTTTGTTTGTTGAAACTGTTTTTTGAGTCCTTACCAAGACGTGTGACAGACAGTATAACTTTGTCTACCCAATAGTACTAGTGTTGGAAGTGATTGGCATCTCATTGGCAATCGACCATTTACCATGAACCATCCATCAAAGTGTGTGCCCCGATTGTTGCGAGCGCCATCTGGTTTATTTTTTTTAATGCGCGTGTTGGTAATAACGTCCGCCCGTCACCAATTCAGCAAACTTTGTCTACCCAAAAAATACTTCATGGTGGATATAAACAACACTGTTTTTCAGAGTATTTCAAAAATATCTGGCCAAATTGTAAAGGGTGGTAAAGGGGCTCAAAATAAATATTTTTGTCAATGAATGTATGCTCGGAAACGCCGCGTTTCATAGTAGGCGCTGTTTAGGTCACTCGATAAGTTTCTGTATCGTAAGACGTCTGTCGCCACTCGGATTTTCAAAGGTCAGCTTCAAATTCGTGTAGCAATGCATACGATGTAGCAATGATTTATTTTGGGCCCCTCTACCACCCTTTACAATTTGGCCAGTATTTTCGAAACACCCTGTATAAAAACCAAGGTGTCCTTTCCCGTTCGGATTTTAAACGACATGCATCGCTAAACCAATTCGGGAAATCCAAGCGAGGAGTAGCGCCTTACTCCACAGAAACGATATTATTGACTGACATGAAAGCATCGACTGCAACTCCATCTACCGCCTAAACGCGGCATTTCTGAGCACACATTCATTGACAAAAATATTTTTTTCTACCACCTTTTACAATTTGGCCAGATATTTTCGAAACATCCTGTGAATACTTCTATATTGCAAGTTAATTTTTGTTGTGGTGGTTAAGTTTACCTCAAGTCACATAATGTCCCCTTCAAAAAGGTTTTATTACCAAAACCTGTGAATGACTTTAAAAACCTCTAAAACATGCCATGAAATAACATGTGAATTGTAATTCATTTGATTTATTCCCACTTTTCCAGTAACTATACATTTGTAACCTGTACTCATTTGTTGCAAGCGTTAGCATTGTTGTATTAATTTGATGTTGTTTTTCAGATTGCAATCGCACTTTTTACGGGGAGGCAAATGTTAAATATCCACTTCGAGTGACCGGACCCTTCCAAAGGTACCTTCCGTTCGTGTGTAAAATAACTTTCGTTGCTGCGGGAAAAGAGTTTGGAGATTTTGTGGAACTGACCTTTCTGTCCTTTCAAATCGGAAGACTAGAGCTAACAAGGTAAGTTCTGCAAATCTTTACAAAATGAAGTATAATTTTAATGATTGATTCACCGACATTGTGTAGTAAATGGTTCTAAAGCTTCTTTTTAGGATTGGTTGCACATACACATGGTTGGATTTGTAGTTCTCTAGTAATATCAGCGAAGTTTTGTCAAAAATGAATATGTAAGCTAGTGATTTAACAAAAATTAAACTTATAATTTATTAATTCAGTTGTTTGATAAGCTACAAGTTTAATTCTTTTTCTATTGCCTGGCCAATTGAATTGGTCTTTGTTTTGTATTGTTTTGGATGGCTCGATGCATTAGTAGAGGTAAGCATTTAAAGAGCAACATTGCACGAAGGAAATTACCTGCTTCTCTAAAGGGATAGTAATAATTTTTTACAATGCTTTTTCTCACAGAAAAGTTGATTTGCGAACCACCTTCCTTTACACTGTTGCACCACGGGGGTTAATTCAGGTTACACCTCACACACTAGGCACAGCCCATTTATGGAAGGGCTGACCATTCATATCAAACGTATAATTATCCATGCCTTACCTCGGATTCGAACCAGAAACCTTTCGATTCATAAGCCAGCACCCTGATCACCAGACCGATTGGTCAGTACTACTATAAATAAAGAAAAACAACAATTTTCATTGATTTCCCATATTGTAGTGTGTAACCTTGTTATTTATGTATCCGATCTAAATTTTAATATTCAATAACTTGATTAAAGTTAAATATGTTGTCTGGAATTTAATTTATTTTCTTTTTACTAATTTTGTTATGTATCGTACATATAAAGGTAATTGAAATATCAGACGTTTTGACTTCATTGATTTTTCTGTTTCTAGTTTTGATAATTTTATTACATATAGAACCCCCTTATGACGGCTCAACACTTAGATACGTGTACTACACTTAGGAATTTTAGTAATACAATACACTACAGACGTATTGGGAAGCCAGGTGGCGAGTTACATAAAGTCAAGTGACGCGTTCGTTTCATTCCTTATATACGGAACCTGTATATACGAGAGTAACTTCATTTGTATTTTCAGAATAAAAATCCCATTATTTTCTCACTCAGAAGCATTTGTCGTTTCTAATAGACGAATGGCTCAGTGAGTTTGCCTGTGTTAGCAACCTGCGAGTTGTAAGAGGCGCTGGTTGAGTTCCTCCAACTTACCCTAGGTGTATTTCTCTTTTCTGTGTCAGTAAAGCCTTCCTTGTGTGTATATGTCCACTTACTTTACGTTGTTTGGCGGACCTTGGCTATCGCACCATAAACTCCAACCAACCAATCAGTATAAAGTGTGAACTTGAATTTTCAAAATAAGTAAAGCAATCGAGGAACATAAAAATGTATCAATACGTATAATATCAAATATCCAAAATGTCCTGAAACTTTTTTGGCCGAACATTGGAGCTGGTCTTAAGCAGTTGAAAAATGAAAAGCAAAATGCTTACTCTCAAAAGCAGAACGCCTCAAAGCATTGACAATTTTTTCAGAAAAGTTACCCACCTAACTTATTCAATTTTGAGTTTTATTCACTTCCCTCGTGATAGAATTCGACTTTAGTGTAAAATACGCCCTCCGATATAAAAAATTCAGGAGAAATAGACCTGATATTTTTCAATAAAATGAAAAAGTATGCAGTGGGCAATATGAAACGTTCAATATTCCGCGCGCCTACCATAAATAAGAAAATGCGTGTATGAAATATCCGGAAAGGAAGAGATATCATTCTCATGGGAATATATCGATAAAAATATAGTGGGGAGTTATAGCTGTCTGGGAAATTGTGCAATTTCATTTTAACAATAATCGCAGTTCTTAATCCTCCAAGTGGTTTCGACGAGATATTTCGCCCATCAAGATTTGAGCAACTTTGCTAATAACGATATATCTCGTCATAAAGAATGCTTATTGAATTCCGAATGAAGATATTGTCAAATTTCGATGGTGACGATATACCTCCTCGACACAACCACCAGGCGGGTTAAGGTTTATCGATGGCGCCCATATTCAATGTATTTAAATATTTACCAAACTCAGTTAAATGTTACAACCTTCGTAGAGAATTGTATACCATAACCAACTACATATTTTGCATTGTTTTACCACTTGAATTGATTGATTGAACCACTGGTTGAAATTAACTGAAGGGTTGTAGAAAACAAACATAATGTTTTCACATTGCATATTGATTATAGATGTTTATCTTACACAACTGGCGAAAGATAAACATTAATAACAGCTGTCGTGTGTGACTTGTTGATTTAGTGGCAAAGGTAGGTAGGTAGTTGTATTTCCGTCACACTGGAGCAACGCAACGGGCTATTATCGACGGTCCGGGACCCATCCCGAATTGAACGATCCGAGGACAACCCCTCGTAATTTTGAAACACGGAGAGATGACGAGGTCAAGACCTAATCTGGCACTCCAGACCTCTCTAACGTGATATAAGTAGGGAAAGAGAACCCTGAAAGCTTTCAAGATTTTTAATTGAACAAACGCTTAAACAGAAAATTACAAGATATAGTAATATTCTTGGAGAAGAACCTCACAATATACTACCGGTCTACAGTTCGTCTACTATTTCTATATCTATGTATACCGCTCATAAGTGCAAACCCTTTTTATGTCCACGTAGTCCCATTCTTCCCTGACCCCATGTTCTGCAATTCTGGTTTCCCCATTAAGGAAGGGTTGGGCAGGGGAGCAGAATATTGCGCTACACACATAGCTTTCTTTTGAAACTGCATAGAAAGGCAAAACTACTAAAAAAAGATTTTATGTCCGTATAAGTGTACGCATGCGTACATTTAGAAAACATTATTCCTGGCCAAATGTAAGCAGTTGGAAAAGTTGCAGAAATGAATATTTCATCACAAAATGACATTCATTTCAAATTTCTTCTCATTAGAACAAGATATAACTGCCTAGAATGATTCCAGCTACCTCAAAGTGATTTATGCTGTCTGCGAAGTTCGAAAAATACATATATATCACAGCAGAATTCTTCTGTGTCAGTTAAATTTTATTTGTGTGCGTTTATTACTTGGCGTTGTTTGTCTTATATTTTACGAGGATTGACCAAGTGTGGCCCTTGAACATTGAGCTCAAAAACAACTAACCAACCAACTATCACAGCTAACATTGCATTTAACATACACATAAAAATCGTTACTGTAGTTACTGCAAATAGGCATTTGGAACATGGCCAAGGATCGGGGAAATTTTTCTAGTATCCATGGAATAATATATAGCTTCGGAAAATAACATTCTATTTTTTTAGTTTAGGTTATTATACAACTTTTGAAGGATAGCGGCTGACGACATTTGACAGTTAAGAGGATAATAAAGCTGTAAACTAAAGATCTTACAAATTATTTTTCCATGTAAGGAAGTCAACATTAAAGACATAAATTCATCAATAATTGTTGTGACCAAAACTTATAAGCCGAACTTTTAAGTTTTGACACTAACATTTATTCCAACACTTTAGTGATCAATAACAATCAGGGTGCCAACTCCTTGAGGCTTGACTCTTCTGGACTCTACCTTTCATATTTTTGGTTGAGGCCCTCAGAAGTTAAGTACCAAAATTACAAAATTAAATAATATGGGATATGTGAAATGAACAGATGTAATCTTTTCAACAAAATAGTGTATTTTTATTACAATACAAACCCAATAAAATGATAGAATATGTACCTGACTTTTCGCCCGATAATTTGCCAAGCTACTATTCCAAGGAATTAACGGAAATCTATTCTATTTAGAGTAGTTTTAAATTGCTACTCTTAAACGAAATTTGAGGAATTAATAGGTAGGTTAGGTATTTTAATTAACGTCACACTGGAGCAACACAACAGGCTATGGGGAACTAATGGGCAACTATTCTATTTAGAGTAACTTTAAATTGCTACTCCAAATAGAATAGCTTCCTTTAGTTCCAAAGAGCAGCGTTTAGTGATCGGGACTTTTTTAGTGGTCTAAAGTATATCAGAGTCCGAAATCCATGGAAGATTTTTAATACAGTACAGGAACAGTGTTTGGCCGCAACTGAGTGTCTACTAATCGATTTAAAAAATCTTAAAATTGGTTGCACAAGTGTTGCGCTTGAAGAAGCAAGACGGCAGTCACCTCAACTAATTACCACAACAACGATTTATGAGAGGGATTTTCCGTTCAAGCAAACAAACGAGATGGAGAGAAGACGGGGATTTTATTTCCTTCAACTCAAATGCTCATGATACATGATCGGGGTTACCTTATAAAGTAGTTTATGGCCACTTTGGCGACATTTGGCGTTGAATCTAATCGGCGTTGACCACCTGTATTTTTGAAGGAGCACTCATTGAGTGCTCCGCCGTTACTCTTAAAGGCCTCATACAAACTCGAACATATTGGGCTCGGCAGAGCTAAGCTCTAACCCAACTCCGAACCGAGCATGCTCGCGGTTCCCAATACACGTCCGAACCTATATGGCCAACATCAGTTAACAAGCAAATATCGCGAGCCTCAGTTCGTAAATTTTCAAAGTAATATAATTTTTAATCTAATTTTGATATTTTTGGGAAAATAGTTTTAATCTTATGTAAAACTAATTGTTATTATTAAATCAGTGAAAATGAATTGCAGAAAATCAAAGACGATGTCGATTGTAGGTGGTTTACTATGCTTGGATGACGATTCAAAAATTAGTAAACGAAGACGAATGTGGACCAAAAATTGGCTTAAAAACAAATTTAGTCATATGCCGTTAATAAAAGAAATCGCAGTTAATGAACCCCAGGATTTTTTAAATTATTTACGGATGAGTGAAAAAACATTTAAAAATTTACTGCAACGTATCTCCCCCCTCTTAGAATTCAGAAAAAAATACTATTATCTTGGGCGCTCGGCTCGTGTTGGAAGGGATCGTCAAGCCGAACTCCGAGCAGAGCACGCCAAGCATGTTCGTCGCACCCATAAACGCTCAAGCATGTTGGCCTAGCCAGTTACCAACTGCTTTTACCAACATATTCGTGTGTGTATGGGGCCTTTTAAAAGGGACAATCACCAACATCCATGTACTTAAATCGGATCTTTCCCTTGGGGATTGATCCCAGACCGTCGTCAATAGCCCGTTGTGTTGTTCTAGTGTGACGTAAATTAAAAATACCTACCATGTGCTTAAAAACCGCGATTCGAACACAAGATGGCAGAATTTCTTTTTTTTAACAGGGGGCGCAGCCTTTCCCTTCCTACTAGCTGAAGTCACTAAGGATATAGGGAAGGCCCCAAAGAATTTTGGCACAGGTTTTGACGAATACGTAAGAGAATCGTTTTTTACAGGGTTTGGAAACCAAACATCGGGCATCACATACCGACAGACTCCCTCAAATATGTTTTTTGTGACTGATGGTGTTCAGTAGCCCTTCAGTTCAATCTTACATGGACCCCACTTGGTTTACTTTTTATCATGGGACGGATAGGGCCTTTTTCGTATTCATCCAACCATTTATAGCCTGGCTCGGGCTTCCAGACCTTCACCTCTCCGACTCACCAAACGGTGAAGAGCCTATTTAAGAAGAGGTGGGGTAAAACACTTTCCCAACTCTGAGAGGCCCAACAAGAAACCAAGCCTGCCACACATGGAGAGCACCACCTCACCCTCTCTATGAGCGCGTGCGGCATTTATTTTATACATTTTAGCACATAATAATAGTACCATGTGAGCTAGAACATCAAAAGATATTGTACAGTTGAGGTACAAAATTTTGATATATACAAAACAAGTACAATAAAAACAAGTAAAACAACATAATAATAGTACCATGTGGGCTAGAACATCACAAATATTAAATAGGTATGGGACAGAATTTTGATATGTACAGAAATGCAGAACAAAACATACACAAGAAGAATAACATAACAAATAAATATTGTTGAATGTAGTAAGAATAACTATTATATAATGAAATGATATAAAACATTTAGTATATAATACTATGACAAGTATACTATGTTACTATGAAAGACCGGTATTTGGCAAATGTCGCTATTCTCCGGTGTCTTATTTATTGCAACAACTTAAACTGAAGGCGGAGAGGCCTCTCTGGCAGTGGCCGATCCGCCTTCTTGGCTTCTCGTTTCGACCCCCACCAGAGCTTATCTGTGCTTGTTGACATACACCTGCGATGGTCCGATTGTATAAGAATATAACCAAATATTCGGTCTCTTTCACCGACGTATTTGGTATGTGTCGACATTCACCGGAGAATATTGACATTCTCTAATTTCGGTCTTTCACGGTAACATTTATACAAGATACGACATTAATATATAAAGAATTAAACAGTTTAGTGCTTAATAATAGTACAATTTATACACAATGAATAATATGTAGGACAGTGTGAATATTATGTATCGTTATCACGTTCCGTAGTCGGTATTTACTATTAATAAAGTTTGTTGGCGTTTGAGGTTAGGACATTATTTGTCCATCCATCCATGGTTTGTATTGTATTTTGTATTGTGTTTAACGTTCTAGGCGATGCAATTAGAGCAATTCTTTTCATTGGTACAAGATTTAGTGATATGATCTTTTCCATATGATAAACAAATATTTTTATTAGAACACTTGGATTTGGTGTGGCCAAACTGGCCACACCAGGTACATTGTCTATTGCTGTGAAAATCGTCCAGACGGACTCTTGGACAACCTATGAAAAGAAACTTCGTGGTCATGATCCTTTGGTATATTGATGGGTTTAAGGTGATTGCACGGGAGGCTGTAATTTTGAAGTCGATTTTAATGTTATTCACCTCTCCGAGGATTTCATTTTTAAGTAGGAGGGCGTGTGGTAAATCAGCGCCCTCAATTTCGGAGTCAACTTTGAAGAGGATCACTCGAGGTTTTCTTTTAGTGGGTCGAGCCACTTCAAACCTCTAGGTGATCTCTCCTCTCTTTACTAAATTTTCATTCAGAGCATCGAGACATGCCTGTGAGTTGGCCTCAATTGCAATACCACCTCCATTAATTTTGCTCAATTGTTTAATTTTATGAGTAGTGGTTTTGAGGGTGCCCTGTATTACAGATTTGTATACTAAAGTTGCTTTCCTCCTTTGGCTTAAGGAGGACATGTGACTGGCTTATTTGATTGTATTGGTCTGCTCGAGGAGACCACATCAGCAAAAGAGGGAACCGAGGGTGTGGGGGAGGTATGAGATTTTCCCTGTAGTTTCGTGACTATGTCGAGAGTTTGTTTAATACCATTATTAAAGGTTTCTGATAAGATATCTAAGGTTTTATCTTTTTCTGACAATCGGCCGCGCAAAAAAGAGTTATTTCAAGGTCCTTAATATCAATTTTTGTAGAATCTAAGTCTATTTTACAAGATTTTAGCTCTTTTTCCAAAGAGGTTATTTTTTTCATTAGCTGTTTCCAAGGCTTGTAATTGAAGATCGCATTCCTCTTCCCCGGGGTGAGAAGAACTAATGGAAGAATTTTCACTTATAGAAGAAATTTCCGCATTAAGGCTTAAAATGTTTGCTTTTATATCATCTATTTCTTTTGTGCGGAGCTTTAACTGCTTATTATCTTAGTCTTTATCGTTAGCATTATTAAGTTCACAGAACATGGTGATTATGAGATTGGTGATAGTTTTAAGGTGAATTGCCAAGCCCTCCTGAAAGGACTTGTCCCTCGGGTGCGTTTTTTATTCAAATAGTCGGCGAATTCGCAGAGCATTGTCGGGTAATTCTTAATGTGAGGATATTCTATATCGGTCTCAAGATCATACACTAAGGCATCGCTCTTGGGGATGCAGGATTTTTTCGGGGGTTCACTCGTCATGACCCTGGGGATAGCGTCTTCCCCAAAAGGATTCTCAGTTGTAATACAAATATGTTAAAATAGGCAGAAGATACAATAAATCATGTTAAAATGCATAAATAAACACTATAATACTAAAATATAACAGACTAAAACACTGGACGTGGTACACTGAGGTGGACTCAAAAACATAAAAATTTATACATGAAAATCATTTAAAAATAGTAAAAAACGAATAAAAATCTCCAAAATATCGAAAAACATATGAAATATTTAGAAATAAACAGTATGTAAATAATAGAGCAAAAGCTGAAAGTTGGTCCTCGGGCTTGAGCTTGCAGGGCTTAAGTGAAATCTCTACATAGACGTAAATGTCTGATTTCTGTGCCTGTCACAGCAGTTTGACTTACCTAAACGCCTGGTCCTGGTTCCGATGTCTGAATCATCTTCCTAACCCTCGGGAGTTGCTATGTGTTGTTTACCACACAAATTTACCCAATCGGCTTATCACTCGGAGACACATCGGCTGATGCTTGCTCAGTTTGGGTTTTATGGCACAAGGGCCATTTTTGACCATGCTGCACTAAACACAATACATACAACGTCAAGTAATAGACACACGCAAGGAGAGTTTTACTGACACAGAAGAATATACCCAGGGAGGAATTGAATTTGACAGGAACCTTACATGCGCCTCCTACAACTGAAATTGCTAGCTGTAGCATGCCAACTGAGCCACGACATCCCCGGGTGAGGCTTAATGTCACCATGTTGATCTCTTATAAATTCCACTCCTTCTCGGAGAACTCTATTATGTAGTGAAGAGTAGTGATCACCTACTTCATCACACAAACAGGTGTTGATGTCGGGTATCGCAGACGGAAGAAGTATTCCGGGAACTTGATGGCAGACCAATACTATGACTCCTAAACCATACCATATTTTTGTAAATCATGTAATTGTTTCATAGAATTTCTAGATTAAGCCTCCAAATGTTTCGACGAGGTATCTCATCAAGACAAAACTGTCCTATTATTACTAGGGGAATGAAAATCCATGTAGGGAAAACAAATTGTACTTTGCCCAGAACTAGTGACAGTTTGGAAAAGGTTTCTGCACCAGAGGCTGGCCACTATAGGGTAGTTTTAGACACGAAGATAAACCACCAGGAGGGTTAAGATACAAAGAATCTTAAAAGAAAATAACAAGGATTTGAGCCCCTGCAGCCTTTCCCCTATGCAAGACACCAATCCCCAAAACGAAAGATCTATTTAGATTCCTCCAGCAACGAGTGAGAGAAAAAACCAGACACTTGGCCAAGATCTAGTCTATTTTGGTAATGACGAGATATCTCGTCGAGACAAAACTGCCCTATTACTCTTAGGGGAATGACAATTTGCTTTCCCAAGTAGGGAAAGCAAATTGTACTTTGCCTAGAACTAGTGACAGTTTGGAACAAGTTTTTGCACCATACTGGCCACTAGAGGGCAGTTTTCGACACGAAGATAAATTAGTGTTAAGATATAAGGGATCCTAAGAGAAGAAAAATAGGAACTAGAGTCCTTGCAACCCTCCTCTTCTGCAAGACCCCAATCCACGAAATGAAAGATCCATCCCGACTCCTTCAGCAACGAGTGAGAGAAAAAGCCAAACACTTGACGGAATAAAATAACTGGAAAGATCCTGATTTAAATTCAGGCGGGGCGTTAACTCTCCCTTTATTTTTATCCGCCTACCCAATTCCATTACGGTCTGCGGTTTAATTTCCGCGTGCCGCTGTTTTCCCCTTTCTTTCCGCGGAGGAGGCCACTTTGCTTTTTATTTGTCACGGAAAGAAACCGAATTCCCTATCTGTTCCTAAACACTCGGAATGGTTTTGTTTCTTTGGAGTTTCCGCGGCGGCGGCAATACGTTGTTTTCTTTCGCAGTGGCGTTTAATTACTTCTTTGTCTCGGGCTTCATAAAAAGTGAAATGGAGGGTGGGCTTTGTGCGCATCTTTGGATTTATTTGTGTTCATCCCCGACCGAGTCTGCGCGTCATTTTTCTTTGGCGATATTGCGATGCGTATTTCTTCTGCTTTGTTTCTGGGTTGCGTGAAAGTTTGCTCTTTCTTGTTCAAGAACTATGAAAGCGTTACAGGATATTGTTTTCGCGGGACGTAATTTTTGTATCTGTTACGATAGACAGGTAGTTACTTAATTAACGTCTCACTGGAGCAACGCAAAGGGGTATTGGCGACGGTTCGGGATCCATCTCAAAGGAAAATGTCCGAGAACAACTCGTAATTTTGAACCACGGTCAGATGACGGAGTCAACACCTGAGCTGGCACCCCACTCTCCAAACTTCCACATAACTCCAACGTGAGGACATTTGAAGTCATGGCAAATTTAACGTGCACCAGCCTCCACGTACACGATGGTCTTCGGTTGGATCGAGTTTTCAACTTCCAACCCTCCGGCCGCGATTCTGCATTATGTAACTTATCTATTATAATGCCATCCATTATTCAAAAGGTCATGTTATCTTAAACTATCTTGTGAATTTTAACTATGGTGGTTCTGTTATGCATTGGTTGGCTGGTTTCGGGTTTTATGGCACATGGCCATATTTGGCCAAAATGCACCAAACACAAGACAGGTAACATCAGGTAATAGGCATTCACACCCAAGGAAAGTCTTACTGACTCATAAGAGGAGACCACGGTAGTCCAGTTGAAAGAATAGCGATTAGCAACCGGAGGGTTGCGAGTTCCAGTCAAAGACCATCGTGTACACTGAGGCTGGTGTACGCTAAATCTATCGTGGCCTCAAATGTTCTCACGTTGGTGTGGTGTGGAAGTTTGGAGAGTGGAATGCCAGCTCAGGTGTTGTTCTCGTCATCTGCCAGTGGTTCAAAATTACGAGATGTTTTCCTCGGTTCTTTCCATTTGGGACTGATCCCGGACCGTCGCCAATAGTCTTTTGTGTTGCTCCAGTGCGACGTCAATTCAACTACCTATCGACACAGGATCAGAGAAATACACCCAGGAAGGAATCGAACCTGTCCCGCCTACAAATCGCACCTAGGAACGTGCATTGGGTAGATATGGTTGGAATAAAAGGCCATCGTTGAAAACACGCGTTTGATTTGTCTCTAGTGCCATTTTCTACGAGGGCGAATTGGACAGGACCATATTGATTAAAGTCATCATTGAAAAGGATTTGTCCCTGTGAAAGAAATGAACTAATATAATAATAAATGTTTTACGTTTCGAAAACGCTATGTATATGATTCAACTTGCGTATATTTCAGCTTGCGTATTAGAAAGGCATAAAACAACTATAGCCACATTAAGTATTTTATCTACATCAATTAGGGGCCACGATAGCCCGGTTGGAAGAGTATCTGACTAGCAACCGGGGGGGTTGTGAGTTCGAATCCAGCCAAAGACCGTCGTGTACAAAGGGGGCTGATGCACGTTAAATCTGTCGTGACCTCAAATGTCCTTACGTTGGCGTGGAAGTTTGGAGAGTGGGGTGCCAGCTCAGGTGTGTCCTCGTCATCTGACCGTGGTTCAAAATTACGTGGTGTTCTCGGATCTTTCCCTTTGGGATAGATCCCGGACCATCACCAATAGCCCGTTGTGTTGCTCCAGTGTGACGTTAATTAAAATTACCATTACCTACATCAATAATATTTTTTTGCCAAAAAATCCCAATATAACATTAATGTTTTCAATATACCACTTGACGTTATCCTAGTGCACCGTGATAGCGTTACGTGGTTCAGATTGCAACTCCCCATACATTCAAGGCACAACCCGTTTATAGAGGCCACACATTCGCTCCAGACAAACATCCATGCCTTTCCCTGGATTCGCACCACGTACTTTTCAATCCAGAAGCCAGTACCCGGACCAGAAGACATATTGATCGGCACATGAGTAAATACATTCATCTGCATATATATACAATATATAGATATACTAAGATAATCTGAGCTAATACTTGCAACAAGGTGCGTTGTAATTTTGTATACAATTTAAATGTGCACATCTGAAGTAAAAGTGTTATGTATTTTTATTCGAATTTAATGTAGATAAAACACGGAAGATTAACTTCCAACTATTCACTTTGCAAGTTTGCATTCTTATGAATTCTTTCCCTTTCGAATATGACGAACTTTGTAAACTATATTCAGTTCTCAACAGTTTTTCGATTCTGCTTACGATATACCTGTTTATAATCCTATTCTGATTACGATATACAGGCGTTTTTAATAAAAAATGCACTAGCTCAGTGTGCAACATATTGTATGATAACATAGTTTTGTGTTGATTCAGTTCTTAGGAATCTATACAAAGAGAGATAACTATTTTTATATAGATTTACAAAATCCTATCAAAACTATCATTAGAAATGGTACATGTAGTAAAGTGTTAAACTTATAGATAAGCATAGTAAGTAGTGTAATTGTATTCTACGTTAGATATTTGAATAACCCAATGGTTCTCAAACTTTTTGAAGTCGAGGCACACTTGAAGTCCTACAAAAATCGTAGGCGCACTATACACAAAATGCTAATAAATAAGTTGCAAAAAGCAAAGAAATACAGAAATAACTGGAAATGCTACGTACCTTTATTCATCATTTAATTTCTGCCTATGAGAAACATGAGCCTGACGTGTCTTAGCGATTTCTTCAATGTTGGGGCGTGTATGATAAGCAAACTCATTTCCTCGTTAATAGACTGAAGACGTGATCTCTTTTTGCACTTGATGGGGATGGGAGTGTGAAAAAATCCTAATTCGCATAAATATGATGTTGAAAATTGCAGTAAAATGGTCAAAGCTCTTTTAGATATTGATCTGATTGAAATCCAAAATTTTTCAAGAGACAATTCCTTATATTTAATCTTCAATCCACCATCGGTGAATATTGCAGCCAGTTCTTCTGTTAATGTTAAACCAGCATCATCTGAAATGTCATGAATGGATTTCGAATCCAATCGTAGTGTTCAGGGTTAAGTGATGAAAGATAATAATTTAATTTATCTTCCAAAATTGTCAAATCTTCAATTTATTATAGGAGAAAAATATCATTTATGCTGGTCTTATTTGCCAAAGGAAACATTTCTAAATTACTCACGGCAGCTTTTTTCTTCCAGGTAGCTAGTTTTTTCTGAAATGCTTTCTCTCATTTTGTCAATAGATGTCAATACATTTTCTTCTTTTCCTTGCATGCTAGTATTCAAAATATTGAGGTATTGAAATATATCAGCCAAATACGATAATTCGGTAGTCCAAAATTTGCATCGAAGGAGCTGACAAAAGTGTTTTTGTGTCATTTCTTCAAAAAACTTTAGTAGTTCTTGTCGTAGCTCATGTACCCGATTAAGTACTTTCCCTTTTTAAAGCCACCTCACTTCGGTGTGCAAAAGCAGGCGTCTGTGTTGAGAATCCATATCGATACAAAACTGCTCGAATAAACGTGCCTTTACTGGTCTTGTTTTTATAAAATTTACCATCTCAATTTGATTTAAAATTTGTCTTAAATTGTCTCCCAATATTTTTGCCATCAAGGCTTCTCTATGAAGAAAGCAGTGAGTTATGACTACATTTTCATTTTCCTTTTTTACTAAGGATGTAAGAACTTTAATGAAGCCTACCATTGATGGAGCTCCATCTGTACAAATGCCAACACACGACTTCCATGATATCGACCATTTGTACAGGTAATTATCCAAAAGGTTGAAAACGTCAACACCCTTTGCAGTCACACTTAATTCCTTGCAAAAAAGAAACTGATTTACAATTGTATCTTCATCAATAAAACGAATAAATGCTAAGAGTTGCGCTTTGTTGGCATTGTCTGTTGACTCATCTATTTATAATGCAAAATATGGACACTGAAGGTTATTACTGCAAACATTTTTCTCGATATTAGAGGGCATATCTAAAATACGTCTGTGGACTGTATCGTTGGACAGAGGGATCTTACTTATTTCTTTTGCTGCTTCATTTCCCAGCAATGTTTTCACAATCTTTTGACACGCTGGCAGAATGAGTGACTCGCCTATAATATGACCTTTCATGTTTTGTGCTATTTGTTCAGAATCCTCGTAAGAAGCAATTTGAGCTTTTTCAGAAACCGTCATTACACTTTTGAAAGAGTGTGCTGCTTTTGTTTGCTGTTCTAACTATCTTTTAAAATAACTTATAGCTTTGCCTTGTGAATGAGAGTGCTGGTTTTAAAATGCTTGCTCAGTTTACTTAGAAACCAATGATTCATTTGACATTTTAAATCCACATACGAAACATAGCGGCAAAGGATCATCAACGTTTCCAGTCCAATAGAAACCAAAGTCTAAATAACTTTCGTCGTATTTGCCAGTAGGCCGCGCTTTGAGTCGCTTGCTGGAACTGTTTCCTACACTTAAGCTGTGCTCACGTCCGGAATCACATTCATCATTGCTACATTTTGTTTTTATAAATCTATCCATTTTGTATGGGTGTATTTACTGTATTATTATAAACTGTGAGCCGAAAATATGTCACGAAAACACGTTGCACTATTAATCACACTTCCACTTGCACAACCTATTACCACTAACGCGGCTGGCTACACTGTAGAGGAGTGCAGCCGCTAAGCGCCAGCTTGAGAAGCTGCGCTTGCGTATGCATCAGTACAAACCCACTTGAACAAGTTTACTACATGTATGAAACCTTCTGCTACTGTTCTTTGCTTTCACTGCATATTTCCCCCGCTCTTAACAGAATAATAATGATCTGCCACAAAGAACATTTTAATGCTGAAATGAAGATATAATTATAATGTAATGCATTTAACTATATAACTAAAAATCATTTTAATAATAACCCCACACATGTCTATCTGGGATTTCATAGGGCGTACCTAGGCATGTCATCGGGCACACCCTTTGAGAACCACTGGAATAACCTAATGTGTCAATCGTAGATTAAAATGTAAACACTGAATTTTCTCTTGAATTTTGCATGATCTTGGAAGATTTGACATGTAGAGTCGAAACATGAATCAAATTGAACATAAAGAGATAATGGTTTACTATATAATATTTTAGTGGTTCGTACGTTTTCTAAAATTTATGCAAAACGTATTTTTATGGACTTTTTGTACACCATAAAACAACCATCCTTATGGAATGTGAACTAATACTATGAAAGAAATGTTTTAGGAATACAGAACATTATTATTAGTTGTCCCAATTCCCCCAATAAATTAGTTAAATTAATAACCCACTTCCTAGATAACAGATTCCAATCTTTCCCTTCGGGGGTTGATCCCGGCCCGTCGTCAATAGCCCGTTGTGTTGCTTCAGTGCGATGTTAATTAAATACCTACCTAGATAACAGATAGCAATCTGATGTTTTTCATGTCTGCTCCTAGTATATTTATGCGATGAAACTGCTTGATACATTGATATTTCATTGTTTGTACAACCTGATATGACAATAAAATAGTCTTTCTTTGTGGTTGGTTATAAATAAAACTTTTTAATATTACATATATTATTTCATTTATATTATCATTTTTATTATTTTTAATTATTTTTAATAATAATATTACTATTTATTATTATTTTTATTATATTATTTTTAATATTACATATATCATTCATGCAGACAACTTTATTAACTAGAATAGAAATTGTTTTCAAAAACATTATACCACAAATTACAAGTTGTTTTAAGTTCTAATAGGATAAATAGGATTCGAGATTATTTTCCATATGAAATAAAACGCAGAATATTATGAGGCTTTATTATAAAAGCCAAAAGAAAAACTTTCTGCTATTGATTACGAATTCCGATTTATCCCAATACCAAATAAAATATCTAAAAAAGTCAGCTTAATGACTGTTGTAAATGTAATTCATAGTTCGACTGATGCATAGAATAACTCCAGCCATAAACTTATTTGCGGTACAATCAATACTTGGCGACAAACGACGCTTTCAATTAACCGAAATACGTGTCCTTCATATTTCCTCACCTTGTCTTTTTATTAAATAAGTCATCTAGTTATTTTATTTCCTTTCATTGTTTTATCTTACAACTGCGACTGCATGTTGTTCGGTTTCTTGTTCGGTTCTTTTGTCTTTTATTTGGCTTTTGCGGGAAACAAAAAGAAATGGCGAGGCGTAGCCTGAATTCTTCGCTCGCCTCTATTTTTTTTTCTTTACTCGTGCCATTCTTTCCTTACCTCGAGTGGAACAAATAGACCTTTTTTCTCCTCCCACCAAGGTTTCTAATTACTTCTTCAGTCCTGTGCCGGTGTTCGCTTTCTCTCAGATTTGTTTTCTATCCGGAATTCGTCTGGCGGGAACTCGGGCGACGTGCCGGAATTACTTGATTCGCCAGAGAATTTGACTCGGCCAGATATCGTTTACAGAGATAATCAAGGGATGGTGGTTTCGGTTTTTATATTCGATCGGAGACCAGGACAAAAAAATGCCGGCCTTACCACTGTTGGTGCATCGGAGCTGTTTTTGTAGTCTTCATTGGAAGTCATGCTTGTAACAAAGGCGGAAGAAATCTCCAAAGAATTTCATTGGTATGTTCAATAAGTCTTCCATGAGAGGCTTTTTTGTCAAGTATAGATGGCGGTAGTGTTTCTGCGTGTAACGTGTATCTTGTTCGTTTTCCGAATTTGGCGTCGCTTGAATTGCTTTTTGAATACGATTTCAGCCTATAGCCAATAAAAATTCTAAAGCTTTAATTGCGAATTGAAAAGTGATAGTTGATTGGTTTACGTCAAACTAAACGCCAAACGCATCCAACACAGCGATAAACTATATTTAAGGTAACACCGATATGTATCATACGGGTGGTGGTAGTGAAAGTAAAATCTTCGCTTCCCGTCTAGTTTGCTTATATTGGAAATCCCTCCCATAAATTAAGATAAGATGATACATAAAATGAAGGAAATAGTTCTCAAATATCGCTTACAGAAATACTCAAGTGATGGTGGCTTCGGCTTTTATATTCGATCAGAGACCGAGACAAAAATATATTCTGGCCTTACCACTGTTTGCACATGGGAGCTGTTTCTGTAGTCACATTGGAAGTCATGTTTGTAACAAAAGCGGAAGAAATCTCCAAAGAACTTCACTGGTGTGTTCAATAAGTCTTCTATGAAAGACTTTTTCTGTTGATAAATATAGAAGGTAGTTCTGAAGGAACGGGATTCCAAATGTGGTGCCATTTGAATTGTTTTTCGAATATGATTTCAGCCCGCGGCCAAAAAATTTCCAAAGAATAAATTATTTATTGATAAACGATAGTTGATTGATTAACGCCAATTAAACTATACGGCAAGCGTAGCCAATATAGATTGATTGAATTTTTATGACGCAAGGGGCAGGTGTGGCTAAGCTTCGCCAAACTATCGGTAATTAAATAAATTTTATCATGGTAGGTAGGTATTTTAATCTACGTCGCACCGGAGCAGCACAACGGGCTATTAGCGACGGTCCGGGATCAAACCCCGAAGGGAAAGATCAGAAATTTTATCATGATTTATCTGTGAATTTAAAACTAATCATCAAAATTTAACTGAGATAAAATGGTACAAAAACACATTACAAAATTAAATTAAATTATAAAAATCTGATGTCTGCTATACTTAAAAACAAATTTGGTTGAGGAGGTTCACTTTATAAATCAGTAACACTAGGATTAGTAGCACCAAAGTGGTTCAGTCTAATAGTATTCAAATAAGGACATTCACTTAAAATGTGTCACAGCCAACACAGCGATAAACTGTAATTACGGTAACACCGATATGTATCATGCCGGGCAGTAATGAAAGTAAAATCTTCTCTTTCCGTTTGGTTTGTTTACACTGAAAATTCCCTCTCAAAAGCTATGCTGACATACAAAGATGAAGTTCTTACTTCGTCTAAATAGTTCTAAAATATTAATGACTTCAGAGTAAAATGTGTTTCAATATATCATCTAAATTGCTTTCAGTAAAAAAAGACATAAGTAAAGCTATGTAATTATCTTTACAAATATTTTATGCCATTGAATAATAACGCAGTTTATTTTGTTGTAGGAACGGTTTTCAAAATTTATGGTAGCGATTTTAAAGAAAGTTATCGTAATGTTTTAATCTCAATAAGTGTTCTCTGTTTTTAATCTGTTTCAATTTTCATTCTTATTTTCTTATGAGAGGTTATTATGAGACTCATATATATAAATACTTGCATTCATTTCTTGTCAGCAATTGTTATGCAGTGAAACAAAACAGCTGGATGCTCGACTTCCTAAGTGAATAGATATTTATTTCGCGTACTTTAATTTGCATTTGTGTAATAACTCAATCGAGGGAAAGTGTTTTCTCTGTAATATTCAATGTCTCAAATACAGAGACATCGCAATGGACAAGCATACAATTCAATACGAACAACGTAAAAATTCGGAGGCAACTGCTTCACTGCATATTTAAAAAAGGTTGCCACAGACAAATGAAATCATAATAGTACGTATACGGAACACTGGTAATATAAACACAAGTAATATGGAATACTCTCCATAAAATTTAGGGGAGAACGAAGGGTTCAGGCCTCTAGAAATTGGCACCCGTGTATAGCTATGCTTGTCATCTCTAGCATGGTTTAAGATTTTGAATAATTACGAAAACCAGCTCAATCGTGATTACAGTCACTACATTCGAAATTTTACTAGTCGTGAATCCCAGGTTTATGACTTCTAGATACATTGACAAGTTGCATTGTACAGTGCACAATGGTTAACATTTACGTGAGTTTGGTCCTCGCATGTGCCAATGTTGGGCTGGTCACCGGATGTTTCCTGGCTTCTTCAAGTTGGTAATGTAGACCATTGTACCTGATATAGCTCAAGTGGCACTGTACATTGTACAGTGCCACTTGATATGTAGCATGATCTCATATGTAAAGCCTCAGCTTTTATGACGCGTCAAACATTCATAGTCTGAACGAACTAAAAAACAAATGCTATTTCCGCGTTTAAAAGCACAAATTATGTTTAGAGTTAAAAACCACCCCAGGGGCTGAGTAGAATGCTCATTTGGAGAGCTACAGACGGAACTAGTTACACGAATCAGTTTGCAGACAAAATCTGGACTCGTCACTAAACATGACATTGTTCCACTGTTGTCGACTCCACTGCCGATGTTCCAACGTCCATTGTAAACGCTCGCGTTTCTGTGCAGACGTCAGGGGGGTGCAAACTGCTGGTCGTCTGGCATAGAAACCAACGTGTCTGAGTCTCCTGTAAACTGTTTGTCTCGAAACTATGCCTCCTGTGGCGGCTGTCAGGGCTGAACACAGTTGTCTTTCAGAACGGTTCCTCGGACGTCGCTCAGTTATCGCCAAATATCGGTCTTGCCGAGCGGTTGTTACCTTTAGTCAACCTGGCACTGGTCGTCGGGTAACATCTCCAGTGGTTTGACATCTCTGCCACAGTCTGAAGATCACACACTGAGGCACATTCAGAATTCGAGACGCTTCGGTTTGGGATAGAACGGATTTCAACATTCGAATAATTCGTCTCTTCACAAACATGTCCAGTTGGCATCTTTGTGACATCTTTCGTCCTTATTGATTGTGAACAACGCTCCATCCTACAGGAATTGCGAAATTTCTGTCTAAACTGCATGCCGCTCGAGGCAGTTTTAAACTCTTTCCGACGTGCGCAGGTGCTTTGAGCATGTCGACGTCGGCTGAACTGCTTTGCATATGCATTCTCTACAAGTGATTTTGAACCATTGTATCCCATTTACTACGTTTTTTTCGGATTTTACGAATTATGCTTTTGGTCATGAGTGTACTATGACTATGAACTGGAGAGTATGCTTATGTTAGTTGAAAATGGATGCATTTAGCGATAGATAGATAGCCAAAGAAGAAATCAAATGACGACGTGTGGATTATTAAAGAAATAGGTTGTCAATTATATGTGAATTATAAAGATATACGGTTTAAACTGCAAATTTTCAACCTTAAATGTAATTAGTACGTGCTGCTTCACAAGGTAATATAGTCTTAAAACAAATAATACAAAAATACCCACTAATATTGATTTCGTAGGTAGATTCTAAGATTTTGTGTACCTAAATAAAGTATTTAGTACACAACTTGGTAGCTGAATTTCTTAATAAACTGTCTGGAAAAATAATTGAGCTTAATGCACTTAATTTTGTTGAAGCTAACATACAAACATATATTTATGTTTAATAATATTAAGAAATATTTATTGTAAAAATGTTATGCCTTATACTTTGATACCTTGTAATATACGCTATAAGTAATAAGTGGATAAGTGTGCACTATATAAACAAACCATACTATATTTCTTCGAGAAATACTCTTGTGTGTAATTTTTTTTAATAAGTAAGATAATAAAATGAAAAGGCTGTGACAAAAATTCCATCTTATTTTTATTACATTAGATAAGGGAAATGTATGCACAAAACAAATTAAAGTACTTAATGCAGATGCAGTTTGCTTATGAAACATTTTATTATATGACTTGATTCATACTTATAATAATGCATTACAATCCAAGTAAAAATATTTGAATTTGTATGAGGAAAAATGTGTCTAGACAGAGCATTTTTTCCATTCTTTGAGCATATATTGCTTAAGATTCAGTTTCGTCCTTACCTGAATGCAGTTAAGGAAACTACATTATATTTTCTGCCAGCATAACACAATTTTCTCGTATCATTTTTCACCTGAGAGTCTAGACCTTTTTGCTTAGTGTTAAGGTGATGCATGAAAAATCTCTTTTGATTTTAATATATCAAATAACTAACTGTACTTGGTATTTCTAAATTGAATATTGCACAACTGGAGTAACTGCTGTTGTGTTGTCTTTAATGTATGTAAATTCATAGATGTATAGACTGGTATAGTTATAATTTTCAAATTGGATCAAAGTATAAACTTAAATTTAATGAAACATTTTATTAGTTTGTTGTTTCGGTTTTTGTTGCACTTGGCTAATTATATTTTAATTTACGGTACGACTTATTTCTCAGCATTTATCAAGGCAAACTGATATATTCAGCGACATAAATATAGACTTCAATGGAAAATATCTAGACTAATTGTATTTGAAGATGTTAGAAGTATATTTGAATTCGTATAAAAACATGTGTATTCATTGTAAATTAATTTCAGGCAGTTAATTTTCAGTCAATGGAATCAAATATGTGTAGCACTGCTCTGAAATTCGAAATTTTTTAGTTTGTTTTACAGAGGTTGTTGTTGGCATGAGAATAATTTGCTGAGAAGATACACTTCTATTCCTTCATTTGTCACTTTCTAGTATTAGTTTATAAGCAATTACATAATTATTAATTATTGGGTTGATGCAAAAGTTTGTCCCGTTTCTTGACAAAAATTGAAGAAAATTTTTATTTACTATTAAAAATTACATTTAATCAATGTAGTATGAGCCTTTCTGTTCGATGACCTTTCTTCCATGATCCTTTCTTCGATGATTTTGTTCGATGACCATCTCTCCGGTAGCTGCATAATCCCGAGCTCATAGAAGTTCTGAGGTTTCTGACTAAAGAACTGATCCAGGTGACGAAACTTTCTGAACCACTTTATGGCACGTTAAACGCTCACCACACACAACACATATCTTTTGCGTCTGCGAAGCATTCTTGCTTTTTCGGAAATAAAAAAGCATATATCGAAAATGCTCCTTATTTTCAGCCATTTTAATGCTTAACAAAATTTAAAAACAACCCAATAACAATTTTTTCCCAAGTACTCGGTGAATTCCTTTTTCAAACATCAAAACTTTACACGTATGAAGTAGATAACACTTCGGTTTTGCGATACAATGCCATCCAGCGACAAAAACGGGACAAACTTTTGCACCAAACCAAGTTAGATTAAAAAGGCATAGTGTTCCTGATTATAAAATGATTGAAGTATTTAACCCTTCTGGTGGATATCTCGATGGGGTACGTATCTGTCATTAGTAAAAATTACCAGATTTTGATGAACTCGATATCTCGACAAAATGAGAAATTATATTTTATTGGAAATTTGAATTAACATAAGTAAAAGTAAACGAAATGATTTTATATTTTTGGATAAATTTACTTCATTTAGAAGTATGAAATTCACATTTATATATATGAACGCTATATTCACTATAAATGGATTGTAATAAATATGAAAGTGAGGTATGACACTTTGCTTTCAACGAATAAAAGCAATTAAGAAAGTTTGTCGTAGATGTTATGCGCGGGTCTGATAGTATTTCATAAGACAAGTCATCTTAAGCCCACATGTCCCAATTCCCCAACAGCATTTGAGATAACTCTCGTGCCAAACAATCCAGGCAACTATTTGACGTTAAAATAAGTGCCTGGACAATCTTTTGTTGTTACCAAGCTCCCGGAAAACTAATAAGCAGAAGATTCTAAAGTTCCATTAGACTCATGCGAGCTTTCAGGGTCTGTGTGAGAGGAGTGAGTACAGATTCCATTAAAAGCAGAAGGGAAAGCTGTCATCGGCAGACGATGGCCCTGCGAGAATAATTTCCTCATCGTCCAACAGTGGTCTCTAAGAGTTAATCATTTCATTAACATGTGACATAAACGCTTGTGGTGTAGTTGGCGATGAATGCCCCCTTTTCCGTTCCTTTTTTAAACATTCTCTTGGACCGCTGTACATTCATTCACAGGTGGTATTGTCAAATATACTTGTTTCTGGTGAATTAAACACTATATGCGAGTTGAGCTTGTTCGGGTATTGGTGTTTAGTTCACTTGAGTTGAAGGTTAATGGTTTTCTTGTCAGTGAGTCGAACAAAACTTTAGGGTGAGTTAGTGACATTTTAATGGTTTTATCGATTCCTCCTTGGGTTAATGGGACTTATTTTGATTCAATTTTCTTGAGTGGAAGAGGGCCGCGGTAGCCCGGTTGGAAGAGTAGCCGATTAGCAACCGGAGGGGTGCGAGTTCAAAACTCTATTCAACCAAAGACTGTCGTGCAGTGGGAATTAAATCTGCCGTGGCCTCAAATGTCCTCATGTTGGTGTAGTGTGGAAGTTTGGAGAGTGGGGTGTCAGTTCAGGTGTTGTTCTCGTCATCTGACCGCGATTCTAAATTACGAGGTGTCCTCGGATCTTTCCCTTCGGGATTCATCCCGAACCATCGCCAACAGCACGTTGTGTTGCTCCAGTCTGACATTAATTCAACTATTTACCTGCCTTGAGTCGAAGAGCTCGAGCAGCATAATGATGAGCCACACTTTTCCAATTTTTCAGGAGAGCAGTTTTAGCTTCAAAAATTTCAAAATTATCAATTGGAGGCCACCACGGCCCCCGATAATTTATGGTAGATTGATCATGGTTTCAAAAGAAAACATTCTTGATTCTATTCGCGGTTCGTGAAAATAATGCAAATTTGGAGTAATAAATATCGCCAAAGTAATTTTGTATACCTCTATCATAGGTAAGTAGTTGAATTAGCTTCGCACTGTTGCAATACAGAGGGCTATTGGCGACTGTTGGGGATCAATCCCGATGGGAAAGATCCGAGGCACCTCGTAATTTTGAACCAGCCCACTCTCCAAGCTTTCACAACATGCCAGCGTGAGGACATTTGAGGCTACGGCTGGTCTAACGTGTACCAGTCCCGATGTACACGACGGTCTTTGGATGGAGTTTCGAACTTTCAGCCCTCCTGTTACTAATCCACTACTCTTCCAACCGGGCTACCGAGGCTCCCAATATTTTTAGGAGAGCAGTTTTCAATTTTTAAAAAATTCCAAAATTATCAACTGGGCTAACCTGGCCCCCGACCCTTTTTGAGATTTCGGTAGATAAGTCATTGTTGCAAAGGAAAACATTCTCGAATCTATTCGCGATTTGTGAAGATCATGCAAATTGAGAGTAAAAAATGCAACCAAAATAATTTTGTATATTCTAGTATAGGAATTTAGTTAACGTATCAAGCAATTAAAACCAATAATTGATTTATTAATGACTATGATTAATTTTTCGATCTGATTTATTTTAATCATGATTGAAATTTTAGTTAATCAATCCATTGAAAAAATTAGCTGATTATGCAGAACACAGACTGGAACCCGTCGTTTATCCTGCTACCTGAGGCCTGGAGTGTATATATCTTGGCTCTGTTCTTATGGGTCATATCAATGTACCGCTATCTTTACTTATGATATCCATAAATGAACCAAGTATTGAGTCGTGGAGTGAATTTGTTTGGGCTCTGTTCTCACATATTGGTCATATCAATATGCCGTTATTTTTACTTATGATATCCTTAAATAAACTTCCTGGTACTTAGGTCTGGAGTGTATATGTATGGCTGTGTTCTCATATGAGTCATATCAATGTGCCGCCTAACTTTACTTATGATATCCCTAAATAAACTATTTTCACTGCATCAGATAATCCCTCCAGGCACCATCTGCAAAGATGCATAGACTAGCAGAATTCAGCGACCCGCGGCTTTTCAGTAGGCTGATCGATTGAAGCCGATTGCAATTACAGAGATTAAACATAAAACACTAAAACAACCGCATCCAGCAGAGACAGATGGAGAAACGCCGATAATTATCTGACTTATGTACGCTCAACTACGGACTACTGATGGCTCTGATCATTTGATCAATCAAATAATTAGCTTTCGGGAGAACGACATTTAATGAAATTGCGCTCTCTCTGCCTCAGGTGCTGATGATTGCAGTAAATGCTCTGATGGTATGCATAGAGCTCTGCTTGACAATGTTTGAATTGATTTACGGGTTTAGGCGATTATGCTCTGGAACAGTCTATTACACACGCTTAAGTTAACAAAAACAAAGGAGTTGAATTGCATATTATTTGGGCTTAGAGATGTTGCTAGTCCAATGTTTTAATGCTGAGGCTTTCTTTATCATATGTCAATGGAGTCGCCGTGGTTCAGTAAGAGTGCCCACAGCGCTAGCAAACTGCGAGTTGTGGCGCAGGTTCGATTCCTTCCTGAGTGTATTTCTATTTTCTGTGTCAGTAAAACTTTCCTCGTGTGTGCATGTCCATAACTTGACGTTATCTGTCTTGTGTTTGGTGCAGCTCGGTCAAACATGGCCTTTTCGCCATAAAAAATTGGTAGGTTGTGTTGATGACGCAAACCGTAGTTTTGACGTGAATACTTGGGCCTGATGTTGGATTGTGGAATAAATGAAGTAAACGTTGTTGTTTGGTCAATGGTAGCACAGCTTTATTCTTACCACTAGTAGGGTTAAGCAATTCACTTGCTATGGCTTACTTTAGCTCTTGACGATTTTGATACATTACACTCGCATTTATTTGTTTCGCTAAATCTAAGGAAGTTTGAACTATTGTTTATTGTTAATATTCAAGCAGTTTGATTAATGGTGAAGCATAATTTTATTGATTAAAGGCCTGTGATTATAGCGTAGTTCGGTAATTTTTGAATGACACCACTTGCGCACAGTCCCCACTCTACGCAATCAAAAGTTACACAGGCCCAAAGCTCGCCCAGCACCGTAGAATTTCGACATATTGCTGCCCACTGAGCCTCCCCGCCCTCAATGTTCCTGCGCACTCGGTTCGAATGTCAGATCAGATACTGACATCCTTTGTCTACATGCCACTATCCATGCCACATGCCATCTTCTGGATGTTTCGTTTAGAGTTCTGATATCACAAGACAAAACAGTTGTAACACTTTTTTATAACCCTCAACTTTTCATGCATGTCTCCCAATACTGTTCCTATTTTAAAGACGTATTCACGTCGAAAATCCAACTAACCTATACCAACTTCAGTACTCTCTTATTATTAGTTACACTAAAAGTATACTATAAGTGCGCGAATGTAGGAAGGATAAGCAACATATTTTAAATGTATGAACATTTTAAGTTATCGGCTTACAACTAAAGTGTAAGTTCCACGTTAAATATAATCACTGTCACATTTTACATTTTAATATACTCAGTATTTAGAAGAAAACTAGCTGATTAGTTTTTGTACTGAACATAAATTATAAGTTTTGGCTCTGTGCACTTCGCTTTTGAATGAAACATTGTTATTTTCCATAAAGTATTGATACGATTCTACAGAAGCTACACAATCATCAGATGTTCTGAAATGGGATAAGAGGCGTCAGAAACGGAATTGTTATCACAATTTGGAAAGAATCTAGTACAGAAATAAACAATACTTTGATTCAGATAACGGATAATATATGAGATTGAATATTTCGAGTCTTATGGAAGCTATCAGATTATAGTAATTACATTCCTTCTCTGGATGTTTCAATTAGACTATTCAAGCAGTTTGATTAATGTTGAAGCATAATTTTGTGTGTAGGCATCTGATAGGCTTCAACATAATTAAGATAAATTATAATTACATAAAATAATTATAATTTCTGCTTCTGTGCACTTCACTTGTAAACGAAATATTGTTATTTCATCAATAAAGCATTGTGTAACTTTTGTAAAATTATATCAATTGTCCACATATTTAAAATATTCTCTGAAACCGAATATGGTTCATATGAAACGGAATTGTAAACGTAAGTTGGAAAGCATCCAACGCAGAAATAAAAATATTACACTTGGGTACCGGTTGCACATAACACAATGAATTGAATATTTTAATATTCATAAGCTAGCAGGACTTACTTTCCTTCACTGCATGATTCAATTAGCATGCTTGTGTCTTAGCCATCTGATATGCTTTAATATAATTGAGATAATAATAGCTTTAAGCCATAGCGCAATATATAATTACTGTGTATTATAATCTAATGGAATTAGAAGACCTGGAAAGCATCTTGAAATCACCCCTCTCTCTCTCTCAGTTATAGAACAGAATTCTCTACTGTTCAATCGCTTTGAGAAAGTCTATTAACATTTATCTAAACAAAATCGAATGTTTGATCGTAGGAGAACAGTGAATAGTGATTATTATTTAGACTGAGTATGGGTTTAACCCACCAAGTGGTTTCGACGAGATATCTCGTCCATGAAGATATATCCAATTTTTACAATGATGAAGCATATCGTCATCAAGATACTGTCGAATTTTTATGAGATCAAGAATTGGTCAGTTTTCTTCTAATGACGAGATGTATCGTTTTTAATCCTCGTACAAGATCTGGTCAGTTTTGCTAATGACGAGATATCTCGTTGTGACAACAATTAGAAGGGTTGAGAGCAAATTAAAATTCAAACGAAACTTAACCTTATTGAAAGAGGGAAAGATTATTTTTCTTTTCATACTGTATTATAATGATATATTATTTACTGTATACTGAGAATAGAAATAAGTTATTTTATGGTAACTAATCATTTAGCAAGAATGGGAATGGTAAGGGTACGTATTCATTGAAGTAATATATAGGGGTTGCACATATAGTAGCTTACCGCACGCACTGATATTATATTCATCGACTTCTAAGTTTTCCCTCAAGTTTGAGAAATTTGTTACGGCATTCTCAGATAACATGTATGAAATAATACTAACCTTTAGATTGCATAAACCAGAATTAATAGGGTAAAAAATGTTTGTTTTTGCAATAACTAAAGCCAACAAGCTTTCACCTATGCATTTTTTTAACTTCATCAATTCCCAGTAGGCTTCACAAGGCATTTGGGTGTTCTTACTTCATGACTTACAGAATATTGATATCATTTGGGGTACTTCGGTGCAGGCACTTGGCACAGGATTAATCTCGGATTGCGTTATTCTTAATTTATGTACATGTGTATATTTTAGAAATATCTTCAGAATTGAAAGGAATATTAATCGATATTGTCTTCCCCTTTCAGAAACCAAACCGCAGTCTGTCAGAAGGGATACTTGAAGATTTCGGAATGGTCCGAGAGTTCCAAGGACTTCGACGACGATGTTCCATTTACCTTGCGCTCTCCAGGTCACTATTCATCTGTGTTCCCTAAGGCTCTCGAAGAACCGAGCACGCGTTACATTCCGAACTTCGGTGAGTTCTGTGGTTCCATGATCGAACGGAGCGTCACTTTCTTCTCGCAAAGCAGCAACGTCAGTGTGACAGCCGTCGTGCCAAGCAGGGCTTCGATCCCTTCCACGTCTTTCGGACTGTACCTCACATACAGGTAAGTTATAAGGAGTTTGCATTGCTAAGATATATATATATATATATATATATATATATAATATAAATCACGAAAATTGACCAGAATATCGATATTATACTGCTTCAAAATATTTTCCAATTCCTTAGCTTTCAAACGATACCAAGATCTTGTAAATATTTGAAATATTTTTATAGTTACAATCGTTGTTTGTTAGGTACTGCAACATGTACAAAAATGTTTCTAAAACTTTAATCGAAATTTCTGAAGAATGTTTTTGCAATATGATGCTTTGCTCAAACGGTTATAATTCAACAATGAATTGATCTATTATAATTCTTTTGTATCATAATCTATGTAATTCAGTGAATGTTTTGGCCCTGAATCAGAGTTATTAGTTAAGAAATGATTTTTTAAAACATTTTTAAAGGTTAAATTCCTGAAGAAAATCTTGATTTTTTATGCTTCCTTGGTGAAAAATATTACAAGAAACCTATTCCCTCTTTATCAACTGGATTGGGGTAGTACAGGAATTGTCTTTCCGAAAAAATAGAATTTGAGACATCACTCACTGTTCAAAAAACATGCTAATTATCTCATTATATCCAAATGAAATGATTAAGGATTAGCTTTATCTCATCTCTTCACACTGAAATTATTTTAAGCATTAGCTAATGACTTATTGTCAAAAAACTGGATTTTTAAAGTAAAAAAATCTTGTATAAATACACCTTCCCTGTGGGCGTCACCAGATTTCCGAGAAATGTAGTAATGCCTTTACCTCAAAAATTCAAAAACAAGCCTGATGGCACTTCTGATAAGCACTAGATGACGCCCGCAACAATTCGCAGGCACTTCGATGGATGGACCACGGTGAACAGTTGAATTGCCAATGCGATGCAATCACATCCAATAATAGTCAGAAACCTGTGATAACAGGCACGGTGTTTATTCTTTCACGGCTTCCCTCTTTGTTACAACTCAGCCTTCTTTTCACCCGGCACCTCACATTCGGTTGCTAAAGGCAACATAGGTTGCAATCATCCATTGCATGACCACCCATACGGAAATACAACCATGATCTTAATATAACCCTCCCGCAATTACAATTAGTAAACTAGTGGTAACAGGGCTGCCACAGTCGACTAAAAGGCGACTCTTCGCTACTATTTTCAAAATTTTGGCGACTTCAAAACTTTCGATTTTTTGCAAAGTTCCTCAAAGGTCAACGAAAATTTAGTCTCTCTTTTTTAACTAATAGCGGAAGGACTACATTTTCGGACTTTTCTCTAGGAAGAAAATTTTTCAAGGGACGCTCATTTCGAAGTCTTGGTGCCAAAGCCTTGGCAACCATAAAAAAAGATGAAAATCTATGGTTGCTAGATTTTCATGAAAACTTTATTAAGAAAATATGTTGTTTTTGAATTTTAAAATTAAAATTTTTGTTGGCGAGATCTTTGTATTTGAGCAGTTATAATTGCTACTAAAATAGGATTTAAGAGACTTTTTTACTACTATTTAAAAACATTGTGCTACTATGTTTTTATATCAGAGCAAGTGTATATATATCAGAGCAAGAGTGGCCTAACCCATAAAAACCCGAAAATGCCAAAATAATTATTTTTGGCACCTACAGTGCAAAAATAATTATTCTCCTGGCATTCAATGCTTTTGCAATATAGATTTAGCCCTCCTCAAATCATATTGTGGATAAATAAAAATATATAAAAAATAGTGCTAAGAAAATAGCATTTATCTCCATTGGGTATGTTGGTGGGTTGGGTCACTCTTGCTGTGATAGCTTCATTTTAAAAGTGCTTTGGCTGTTTCAGCCCTGTCGTAGCTTCAATTGAATCAGCCGCAGCCAAATTCTGATTGGAATATTGCGGTGTGAACTTAGCTACCACTACCAAAATTAATTTGCCATACAGTAGTGTATATATAGCAGTATAACCATTCTCCACCACGAAGTCCGCCCGCCCATTGAACCACCGAAATGAAGCACCTTCTATAGTGAATAGTGCTTGGGAGGGTGATCACTTGCATGCTGTCTCGACTCGAGGGTGCATCCAAAATTTTGGCTCCGCTGAATAATTAACCTAATCTAGCCCCTTCCACCTATATTTTTATTAAAATTTTCTCATGTATGCAACTTCTTTTTCTGATTTTCCCCTTTTTATGATGAGGAGATGAGTTGCTTCGCAGCGGGTGCTCCGTAAGTGATATGTCCAGTCGAGTCAGTATCCTCACCACGAAAGTACTTTTTGAAAAACAAAGTTGTACTGTCTTTCCACGCCTTGATAAAGACTAACCTTGTCTATTGGTTGAAAGAATCAAGGAAAATATTATATTTTATGATTGTTCAAACCAGTTAGAAAAAATTCATACTTGTTGCAGAACAGATATATACGCGCGAACCCCTCAAATTGTTAAAATTGTTACAAATATCATATTGTGAATGCGTAAATGCATCCGTGTTCCCCAAAGATTGCAGCCAAAACTCTTTCTAAAATGTTTGTTTGTTATAGGGCAAACAAGACAGTTATTGACACCCTTAAGGCAATATTTATACTATAAATTCATGGAAAAAATAGTAAAAATAGTCTAATCAAGTTGAAATTCATTGTAACTTTTCCTGAATTACTCTACTTTAAGCTTAATAAAGGGTTTCATACAAAAAATTATCCCTGGAAGGTATTTTGCAATATATTGAGAATAAATAGTGCAAAATCAGCCTGATGAAAATTAGAAATATAAGTCTGTTTCATGGTATAGGTCTATTCACGTTAGTTATTACATCTTAAAATGAGTGATTAAGAACACAAATTTATATAGCGTTTAAAATAAAAATTAGTTTAATGAAGAAAATATTCAGATTAATAAGATTTTGCAAAACTTTGATAATAAATGTTTAGTTATGTTTATCAATACAGAACATTAGACTTGTTGATACTATAAATAATTTATTTTAAGTTAGGCAATATTTAGTTATCAAAAAGCATTTCTATTAGTAGTAACCAAAATATGTGCTTCTGTTTTTCAGAATATATAAATTTCCACCACCAAATTAAAACATCAGTTATTTACATATGGGTTATTAATATTTCATACATACTCATTTGTAAACAGAGATTCTGAATAACATTAAGAAAAACTATCACTTTTTGAGAAGGGGATTACTTAAAAAATAATATTTGTTATAAACATCAATACCGTACAATATTTCAATTAAAGATAAAGAAAAAGATCACTGCGTTTACATTCAAGTCTTGTTTTTATTTTTGCCATGCTGTTATTATGTACCAAAATTATGGCTAAAGCTGGCTATTAGGGAAGAGCATGCCTATGTTGCGCCTATTTGAGTGTAGGGTTCTGCATATGCAGAGAGGGTATACACATAGAGAGTAAACTGATATCATTTGCAAGAGTGACAGCTCGAATAATTCGCTGTTAATTTATGTTATAGCGTGTTCAATTATGTCGAGTATCGCTACGTTAAACGTTATTATTCTTGAAATTACGTGTATTCAATTGTCTGTAGTCAAACATTTTTGCTCCTGATTAAGTTCTATTCTACAAATAACTCCAATTTATTGTTATCTATTCTACAAATAACTCCAATTTATTATTATCTATTCTACAAATAACTCCAATTTCAATGAGCCACCGACACACACTACCGGCATTAAAAGCATTCTATTGAAAGACCCCGCTTCTAATATCTTCAAATCTCTTCGCTTCACAAGATTTCCGAGTAGTCTAGTATTGCTTTTATTCAACAACACACATAATGACTAAATAACAGCATCGATTGGTTGAAATAATAGAAAATTTCTATTGTTCGAGATTTCGAAGTGGATATATGCGTGGTAATGGTAATTAATTAACTTCGCACTGGAGCAACTCATCTGACCATGGCTCAAAATTACGTGGTATTGTCCTCGGATTTGATCCCGGACCGTCGCCAATAGCCCATTGTGTTGCTCCAGTTCGACGTTAATTAAAATACCTACCTACATGAAGCAACTCAACTGGCTATTGGCGACGGTTCGGGATCAATCCCCAAGGGACCACGTAATTTTGAACCACATGCTGATGACGAGGTCAACACCACGTAATTTTGAACCACGGTTGGTTGACGAGGTCAACACTTGAGCTGGCACTCCACTCTCAAAGCTTCAACACTAAGCCAACGTGAGGATATTTGAGGCCATGACAGATTTAACGTGCCCTAGCCCCCGTGTACACGTCGGCCTTTGGTTGGGTATATGCGTGTGTCAACCCCTCAGAGAGTTAACCATCTTCCTTTCCAATGGCTTTATTGATATTGAAAGTATCATTCTACATTGCTGTTTTCTTCTTTTCACAAGCAGAAACTTTCCTGAATTCTAGAACTTTACCTAGAAAATGGGAGTGGGTAGCTTTGAGGAGGGGAGTTTCAGCTATGCTAGGACTTTCCTTATAGTTCCAAGCCAAATATTACAGAAAGATATTCTCAGAAACTGAAATGAAGACATCACTGCTGGAAAAGAGGACCCAAAACCTTTGACGGACAGAATAATTGTCCTGACGCGGAAGGTACCGCAGATATAGATAAAATCGGAAACTGTTCCCCGGTAGATCTCGTTCCAAATCGAGTTAACTTTTTCGATTACAACGATTTCGAACAGGAGTGTAGTGTTCCGTTGCTTCTTTCGTCTTAAAATGTCATTCGAATAAAGTTTTTCTATCGGGGAAATATTTCACTTCCTCGTTTTGATAAAGTCCCGTCGAATGCATTTTTTATCTTCATAAAAGTATTTTTGTTATTTGAAGAGTTGTGCCTTAGTTTTTAAATAAAAGTGTTCATTGAAATGGAACTAGAATCAAAGAGATATAAAGTTTTCTTATTTTTATATTAAAGTCTTCGATTTTATGAGACGATCCATGCATAATTCTCCGTGGGAAGTGGAAAAAAGACTTCCTTTAACCTACGCAAACATTATCCTTATTTACATGCGTATTTACGAACTCGAAGAGTCCAATTTCGTTTTAAATCAAGATATCGTTTTTGTGTATGAAAGCAAAATTGGTATGATAGGGGAATGTCTACATGGTATCGGTGCTTTCGTACTCTAATGAAAACTCTAGATACATCTATAAACAGATATTATATAGTTACTAACTGAATTTACTCGGCGTTGCTCCGGTTTAATTGGTTAAACGTCGATTGAAAGTGATTAAAAAAATCACTTTTCTGTCATAGAAAATGCAAATATAGAGAAAAAAATAAGCGAGCGCAAAATAATTTTAAAACAGATATTTATAGCTTCAACAATTTACTTCAGATCCATTTCACATACTATAGGTAAGACAAACCTACAAAAACTGATACTGAGATGACTATATACAAAAGACAATTTTAAGTTTAGGAGTGATGTGAGTACCCTTTAAGTTCATTTTCTTAAAAAAAATGACTTATATCATATTATTGCAGTTAGTTTTTTCTTATCAATATTTTTTTATTTGTAGCATCTTGCATCAGGATGCGAATTTCGGAATTCCACCATCATTAAGAAAGGCTGACAAATCATATTGAAACGATATCATGATCAACGTTTCAAGCAATTACACTTTATGCTTGAAAATTCCATCCCTCATTTTACAGACAGGATACATAAACGATATGATACTGAGCGATTTCCAGCGCAACCGACCCATCTGCGATTGTATCATACTGCGAGATTCTAAAAAAACTCCAAGGTCATCTTGAGAGGCAACACTGACGTCATCTGTACAGCCAGACCGGGAGAGAGCGCCCTCTAGCAATACTCAATGTTATTCCTATGGGGATTTCGAATTGTTTTTAGCCCCCTACGACAAAAAGAAAGGGAGTTAATATGTAGTCTACGTTACCCGCAGGGTTCTAAAGTACAATTGTACCAAATTTGATGTCGATTTGTCGGACGGTGTAGATTTGTATAGAGAACAGACAGATGCCAACTCTGCTTTAAGTGTAGATTCTGACCTTTTCGGTCTATTCCATAATTCTACATTGTACAAAAGAAAATGTTTGAATGTTCCTATAAATGTGTTATCTGTATCTTTCTGTTTTCTGTTCATCAGTGATACTGTAACTGGATTCTATCTGTAGTGTCCATTCACTTACAAGAAACAGTACAGATACGAATGTCGAAAAGGAAAAATAATCGTGAGCAAATAATGAAATGCGAGACGAAACATAAAATATTGTTTCACCGCAGTTCTTCCTATTCCCTCTTCCTTGTTTGGATTCATACCTTACAGGATCGTACTTAGAAAATATTTTCAGGGGTGACAAATTCTTTTCTCTCACAGCATGTTCTGCTGGTACGATTGAAGTATATAAATACTATGTTTTACTTATACGGTTAACGTATCTACGTATGTTTTCCTTGTACCATTAACACATTTACATATGTTATCTTTGTACGATTAACGTATCTATGTATGTATGTTTTATTTGTACGATAAACGCATCTCACATGTTTTACTTGTACTATTAACGTACTCATATACTATTTTACTTGTATGATTAACGTATCTACATATCTTTTCCTTGTACGATTAAAGCATCTGCATAGGTTTTTCCTGTATGATTGCTTCTTCAAATTTCGATTTACCTTGATTAAACTGGTTTCAGTGTGTATTTTTAATTGCTTTTTAGCGAAATATATTTAAGATAGGGCCTATTGGGTACTCCCCTAAAATACCTTCCTGCTTCTACGCTAATGGACAATGAGCCAAGCTATTTCGTTGCTTTGTCCATCCCTTCAAAAGACAGTCATCCAACACATATAGGGGTTCTTCGTTTGCTTGTAGGATCCAGTTGAATTCCTATAAGTTTAAAAAGTATTTTATTTGCAGATATTTTCACACTTATATCTACTTTTTTCCTATTGATAGGTCTAATAAAACTTCGATTTACATAGATTAAGCCAATTTTGACATTTATTTTTGTAACCTCAGGAACATTTCGAGGGGTTGCACGGCCCCTCGAACCTACCAAACGTATTCAAAAGGTTTGAGGGGCCATGCAACCCCCGAAAAACATAAGTAGATATGTAACCTCAGTAAAACATACGTAGACACGTTAATCGTGCAAGTAAAAAACATGTAGATACGTTAATTGTACAAGGATAAGTGTAGGCTACAATTAATGATACAAAGAAAACATGCCGAAAAGTTAATCGCATAAGTAAAGCATATGCAGAGAAGTTTTAAATATGCATCCATTTAAACATATGTCCCTGGTATGGAGATAGTCACGTTTTCCGCGGTCTTAGATTATATTACATACAATGGTTACATTTTATTTTGTATTCCAGATTCTTGAAACGTAGACCTTCACCTTCTGGCCCCGCAGGGTATCTAGGCAATCCGGTACCAGGAACCTACTGTGATCGCGAATTCCTAGAATGTCACAGCAACAGGCGATGCAAGATTAGGACACCGAATTTTCCGGGATTTTATCCGAGGAATATAACTTGCCAGTTTTTCATTCGTCAGCCTAAGGCTCCTGAGGTTTGTATATTTTTCGGAACGAATTCCTTGGGATCTGAAAAATAAAGTATTTCTCTTTCAGACTTTATCGTCAACCCTGTAATTGGCAAAGAAATATTATTTACTTTCCAAGTGTTTTCAGCGAGATATCTGGTTCATCAAGATCCGAATGATTTTGCTAATGACGAGATGTCTCGTCATCAAAATATTGCCGATTTTTTTATGATGCCGAGATCAAGATCTGGTCAGTTTTACTAATGACCAGATATCTCGTCCATCAAGTTCTGGTCAGTTTTGCCAATGGAGATATCTCTTCTAGACAACCATTAGGAGGATTAAGCATTTGATACTGGATACTGCAGTGTTCGTCGAGAAAGTACTATCCCTAATTTTTTTCTTTAGGACCAACGGTTCTTAAAATATTGCATTTAAAAGTAGATGGTGCCTCATGACGCTTGAAAATAGTTAAAACACAATCACTCAACAATTGGTTGACTGATCATACTATTATCTAGAGATGTTAAATACACTATCTGGCCATTCGTCACCGGACACCCCATACTATTAAGTTACAGCGGACCCAGCACGACATCAGTATCGTGTAGGGCCACCTTTCGCCGCGATGATATCTGCAACTCTTCGAGGAAGACTTTCCACCAATTTTTGAAATTTTTCTGAAGGAATCTTGCTCCATTCATCCTTCAAATTGGTAAACAACTCAGTGGTGTTTTTTGGCCGAGTTGGCCTGACTCTCAACCGGCGTTCTAACTCATCCCGAGGTGTTCCAAGGAGTTGAGATCTGGACTTTGGCCAATGAAGTTTTTCCACACCCATTTCCTCAAACCACGTGTCAGTAACATCTGTGTATGACATGGAGTATTGTCCTGCTGAAACAGGTGTGGACCAAGACCCAAGTGTTACCACAATGTCGGAAATGCAGAATTGTCCAGAACTGTTTTGTACACCTCGGTATTCATGGTTCCAGGAATTAAAACAAGAGTACCAAGACCATACCACGAAAAGCATGACCAGACCATGATTCCACTTCCTCCGAATTTCACTGGGGGTATGACACAGTCCTGTAAATACCGTTCGCCGGGCATTCGCCAAACCCACACACGTCCATCAGACTGCCACAACTTGTAGCGTGATTCATCACTCCATAGGATGCTTTTCCATTGTTCTACAGTCCAGTGACGGCGTTGTTTGCATCACTGTAATCGACGGGTCGGATTGAGACGTGTGATATTTGATTTGTGAACTGCTGTTCGGCCATGAAAACCAAGTGCCACGATCCCCTCGGTGAATGGTACGATCACTTACATCATTAGACGAAGCCGATCGAAATTTTTCTGCCACCGTTTCTAAGGAAGCCTTGCGGTTTGACTTCACCACACGTTTCAGGCTCCGACGGTCCAGATCTGTCAATTTAGTCGGTTTATTGGATCTGGGTTGGTATATTATAATCCCCTCTCGCTTCCATTTCAAAATAACACTATTCACTGTGGAGCGGAGTATCTGAAATTTGTTGGAAATGTCACGGACTGAATGCCCAAACCTGTGGCTCCAACGATCATTCCTCTTTCCCCCGCACTAAGTTCGCGTCGCTTGTTCATATTCACTGCAGTAGCTGCTATAAGAATATTATAACCGTTCAACGTCTTTTATAAGTTGTATGACGTGTACGGATGATGCTAAGCGCTTTGCGAGGGATGTCCGGTGACGAATGGCCAGATAGTGTAGGTACTTATAAAAGTAGATATAACAATAGTCAATACTCGAAATGACCAAACTTGCAGATACTCCTTTTGAATAGGACTATAATGAAATTGCATCTATTCAGTTACATTTTAAGGGAGAACAATACTCTCAAAACTATCTAATTTCAGTGAAAACAGGTAAGAGTTTCAATATTTTGAAAAAAATTTACCTTTTGGTGTATTTTCTTTCAAATTTAAAACTTCAATAATATGGATGTTATACTTAAAAAAAGAAATTTCTTATAAGCTTTTCACTTGAACTTTTCCGATTATGAACAAAAATACCATTTTTGCCCAAGTGTTATTTTTAGTTTTGTGGTCCATAGAATATCTAAAAATCTATTTACTCTACAATAATAAAACTTCGCGCACATATTGCAGGACCCCTATTTCTATAAAATGATCTGTAATTACAATAAGTGTTCACAATTATTCAAGTTAAGACTGAGAAATTTTAAAATTGTACACATGAAAATATTGTTTCAAAAAACCTAAAAGTGTTTAAATTAAGGTTTTGATTATAGTTTATTTTATTACGTAGTAATGGTTATATTTATGAACAAGATATAAGAACCAGTTTTGCGCTTCCTGTTCGCGAACTATCTCAAAAACAAATTACTCCACAGTAATGAAACTGTGCACATATAGGACCCATTATCTATAAAATAACATAATTATAATTATCCATATACATTTATTAATTATGAATAATGAGTTATGAATGAGTATAATGAGTTATGAATTCGGAAATATAAAAAAATTTACTCTCATTGCTGTACATACTAGAATATTTGGAAAAGCAGAAAAATTTAAGCTAAGATTTCTAGATTAGGTAATTGTATTGATAATAAGTCTTATAATAAGTACGCAACGTTTCACTTTTGAATAGTAATTAATTTCTGAGATAACTTGAGGCCCACAAAACTATAAAAATAACATTTTGCAAAATTTGTTCTTTACTTGTTCATAAACAAAGTTTACATAATAGAAATTTAAAGTAATTTAATTTCTAATTATAATATCCATAATATAAAAATTCTAAATTTGAAAAGAATCCACCGAAAAATAAAGTTTTTTCCCACAACTGAAACTTCTACCGGTTTTCACTGAAATTTGTGTTTAAAAGTCTTATCCCCTCCTACATTAAAGAGGTTAATCCTGTTTCGATGCGCAAAGTATTGCAATGACCCTTATAAATTATAATTATTGCTTCAACTAATGTAGAGAATGCTAAATTTTCCGTTTCTCTTTTCTTAAAATCCATCTAAGCAATTTCTCTATTTATATCTCTATTCAGTTCATATACCGATTCCACATCATTAGTAGACGAATCTTCAAAACTTCCCAGTAATTTAAAAGATTTGTATTATCTGTATAAAAACGAATTAAAGAACTTCCGTCTCTTCCCAACTCTTCTTCATTAAGCTTTGTTTGACTTAAATGTTAAATTTAGTATTAAATATTAAAACAGAGCTTTCGCAACACACAGTGAATATTCTCTTGAAGACGATAATTTAAAATGTAATGTTAAAAGAGTATCTTGTTCATTTTATATAATAGTAATTTAATAACTGGATATTTTTCTGTCTTCAACGTAAAGCTAATTTTTACATGACGGACAAGAGATACAGCAATGTATGATTGAAATCGAATTAAAAAACGTTATTGAAAATATTTAAGGTTTTATTTTGAAACTGAAATCTCTTATTTTAATGAATGCTATCAAAATACCGAAATATAAATAATTGACATCGTTAGAATTCATGTTCTTTTTAATTCATTGTTACAATACTAATATCACTATAATAATGTATTACTCTTTTAAAAGATTTTGTTTCATTGAATATTTTTGCAAAATCTTTAAGCCGTTGGTCCAATTAGCCTTCGGGTAGCAAAAATCTTCTTTTGAGTGAGAAATTTAATCACATTTATTCAATATTTAGACACCGACCTTCTAATTAAATAGACAGAGCATGTGGGCGGAGTCTGTCGTAAGATCACAGAAGGTTAAATCACGTTGGCTTACGAATCGACTAGGACCGATTGGCTATCGAAGCGCAGTCTAGTGTTTTTAATCAAGCTAGATAACTAACCAATTAATCATTTCTCCCACAGTAGGTTTCATACTTTTACCCATAACCACGTGACAGATCTTCAAACCGAGCGACTGGAAGAAATAACATGAAGCTGCGCCCACATATTCCAACTATTTCCCTTAGAAAGTCGATGTACTTAGACATAGCATGTCATCATGGCATATTCTTAGCATGTCATCGCCACTTACCATTCCAGAGACTTACAAAAAAACATTGAATTAAGTTGAACAGAAAAACTGCAAAAATTATGCAGAACGTGGAAAGGAGGCATAATCCAGTGCGTTGAAGTCGCCAACTCAAAGTAGTATTTAAACCGTGTTTGTTTTCTAATGGAAGGTTGCCCAAATACTTAATGGCAGATGGAAGGATAAACGGGTTACTAAAATTGATACCAAGTCACAAGTACTGGATTGTATATCTTTAATGTAGCCCCATCAGAGGCCGTAAGGCTAAATACATCGGTCTTAAAAACTGGCAGACTCGTATGTGCCGAAATCGGATTAGCTGCTTGATGTTTCCTGGTTTCAAGACAAAACTTAAATGCGGTCCAGCTTCTCCATAGTCCTTCAGGAAGACATGTTCTCCCCAGTTCACGGTGGATGCTATATGGCAGTACCTCCTGGTTAACAATAAGACTGCAGCGTTCTCTCCAACGGAATGTTTGAAGGACAATGCGACCATAAGATGGCATTGGAAGAAAAAATATCTTTCTTGGAACCATTTCAACTTTTTACGAGTTATTATAAAAGCACTTTTGGCTACCGTGCTATAAGGCAATTTTTCCTAATTGTGTACAATTTTCTTAGATGATCTGTTATCTCGTGTTGTTAACCCTCTTGTTGGTTTTTCTGCATGTTGAAAACTGACCTGCCAGCCTCATGCAAAAATCTGTTCCAAACTTTCACCAGTTCTGGGCAAGGGAAAATTTGTTTTTACTTCTTGTGTTTTCATTCCCCTTGGAGTAATAGGGTAGATTTGTCTCGACGAAATATCTCGTCCTTAGCAAAATTGACCAGATCTTGGGCGAGATGTCTCGTCGAAACATTTGGAGGGTTCAATATACGCATCGTTTTAGCAACCGTCAGCCTCAAGGACAGATACGTATTCGTCTCACAGTGGGATACATTACTATTGTCTTTTGCAGGGTTATAGAGCTAAGATCGTCTTGTCCCAACCCAACGACTACAAGATCTCCGTTCCCACGGGTCGAGCCACATCCACAAGTGGTACCAGTTTCCTCCTCTCCACCGACTGCATCAGCGGGGACTCGGTCCGAATCTATGACGGCACCTCGCCCCGTTCGCCGCAACTGCTCGAGTTCTGCGGGTCGGGGTCCCTGCCAGAGATCGTGTCCAGCAGCAACGAACTCCTGGTTCAGATCTACAGCGCGCCCTACCAGCACCTGAGCAATTCCAGGGTGGAGATCGACGTGTCCGTGAGATACGAGATGGTACATTCCGAGAGCCTGGAAGACAACGGACGTTGTTCGTATACGTTGGAAGGGACGAACCGGAGGTGGGGTCTGATTCACAGCCCGAAGCATACCATGCCGCCTAACGCGAACTGTACATATAGGTTGATTGGAGCATCAAGGCATGACAGAGTAAGTATTGATTCACACATATATATATATAGACTCTCCCCATACAAGAGGGATTAGATTCAAGAATGCAGTACCGTCGCCAATTTGCAATAATTACCATCTCCAATTGACAATTATATTAGTCAAGGGGCTGGTACCGTGTTCTTGAGTTTTACCGGAAGGAGAATCACTATACCTTGGTATCGACCCACAGTGTGAAATGGGGTCTAGGAAATGTAAAAAATCTTTTTACAGTATTGTATGGTTTGTGATTTCTAAATTTAAATTTGTACTTTAGTTGTATTTATAACAATAAAATTGTTCTAAGAGAAAAAAAATACTCTATAGTCTATAAGGAACATCGCACTTTTTAATGCCTCTTAATAATTTGTAGTCCAGGTGTTGACCTCGTTACCTGACAGTGGTTCAGATTTACGAGGTGTTACCCTCGGTCTTTCCCTTCAAGATTGATCCCAGACTATTGCCAATAGTGCCATTGCCCCTAGTGTTGTTCCAGTGCTACGTAAATTCAACTACCAATCAATCATGATAATATGAAATTTCATGATATCTGTGAAGATAGTATATCGTAATGGCACCAAAATATTGATTACATTGACTTGTAATAGAGCAACGGAGGTTTTATATTAGTGGCATGTGATTCAGTGAGTTTTCCCATTGCGCTAGCAACCTGCGAGTTGTAGGCGGCTCAGGTTCGATTCTTGTAACTTACACGGTGTGTATTTCTTTCTTCTATGTCAGTAAAATGTTTCTTGTATGTGTATGGTCATTACTTGATATTGTATTGCGTTTGGAGCAGCTTCGCCAAATGGCCTCTTTCTCCATAAAACCCAATCCAACCTATTATTAGTGATTTATTTTGTGACATGTAAAATGCTCTAATTATAAATTTAACCATTCTTAAAATAAGTCATATTTATATTTTCCCAATACGCATAAATAATTGTCCGTTTAGCATCAATAAAGCTAAGAGTTAGTTTAAAGCTTAATGATATCCTTTGAACCTATAATTTAAATACTTTAGACTTCGCAGATCTAAACTTCATAAATTCATTTTATGTATCTAAATATATCTTCCGTATCAGGGCAAAAGGGCTTAAGTCAAAATGGCTACTTCTCAGAATCTTGATTTGAATATTTCTCCTCACAAATGTTCAGGAAGGAAAAGAAGCATGTCATGATACAAATAATTGCAATTTGGATTCGTATATTCTTTAGTTTTGGTTTTAATCTTATGGTTTTTAAAATTATATGCATTTTAAATTGACGCACTTGGCTCCTTTGAACCCATCAAAAGTTTGACTTAATTCCTTTTACCCTGATATGGCAAATATATTAAGAGAGAAAAGTGTACGTAGAAGAAAAGTGTACACATAAGCATAGCGAAATGCTAATCATCTGAACTACATGAATTTGAATTCGTTACAACCTAAATATTTAACTGCAGAAATGCAGAATGGACTATATACGGTCTCTGACTAATATGCACCTACTTGGGATTTTCATTAAGATGTTCCTACTATAAGCTTCGCAAGTAACGTCTAGAAACTACATCATGCCTCCTCGTGAACTGCAAAACATTGAAATATTACAGTTCAGTTTACGAAAGCCTAGCGTAACTAGTCTGGGGGACATAAAGCACGTAATTTGGTCTGAGGTATAGTTTCGTCTCTATTCCACTTCCTCCTGCTGTAAGAGGGTTTATGTGTTAGTTATGTGTTACCTGTATTTGGCGAAGCATGTATTGTCTATCTCGAGAGTTGCTACCGACACCGTCTGGGGAGTCACCATGGAAACAGGGCTCATTCACTTTTTAGTAGGGGTGAATCTTGAGAACAATGTAATTTTATTTTGATTTTTGCGAATTTTTATGGATGAAATAAGTGATTTACTAGTATTTATCTCTGCGATAAGTAAACATCTTTACAAATATATTTACAAATTGTATTAAATGTGCAAATGTGATGAATTCATTTTTTCAAGCCACCCTGTGGAAAGTAGGATGAGGTTTGTTTCTACGGTAACAGGCAGGGGCAGATTTTGTCTGGGGAGGTTTTCGTGGTAGACAGACAGTAAGTGGAGCAACTGTTTGGGGAGCATTCTAATGGAACACTTAGAGATCTCACGCATCCATAGAGATCTCTGACTGTCTCAAGCTATGTAAACTTGGTAGAGAAGTTAGAATGGAAATAAGATCAACACATAAAAGAAAGGAGCATAAAATATTTATTTTTTACAACACTATGGATTCATGAAAATACGCTTGGATTTTAAAGTCATCGATTTTCCAATGAAATAGACGAGGCATATGGGCTGAGATGCTGTGTAAGATCTCAAATGTGGAAGTCACGTGGGCTTGGGAATCAATTTGAGGCGATTGGTTATCGAACCGCAAACTAATGTTTTTCATCACACTTCATTTAGTCCTACATTCGGATTGGTGCATTCTTCCATATCTCTTGACTTTCTCCCGGAGATCTTCAAACCGAGCGATCAGCAGAAATAACATGAAGCTGCGCGCACGTTTTCCATCTATTTCATTACCAGGTTGATGGTTAAAGTGAAGTTTTTTCAATTCCAATTGTAATCAAAAATGACTCTACAACGTAAACAATAATATTAAACTTTTCTACAATTAACAAATCCATAATTTTATTTTGTGTCAATAGAATTGTTTGAAAGAAATTATTATAATTGAAAGTGAAATATATCTATACATATATCTATATAACTCATTAACACATATTCCATTTCTTAAACTCAAATTAAAAAAAAATAAAAAATTCGTAACAAAATTAATAAAAGTTAGTGAAAATACCATTACGAAAATTAGAAATTTATATCTGACCCTTACCATTACAAAATTAGCAATTTATACATGATTATAAGTCATTAGTTGTGCATCCAGCAATTAATGACTATAATCCTGAAATAAGATTCGTGTTTCCTATACAGATTGGGTGAAGCGGAAATTTAATAACCATTCAAATCTTTTCCTGAATGTAGAAATCAAATAAATATATTAGTGCGGAGTACTTTCATATTAAACAGAATAATTTCCTTGGGGGTTGATAAATTGTGTACATTATTTGTGATTATTATTAGGTGGTTGCATTATTTTGTATTTGTATAATTTTTTATTAGTAATTCTGAAGTAACCATTAAATATTACACCGCTTGTACCTGCTTTCATTGCATTACATCTGAATTTTATACAATTAGATACAATAACAATTAGCACATACAATTAGATGAAATTCAAATTGCTTTTCCCCATCATGTTATTCATTCCAAATAAAGGTTTCTATTTGACTTGTTATCATCTGTAATTAAAGTTCACTGGTTTACTGGTAAGAGGACAGCGTTTAAATCGAAATAGTTACAGAGGCCTGAATTGTTTTAATGATGTGTGAAAACTTTTAGTATTTGCTACTTATGAAGCTACTCATATGTCGCCCAGATTAGTGTGTAGGTAGTTGGTTCGTGGTTTAATTGACGCCGCTCTGGAGCACCACAACAGGCTATTAGCGACTGTCAGGGATCAATCCCGAAGATAGATAGATCGATAGTTAATTAATATCGCACTGGACGATATAAACAGTCATTTTCTGCGTCATTAGAGTGAGTTTGTACCAATACTTTTTTACATTGAGACAATTCAATTTTTTTCCAGATCTGGCTCTACTTCGTCTCCTTCTTCGTGCTGGTGGAGAAGCGTCCTGCGCCATCGGAGGGCGAGAACTCGTGCTCGGTGAGCAGACTGGAAATTTACGACTTTGGGGACACCAAGGGCAACGGCAGCGGCACCCCCACCCTCACCCCGGAGCCCTCCCACCTGTTCTGTGGCGAAACCGGACCTCGATTGTGCGCCCACGCTGCCGACTACCCCCCGCGGTACCTGCCCCCCAGGCCTTGCGAGGTGAGTACCTAACGAGGGATACCGTCTAGAGTTTGAGTTTTGAACGCGACACGCCATGGATCATCCTAATCTATCATGTCTCCAGGGACGGAGTGTGATGGAGGTGTATGGAGTAAGGGCTTCTGGTCATAAAATGGAATTTTGAAGCTGCCTAACACTCCAAGTGTTTCGACGCGATACCTTGTCCACCAAGATATCTTGTCACGCTTGTCATCAATTTTGCTAATGACGAGATACATCGTCATCAAGATATTGCCGAATTTTTTATGATGACGAGATCAGGATCTGGTCCGTTTTCTTCTAATGGCGAGATATCTCGTCCAGCAAGGTCTGTTAATGGTTTTGCTAATAATGAGACTGCCACCAGGGGGGCTAACCCTCTAAATATATCGACGAGATATCTTGTCCATCAAGATCTGATCAATTTTGCTAATGACGAGATATCTTGTTATCAAGATATTGCCGATTTTTTATGATGATGATATTAAAAGTTACAAACTGATTAGTTTTCTTCTATTAACGTGATATCTCGTCCATCAAGATCTAGTCAGTTTTGTTAATGCCCAGATATCTCGTCGAGACAACCACCAGAAGGGTTAAGGACAAGATATCTCGACGAGATAAAACTGCCCTATTACTTCAAGGAAAATGAAAATCCAAGTATGAAAAACGATCGCCTCTTGCCCCAGAACTGGTGACAGTTTGGAACAGTTTTTTGCATCATAGGCTGGCCACTATAGGGAAGATTTCAAAGAGAAGATAAACCACTTGGAGGGTTAAAATATGTATGTTTAATGGTATTAAGACTTTAAAATCTTTAGGATTTTATAATATTACTGAAATTGGCTGGGGCCATTTCTGAGTAATGTGCCGGGCGTGGGATTGCAAGTACATTCATGTCTAAAAATTAAGGATAATGCAATACGAGATGAAACCCATGCCATCTTCACCGCAGGGCTGCCACAAGCGACTAAAAGACGATTTTTGCTACCGTTTCTCATCCTTGTCTATTAGAATATCTTTTAAGCAAAAACGTCTCCAAGATACTAATTTCAAATTTTTGGCAACCTTTCTTGAAAATTCACCAAAGTTCAACGAAAATGTAGTCCCCTTTTTAGACCCCCAGCATATCTGGAAGTAATCGGAATATATCCTCATCCAGAGGATGCACAACTTGTAGTGTTTCAAATTGATATGTTCTTGCGTACATATATTTCTTTGACAATAAAACAGGAAAGTGGACTAGAAGCCAATAATGTTTGTTTAGACATTGTTAATATATTCCATTAACAATTTTCCCAATAATATTTTCGTACGACATATCTGTCAAATATCTATCCATTGTTTTTCTCCTTTTATTGCCACATAGCAAAAGAATATTAAAAAAAAGATAAATACATAAATTAAAATATTAATATAAATTATTTGCAAGACATCAAATTTACTCTTAAATGAATAATTATTAATAAAACATAAAAATATCAAAATATTTACTTTTCAATGCATAAGTATCATTGGTAAAATATAATTTCTGGAATTTTACTCACAACAAATTCCAGCATGGATGAAGATCACCTTGTAGTCTGTCCAGGCTTGAACAACAAAAACAATATTCATCAATCGAAAAACATTTTGCTCTTTTAATTTTTATTCACTAAGAGTTTATACACAATTTTTGGAACATAAATGCACAGAGAGAATAGGACGTCTTGTTGAGGTTTTCGCCTGGAATTGAAACAGCGCTCTTTTAACTCTATAGAATTGTTCTTCTCAAACTTTGTAGGACCTGGCCAGGAAAATTCTTTATTTATAAGACGAAGGCTTGGTCCCAACAAACGTTCTCCTAAATATCTTTCCATTTTTTAAATTCATGCAATTACATTAACATAATTATTAACTATGGTATCATCATAAAGATTATTAGTACATTTATGCATAAGGTGTGACATGTTGACGAGTGTGAAATGACATTTATAAATTAGTTATCAATCACTGGAGTCATGAAATCTTGAAACGTATTGTAGTTCCTTCAGACCAACATCATTAAACTAATTTGTGCAGAATTTTATTGACGTACGTCATAAAAATGACGATAATTATTCATGATCTCTAAATATTTATGTTTGTTGCGTCACAAACACCTTCCATACGAAATTTCTTAAGAATAAAATTTACCTTCCTGGTGGTTGCCTGGACGAAGTAGAACTGGATGCATTCCCTTATATCTGGTCTTTCAATCACAATGTTTTGTCATTACTTGATTAAAATTAAAAATAAATGAATCGTTAGTTAAGGTTGAAAGACTAAAACTAATCAATCGTTACTCATTAGTCGTAATTAAGTTTCTAGGAGTTAGTTATCGAACTTAGTCGCTCGTCATCTGATCGTGGTTCAGAGGTGCGATGTGTTGTCCTTGGATATTTCCCTTCGTGGGATCGATTCAGAACCTTTGTCCATAGCCCAATGTGTTGCTCCAGTGTGACTTAAATTGAACTACTTTCAATCGTTGATCAGATTAAATTTTTCCCAACACTGCACTGGTTTCAGTACTTGGTTAGAAAACAGGTCCTTCGGGAAATATAATATTAACAAATTCAAAATGTTTAACTTGCACGAATGTATAAATTTTGGACACTAATAATTTTTTGTGAGATGTCGTCGGACCTTTCCCTTCGGGATTGATACTGGACGTCGGCAATAGCCCTTTGTGTTGCTACAGTACGACGTAAATTCAACTACCCCCAACTACCTACCCACACTAAAAAAAACTTCTATTCGTATTAAAGTGCCAGCCTCTCAAAAAAAATTTTCATGAAGTTTATTTCTCCTGAAATGAATTTTATTTTCTAGTTACGAGCGAACGAACTTACTGCGTGTTGTACCCCGTGTGAAAAATTGTTCGGTAATTGTAATTAAAATAAATCTTCGACTTCAACAAGATGACGAAGCACAAACTTTTATTACGGCCATCTAAAATAGGAGCTCACTTTCGAAAAGAGGAAATTAATTGCTTCGAAAATAAAATTTTCTTTCGAGATTAAAACTAGCGGAAGTCGAATGCATTTTTTGTTACAACCTTTTCTAATGTGTTTTATTAGTTTTCATGCTATAGAATTACCATCTGTGCTGAAAGATTATTTTCATTCGATTATGTTTTTTCAATCGATGATAATTTTACGTTACAACGGAGAAGAAATATCCTGGTTTCAACAACTGCTCTTTTTAATATTTAATCCGATAGCTAAAATCCAATTATTATTTTCTAACTGAATGTTTTTTTAATTATTCACAGCGCAATCGATGAGTATTTTTAAAAAGTATTTTCAATAACTGAACTTTATTTTGGAAGTATTATGAACACTTGAAACACTAAATTTTAACCTTGGAGTCAAACTAATTTACTCAAATGAAAATATAATTATCAATGAATTGTAAATCATGCACACATATCATCAATATACAATATACCATGCAATTTTGTGCATGGTATATGTGCATAATTATTAATAACAAATACATTTTTCAAATAAATGTAACAATTTTGCTTGGCAATTTAATTTTTAAACACTTATAATTTTAAAAATTATATGTTGCATGTTATAAATATTTAACTTTGAGTGTCACGAGATTTACGAGTAGTGTACTGCAGCTTTTATTCCACAGCAGATATAATAAATAAATGCCCATATCTATTAGTGGAAAGAATCTATTGGTCAAAAATTTAAAACTGGTTCAGAAGTCATGAAGGGACAAGACTGCTGGTTTCAGAACGGATACAAGCGTGTAAACCCCTCAGAGTGCTAAACACAATTACAAGTATGTTCTGTGCTTTAAATCATGGGCATAGTTTACCTTAGAAAATATAAAGCTACAAATAAAATAAAAAGAGAATGGAAAATACATGAAATTTTAAATTTGGTTTTAAACACCTTTTTAAGTCTCCTGGTCCGGTCGCAGTGTCGCGTCATTAGCAAATTTGACCATATCGTGATGGACGAAATCTCTCTTCATTCGCAAAAAATTGACGAGATCTTGATCTCGTCATCATAAAAATGACTATGTCTTGACGAAATGTTTCGTCATTAGCAAAATTGGACAGATCTTGATGGACGAGATATCTCGTCGAAACCACTTGGAAAATTAAACAATATAAGGAAAATTATTGTTAGTAATTAATTGTACAAACTCGTGTTCTAAGAATAGTATTTATGTAACGGAAGTATGAGAAAAGGAGTACTCAATAAATCCCCTTTACAAAGACTAAAATTTATGAAGGATTTACGAAAGAATAATTTAGATAAAAACATAAAAATGACCTAAATATTAACAATAATAAATAGTAGTACTGATCAACCAATTTACGCGTTTTAATTTTTATTTAAAGGAGGAAAATACGATTTCGTAATGTTTAAGATTTCTACAAAATACTATTTGAAACGGCCTGTCTTTTACCGCGTCAGATATCAAAGAATCATAATTCAGTATGAAATTAATATTAATCAAATGATTCTACGTCTTTATCTGGCCATTATAGTGTACCTATTGAGCCGAGAAATTAGATCTCAAACTAGCCAAACGGATGCTGTCGCTCATCATACCCACAATAGAGTTCAAGTGCGAAATGGTTTCCCGAGTGCTTTAATGCAGATAGTAAGATGATGCTTCTTAAGCTAAATGGAATAGGTATTGTGCACGCATTCAATGTCGGATTGTAAATGTTCATTTCAAATTGCATACATGTTAATTCAATAAGTTTAATATGTAGAACTGAATGGTAGGGTGTTTAAAAGGTTTGATTCTGTTAAAATGCAAAAAGATGGTTACATTATTTCACAAAAGGACAATCATATTGCACACATTTGCATACATGTTATCATATTGCAGACATTTAAACCTCCAGGTGGTTGTCTTGACAAGGTATCACGTCATTAGCAAAATTGACAAGATCTTGATGAACGAGATATCTCTTCCATAAGATATATTATAAGTGATGGGGTCCGATAATAAGTGTGTGCGAAGTTTCATTACTGTAGACTAATTAGGTTTTGAGATATCTTGCAGACTACAAAACTATAAAAATACCCCACACACTTGGGTAATAATGATTCTTATATTTTTGTTCATGATCGAAAATTTTAAGTGATGAAAGCTTTAGAAAGATTTTTTTAATAAAAATTCCAAACTATAAAAGTTCTAAATTTGAAACAAAATCCAGCGAAAAATATTTGTTTCAAAAATTAAAAACTTTTACCTGTTTTCACTAAAATTAGATACTTTAAAAGTTCTGTCCCGTCTAAAACGTAACTTTAAATCGATGCAGTTACATTATAGTAATAATCAAAAAGACAGGATATGCAAATTTGGTCATTTCGAGTTGACTATTGGTACATCTACTTATATAAGTATCTATTTATTTAACATCTCTATATAGCAGTATGATAACTAAAACAACTGTTGAGTGATTACGCTTTAATTGTTTTCAAGGGTCATGAGGCACCAGATTTAACGCAGTATTTTAAGAACCGATGTCCCCAAAGCTGGAAATAGTACCTTCTTTACGAGCACGGCTGTATATGAATCCAGTTTCAAATGCTTAATCCTCCTGGTGGTTGTGTCGACGTCATAAAATAATTGGCAATGTCTTGATGACGAGATATTTCGTCATTCGCAAAATTGGTCAAATCTTGATAATCGAGATATCTCATCGAAACCTCTTGGAAGAGTAAAAACCATAGGTAGCTATATAGTTGAATTTATGTCGCACTGGAGCAACACAATGATCTATTTAAAAAAATGCATACGTATCGTAAAATATATGATTCTACATTTAAAATACGGGAAAATATGCAATATACTTACTTAAAAACAATTTATGAGATTCGGCTTTAGATTAATCAAATATAAATTGAAGTATAAGAGCTTTCGAAAGATGATACCAAAGTAATTACACTGCTGGCCACCCAAATTGCAACACCAAGAAAGACAAGAGATATCGCAACAAAATTTATTTTGTAGATAACATGTTGACCAAGTATCAAATGATTAAATTTATAGACTTCTGTGAAGTGTGGTTCCTGCCAAAATCAGTAGCCAGAGTAGCCGCCATTGTTGGAGATCACCGCTGCCACACGCCTCGGCATTGATTCAAAGAGACTTTGGATGTGTTCTTGGGGTACAGCAGACCAAGCAGCCTCCACACGTTGCCAAAGTTGATCTGGTGTGGCAGCTGGGGATGTATTCTGGGTCAATCGTTGAGCAACCATGGACCACATGTTTTCTATCGGCGAAAGATCCGGAGAGCGAACTGGCCAGGGAAGCAATTCAATCTGGCGATTGACGAAGAACCCTTGGACAATGCGTGCCACGTGTGGTCGCGCATTATCCTGTTGAAATATGGCTGTGGGCAAGCCCTGAAGGTAAGGAAGGACAACTGGCTCCAACACCTCGGAGATGTAGCGCTGGCTGTTTAATGTACCGGCAATGCGTACTAGAGGAGTGCGAGAGTGATATCCAATACCGCCCCATACCATAATACCCGGTGCAGGACCAGTGTGGCGGTGCATAACGCAGCTGTTCAGCATCCTCTCTCCACGGTGTCTCCAGACTCGAATCCGACCATCGTGGTGTTGCAGACAGAAGCGTGACTCGTCAGTAAAGACAATTTCATTCCATTCTGCCGTCCACATCCTTCTTTCATCGCACCATTGGCGGCGGAAACGTCTGTGGTTCTGCGTCGAGGGTAGACGAAGCAATGGACGTCTTGCGGACAGACCACTCTGCTGTAAACGGCGTCGAATGGTACGCGCAGACACTGGATGATGCGGTACAGACTGAATGTGCTGTGCTATGGTTCGTGATGTGGCTGAGCGATCCGTCACTGCCATACGCACAATATGCCTGTCATCACGTGAAGTGGTGCACTGAGGTGGATGCGATCGAACACGTCGGTCCGTCGTACCCTCCTGCATCCAACGATCACATATCCGCATTACAGTTGTTTGGTTTCGTCCAACACGACTACCGATTTCCCTGAAAGATAATCCACAATCTCGGTAGGCCACTATCCTTCCTCTGTCGAACTCGGATACTTGATCAAAAGATGATCGCTGTTTTCTACGAGGCATAATTGATCGTTTTTTTGAAAAAACCACAAGAAAAACACAATTGCTGTACTTGAAATCGTCGAAATCTCCAAGCCTTAAATAGCGCTTTGAAGTGGCGCCACAGGCGCGCGTGATGTGCGTCTGCGCTGAAATTCTAATCATTTGCATATCTCACCTCCGCTAATGCATGCTGTAAATTTCATATTATTTGCATGCTTCCTTCAGGGTGTTGCATTTACGGTGGCCAGCAGTGTATATTGTTGTCAGAATTGATAGAATCGGAGGTTTGAACATGAAGGGTGACTAACTAGAATGAAGCTGGCATAAAACAAACCCTTTGTTTTATGCAATACTGCTCAAATTGAACAATTGATATCAGACTCCTTTTAGTTTCTCTGAAAGTTTCCGTACAATCAAATTTTCAAAGAACGTGAATGTATTCAAAAGGAAATTTATTCTTTTTGAATTCAGCGTATGATTCCGAAATTCAAAGCTGAGCATCACAGATTGAATAATTCCAGTTTTATGATATTCCATTTTGCATCCTGACAATATCTGTGATACAAGAAATCTTGATGCATTGCTGGGGACGTTCAATTTCTGGGAATAGTCCTGTTTGTCCATCATCTTTCTTGTTTTGTGCGGATCGCCGTGGCTCAGTGGGTTTGCATACCGCACTAGTAGCCTGCGAGTTGTAGGCGGCGGAGATTCCATTCCTGTAATTACCCTAGGTACATTCGGGGGGGGGGCTGGTACACGTTAAATCTGTCGTGGCCTCAAATGTCCTTACGTTGGCGTGATGTGGAAGTTCGGAAAGTGGGATGGCAGCTCAGGTGTGGCTTCGTCATCTGATCATGGTTCAAATTTACGAGATGTTCTCGGATTTTTCTCTTCGGGATTGATCCCGGATCCTCACCAATAGCCCGCTGTGTATACTCCATGCGACGTCAATTCAACTATCTGTCTACCTACCTTAAGTACATTCCTTTCTTCTGTATCAGTAAAAACGTACGAGTATATGTACATTCACATGAAGGAAAAAGCATTGCTTGGTGCAGTTGGACCAGTATTACTCTTGCGCCATAAGAATACCAACCAAACATTTTTCTTGTTTTGTAACTTTAGATGTGTCAAGCCCTTGGTTGGGTTTGTTATGACGCAACCCAACTATCATATGAGGTGGTTTTTCCGTCTAAAAAAAGTAGCAGCTGTCTCGTACACGTCGTGGTAACTGAAATATACCAACAATTATGTATTTATCACATCTTTTGAGACACGGGCTGAAAACGCATCGCGTCGTTGCAAGACAACACCACTGAAGACATCGCAAATACATCGTTTATGTTTCTTCCTCAAGACCAAACTATTAAGGTAGCAGAGTTTACAAGTTTCTCCGCTGTTCAATAATTGAGATCTATTGTTCACTTATTGAGATGTTCGTATCATTCGCGATGCAAACAGCTTAAATATCATAGGGAGAAAAGGATAGTATGCCATAGACATCTGAGCGTCTACTCGCGTGCCTGTGATAACTATCGATTACCGTAAACACATCTTAATGCATGGCTGTTCTACTAGAGAACGGACATGTATGGTCAAATAAATGGACACACGCAATTAACGTTTACTGTCACAGAAGAATTACACCCAGTGTCGTATAGAACCTGCTCCGCCTACAACTCGCAGGTTGCAATGGGTAAACCCACTGAGCCATGGTGATGCCAACAAGCCCTTGGAATCGGCAGTAAAACCATCTCCTACAATATATCTTTACCGGAAATCTGCTTAACCCCCACTCCCTAAGCGATTTCGACGAGGTATCTCGTCCATCAAGATCTGACCAATTTTGATTAATGACGAAATATCTCGTCATCAAGATATTGCCGATTTTTGATGATAAAAAGATCAAGATCTGGTCAGTTTTTTTCTAATCACGAGGTATCTCGTCCATCAAGATCTGATGAGTTTTCTTATGACGAGATATATCGTTGACGTTTCACAATATAATTCATGAAATTATTCCAAATAAATTTTAAATACATTTTAATCCTCCAAGTGGTTTCTACGAGATATATCGTCCATCGAGATATGACCAATTTGACGAGGTATTTTGTAACCAAGCTGTTACCGATCTTTTGATGATCAGATCAAGATCTGGTCAGTTTTGCTAATTTTTAAATACCTCATCGAGACAACCACCAGGAGGGTTAAGACAGAAAATATTTTTGGTCATTCCGGTGGAACTGTGCGAAAGAACGGTAATTGTTATCTTAATCATATGTAGAAGGATTCGTCTTTAAACATTACGTGTAACCAAATGTTTTTCTTTCTAACAGGTCCCAGCTGAAAGCTATCTATCTTTAGGGTCCGAAGTGGTAATACGCCACCGCTTCCTCTCATTCGCATCCGAACTCCTCACGAGTTCGACAAGTTCTTTCACCGCGCGCTACGAGTTCATCGACATCAGCCAGCAGGGGACACAGATCGACCACTCCGAGTGCGATAGGAGGCTGGACAGCAGACTCGGCAAGAAAGGGGCGTTCTCGAACCCGCGGAACGTCTTCCTCTACGGCAGAGGAGGGCGCCCAAACATGACATGCATGTACCACTTCGTCGGCGTCCCCTCCGAGAGGGTGAGGATCACCCTAAAGAGGGCCAGGCTCAAGAGCAACCGGTCCTCCTGCAAGTCCTCCTTCGACCCGGTCCTCCAGAGACACGGCTGTCAAATGTCGCCAGTTCGTCAAGGACAGGCCTGGAGTCTGTTCGGTGCTTCGGAGTACTGGAGCGGCTACTCCTCGGCGGTGGGCTGTGTCTGTGATGTAGTGATAGACGGAGACCACGAACCCGTGGTGTTCGAGTCTCTGATGAGCAACGTGAAACTGAACTTTGAGGTCGTGGGTATGTCCCACTTGGACGATTTCGAGGACTACTTCTTCGACGCCGAGTACGAGTTCGTGAACTATTCGACTTGCGATAGCGGACTCCGACGCCACGCCGGGCAGAGTGGGGATGGTGTCTTGTCTTTTCACGTGTCACCTTCTTCCAATGTTGTGCCTTTCTCCACTGGACACATGCGCTGTCGATGGAAGATAGAAGCATCTCCACACAAACACCTCTATTTGAAGTTCAAGGGGTTCAATGCGTCTACAGCGAGTGGTAAGCAGCATCAAGCAAATCTTATATTTTTAAAGGTACACTGTAGGGGCCGTCTTGTAGTCAAAGTTTATCGCCAATTCTAAGGGGTTGCCACTCTGAAAGTTCTTTTATTATATTTGATGGTGATATTTGTAAGATTTTTAGTTTGGTTGAGTTGGGTTTTATAGAGCAAGGGCCATATTCGGCCACGCTATGACCGACCCAATACAGACAATGGACATAAACACACAAGCAAAGTTTTAACTGACAGAGAAGAGAGAAATACATCCAGGGAGGAATTAAACCTGCGCCGCCTGTAAGATTTTTAGGAAAAGTAAACATACATTGTAGTGTAGTAGACGATCAATTAATTCTACAAAAGTATGGACACCTATTCTGGAAACACGCATTCTTTCTTATTGTACAACTTTCGGTGTGGCAATCCTCTGGAATTGGCGACAAAATGCCTCCTACAATGCATCTTTCCATTACGATGTAAGCCGTTATTGCACATTAAAAGATTTTATACCTGATAAACGGAAGATAGCAATCAATATACAGAAGTAAGCATGATTTAATAAATTAGAAAAACTAAACAATATTGCTAAACCAAATGCAAAACAATCCGGTTATTTAAATTTTATTTGTTACTATTTCTTAAATTTTAATTGTTGTTTTTAACTCACTTTGTAACAATGCAACCTAAGTTTTACAAATGTTCTCCTTATTGCTTTATAATCTTTGTACATCACATAAGAGACAATGAAATTATATAGTCACTGCAAATTTAACTCTCGAGCAATCAACGATTATTAATAAAACTCTCGAGTAATTTATAATCGCATGTTTGATGCACACAGTTCAACAGGCATATAGGTTGGCTTTTTTGGCGTTTTATGGCGCAAGGCCCATATTTGACCAAGTTGTGGTAAACACAGGACAGCGTCAAGTAAAGAATGTCGTGAAAGTGGAAAAAAGAGGGATTGGGGAACTGAATAGTGGAATAGGTATATAGATACATTTTTAATGAAATGACATTTACCCATAAGCAGTAATGGTAGTCAGATTTTTATGTGAGAAAATTTCTGAAAATATTAAACATTTTTACCAACATTTGCTATGATTGGAGAGTTGATTCTATTGCTTTTGTTGCAGAATGCCGATTTGGAAGTCGCATTTTGGTGTACCTAGACCCACGAGGCAAGCCAGTCGCAAATGCGTGCGTGGATAGCGACCGAGCACAACGAAAGACGGACGAAGTCGTCGAATTCGACATCTTCTCCAACACCTGGTACAATGAGTCTAGAGACAGCGTGCAAGAACGTGACCGACTTTTCATTGAAATGATATCTCCCCAAGAATCAGTTTCTTTCGTCATACAGTGGCTGGAGGTCACCAGACCGTTCGTCAGGACTCAGTCGGGGCAGACTCTCCGAAACGTCGACTGTCTGTTCGAATGCCCGGAGATAGGTGCTTGCATCGACCCCGAACTGTGGTGCGATGGGACACTGCACTGTCCTTCAGGATATGACGAATCGCCGGAGCATTGCAGGTACTTTCCCGTCGCGTATGTGTCGTGTGCATCCGCCGGTGTATTCGTTGGCGTGTTGCTTCTAGTTTGGTTCACGATACGAAGACGAAGACTGCAGAAACTGATAAAAAAGAAAGACATTCGACCGTACCCGGCGGACGATTATTGTGTGGAAAGTCCCGTCGGATGATGAGGCGTCGGCACTTTTCTATGAACAAGATCAACAGTTGCGAATGCGTTGCCTCAGACAGCATATATTTGCATAGCATTTGAATGTGAAACCATCTATGAATTAAACTCAAATTTGGATGAAAGAGCAATATTCAAAAATAGGTTAATGCAAAGAGTACAAGGTCACTGTGTTCTTGGGATATTGTTCAAAGGTACAGGCTTATTTGCTTGCATATCAGCGGAATTATTCTTGAAGAGAAAGTTTGAAGGCAAATGGTTGTTTCATGCTAAGATGGATTGACCATCGCATTGCATCTGGAGGTTATTGAGAAACGTGATTATATGGTGCTTAGAATTGCTCAACTAAGATGTGCAATGAAATTTTTAAGATCGCGCTTCTGTGGAACGATATGTAATCAAATCATTCTAGAAATTAACGTAAATGCATGTTTTTTCAGTCATAAATGTATAATATTTTAAAGAACTCACACTTCACTTTGAGACTTTTAATTGCAGTCCAAATTTTTTATTTCTTTTGTGGAAGTGTATCCAACTGTGAAAAAATAATGACTATTAGGCAATTTGAAACAGTTAAACTCAAGGACATGGTATAATCGCCAATTGTCGATTTATTAGTATCGCTAACTGGCGATAATTACAAAATATGGTAACCCGTCGTATGCCTATATTAATAGCCGTTTAGCGTCGAAAATTTTTGTCACCAATTTGGCGAGGGTCCCGTGCCATGTTCTTCAGTTTTACCTTTAAAACAGAAGTAGGAAACGTGAAAAATTAACGATTTAAAATTTTTCTGAAGGTCCATATGTAAACTTTCTACTGTGAATATTTATTGTAGGATTAAATATGGTACTGAATACGAAAGGGGGTACCTCAACGTTAACATGGAAAATAAATTGTCTAACTAAAATTACTTTTAAGAAATATTTTCTAATTATTGGATTTTATATATGCTTAAAGCTGCTTCATTTTAGTACTTTGCTACGCGAATTCCGAAACCAGTCAAATGGTGATTGTAATTCAAATGGTGAAAAGTAAGAAATCACATGCCGTACTTTTCATCAGTTCAAAAAAATAATTGTAGGTCAATTGATCCCATTTTCAATAATCAACTTATCTCATTTTTTATATATTCATATCCTTTATGTTACATAAAACAAACCTGTTTCAGAAGCTTAGAATTGACAGCATGGATGTCTGTTATGAAGTAATAACATGGGACACGCGTAAAATAGACCTGAAATTATGTGAAACTAAAATACAGAAAATCATTGAACTGTATAAAGCTGAAAATGGTGCTAATTATGCATGCGACACTTCTATAGTCATGTTACATCCGTTTTAACACGTCTAAATGTGTGAATATATTTCATCCCGATGCAAAAGTGTGAAATATAAAATGTGTGTTTGCAGTTCCTTTTTTGATCAATATTTATTCAAAGGCTCTAACAACAAAATGTACCCAAAATACCAAAGACGATTTCACATGTAATTCAAATCCCATCTAAATGACAGGAGTGTGTTAAGTTATCCTTCTTATATAAGAATAACAAATATAGTTTTTTTGAGGGAATAATGGATATTTGACGCAATAGTTGTATAACGTCATCTTTTCGACTTTTAAATTGATCTCGCTGAAAATATTATTCAAGATGCAGAATACCTTAAAAAATGTTTTTGAAACTGGTTTTATAGATATATGGTAAAACCTTATTTATACAACCGAAATATTTTTCAGTTTGCTCTAAATGATATTTTATAATCCTAAAAACTTTGAAAGCCGTATTTTTAGAGAATCAACGCTTTCAAAAGTGCAATAATCTAACGAGATTAAAAACTGCCTGATTTTTACTAAACTTTAAGAATAAATTTAAATGGTGTTTCAAATTATTTAAAGGAACAGTGGACTTTCAAAATAGCTTTTGCAGGGTTTACCCAATCGATATGAAGTATTTACAGACTGCTTGTTTTCTACTAAAAACCTATATATATGAAGTTTGATCAAAAAATATCACACACACAAGTCATTCAGAAATTATTTCATAAAACAAGGTCAAAAATTTTGGTAAAGCATAAATTGATAGGTCTCAGTGCATTATTTTTCGTGTATTCTCAAAAATTTAATTCATAAAAAAATTTACATAAATATAAATCAAATTAACTCCATTTGGTATGTGTATCGCTCAACTGTGAAGCAAAACAAAATTTTGTACTTAAATACCAGAAATTTTGCAAAAATGGATAGGCAAGCGACATTTCAAAATTTGGAAGCGGGATGAATTCTTTATTTGCACTTAATTATATGCAACAGATTCCGAGATTAACACAAAAGTTTCAAGTAAATTAATTGAAACCAAATGAGGTGGTAGCATTTTGAAATCAGAATGTAAAAAAATCTTAATCGGAGAGAAACGTGTTTTTGTAACCTTACGAATCTATTATATCGTTGTTGTTTATGCGACTTTGTCAAAAACGATCGTAATTGAAAAATTGTTTTTGCTATCAACATATTGACGATTTTGAAAGTCCACGGTTCTTTTAAATAAAAATAATTAAAAAGTGTTTTTAAGATTCTTCTATGAATCTTGAACTATTTCATATCTGACTAAACCTCGAAGGACTACTTTTGTTTGGTTGCAATTTTTTTTGGAAATGTTGTGCTAATTGCCTTATGAATTTTTCAATGGGCTTCTTTCAGCAATCATCCCAAAAGATCACATAATTTGCGGTCGTCTAATTAGCCTCATGTCGCAAAAAATTATCAGTGACTACAACCACATAATTTGCTGGTAATATTTTTATTGTTACTTGAGAACTCTTCAAATTTGTATTGAAACAAACATGCGTTGAAGTGTCAAAAATATGTTTATAGTAAGGTTTTGGAAATTGTTGGACCTCGAGTTTTTTTGGAAATCAACTTGATACCACGTTATTTAGGAGAAAAAATAATCTTAATTTTTCAATCTATTGTTTATTAGTATTAGCTGTTGAATTGATAGCGCACTGAAACCACGTACAGAAAATGTACTTTAAAATAAATTAATTATTAGATTACACTCTGCTTTAAAAACAAAGGTTTTATTTTGAAGATATAATTGCAAGTATTGCGTTATTTTTGTAGTGTTTTATTGTCAATAGAACATTTGAAACTTGATAATGATACTATTCAGAATACTTGTTTGTATTGTTCATTATTGTTAATTGTTCGGAAAACAAATATTTTCTATTTTTTTCTTACTCGAAATAAAGTTCAATGCTTTAAAGATCAAAGTAAATTTCATTTTTAAAGTGCAAAGAAAGGTAGTTATCCATTCTAAAGTAAACGCTAAATGAAGTACAAACACTTAACATTTCTTATACGTCATTACATCAGTTTTATATCATAGCATCTATCTTTATTATGTCTTTGAATAAAACTAATTATCCCATTATATATTTGAAAGGATTAGTTTCTAAAATTATAATTGTCAATTAGTGGATGCTAACGAAGTTTACAAAACATTGGATATTTTATTTGCCTTATTTGAAAGAGGAAATGAAAGCAAAATATAACTCAAAATCAATATTTTGTAAATGCGAGTACATCTTATATATAAGTATACAACATCAACAGTTTTATGGTTATCGATTTTCACTCAGATAATATATGAGTAGGTCAATTTATATTGTTGTTTAAAAATTAATTCTTACTTGTTCAAGCAATTGTTTTGAGCAGGGTCAACACATTCGTGGTGGACAGGTCATGGCAGTTATAGAAAGCCCTGAATACGTGGTATGCTGGATGTACCACTTATAGTAGACGATACATATGTAGAGAACTGGTCATACTTCTCCAGGAAAGCTATCAGGAAAGAAGTCAAGAAGTCATTAACTATTCCCTCAAATCCTGAAGTATCAAATCTTACAGACATGTGTATGCTTCGCATTAGAAGGAAAAAATACTCTCAATCACCGAGACGTTTATTGCTGACTTAGCAAAATACAGGGTGAGTCAAAAAGATGTTACCACTTATAGCGGCATGACAACACTGTAAATTTTATACTGTAAACAAGCCACGTATATGCCACAAAACCTCGCAATATGAATGACCTTATAGAATTATACCGTTGAATAATATTTACAATGAGAGGAATTTTCAGAGCAAATTAAGAAACTAGGCAGGGAGTTAAGATTACTTCCTCTACCCAAATGTAGTTTATCTCCGTTTTGGCGACGTTTGACTTTGACCAATAAACTGTGTCAGATGTATATTCGGAACTCATTCTTTGAAATTTTATTGACGACTTGCTGAAATCGTATTCGAAAATCAAGCCAAATAATGTCAAGCTCGGAATGCCAAATAATGTCAACGCATAGGAAACTTTCCGGCGCAGAAACACACCACCACCTGCATTTAGCGTGGCAGAAAGTCTCATAAGTGGTAACACTATCCCTGTATTAAGAAGAATTAGCACAGCAATGAATTAAACCATAACATTACGATTTCAAACCATTCCTATTAGATTTCAAAACAATTCAGCAGCTCAGACAATTTTAAATTTTTGTTTCTGTTTAGTAATGTTCTCAGGTCCTACACATTTAGCAACCAATAGCTCGTAATGTTGCTTCAGTGCGACGTAAATTCAATTTCCTACTTGTTTAGTATTGACTTATCTTTGGCATTTAAGTATAAAAAAAATCAGCGCATGTGGTGTCTCCAATGTAACCCAAAAGTGTTGCAAAGCAATAACTTCACTCCTTGGAATCTTAATTCTTTTAAATACACTCAATGTCTTCGATTTATTTTAAGGAACTAGAGGAAACAACAAGCTCTAAAATGTGAAAAATGCTAATTACTTTCTGGTTTTCATGTTCAAATGTTTTACTTCTGTGCATACGTTTCCGAGATTACTATGCATGCTTTCGTGGAATCCAGTGTATTTCTTATAAACGATGTCATTCAACTGAAGTACATTGATTGATATATGTACGGTACTCTTATGGAAATGAAAACAGAAACTGTCATATACCTGCATGCTTACAAACTATAAAATTTTTATACACCATTTCATATGCTGTACATATAATATTTCTGTTATTTTATAAAATATTGTTCTGTATGATCTAATTGTTACTGAATTCATGAATCTCATTATAAGATATTCATAAAGTACCGCTGGCATGCTCATTTTAAAACCCATTTTTTAAATAAAGTACTATCAATGAATTACATCTGCGCTTCGGTGTATTTATTTCATTTTATTGCATCTCTACTTTGGAAAAAGTAGATCAAATACACCTAGATGGGAAAACCAGTTTTAGATTTATTTTAAAAATCTTTCTCCGTGTTTTTCAAATTTTTATGATGTAAAATTCAATTTTCGTGCGTCAATTACTTCACGGGCTTACGTTAGGCCATAGCATTTTAAATTAAATGGAGATTTTAGTCTAAAATTCTAAACATTACATACATAAATAGCAGTAGCTAACCATAAAATAATCCTATTTTTATTTTGGTACGCTTATAAAGTTATTGAAATTATTTTTGTGGATGAGGTATTTCAATTTCAAAATCTTCGCAGTATATTTATTTTCTATAGAGTACTGATAATGTATGAAGGAATAAGGAACTGAATTTTTAAAACCAAGATTGAAAGAAAAACAGAACAAAAATAGCATATACCTTAGCATACATAACATACATAAATAGCATATAATACAACCTCAGCATATTGAAAATGATGCTGGGTTTTCAACGTTCACTATAACAGTTCATCATGAATATACAATATACAGAATTTTTCAAAATTGGCTGTTCTAACTGTAAGGATTGGTTGGTTTTGGGGTTTTATGGCGCAAGAGCCATATTTGGCTATGCTGCGCCTCTAATTCTAAGGGAAAGTATGAGATTAAATCGCATTTACAGAGGGATGTATGTCCACAGGCACTACCTGAATATTCCAAGGGGTAGAAATGAGACATTATAAGTGTATGAACAACATTTTTACCAGACATGATTTGACAGAAGTTTTATACTAGGTCCACCTCGTCAGTCGGGACACTGTGCGCGAGCCATAGTGGCTCGCAGATATTTCTTAGCGGCTCGTTCGTTTACGTTAGCCAAAGTGATGTATGCTAGAAGCATGTCAGATACACTATACGTGAAATCATTCATGTTACCGTACGAAGTGAGCGTCGAAAATGGCGATGACCTAAATTGGCCAATTGACACGCTGCCAAGCAGAGTCCTCTAGGAAATTTGGGTGGTGATATTTGTCACTGCAATATAACTATTCAACGAGGACTCGTCAAATTCTGGGAACCACAGCTCTATGGTAGAGATTGTTTCTTAACACTCCTGGTTAACTTCGCTTCTAAAACTGCTCTATAGTGCCTAGACACTGATGCCTGTTCTGAACAAGGGACAATTTGTTTTTTCACTTGGATCTTAATTCCCCTTGGAATAATAGAGCAGTTTTGTCTCGGCAAAGTATCTCGTCATTAGCAAAACTGGCCAGATCTTGATGGTTGGTTGATTGGGTTTTATGGCACAAGGTCCATATTTGGCCAAACTGTGCCAAACACAAAACAATGTCAAAGTAATTGCGAAAAGAAAGGATGGAGAGAAGAAAGATTGCTTGGGCATCCTGAGATCCTGGGTAGATCTTGATGAACTAGATATCTCGTCGAAACCATTTGGATGGTTAGAATTCAGAAAGGATGCCTGAGTAGTTTTCATTTTCCTCGGAAATTCAGGTGTCATCAGAGATTTGCGCTAAGGTTTCTCAATCACTCCAAGCACAAAAAATATTTTCGTCTTTTGATCTCCCCGTTTGCTTTATGATAAATTTGAAAACCTTTATTCAAGCATCCGCTATGGAAAATGGTAAAGCGTCTTTCTACGGCAACAGGCAGGGTCAGACTTTGTGTCTCGAGCAATTCTCTGGTCAAACTGACAGTAGTTTTCTTCAATGCTGAAAAAAGAGCCGATACACCTCTAATACTTCGTATTGAATCCTAAGGATCATCTAGAGCAGTGGTAGTCAACCTGGTCCCTACCGCTCACAAGTGGGCGATTCAAGCTTTCATGGTGGGCGGTAGGGGTTTTGTCCGATGCTGAAGCTACTTTCCGTTATCATTGCGTATCTATGACTCAATGATAGAGCAGGTTGTACTGCACTGTAGTGCGCATGACGAGGGTGAGGTGTACCAGGGGCCATCACTCAAGTTGAATTCGTTTCATGGTGGGGACAGTACGTAGTTAGATTTGTGAAAGTAAGCACGGGCCTATGGCCTCAAGCAAGTTTTATAAATTGTGTGAAATATTGTGAGCCCATGTCTCAAAAAAATAAATACGCTCGTGGCTATTTATCGGAGTATCTGAAGATGGGTTTCATCGAATCTGTTGCAAATAAACAACTCCCAGTGTGTTTACTGTGTCATAAACATTATCCAATGAAGCAATGAAGCCAAGTCGATTGCGAGAACATCTTCCTACTCATCTTCCTACTCATCTTCCAAAGCATTCAAAAGATAAAGACGTCCATTGAATATTTTAAGGAAATGTTTAAAAAATTTCAAAATCGTCCAACAATTCTTGCATCATTTAAGAAACAACATGCAACGAACAAAGATGGATTAACTGCCGCTTGTCACATTTCACAATTAATTGCAAAAAGTGGTAAAAGCTATAATATTGGAGAAACTTTAATAATACCCTCTATAAAAGAATTTATCTCAACAGTAATGCATCAGGATATACCTGATGCTTTAAAAACGTTGTCCATAAGCGATAGCACAGTAAAGCGACGAATGACAGTTAATATTGAAATGGCAGTTAATATTGAAAATAAACTTATAGGTATTCTCCCAAACTCCTCATTTTCTATACAATTGGACGAGTTTACCATTGCAGATAACAATGTTTTATTGATGACATATGTACGTTATTTTGATGACAACAATACATTACGAGAAGAAATGCTATTCGCAATAAATCTCATTACAGATATAAGAGGATTATCAATATTTAATGCTGTGAAATCATACTTTGCAAAAAATAATATACCTTTCAACAATATTATTGCATGCGCTACTGATGGAGCACCATCAATGGTAGGTCGCTAGTATGCATTGTGTGGTGCACAGACAACGTCTTGTAGGAAAACATTTAAGTACAAGTCTCCATTCATCATTAACTACAATAATTAGAGCTGTAAATAAGATCAAATCCAATGCCAAACATGATAGTATGTTTCGACAGCTGTGCCAGGGCAATATTGAGGAATTTATTAGGTTACATTTACACACAGAAGTTCGGTGGCTGTCAAAGAGTACACGTTTGTCTCGTTTTGTAGCATTATATGATAGTGTCATACATTTTTTTGAAAGTATTAATGAGACCAATCTCTGTCAACAATTCAAAAACAGTAAAGAATGATGCCTTTTATTTGGCAGATATTTTCAAGAGATTTAATGAAATCAATTTGCAGCTTCAAAGAGCTAATAAAACTCTTATCAATTGCCAAAATATTGTGTCATTATTCATCGACAAATTTGATCTTCGTTATAATCTATTGAAGAGAGAATTTCATCAGTTTCCCGAATTATCATCTCTAAAAGATGATGTAACTCCTGAGGAGATTGAAAGATTCAGTAGCCACTTTAATGAATTTAAATTGGATAAGGAAAAACGATTTGAAGATATTTTGAACTTGAAGGTGTATGACTAGGTGAAAAATCCTTTTACTGCAAATATTGAGGAGGCTGGTACAACTTGCCAACAAGAACTGTTAGAACTTAGATATGATGAAGAGAGTAAATATAATTTCGATAGTGGTGGATATGAAAACCTGTGGCTAAATAAAAAATATGACTGCGTTATATTCAGATATGTGGAAAATGATATTCAATTTATTGATACATTTCCCTACCTCATATCTTGTAGAATCAGGCTTTTTAGTGCTGTTAATCATATCACCAAAAGCGAAACCGTCTGAATATTTCCGAAAGAGGAGACCTTCGTTTGTTCCTTACGAAAAGTGAACGGTATATCAAATATTTAGTTTCGCAGCTTCAGCCTCAAGGATCTTATTTATAATTAATTAAAGGTCATTTAATAGACTTTATACTTTCATAGTTTTTACATTTAATTTTCTTTTTCTTCAATTTAAGCAGCTTCCGCACTAGTAGGCGCTGTATCGATGGAGATGCAGAAATACAGCATCAAATTAAGTTTTTTGTGTGTTATAAACATATACAAAGTGTAAATAATAAGATAAATTTAACTACGTATTTTTATTAAACCTCCACTCAAAAATTACGAGTACTTTGCAGTTACGCTAAATTAAGTTACTGCGGAACCGGTAAGCGGTAAGAAAATTTTACTACCAACAAAAATACAAAAGTGGGCGGTAGGTATAAAAAGGTTGACTACTCCTGATCTCGATCATGATTCCAAGGTCACAGACGCAAATCGTTTCAAATTGCTCTATTGGCACTGGGCAAAATTTATAATTCGAAATTAATATTTGGCTTTTTCAGAGGGTCTGCAATGAAAGTCCTTCGTTTCTTGTTCAGCGGATATAATTTCATCGGTCAAGACCAGAAACAGACTGAATTTCCTTCCCTTTGTGACCACCTCCCTTAAACTTCCTGGTTAAAATCGGTTTATCTTGTCAAAAAGTGCCCTTATCATCAGCCTCTGATTATAAAGCCCGTTGGAAATTGTCACCAGTTCTGGACAAGGGACAGTTTGTTTTTCGTATATACTTGGATCTTCATTTCTCCTTGGAGTAAAATGGCGACGAGATATTTCGTCCCCAGCAAAATTGACCAGATCTTGATGGATGAGATATGGCGTTGAAACCACTTGGAGATTTAATACATAGGTACAATGACAATATACAGTGACAGTAAAGTCCTTATACACTCACGTAACTGTAGATCACATATAGCTACAGCTATGAAAGTGACGTATAGATATATCGATTATGCTTTACAAGAGAGACAGCAACCAGAGCCCCTAATGGTAAAAATACGAAATGAGTGCTCCTATCTCGAAAACTATGCGAGATGCGGAAAAAAGTCGTTTATAGAATTGTAGAGTGAATAGTAACATTTTACGGCATAGCCTTTCACATTTTCTATTCACTTTATTCATGTACTGAGGGTGTAATTTCGCACTAAATCGGTGATGCTCTACAACTTTCCAATGACTTTCTTTACCTTATCTCACTTAGTTTTTAAGATACGAGCTCTAATTTTTTATTTTTACCACTAGGGGAGTTGAAAGCGGCTCATCTTGTAGTACTTAGTCACTTTACTATACGTCTACATCCCTTTTAAAGCTGTAGTTACTTTCGATAGTTCTGGACAGTTTGAGGGCTTTGTTATTACACCCTGTACATAGCAAATTCAAAAACTCAGTGAATCATGAGCCAAAACAGCAATGATAGCAATTATGCAATAAGAATATATAAAATACTTATTGAAATGGCCCAAACGGATATTTAATGTTTCTAAATTTTCACATGTCATCTTATTCTTGGAACATGAGTCTAATAATGGAAGGTGAATTTTTTTTAATGTTGAGTTAATGGATTAAGAATAATGTTAAACATTCTGAAATTAAGTGTCCCACCTTTAGATTTGTTATTTAAATGTGGTCTATTACTTTGTGATAGATAAGTATCAGATCATTACTTTTTTCTCACTCAATAAATCGTAAAATTTAAGCCTAGATGAAACCTTAGTCAAACTGACAGTGATTGATATGTCATCGGCAATTCAACTGTTCACAGTGTATCATACATCGAAGTGCGTGTCGATTATTTCGAGCCCCATCTGGTATTCAGAAGTGGAATTATGCATTGTTTTGAAAGTACGCGTGTCCGTTCGGGTCGCCAATTTAATAAGACGTGTGAAATACAGTGCAACTATACATTGAAGTGCAAGAAAACTAGTTCACCTGGCCTAATACTTGGTAGGCCTTCCACGGAAGCGTAGAACTGCTGAAATATGACGGGCTTACTGTTGGAACTGAACACCATAATTCCTACAGAGTGGTCACAATTCTATTCCGTGGTGGTGTGGATTTCTGTGTTCCATAGTGCATTGCATGGCAACTCAGATGTGTTCGATAACATTGAGATCTGGTGGCTTAGGTGGGAATGGCAAGACCTCAAACTCAGATAAATGTTCTTTTAACCATAATTTGACTTGTCTAGATATGTGCGGCTCTGGAAGTGACTAAACACATCAAAATGAACGTAGACATGAACGAGTATAACTCGTCAAAGTGGACACATACAACGTTCACCTGAGACATTTGTAGACGTACCAGGGGTCCTCACTGAATGACAACGAAACAAACCCCATACCTATACCAACCTCTACGATCCCCTGTTGATATGCATGATCCATGGCTTCATGGGATTTTTCTAAAAACAGATCTTTCATTTGCCTGAAACAGTTGGAAACACGACTCATCAGATCAGGCTACTCGTTTACAGTTGTCAAGTGTCCAGTGGTGCTGTTCCCGATCCCAGCGAGGCGCGTAGTTGTGTGTCGAATATTCATCAAGGTTACTCGAGTTGGGCGTCACTCCTAAAGCCCATATATCTTTGAGGGAACGTTGCTCAGTCCTCACACTGACGCTTGTTGTGGGTCCAGGATTGAATTCAGATATTATTTTGCGGAAGTGTTACACTCTTATAGCGTGAAACGATTCTTACCAGCCGACTCTGATCACGTTCACCCGAAGTATTTTCACGGCCACACTTCCGTCATAAGTTACAGGTTTGGGCAGAATTCTTGTAGTGACGATGGTAATATGTGAAAATCCAAACTTTACCTCTAGCTCCAAAATGCTATGACCCATCTCACCAGTTCCAACTATTAAATCAAATTGAAAATCGCTTAAATCATGATAACGGCATTTTTACAGAGGAAAGAGATCTAGATGCTTCCACAGATGTCTATCATTTTATATATGCACTGGCAGACGCAAACAATGACGTGCATATGTGGCGATGCTATGTAATTTGAACAGGCTTGTCTGTACTTGTTTTCTGTCATCAGTTATTGTAAGTTAATTTTGCTGTTATACTTGTGACTGCATTTACTGCTTGCACTGTTATGCATAAATGATTTTTAGAGATGTTTTCAAACATTTTGCCCTCTCAGGGGCATATCTACTTTAGGTGATGAACTTCACGGACCCGATATACTCTAGTGATCTTTTCTTTTAACTTGGGGTTTACACCGTCTTTATTGAACACGGAGGTCATGCTCCCGGGATTTTCTGCTTTCATCCCACAATCCCCCTTCTTTCCCCTTTCACGACATTTTTTACTTGACGTTGTCTTGTGTTTCGCTCAATTTGGCTAAGTGTGGCCCTTACGCCATAAAACCCCAAAACAACCAACCAGACATTTTGTATATATATACACTGCGTTTAGCTTCTGTTAATTTAATTTCATTTTGAATTCAAATTTAATTTTGTATTCGATAGTCTAAGTTTTTTTCCCTCCAATTGCACGAAAATTGAATTCTCACTCTCCAACCACACGGAAATCGATTTCCACCTAATCACAATAACATTAAATTAGTACTCAATCACACATTAAAAAAATAGACACTTCCCAGCAAGAGCAACGTAGTCAAAATAAAGACTAATTAAATTTAGTTGAGGCAACATCTCAGGACGACAGCTAATATTGACGAGGTGCTGTTTTCTACACATGCTCATTTCGTCAAAAAAGAGATTAAAATAATGAAATTTACTTCTGCTAGTTTATTTCAAAGAACCTGGTCTTCCTTCACCTCTGAGTTACAATATGCACCTCGGAAGTACAAAAGTAGGGATTTTTTCTTTGCAAGAAACGTATTTTTTGCTCGTGACATAACCAAATTAAGCGGAAATTCTTTTTACTTATTTTAAAAAACAAGTGTTTTCCATTCAAAATCAACTAATCCAGAGGAGTTTAGGATTTTTTAAATAACAAAAAAAATCGCTTTTCCCGAAACCAAATATTTCACATTAAGGAGGGGGAAGAATTCGAGGCTCTGCTGAGGTTTTTTTATTGTTATTTGTTGCTTGGTTTTTCTTAATTCCTTTCCTATTCAGTTCGGTTATGAAAAAAGCATTCTGTGTGAGATAAAGCATTTTTTTGTATCTCGCCCTCATTCGCAAATTAGCGAATAAATGGATTACTTTTTTATAAGCTTTCCTGCGGAATTAATAAAATTACAGCTGCTAGCGAAAAGCGTCCATTTTGATGCGCAGGAAGTGGTTTAATTTTTCTTTTCGAACTGAGGGCTTCGCTGCATTGTGTAAGAGGCGAAATGTTTTGAAAATGAAATTAAATTTGAAAAAAGGCCATAAGAGTGTAATAAATCTTTGAGAAAATTTATTTTTTGACGGATCTAACGAAATTAAATTTAGAACTTCTTCAGTCATTCTTTGTGTTGATGGCTGACGCTTCAGAATTCATAACATTTTTCCAAAATAATTTTTTAATAAATTTAAACACTCTGAGGGGTTTCGACGATATATAAGTACGTCGAGATCTAATCAATTCTGCTACTGAGGTATCTCGTCATCAAGTTGTTGCCAGATTTTTGCTGATGTCAAGGTCAATAACTGGTCAGTTTTCTTATAATGATGAGGTATCTCGTCATCAAGTTGTTGCCAGATTTTTGCTGATGTCAAGGTCAATAACTGGTCAGTTTTCTTATAATGATGAGGTATCTCGTCCATCAAGATCTGGACAGTTTTGATAATGATGAGATACCTCATCGATACAGCCACCAGGAGGGTTAATTAATATGGATCCCGATTGGAAGAGTAACGGAGGGGTTGCGAGTTCGAATCCAGTCGAAGACCGTCGTGTACAAAGGGGACTGGTGCACGTTAAATCCGTCAGGGCCTGAAATATCCTCACGTTGTCGTTGTGTGGAAGTTTGGAGAGTGGGGTGCCAGCTCAGGTGTTGCCTCGTCATCTGACCGTGGTTCAAAATTACGTGGTGTTGACCTCGGATCTCTTCCCTTCGGATCTCTTTCCCTTACCGTCACCAATAGCGCGGTGTGTTGCTCTAAAGTGACGGTATAAAATACCTACCATTTTTTACCTACCTTAAAATGTAGTTCAACGCCGTTTTTTTTTCAACCTTTCGCGTTTAATTAAATTAGTGTTGAACAGTCAGATATAAATAAATTTTAAAATCATTCTTTGGAATTTTTATAGACGAAGTGCTGAAATCGTATTCGGAAAACAAAGCAACTGACGTCACCTGCAGATTGGTTGATTGGTTGTCATGGGTTTTTATGGCTCAAGGGCCATATTTTGCCATGCTGAGCCAGACTCAAGACATAAAATATCAAGTAATAGATATTCACGGAAAGTTTTACTGAAATGAGGAATATACATCCAGGGAGGTATCACACCTGACAAGGAGTCGAACGTGAACCTTTTGTACTGAAACACCTAACATTTTGCCAATGACCATAGGTTAATCAACAATTTCAACCAAAATTTCAAAAGTAGGAAGCATGATGAATTTCTCTCTCAATTATACTTAGATATATACAACAGATTACAAATACTATTGAAAAAAATTTGAGGTCGGTAGGTATTTAATTAACGTCGCACTGGAGCAATACAATGGGTTATTGGCGACGATCCGGGATCAAACCCGAAGAAAAAATTTGAGAGAAATCAAGAAAAAACTAATGCGGCAGCGAAACAATTCTAAATCAGAAGAATGTAAGAAACCCGGAGAAAAACGCGTTTTTGTACTAGATTTACAATACTTATCTACTATACGTTAAGTTCTCGATGTAAAAATCGACTCTGCCAAAAATGATCGTAATTGAAAAATGATTTTGACTATCTCTCTAGAATTTGATATCAATTATTTTTTTCAAACTAAAAATACAAACTTTATTTTTGATTGATTTTGGTGAGTTTAAAAGTCTGCTGTTCCCTTAAAATGCGGCATAAAAATAATAACATTTTACACTCCTGTCTTAAAATGAGCCATAAAAACTCTCACTATCTTTCAAATAAAATCTCCCAAACACCTTATTCATTTTAGAACTGCGTTTTTAAAGCGATGCAAGATTTATTTCCTTTAAAATTCAATATTATGTGAAGCTGTTTCGAGCTGCAATAACTGTTTGATGTGTCATTGAAAGGAAGAGATTTTTGATACCCACAGATACCCACAGGCTGCTTTTCTACGAGTCCTTAGGACATTTGTTCAAGACGGCGGAGACTTACACGCGTATACATGTACTCTTCCCCTACACACACCTTACGCATATTCTTCTATAGAATATTTAAATAGACCCATTTGGCTAAAACTTTCAGTCAACCTTCATTCTACATCTAAAACTTCCTATCCAGATTTTTTTCTGACTTGGAAGCATGCATATTTTCCAATAAAATACTTCATAGAACTCGGTTAAAAATTACAAAGTCAACAAACATTCTAAACCTAAAACTTGTGTATTCATATTTTTTCTCACTTGGAAACAAATGAAACTCTCCCCTCTAGTGTATGCATATTCTTCCAGGGAATTTTTCAAAGGACTCACTTAGCTAAAAATTTCTAAGTCAACCAATATTCTAAATCTAAAACTTCCGTACTTAATTTTTTTCTGATTTAGAAACAATAAATCATACAGATGTCGAATGGCTTCATTTAAATGCGTTATTGCTAATACTAAAAGATTTTATTTCGTATTTTTTATACTAAACCAAAACGTGTTATCTGATTCGTTCCCTAAATAAGCTAACTACCAGTATAATACTGTTTTATCTATGGGAGATTTTCAGTGTAAGCAAACGAAATGAAAAGCAAACATTTAACTTTCGCTTCCAGAATGCTCTCGCGTGATATACAGGGTTATTCAAAATGAATCATCCGATTTCAAAATTCCATATTTTCAAAAATAAACGTCACAGAATGATAAGTAATACATGAATACAAAGGAAAAATATGGAAGTTTTATATTGTGAAGAATAGATGGCGTTCGTGTGTTCTTAGTGAAGCTATTTCACGGAAGCTGTTTTACAAGCTTTTCAGAGGCAGAAGTGATAATGGCGTCCGCGGAGCAGAAAGCTTTTTGTGCGCTGTCGTTTGCGCGATGTGGATCTGTAATCACCGTTCACAGTGAATTTCGTAAAAAGTACCGAATTAATCCACCTACGGCTCAGAGTATTCGAAGGTGGTATCATTAATTTGAGAGCAGTGGATGTCTTTGTAAAGGGAAAAGTGGAGGGCGAACAAGCATATCTGCGGAAATTTTTGAGAGTGAGAGACACTTTTCTACGAAGCCCAACGAAATCGACTGTTTGCGCCAGTCGAGAACTGGGCATTCCTCAGCCTACTGTTTGGCATTACTCAGCATACCGTCTTGACATTATACATTAACTAAAGGAAGTTATATCGAACACTTGTAAAAATCTTCCATATTTTTCCTTTGTATTCATGTATTATTTATCATTCTGTGTCGTTTATTTATGAAAATATAGCATTTTGAAATCGGATGATTCATTTGGAGTAACCCTGTATATCGGAGTTACCTTAAAATGTAAATTATAGTCGTTTTGGTAAGTTTGAGCTAATTAGCATTGACCATTCAGTTATATTTCAATTCGGAATTCCCTTTTGGAAATTTTTTATTGACGAAGTGCTGAATCGTATTCTTAAAACAAGTCAAATGACGTCACGTTCGGAATACGTTCATGAAATACGTTCCACCACAGAAACTCTACGGCCACGTACATTACACCTCGACAGAAAATGCCTTTCATAGTGTAGAACCTTTAGCGTCTTTTTTGTATTCAAAACAACAATTTTCATATTTGCAGTTTCGACGTAGCGAAGTTGATTCAATTGTTGCAGGTTGGTTATTTGCTTGCAGAATACAAGCTGTTAAAGAAAACTTTCATGATGGCATATTTTGCTTTTTAAAAATTATCGTTTTTTACTTGTAAAGAAGTTTTTATAAATGCCTCGCCGTTTTTTACTCTGCTCATCTTAAAAATGGGGTGTAAGCACATATTTTATTCCTAATTTCTTAAACATGTTCTGAATAATCTGTTTTTCTATCACAATCCATTGAAGTGGATTTTTGAGGAATTTTTGAAGGTAATATTTAAAACCATAGTTGATCTATTTAATACAATATTCCTTTTCATTTTATAGGACAATGAATCTAAAATATGAATACGATCTTTTAAAGTTTGTGGTATACGATTTTCGCATTTATGATAAAAATGTATTTAGTGAGTATTGCATCAAAAAACAAGAGACTTTGAGCTATACGTTTAAATGACATTTTATTTTTGGCATGTAACCTCTCAAGAAAAGTGCTTTAAGCACGTTGTAATTTGTTTTGGTTGAATTTACTTTTATTCAAATAAAGGAAAACTTGATAGTTCACTATATTTAGGTGAGCTTCTTTTTAACTTTATGCTTTATTAGCCGTTAACAATAGAAATGAAATAATAAACTTTTAGACTATAAAAATCCCATTCCCAGTTTCTTCATCCTTTTTATCGGGCGTAAGACAAAAAATATTGTTCGTAACAATGGACAAAACAAATAATAATAAATTAAGCGTAAAAATGATTTCGGATCGAAGCAGAATTTTATAAACACAAGAACAAAGCTTTTATACCGAAGTAATTCATCCTAACTTTGTTCTGAAAAAATAACTTAGATTAAAAATACTTATCTTAAAAAAAGATTCTGACTATTGTGCAATTTTCGATACTTCGGTGAACTTACAAACAGCAAGATTCCCAGAAGTATTTCAAAGCCTTTTGCAAAAACTTTCTGAAAGACAAGCGATTTCGGTAAATACTTTTTTGTTTCCAATATCTAGGACAAGATACAGACAAAAGAAGAAATACAACACAAATGCAAGCTACTACAATACAACACAGACGAGTTCTGCACCACAACGTAAAAGAGGAAAGACTCGCTCTCTAGTATTGGGAAATTTGACTCCATGAATTGCTTTGCAGCGAAGCAGGTGGAATCTATCCATAGGGATAGATCCCACCTGCTGATTACAAAACACCTGATGCCCTAGAGTGATTACAAAGTGGAATTCGGTAAATCTAAAATCTAATAAAAGTAAAAAAAATATTATTTTCAAGACGATGTTTGGACTTACCAAGTGTTTCTCTAATATCTTATAAGTTATAATAAACGACAAAATTAAGAGACTTAATTTGAAATAGCTTTCTTTGGTATGTTGAATTATGTAGAGAACATTTTTGATCATTCCCATCCTTTGGTTTTTATACATTTATACATGTCATCATAACAGAAATCGAAGTCACAGTTGTGGTAGGAGCATAGACGTGAAGTATAAGTCGAATGAGTATTGAGTGAAGTTTCAGAAAGTATGACTAACATGTCGACTAGTAGTCACGTGACTGTTCTGTGAATAATCGACTTGATATGCCGATTTGGCATTTAACTACTTCGTTTTGTGGTACAACATTATTATCTGTGTAAATGCGCAGTTCTATAAAGTGGCGAGAAAAATGGTGAAATCATCAAAGTCTACTACTATTTCGAGCGGATCAATCAAATGATGAATCAATCGATGGGCGTCTTCTCCCGTCTCGTGGACCAATCAGATGATGAATGTTTCTTATTTCCCGGCAGACGAAAGTAGTCTAAGGGTCATGTTACTACTGGTTTTGGTCATATGATCCTGGGCACATAAAAAGGCTACCATTACTAACTCTACTTTTATAGTGCCTCTATGGCCAGTAGTGGTGAAGGGAGTCCTCGAATGGTTCTACTGAGGTGTATTGTAGTGTTGACTAGATTGAAAATTCGCAAGTTCAATGTTGAGTCAGAAATATCCGGGTAGGTAGGCAGTTGAATTTACTCTTCAGTGGAGCATCACAACGGTCTATTGACGATAGTCCGTGATCAATCCCGAAGGGAAAGATACTAGGATACCTCGTAACTTTAAACCACGGTCAGATGACGACAAAAATGCCCGAAAAACAGTTTATGCATCTTTCAGTAAAGTTATGGTCAAAGTTTATTGGTTGAAAAGGCGGAGTTTCTATTAAGATGCACGTGTATCCTCAGTGTTGTGATGGAATGCACAGGTGACTGGAGAGAGAAGAAATAAACTTGAGTGTGTGCTGCTGTTTGAAGTCATGTTTAATATCATGGGAAAGATCAAAAAGTGAAAGTGGTGAAAACATGACTTGGAGACAGTGAGAAAAAGACTAGCGAATTATTCTGGAACGTTGAAGTACTTATCAAAGGTGAATATTACATTTTATACACAAATATAGCAAATTGTTAATAAATGTTTCGTATGACCTTAAATTTTATTTAGCATTAATGTTAAATGCATTAGAGATTATGTAAATGATTATATCAATAAATAAATACATGACCAATAGGAAGAATAAGAACACTGAAAAGCAGCCGTTACATGCGTCACCACAAAACTAACATTAATCATAAACATTCTTCGAAAGTGTTGGCGTAACTACACCTGTCTGTTAAACCATCACATACTCCATTCCCAAGATAAACAAACAAGATATGAAAATTTCCCTATCAAGGATTTCTCTTCATATCCTCTTATAATAAAGAAATATTTCACACTACTTGGCTAATAAAAACACCAAAATACAGCCTTCACAATGGGTCACCGCAAAACGAACATCAATCGATAAACATTCCTTGACAACCACGTGCCTCTGTTTTATAAAACCACCTCATACTCTATTCCCAAGATAAGCAAACAAGGTATGAAAAATTCACTATCGCTTTAGAGCTCGGCGATCTGTATGCAAAACGTCCGATTGTAGGAGCACGAGAACACCGAAAACAGACGTCTCAATACCTCGTATGATAGGGAAATATATTTCACATTGCGTGTCCAGTATGAACACTAAAGTACAGTCGTAAAAAAGCGTCACTGCAAAACGAACATCAATCCATAAACATTCCTTGACAGCCACGAACCTCTCTGCTTTATAAAACCACAACATATTCCATTCCCAAGATAAAAAAAACAAGATATGAAAATTTCCCTATCAAGGATTTCTCTTCATATCCTCTTATAATAAAGAAATATTTCACACTACCTAGCCAATAGGAGCACTAAAATACAGCCGTCACAATGCGTCACCGCAAAACGAACATCAATCGATAAACATTCCTTGACTGCCACGTACCTCTCTGTTTTATAAAACCGCAGCATACTCCATTCCCAAGATAAGCAAACAAGGTATGAAAATTTCACTATCGCTTCAGAGCTTGGCGATCTGTCTGCAAAACGCCCGATTGCAGGGGCGCGAAAACTACCGAAGACAGACCCTCTCTCAATACCCCGCATGATAGGGAAATATTTCATCCCTCACAACTATGATTCAAATTTGTTCCTGACGTGGCCCGGCTCGCGTGGATTCCCAATTCACGCGAGCTGTTCTTCCCCCCAGAGGATTGTACATTGTTTAACGCTGGAGAGCTGTTATCAGCACCAAATCACCAGTAGCTGTCAGAAACAGAATCACCGCATCGAAAAATGCTGCGAAGTAATGGCTCGCTGGGAGCCGGGGAAAAAAATCGTATAGAGCGTGTTTCTAAAATTCAAAACCTCTACCGTGAGAGGGGGAAAAACTCCTTTAAAAACGTAGATCTCGGCGCGTGCGATGTTTCTTGTATTTTATTGTTGTTATTTTTCAGTCGGGATGGATTTTGTTTCGGAATTCTTTCCAGTGCATTAGTTTTTGGAAAGGGTTGTAATCCGATTAAAAAGTGTGATTCGGTTCCTGCCCATTTATTGTCCTCTTGGTTGAGAAGTGTCAACGAAATATGGAGGAGCCTGAGGATTTTGTTTTTAGTTGGGACGGGATTTTGTAGAGATTCGCAATTACGTCTGCGGTTTTTTTCGTCAATCCCTGCCGAAAGTTGCGTCCGGAGCTTTAGTTTTTGATTTGAACTGAAAATGCGGTGTTGCAGGATGATTCAATTTTTAAAACCCTGGAAGATACAATTTTTTCGGGGATTTGAAGCGAGTTTTTATATTAATTTATTATATAAAACATACCTTTCTGGTTAAATATGGGTATTAAACGTATAAATTTATTTTACTGGATTGAAGAGAGTGTTATAAGCATTGCTAAAATACCGATGAACTAAGATTCCAAAACAATTTGAGGGCCGCGGTAGCCCTGTTGGAAGAGTAGCGGCTTAGTAACCGGAGGGCTTCAAGATCGAAACTCGATCCAACCAGACTGTCATGTGCGTGGGTTAAATCGTGGCCTCTAATGTCCTGGAGGTGAATACGTGGAGTGGAAATTGGAGAGAATGGGGTGCCAGCTTAGGTGTTGTCCTTGTCATTTGACCATGGTTCAAAATTACAAGGTGTTCCCGAATTTTTCCCTTCAGGATGGGTTCCGGACCGTCAATAATAGCCCATTGCGTTGCTCCAGTGCGACGTTAATTCAATTATCTACCTACCAAACCAATTTGGGTCGCAGTGGATCAGTGGGTTGGCGACCTGCGAGTTCTATAGGCGGGACAGGTTCGATTCCTGAAACCCACCCTGAGTGTATTTCTATTTTCTGTGTCATTAAAACTTTCCTTGTGTGTATCGATAACTTGATGGTCCTTGAGCCATCATAAGAAATTCAAAACGAACCAACATCAAACCAATTTGGAGGTGTACGCAGAGCAGGTTCGATTTCTGTAACTTACCCTAGGTATATTTCTCTCTTTCTCAATAAAACTTTCTTTTTGTGTATGTCCATTTAGTTGACATTCTTTGTCTTGTGTTTGGCGTAACTTGGTTAAATATGGCCCTCTTATCGAAAAAAATCAAAATCCAACTTTGGCCTTTCCTTGTGTGGGTATGTCCATTAATTGACGCTGTCTTGTGTTTCTTGCATCTTGACCAATACTGACTCTTGCGCCACATAATCATACCGAACCAATCAAACCAATTTGACAATTTCTACAAAGAGGAACAAGTATGTCCTGAAACCATATATGTGTGAAGGAATGCATGGGAAAGTTTAGACACCTGTTAACATTTTGCTGAAGTTAATGTTTCTACCTCAGAAAAAGCTATCTTTCTTAAACATGTTAATCCTCATATCATTATATACTGATAGAAATTGTTAGTTTTATATAGACGAAACTCAATCTCTATGCTTCGGTTGAATCGGAGAGTCAAAAGGCTATTGAAGGGAATAAAGTGACATAAAAGAAATAATATCTGTTATATTCAGAAATGCGTTCATCATAATACAACTTACTTAATTAAAACGTTTCATAGAAATAATCACACATCTTTGTAAAAGTACTTGAATCACAAAACTATCCAAACGGCATATTAAACAAAAAAACATTTAAGTAGTTTAATATAATAGTAATTAAGTAAAATTCAATAGTAGTTTATAACTATTTCTGACAGAATGGAGCGCTTTTCTTTTTCTCCTTAAAGGGAAAATGCAGCTCTCAATTCAATGAATAGATCAATATACATTCAAAGCCACTTTGAAAGCTATTCTTTCACTAAATTATAGCTGTAGACATGTTATGGAACAAAGCAGTAATAGAAACCTGCGGTTGGAGTCAAAGTATCATACATTACCCTTTCATAAATATTTAATCATCTCTAGAACAACTATTTTGTTAAATGTATTTTATATGCATGCCATTCACATGCATTTCATTGTGTTGAATCTATGCAATATATAATTACCCAAGCACTATTTGTTAGATGATAAAATGTCTTGACTATACTCAATGCCATGATATATCGCATACATCATTTCCTTGCATTTAGGTATTTAAATATCTGTAGTATATGATTATACAGTGTGCATGAATTTGTAGAATACATCGAACTAAATATTTTTTGCCAAAGAATGTATGTCCGCAACACTTGTGTGTACATGATTATAGAGCACTGTTTGGTCAGTTTGCAAGGTGTTCTTTGAAACTAAAACCTTGTCATTCGCAACTCGGATTTTACATGTGACAGAGCCTTATACTAATTCCGAGATAGCTGATATGCATCTAACGTCTAACGTATGGTGCTACCAATGAAGTGGAAGAGCTGTTCAAAGATTGTACCGTGAATTCTTCTCCAATAGACGAGTGTTGAATCGTGAAGTATTATGAAAAAATAAGATTAAATTTGAATTAAATTTAAAAAGCAATGAATTATGAATAAGTGTGCATTCTAGTTCTATATGTAAATAAATCACACTGAATTACTCATATCGGGGTCGACCCTTCATATCAGATATTTTTTAATGTAACTAAACCAATACGGCACAAGTCAAGGCAGTTACCGAAAATTTTGTTATAAAAATATTTTTATAAATCTCGATACTTGATTCACTAACCATTCGATAGTTCACAAGTATATGTTACTACATGCGGTCTCTACACTAAAAATTAGAGATCATACGATAACACAGATACATATCCAATTTAATAATTCGAATTATTATTTGTTTGTTAGTGAATGTGAAATCCATCCCAATGGTTTTGATCATGCCAATCATTAATGGTTTACAAGTACAGTAAACTACACTAAAATAAGGGGTATCGAAAGTTAATATAGGTCCAAATTTGATTCGTTCTACATAAAATTAAATACAGTCAAACACAATTGGAAGTTTGTAGATTTCAAATTAGTGCAAGATTTTGTACCATTCAATAGTTTACAAGTATATGAAAACTACACTAAAATAAGAGATTATATTAGAACACAAATGTAAATCCATATGAATAAAATCAAATGCCCCAATGCCAAGTGATTGTTAATAATGAATGTTTAATCAATTCATTATTAAAAATCATCCGATAGATTACAAATTTCTGTAAACTACTTTAAAGTAAGAGATCATACAGCATAAATTGAAATTCAGTTTGTCCACATAAAATAACATGTCTAAATGCTAATGGGTAAATAGTATATATGAAATTGAAACGTACAGGATGAATAGTATTAAAATAGTCTAATACAGAACTTCGACAGAAGCAACGTAGAAAATTCCACCGGAGAATGTTGAAAATCCAATCATTGAATAATGAAGAGAATGTAAATGATCCTATAACTTCCAAAACTAATGCAATCAAATAAGTACAAATACTAATTGGTGGATAGTAGATATGAAATTGAAACGTACAGATGGGGGGAATGGTATTAAAATAATATACATATAAAACTTCGATAGAACAACGCAGAAAATTCCACCAGAGAAAACTGAAAATTTCACCATGAAATAATGAAAATTCGATCATAGAATAATGAAGAGAAGGACATATATAGAGAGAATACTTCGCCACATGACTCCAAATACTAATTGGCAAATAGTAGATGGGAAATTGAAGTGTACAAGATGAATGGTATTAAAGTAGTCTACATACCGAACTTCGGTAGAACACAACGAAGAAAATTCCACCAGAGAATGCTGAAAGTTCTATCATTTAATAACGAAGAGGAGGACATGGAGAAAACTTGGCCATATAATTATAAAAAGAGAATGTTATTGATCCTGTAACTTACAAAAAGAATCTAAATTCAACTTGTAATCAAATAAATTCAAATACTAATTGGAAAATAGTAGATGAGAAATTGAAGTGTATAAGATGGAATTGTATTAAAATAGTCTACGTACAGAAATAGCCTACGTATAGAAAACACAGAAAATTCCACCAAAGAATTCTGAAAGTTCCACAAATGTATAATGAAGGACACGGAGAAAACTTCGCTATACAATTATAAAAAGAGAAAGCAACTGATCCTGTAACTTCCAAAACGAATCTAAATTCAACTTGTAATAAAATAAGCCAAATACTAATTGGTAAATAGTAGATGGAAATCGAAATGCATAAGATGAATGGTATTAAAATAGTGTAATATAGAACTTCGGTAGAAGCAACACAGAAAATTCCACCAGAGAATTCTGAAAGTTCCTCCATTGAATAATGAAGAGAAGGACATGGAGAAAACTTCCCCATAGAATTATAAAAAGAGAATGCAATTGATCCTGTAATAGATGCTGCCAAAACGCACCAGAAAAAAGCGAGGAAATATGGAATAATAGCGGCCGGCGAGGGAGAGGGAAGTTTGCAGATTAAAACCGCTTCGATGATAGGGGACATTAAAAAAGGATAACCGCTTGATGGATGGATGGGATGAGGTCTAAGCACCAAGAAAACTGCCGGGGAAGAAGAAATGGTTGATGGAAATACTGCCTGCTTAGGGGGAAGTGATTTGGGACAGAGGCAGCGTCGCAGAATGACGTTTCCGCCCTGCTCGGATTGTCGAAGTTTTAACGACGATTTATATCTCATGGGTTTGTGGAAATGCCTCCGGATAAAATGAGCGTGAAAGAGGATGAGTTGTATCGAGTTCGCTTCGAGTTTTATTTCCCCGACTCGGTGTATTTCTTTCGGTGTGGTGGAGTGGCTTAGAACGACGATTGGTGCTGTTTTTGGAACGGCGATTGCGTGGGAAAGGCGTTTGAGCCTGGACGTTTCTAGGAAAACTTTTCTTTTTCCTCCTCAGGTACCGTTAATCGAGTATTTTTTGTACATTAATGTGAAGAAGATACATAATACAACACGATGAATAATACAAAATATTCGAATTACAAAAGAATTCAACCTGTTTGCACCCGGTGTATCTCCGTGATAAATGGCACCACGCTTTAACCATCCTGGTGGTTTTCTTGACGAGGAATCTCGTCATTAGCAAAGATGACCAGATTTTGATAGACGAGATATCTCGCCATTAGAAGAAAGCTGACCAGATCTTGATCTCGTCATCATAAAAATATTGACAATATTTTGATGACGAGATATCTTGTCATTGGAAAATTGATCAGATCTTGATGGACGAGATATCTCGTCGAAACCACTTGATTAACTGTCGTAAACACTTGGTAATTTGGCGTAACTTTTTCCTGTGGTTTACAAGCGCCAAGAACGTTGCAAACTTCTGAGTTACTGTCTGATGCATACAGTGAATACAAAAATAGATTGAGCAATGGTAACCTTTTTGTGCCAAGGATCATGTGACCAAAACTAGTAGTGACGTAACCCTTAAACTACTTTCTTCTGCCGGGTGGAGATTCATTATTTGATTGGTCCACATGACCTAAGACGGTCATCTATTGATTCATCATTTGATTGGTCCGAGCGACATAATAGTTAGCGATTTCAACATTTTGCCTCAGTCTATAGAAATGTGCATTCACACATCTACCTGTCATAGGATATTATATCGCCAAACGAGGCAATAAAATGTCAAATCGGCCAACCAAGTAAATTTTTCAGAGCAGTCACATGACTAGTCGAAATGTTGGTAACACTTTTTGAAGCACCTATCAATGGCAATGCTGTCTACATATATTTCCCGTCTATGATCTGAACTCTCGACGCTATTGTAAGAAAACACCAGATAAAAAGTAAAACTAAAGTAGATTAAATAAATATGAGTACAACTACAAGATTAGGCTTTCCACTGTATTTTATATACATTTACGCACATAATTTATTGGTAGTACTCGAGTTGTTTCATACCAATACATATTAGGTTTAACGCTTAAGCTTAAATTATTCATAACGAAACCTCAAACATAAGTGTTTCTTATCACAATTGTTCATAGGACAGTTGAGTGAAAGAAATATAAAGGAGATTATTGCATCATTTAAAATAATTCTTTTAACACATTGTTTATAAATACACAAATTGCATAAACACATATGTTAGAAGAAAGTAAAGATGTGCCTTTATGTGCTACAATACAAATTCTGGTCAAACTGAAATTTTAGAGCAACTTTTAGCTGAAGTCCTATGTCATTAAATCAGAAACTTTGTGTTCAGATATTTAAACATTTCTGAATTCAACCAACAATTATGATTACTTGCATAGGATTAACTAAATTTCTCTCTCCTATCTCTCTGTCTCTATATATAGTTGAAAATCTTGAAAACGAGAGAGAAAGGGGGTCTTGAATATCAAATTCAACATTCAACATATTGAATATGCATCTTTAAATTCAAAACAACTTTTAAATTTATTGAAAATAATATTTTAATATTTATTTTACTCCTTAAATATTATTCGGAAAGCCTAAATACAGATTATACAAATAAAATTCGGAACACGTCTCGTAAATTCATTTCGTCCTCGTTTCTCATCATTTCGAATCTTAACCATACAAGTGATTTCAACGAGATATCAAGATCTGGCCAACTTTGCTAATGGCGAGGTATTTCGTCATCAAAATCAGGTCAGTTTTGTTAATGACGAAATACCTCGTCGAGACTACCAAGAGGAAGAAATCAATAACAGTGTAAAACGAAGTCCTTATGGTAACTGTGGTTTAACCTAAATTTTGAAAAACAGAAAATACACTTGCAATCAGCGGGGACCACATTCAGGGATGGACCGGAGATTGTGGCATATTCCAAAGACAGTTTGTGATAAAATTTGTTTAACTCGACCACTGGGACAAATAAAGAGAGTGTTAAATCATATCCACCAATGCCTCTATTGGATATGATTTAACTGATATGATTGACCTACTGCATCAATGCACATTGATGCAGTAGGTCAATCATTTCAAACTTGCCATTCCTAACTTCAGAAATTGACAGTGAAATTGTTGCTTGAAAAGTTGGAAAATATTGGATCCAAAGTTCTTCGTTCTGTTTCTCTCTCTCCCGCAAATTATTTACAAAAGTGGAAAATTAAAAATAATCAAGAGGGCAGTGTCTGGTCTGCGGGTCTTATAAACTTATTCGGAGAGCCGTATCTGTTTTGAGGGCTTGACAAACCTATTCGGAGCGCCGTGTTTGGTCTGTAAACCTGATGAACCTATTAGGAGGGCCGTATCTGGTCTGTGGACTTGATAAACATATTCGAAGGGCCGTATCTGGTCTACGGGCCTGATAAATCTATTTGGAGGGCTGTATCTGGTGTCCTGGTCTGATAAACTTATTCAGAGGTGCGTGTTCGGGACTGATTAGCTATTTGGAGGACTGTGTCTGGTCTTCCGGCCTGATAACCTATTGGGAGGCCGTATCTTGTGTGCGAGCTTGATAAACCTATTTGGGGAACCGTATTTGGTCTGCAAGCCTGATAAACCTATTCTTTACATGTCATTTTTCTTACACGTTCTGGATTTTGTGGATAAGATCTGACAATCAGGACAACAGCTATTTCGCAAATAGCTCTTAGCTAAAGAAAGTATTTCTTGATGCTCATATAAAAGAACCTCACAGATACTTCCAAAACTGGTGACACATTTATACCTTAGCGTAAGCTTTGTACTATTTTCTCTTTTATGTTAGGTTATTTTGGTTCTAGAAACCAGCCTTTTCCAAATAAAGTTGAAACGCATTTGTCACCCAAAGCTTTCCCTTATCAAAGGCGTGGGCTTTTGAGTTAAGAATTCTAAGGAAAAACTACGTTTTTCTTTTCGTTCTTCCTTTTAGATTTATATTTCATTTTTACAAAGGACATAAGGAATAAATTCATCTTTATTCATAAGCAGGGAGTACAGTGTAATGTTTTTGAGAACATTCAAGTTTCAAAAATGGTTATGCTCAACTTGGAATTCATGTTAAACAGAATGTTTTCTAAATTTAGAATATACCGTGCTTGTTTTTTGAAGACTTGTCATGATTATCCGTTCTAAAGTTTGTTTTTGTGGCCATAATATCGTAGGTTTACAGGTGAAACATACTAAGTCCTAATTTTTAAGATATGAGTTTTTCTAGACCAAAATGTAGTGACCTTTGGACTGGCGAAGTGTGTGTCCACTAAGTCCATTTTTTGCATAAAAATTAGATTCCTTCTTAGTTTTGTATCTTCTTAGTTTAGTGACATAGAAGAGATAAATACATAAAAGGAGGAATCGAAACTGACCCGCTTGCAATTGCTAGCTTGCTAGCACTTACTGAACCGTGGTGACCAGTAGATTTCTTATTGAGAAAACATAAATAACTGAATAAATAAATGTACATTGTATATTATAATTTTATTAATAAGTTATTTTTATTAATAAGTTATTTTTAATATAAGTCATTACAATAAAAGTTATTAATAAGTTATTATAATAAAAGTTATTAATAAGTTATTTTTTATAAAATTTTTACAATAAAAGTTATTAATAGTTATTTTTTTTATAAAGGTTATTAATAAGTTATTAATAAGTTATTATAATAAAAGTTATTAATAAGTTATTTTTTATAAAATTTTTACAATAAAAGTTATTAATAGTTATTTTTTATAAAAGTTATTACAATAAAAGTTATTTTACAATAAAAGTTATTACAACAAAAGTTATTTTACAATAAAAGTTATTTTACAATAAAAATTACTTTTAATAAAAATTATTACAGTAAAAATTATTACAATAAAATTATTGTAATAAAATTATTACAATAAAATTATTACAATAAAATTATAATAATAAAAGTTTTAAATGTTATTATGACAACACATAATCACACACACAATGGAAGTACTCTTCTCTGAATAAATGAGACAAATTTTCTAAATGCAAAGTGTAATAAATAATGTTAAAATGATAGGTTTCGCATTGCTTGAAAATTAGAATTATTTGTCTTCCATTTTCAAAAACTGTTTTATCAATTAGTGCGTTCCACTTGTGAGTTGACAGTATATTGTTCCAAAGTATTATTCTATTGTTCAAATTAACATTTCCAGAATTCAACCCATCAATTTCATACCTTCAAGTTCACTCGTCGAGAACACGGTTACGTTATAGCTATTTACAAGCGATTTGAATTTGATCTGTTTGAACTTTTCAGTCGGATTATACAGTATGTGTACTCAATTAATCAATGTATTAGATCTGTTTGAACTTTTTAGTCGGATTATATGTGTACTCAATCAATCAATATATATTAGGGTTTTTAAGTTTTTTGTTCAACTGTTATTTTACTATATCCATCTTAACAGTTAGTGCTACAAACAGTTATTGCTACATTAAATAAATTTAATCATCCTTATTAAATGTTAGAAATTGACGTTTATGATAAATTTTGTTAATAACTGTTTAACTTAAGAAAATTTAAAAACATCCGAGTTGTAGCTTTGCTATTACTATAATTTTATTTTTGATTTAATTTTGTTGTTTATTGACTTTTGAAATAAATTTATCAGTTTTAGTTACATTTCTACATTTAATGGCAACATTTATCAACAGCTGTTCATACTTTCGATAACATGTATTGATATCATACAATATTGTTTGATAACAATTGCTATTTGTTAATTTGTAATAGGCAGCACTATTATTTGAATTGTTATCGGAATAACAGCCCTACTCTAAAATTTTCATCAGGTTAATTTGCGGTCGAAGGTATATTCTATTGACGCTTATCATTACATTAGTCTAAAAAATACAGATAACTATAAATTATTAATAAAACATAATATTACTTGGTTAATATACGGTTACAAAGTCGTACGGTTGTGTTTCATAATTCGCGGACGCATTATAATTATCATTAATAGCTACGATAAATCTGCAGAAACTTGAGTTGAAATTGAAGATTCATTGGCAGTGTAAGTATATCAGTGTATATATATATATATATATATACACTGATATACTTACGCCCACACGCAGAAAACATCATATTGTGGTGACTGGGTCAGTCTCCTCCCTGATGACGCCCTGATCCACCAGCACCACTTCATTTCTTTTAAATTTTCTTAATTTTCTTAGTTTTAAAAATTTATATATGTATATAATTATTAATAATTATATATAATTATAATTAGACTACTACTAATTAGACTAACAGTGTGAAATACAACCAATGCTTTGCCATCCTGATACTCAGGAATAGTATTTTTACGAATGTATCGTAAATAGTGATCAATATTGAATTAAGTTGGTCAAAAATGGTCTCTGAGTATTAAATGGATATAAAAAGCACTGATCTGTTTTCTTACTTTTCTGAGCTTCCATCCAAAAGAACAGGTTCAGCGGTATAATTATTTTAAGCTTTACATTGAAATGTAAATAAAAATAAAAATAATCAAATGAATGTTTAATTCAAAAATAATTGGTATTGTATTTGCATGGCTAAATGCATGCCATACTTCTTTATACCGATTCTCATGGATAGAATTTTACGAATGTATCGTACATGATGATAGATATTGAATTAAATTGGTCAAAACGGTCTCTGAGTATTAAATACTTATAAAAGCACTGTTCTGTTTCCTAAATTTTCTGAGTTTCCATCCAAAAAGGAACAGGTTTTGCTGCATAATTACATTTGGCTCTACATAGAAATGCAAATAAAAATAATCAAAGGAATGTTTAATTCAACCATAATTGGTACTGTATTGCATGTCTAAATGTATACAACATTGATACAATAAAAGAAAAAGAAGAAATTCAGAAAGTTCTTTTAAAGTTAAACAGTGGAATGAATTTTTACTTTAGTACAACGTAAACAAAAAGAAAAGTCTGACATAGTTTACTTTACACGTCAGTGCAACGATAAAAGGAAAATATTCCAAAGTAATATAATTCCAAAACAAAAACACCTTTTCTTTAGTTAAGAAATGTTTCAATACTTAATCGATAATATATCTGTATATAAGTATTCATATAAATTATTTTTAAAACTCATAGGATTAAATTCTTTTTTAAAATATTCTATTTTATTCTTTCAGCACATGAAAAATTCAGAATTTATAACTTAATTCAAAAGAAGATATTCTTCCAGAACCTCCTTTAAAATACTTCGATATGCTTTCTTTTAAATGTGCCTTTGATGTTATTTCTCTCGTACTTGAAATTTCCCATGAATAAAAAAACCCGTTTTCCGCACAACAAAATGTTCGAAAACTACGCTGTAAGGACTTAAAAAATAATACTTGAAAATATGCATGTTTTCCTAATTTATTTCCTTTCCCTCTTCGCCAATTACTCCGGATCAGGAGTTCAGGAATTGAAGGCAAATATCCTGCAATTTCCATTTACTGAGATTAGACAAGAAAGGAAATCCCAACTCGGAGATCTTTTATCAAATTAATGATCGCCGCTTTGGAAGGAAAGAAAGATACACTTGTTTGCTCATCTTTTGGATACGCAGTTCTAAGAAAACGAAGTCCTTTGTGAAACTCCTTAACGAGGGTCTTACAATAATGATCGAGACCTTAAAGAAAACAGATGAGATTTTATGTGAGACTTAATACCAAAAAAAATAATTCGCTTACGTAAAAAAGGACGGTTTTACATATTTTTGTTTAAGCGAACAGGAAGCAAAACAAGCGACACGAAAATTAGAAGAGGAAACAAACACAAAAAGCCCGGTTCGTTAATGTCTTCCCATTTCACGTCTGAATTCATTTCACTTCCAACTCCAAAAGAAGCTCTAGCAAAATAAAAAAATAGTTTCATTTTTTATGCTCTTTTATCCTTTCGGCACGGGGAAAAAAGAGTCCTCCATTGTTGCACCTATGAGGGATTTTTATCGGGCTTTTTCCCCTACCGCAGGATTTCTCTTATCCCATTCTATATCTGGAGGAGGATGAAAAAACTTTAAAATGAAAAGGGAATGCATAACATAATAACAATAACAAAAAAGCTTCACAAATTTGAGGGAGTACTTTCCGCTGATCATTGTTCTTGGAACAATGATATCGCTGTAGCGGTAACAAATTGTACTGGGGAGGGAAAAAGCATCTCCCCCGCCGAGCCATTGTCATCACTTCAGTGACAAGGATCCACTTGGAGGCAATAGATGTTTCACGAGGGGATAGGGAACTCCCTCCCTGGATATTATGGGGTAGGGGAAATGACGTTTCGAGATGCTATCGGAGCATCGTTTATTGCTCCGACTACCGAGATGTATAGAGGATAGGGATATGGGACCTTTAAGCGATATGTTCGGATCACAGTACGCCCTGATGTGTATCAGGTACACCTAGACTGGAGGAATAATAGACGGTTCGGTTGTTTATTTCTGGATAGTACGGATCGTCCAAGGGGCTGCCGTGGCTCAGTGGGTATGCCCGCTACGCTAGCAACCTGCGAGTTGTAGGCGGAGCGGGTTCTATTCCTTCCTGGGTGCATATTATCTCTTCTATGTTAATAAAACTTTCATTGTTTGTGTATAGATTACTTGATATTGTCTACCTTGTGTTTGGTGCAGCATGGCCAAATATGTCAATGGTTTTTTTTTGTCCATTATGAAAGAATGTGATGCATCTCTAAAAGCGGGTTGTTGTCTAGAATGTGTGGTATGCATGTGAGGTATGTGAACCCACTCCCGAGGTACACTAGGATAGGACAAAAAATTTAAAAATCTACCTTTGTAGTGTCATAATTAATAATGTTCGATTGGCCGGGCAGAAGGCAAAAAATAAGTAATTAATTTTTAATTAAATATTTTAAATTACACTCGTGCAAATTTTAGTTTTTCCAAATATTTTTTCCTTAAAATATTTTCCATAATTTTATGCATGGGTTTGCATATTAATTATTTTTTTACGAATATTTTCATGATAGACACTAACACAAACAGAAAAACTAGTCTCAATAGATTTTATCAATTTTTTAATAATTAACTATTCTGTCTTTATTCCATGCACAAAGTTATCAAATACATCATAAAAAACAACAACAAGTCTTCAATCTCTATATTAATTACAAAACCCTTTTCATTTAAATTCATAGTCATGACAAACAGAAAGCTGAGGAAAAATGACTATATAGTTTAAAAGTAAAACGGTTTCACTCCTGACATTCTATGGAAAAATTTTAATTACTCGCTAAATAATGTTTCTACAGAGCTATGAAATTTCCCACACATTTTTCAAAGATATACATTTAATATAAGAAAATAAAAAACTTCGACATTTTTTTGTCATTTTTAGGGTACTGCATCCACTGTAAGTTAATAAAAACAGCAGAGTAGAAGAAATATATTTTATTAAAACCATTTATAGTTCCACACTAGATATACAACTGAATAAGCTGGATATTACACACATAGTTTACCCTCCAAGTGGTTTTAACGAGATATCCCGTCCATTAAGATATGACTTTTAGTAATGACGAGATATTTCGTCATCAAGATATTGCCGATTCTTTTTGTTAGGACGAGATATATCAAGATCTGGTCCGTTTCCTTCTAATGACGAGAGACAAGATGATGGACGATATATCTCGTTCATGAATATTTGGTCAGTTTTGCTAATAACGAGATACCTCGTCGAGATAGCCAGGATTAATAATCAGGATTAATACCACTAATAATAATTAATAATCAGGATTAATACCACTTCTATCCAAGTTAAAATCAGACACACACTTCTACTTTCTATACAAAAAAAGTTATGGTGTCATAGTTGTGATTTATATTTCGCAGTGAAAACTCAGAACAAATAAAATTACCTCATTTGATTGATCCACATTTTTAATGGGCAATTTCTCATGTTTATAAATGCTGTCTTAGATTCCCAAAGTCATTTTTAGTGCATTGAAAGCTTTGTAGTGCTATTTATGGTCTTTCTGTAAAGTAGTGTTTTTAACATTCTTTCTCTTGTAGTTGAACAGAACGACTTTTTCGGATATTTTTATTTTCACGGATAACTCGTCGTAGTATTAGTTCCATGGTGTAGATCCAAAAGTCTTGAAAAACAGTTTGTATCTCTAATATTGGTGAAAATTTTGGAATCAACATTAGTAGAGAAACAAGTAAATAATTTAAATTAATGCCTTAAGAGATTATAATAAAGTAAGTTTATGGTTTATGGTTTAGATTCTAAATATATCGAAGCCAAAACTCATTAGAATTGCTTCAAAATTTGTTTCTAGCTTAATATTATATTTCTAGTGAGTAGTTAACTGTTGTATCGCTTTTTCTAGTCTATCTATATACTATTGCTTTTAATATTTTTATGGTAGATTAACTTAAAGGCGGTGGGCTTTTCAGAAATTTTTAATTTTTTAACAGGTAACTTTTGTTTACTACAACAAACTTTCGTTGCATGTTCCATGGTTTAGATTCTAAATATCAAAATCGAAACTTATTAGAATCCATGGTTTAGATTCTAAATATCGAAGTCGAAAGTAACTATAATTCATGGTTTAGATTCTAAATATCGAAATCGAAACTCATTAGAATTGTTTCAAAACCGTCAAGAACTTGCAAAAAATATCAAACTTATTCACCATAAGAGAATTCTAAGTCCTTATATCATCGACACAAATTACTCTAACACGCACGTTGAATAAAACATACTTTCTAGTAGCTTTGTCTAAAAAGTACCTAGATTAATCCTGGCAAGAAATAAATGTTACGGTATCTACTGAACTATTCCCATTACATGTGTGAGAAAATTACTTTATTTTAGTTTTAAGAATTATGCTTAATGACTTCTGAAGCAGTTTAATGTTAAATTCGAATAGCTGGCTTTCAGAAGTATCATCTTCGTAAGAAAAATCTTCTGACGTTAGAAAGGAAAGTCAATCGAGTATTACTGCTTGCTCTTCAGAGCTACTGCCTTCTCTCTTCTATTAAGACCAGCAAAAGAGTAACTTCTTTTTCAATCATAATTATCTCAGGGAAATGCTGTTATTATAAAAATTACAGGGGGAAGCTGTCAGAAGTTGGGAAGTCATTGAGAATAAAATACTCCGTGCCATAACTTTTATCTCAGTGGCATAACATTCTCACTTGTATTTTGTTGTGTATCGCTATTTTTAGTGTAGTAAACTGACTGAAAGTATTATGTCTCATGTGTATTTAGGTAGTTTTACTGTGCGATTGTATTGAATGTCATAGTTTTTTCAAAAACCAACCATTGATGTCTATGGCCTAAGACACTACAAGGGGCGAACTGACCAATATTTGTGAAGGAACACCTATAATCCGAGTTGGCAGTCGAGTCAAGTGGTTTAGAACCCGTCTTCTCTTTAACCCTGCAAGAGGTTTCGACGAGACATCTCGTCCATCAAGATCTAACCAATTTTGTTAATGACGAGATATAGCATCATCAAGATATTGCCTCTTTTTTATGATGACGAGATCAAGAGCTGGTCATTTTTTTCTTTGGACGAGGTTTCACGTCCATCCAGATCTCTTGAGGATTGCTATAAACGAGATACCTCGTCGAGACAGCCACCAGAAGGATTAAATTGATTGGCCGGAACGTAAACAAAACACTTGCAGAATTGCCGCATTTTAGCTAGGATTCTGTTCTGTTTACCGTTCGGTTCCAAAAGTAATAGCAGTGATAGCCATTGAGGCTTTGGGTGTGCCAACCTTTCTACTTACGATATTTCATACCTATTCAAAAGTCGACTGACGCAAGGTCGACTGCATTCTCGTAGGAGCTGTGCTATTGTAGGTAAGCCGGAGTCTCTCATAACAGGAACAGTCATCAATACTTATGAGCTTGCAGAGCCGTAATCGAACCGGGGACATACCATTTGACTGGTTGTTTTGGGGTTTTAAGGCACAAGGGCCGTATTTGGCTATGCTGCGCCAAACACAAAACAGAATCAAGCAATGAATATACACACACAATCAAAGTTTAACTAACACAGAATATAGATATACATCCAGAGAGGAGTCGAATCTGACAGGAATCGAACCTGTACCACCTACAACTCGTAGGTTGCTAGTGCAGTGGACATAACCACTGAGCCACGAAAGATTTTACTTCCAGTACCCAAATATTTTCACATATGTATATCGGAAATACTTTAAAATGTTGTTCATCACCATTACGGGGACGTTTGGTGTTTTATCCAATTATCGTATACCAATCAGCAATCATTTTTCAATTAGGAATTCATTCATCGGAATTTTTATTGGCAAATTGCTGAAATCATATCGAAATAAGAGCTGTCACGTTTGGAATACGTACAGGAAACATGTTCCTCCGCAAAAACACTACCACCACCTACATTTAGCTTGAAGGAAAAGGCCTCACACCAGTTAGGTGACTAGGCCAGAGAGTGAAACCAGTATACTGTTCTACAAATACCGATAAAGTCGAAGAAATGAGAATGTACGGAATTCCATTTTCGCTCTTGTGGAACTTAATTAAAACGATTAGATATTATCAATTAACATTATGAACTTTTCATGCATAATGTGTCATGTTAATGAATGAAACCAAAAGTAAACAAAAATGTCTGCCTATAGAAACATATACACTCTTGTCATTTATTCACGTACACGTGTCCAAATGTTCTCTATTCATTGGTCGTCCAGAATTACATTGAATGCAATTAGGTGAACTTTGAATCAGCATGGCACTCCTAGGCTTCATTGGCTTGGCGGCCTACCTTCATTAAACATGACAAATTTATATTTTTTTCAAATTCCCGTTTAATTATACGTTTGACAGAACGAGAATTCATTAATGAGTTGACTTTTAAAGAACTGTACATTTCTTCGCTAAAATGTTCCCTTTCATTTCCTTCCCTACTACCACTGGTAGAAACTCAACTGTAACACTCGACGTTCTAAGCCAAATTTATTTAAAACTTATTAATGTCATTTAAGTAATGTCATATATTACAATAAAGATGTATTAGTTAAATGGATTTTCAGTAACTCTCTTAATAGTAGAATATGCAGTTGATTGTGTCGTAGTCTACGCAAAAACTCAATGTAGCGGATTACCATAATATTTATTTGACAAACATTAGTTTTAAATTACTGTACTATCCGAAGTACACAAATTCTAAATTACTGTACTGTCCTAAGTAAACACAGAGTGATGATCGAGTACTGTAAAGAAATAACGTGCATTAAATGCAGTGGAACGACACATATTTGTACTTATGTCTATACTTTTACTTCTTTAATCTACTTTTATCTACTTTTATTTTAAGTAAAGTGGTGGAATGATTCTCCTATGAGAGTGATTTTCAGTGTGAACAAACAAACCAGACAAAAAGTGAATATTTTACTTACGATACTGTATGCTCTCGTGATACATATCGGGATTATCAAAAATGAAGTTTATCGCCGTTTCGGCGACGTTTGGCTTTAATCTAATTGGTGTTGACCAGTCAACCCTCATTTATCAATTCTGAATTCATTTTTTTGTTTTTTTTTTGGCGTAGTGCTGGTATTGTATTCCAAAAATAAGCCAAATGACGTCATATTTGGAATATGTACAGGATTCACGTTCCGCCACAGAAACACTACCACCACTTACATTTAGCTTGGCAGAAAAATGTCTTAGGGTTTATATTTTCGCTCATATTTATTGAACTTAAGTTTATTTTAGTTCGCTGCATGGAATTCTGGAAAATTAAAATGACGTTCAAATGATTAAAAAAGGCCTTACTTACTTTAAGGCAAACCAAATGCATCCTAAACTGTCAAATCATTTTTATCTCTCGATTTTACCAGATCTCAAAAGGAGAAAACCCAATTACTTTAACTAAAAACAGAAGATAGAAATTTAAAAGAAACATAACGGCTCGTCTCCATGGATAAGTTTTTTTACCATCTCTATCCAGGTCCAAAACAAGAACGAAACTTCACACACTTATTCTGCTTTTCTTAAGACTATGATCAAAAGATTATTCGTGTTATTTTGATAGTAAAAACGAGGGAATAAAATCTAAAATCTAAGAAACACAAACTCCAGAAGAGTAAAAGAAGCAACTCCTTCTAAGGCATTTGCTTGAAACAAAGATATAAGACCCTGAAACCACTTACATGTAAGACGAATATAATCCCCTTTGAATAAACCTTTTTCGAAAACGAATTCGATTTTTGTTTTGCAGGGGAAGTTCGCTTCCTCCTAGCGACAGTTTCTATGCCCGTGACTTATCAAAAGGGTGTAGCTGAAATCTATATTAAAGAAAAATAAAAGAAGACGATGTTCTATTGTGAGGGAGATACGGCTCTTATGCTTCCGAAATTCTGTTTTGCATGTTCTTAATTCGATTTCGAAAGTAGAATAGTAATCCGTGTTAAGAGGTGATATAAGGAAGCATGTCTTGCATGATACGTTAAGAAACGCTAATTTTTCATAGCACTACAATGATTTTAGTAAAAGAATAATGGATTTTTTTTGTTTTTGGAGCATATTAGGCAAAACAACTCCACAACATAAGTGCGATGTACTCCACAAGATACTCATATACGTAATTGTCAATGGTAAAATATAATATCATTAGTTTCAGCATATTTGACCCCTTTTTCCAACTTCGTCAGTTTTATTTAGACATACTTTCATTTTAGAAGTTACTTGAATTGCACATATCATTTTGAAAAACATTATGTAACTCGTAAAGAGTAATTATAAAAATATCTCCCAATTTTCTCGTTGTATTTGTCAGATATTAATAAACTAAAAACTCGCCATATAGTCAACCTGCTATTCGTTCTACTCTGCAAACGCATCCTGAAGTCAGGCACATGAACGGGGTTTCAACATACAAAGCTAGTGGTTGCCCAACTAATCCCGATTAAATTCTAAAGAGATGTTTGACATACTTGTGGGTATTGAAGTGTTAACAAACATGCCCAATCCTTTTCCAATTTTAGTCCTTTGAGTATCACGAGATTTCCGAGCATTGTAATATTATTTTTAAACCAAAACACGCATATCGACATGATAGCCAGATCTGTTGGTTGAAAGAATCCTAATAAAGATTCTAATGGTCAGAAAGGTTAGAACATATAAGAAGTAATGCATAGAAAAAATACTGTGGTATAGACTTGTAGAACGTATATATGCGTATCATCTCTTCACAGATTGAAAACAAATTATTTGACTCAAATATCCTCAATCTAAGGCCATCCTATCTTCAGAGCGGACACCAGCACAAGAAAGACCAGAAAGACCACACGCCCTGACTAGCCACCAGTAGACGAGTCTCATGAAATAAGATCTTCTGAACATCAAATATTTAATTAACACAAACATTATGGCTCTTTTCCTTTGGACACTTGTACAACTTCTTATGGTGACAATGAGAAAATTTTAAAATTTTGAAACTTCGAAAATAGACTGCAGATCACAGTATAAAAAATGTTTACCTTCAAACAGCAGTATTGCACATTATGAAAAATATTTACTGACAAAACATTGCAGGATTGCACATTTCACTACAAAACATTGCAGTACCTGACGTTACAATACAAAATATTGTAGTTCTACACATTCAAGTACAAAACATTGTAGTATTGAGCATTACAGTATTCAGCATTACAGTACAAAACATTGAAGAACTGCTCATTACAGTTCGCAACATTGCAGTTCTTCACGGCGGCACAGTTCAAAAAATTGTAGTACTGCGCATTACATAACAAATCAGTTCAGTACCACACATTACAGTGCAAACAATTACAGTACTGCGCATACTGTGCACTTCAGTACTGCGGATTTCAATATAGTATAAAAAATGTACTGCGCATTAAATTCCTTCCAATGTAGTACTACACATTACAGTACAAAACATTGCAGTACTACGCATTACAGTACAGCACGATACAGTACAAGATATTGCAGTACTGCCCATTAAAGTTCAAAACATTGTAGTACTGCACATTACATTACAAAACCATTGCAGTACTGCACATTACAATAAAAAACACGTCTCGGTACCTTGTTACCACCCTTCCGCAGTTAGCATTACAGGATCTGGGACAAATCCTGTTACTCACAAACTCTACAGCAACGATGTAAGGAAACAGCAAACTTCAGAAAACCGAACGCATCAGTCGAGCTGACAGAATGCAAATTTCCAAAAGAAGCAACTCGTTCGTAATTCAAGTTTCCAACACGTCAACCCCATGCATCCCAAAATAAATGCGAACAAGAACGACGAAGACAAAAAAAAAGAGATTTCTAATAGAAAAAAAAATCAACTGTACGTACAGTCAGAGAAATTACAGTCAAAACACTGCAGTACTACTGCGCATTACAGTAGAAAACATTGCAGTACTGCGTAGTATTACAGTAACAACACATAGCAGTACTACGCATTAATATACAACCAGTTCTTCCCATAAAAGTACAAAGCATTGAAGTACTACGCATTACATTACAAAACATTGCAGTACTGCCCATTACAATATTAACCACGTTTCGGTACCCTGGTACCACCCAGTGGGTACCCTTCCACATTTAGCATTACAGGACCTTGGACAAATCATAGCACTCACAAACTATGAAGCAACGATGTAGGGAAACAGCGAACTTCAGAAAACCGAATGCATCTGTCGAGCTGACAGAATGCAAATTTCCAAAAGAAGGAACTCGCTCGGAATTCAAAGTTCCAACACGTCAAACCCCATGCATCCCAAAGTAACTGGAAATAAGAACGAGAAAGACAAAAAAGAGATTTCTAATAGAAAAAAAATTCAACTCTACGTACAGTCAGAAAAATTACAGTACAAAACACTGCAGTACTGCGCATTACAGTAGAAAACATTGCAGTACTACGTAGCATTACAGTTCAATACATTGCAGTACAGAGCGTACAGTGCATTGCAGTGCAACACATTGCAGTACAATGCCGCATTACAGTATAATACATTTCTGTACTACGTAGCATCAGTAAAACTCATGGCAGTACTGTACATTACAATATATAACACATCTCGGTACTTGGTACAGGTAACCCTACAATTAGATACCCTTCCGCATTGAGACACTGGGGCAAATCATGGTATTCCACCACTTCTACAGTGAAACAGCGAACTTCAGAAAACCGAAAGCATCGTCGAGCTGACAGAACGCAACTTTCCAACAGAAGGAACTCGCTCGGAATTCAAATTTCCATCACGTCAACCCTATGCATCCCAAAGTAACTGCGAACAAGAACGAGAAATATAAGAACAGAAACACCTTACAAACAAGTATTGTATTCGTGCATTGCAATACAAACTACAATCCATTAAAGTACAAAACTGTGATCTGCTCATTACATTACAAAACATTGCAGTACTACACATTACAATATAAAACACATCTCAGTACCCTGGTACCGGAAACCCACCCATTGGGTGCTCTTCCGCAGTTAGCATAACAGGACCTCGGACAAATCATGGTATTCGCCAACAGTACAGCAACGATATAAGGGAACTGCGAACTTCAGAAAACCGAATGCATCAGTCGAGCTGACAGAATGCAAATTTCCAACAGAAGGAACTCGCTAGGAATTCAAATTTCCAACACGTCAACCTCATGCATCCCGAAGTAACTGCGAACAAGAACGAGAAAGGAAAAAAAGAAATTCCAACTCCAATAAATAGCTCAACTGTACGTACAGCCAGAAAAATTCAAATGGTGAAAAAAAATCGTTACCCGGCAGAAAATAAATATGATTTCCTCGAAGGTTAAAGTTCCCATTAAAAGTCCCTGCGCATCCGATTTTTTCCCTTGGCAACGTTAGGGGAAATCAAGAGACGCGGAATAAGCGTAGCACGTGGAAGGGTAAAAACTCCAGGGCAGTCGGGGAAAAAGGGTAGCAAAAATAGATTAAATAAAACCGGGTCTCGGCTGACATGCCCATTTCTCTTCGGAGCGACGAAGGGCGCTTAAACGGTCCGTGTCCCAGTCCATATTCAACCGACTGGATAAAAGAGGGAACGACTTTATCGGTGGCCTATCGAAGTCGTTGAATGTCCCTGGACATCGTCTGAAGGAAATGGTGTTGGGAGAGTGTTATGTCCAATGGTTAACACAAAAGGGTGTTCTGTGGACATGGGCGACTTCCATTCAAGGCATTCGTCGCTTGCATTCCCACCTTCCAAAGAGGGATTTTCTTTTATCTGGACGTGGAATATATTTCTGACCGATAAAGCTGTCGTGTGGGTGTTATGCTTTTGGGGTGGAGTTATTCTGTGCTGCGACGGAGCTTTGACAAGCTTGATGATATCGTGCTCTTATGAAAGGCGTTTTCTGTCAAGCTAAATGTAGGTGGTTGTAGTTTTATGCGGCGATACGTGTTCTATGTACAAATCCTGTTAGTTGGCTTGTTTTTCGAATACGATTTCAGCTTTCCAAAGAATGAATTCTGAATTTATACATGGTAGTTGATTGGTTAACACGAATTAAATTGAACTTCAAACGTTGCCAAAACGGCGATAAGCAACGCTTTAAACAAGTCCCGACCAAAGAGGAAACATAAATAAGTGAGTGATGGCACCCTTTTTTATGCACCCAGGATCATGTGATCAAAACTAGTAGTGAAAGTCTACCCTTAGACTTTCGTCTGCCAGGTAGAAACGAACATTAATAATCTGATTAGTCCAGTGGACAGGAGAAGACACCCATCCATTAATTCATCATCTGATTGGTCCATTGATCGACCATCTGATAATTAGTAGACTTTGGTGATTTCACCACTTTTGTCGCAACTCTAGAAATGCGGATTCACACACCTACCCTGTCATAAGATGTTATATTGCCAAACGAGGTTATAAGATTTCAAATCGGCCAACCAAGTAAATTTTTCGCAGAATAATCACTTGACAACTTGTCGACTTATTGGTCACTTTTGAAGCTCTTCCCAATGGCAATGTTCAGTCTACTTATTTTTCACATCTGTGAGAATATTGAGTATTAGTAAATTCCTCTAATAAGAAATGATTTTATCTGTTACTCAATAGTGGTAAGTCTAAAATTATGTGTTCCACCTACAGACTAAAGGTATTAAGCACTTGCTCTTAATAATTCCTTCACAACAAGGCTTCACAAAATACATCTATATAAATAAGAATGGAGTGTTTGTACATTGAATATTTTCGACCCATTTCAAGTTTTCTATCCGTTTTGGACACTTCTGATCCAAAATCCGACTCTTGAGCGCTTGGTGTCTTTCTGTCTGTCCATCTGTCTGTATGTGTGTGCCCGTAATACGTCCAAACGGTTGAATATTTTCATGAAACTTTGCATACTGTGAGTTCTTACATACATTTATAGCCCGTTGTGTTCCTCCAGTGTGACGTTAATTAAAATACCTACCTACCTACCAGAACTTGGTTGTGTAAGTCTGTCTGTCTTCCCGTTTTATGTTCGATTTTGTGTCTGTGTATTTGTATAAGTATCACATAAGATTCATTCAATATATTTTAATTCAATGTTTTATATTTGATATATCATATTTTAATTTAGCGGATGCATTATTGGAAATTTCTTTGATTACATATTCAGGCAAGTTTCGTGTTAAAACATCGGAGGTATTACTTGGATTGTTTTACCAATGCTGCTGAAATATCAATTATTTTTCCCAAACTATTTTTATGGAATTTAAATTCTAATAGTTTATTTCGAGCCTTATTTTTCTGTACGGAATATCAGAAAATTATGAATATTTGGGACAGACGATAAAGAGAATAAAACTATACAGAACAAAATCTTTTAAAATAGGACTGGTAGCTAATATCGCAACCTTGGTATTTTTTTAATCGTTGCTTTTTTTAAATTTGTGTCAGTTATATTCCAAGAATCTATTTTGTAGTGAAAAAACAGATACAGATATTACTTTTCATTCGAACCTTTTTTAAAAATCTGTTTTAAAAAAGGTTCATAAATGTATTTCTAGATTTTCAATTTGATGTTTTTCGTTCAATAACTGTAATCAAGGTAAGTAATCATTTAATTAGTTTTAAAAACATTTTTAATCATTGTATGATAATTTTGAGAAACGCCTTTGTTTTTAAATGAAATGCAAGGCATTTATATGCATACTCTGAACTATTCTATGCAATCTGGGTAACATGTTAAATATGACATTTATTTAATTTGTGAAATTGTGGATTTAACGATTGTGTACCTTTATTAGTGTGGTAGTTGTTAAATGTGATGAATAGGAATTACAATTTATTAACGAAAGCTGAAATTCATTCCGATTCCGAATTCAACACGATTAACGCCGGGTATGTTTGCTAGTTACTACTAAGAATGGAAAAGTTGTCGCTTTCAAATGTAATAATAAAACTCAAACCTTTTCATGCGTGGTACAAAATATTTCAACTATGTAAATTAAATTAGCATATAAATACCCTCAATTAAAACTTTTTCATTAATATAGGGTATAGTCACTCCTGCATAAATTCCAAATTTGGGATGTCTCATGAAATGTAATGTAACCGAATTTTGATCAATGACTAGAATCAACCACAGGAATGATAAAACGCATTGGTTCGTTGGCACAAGGGGCCCTATTTGGATAAGCTGAGCCGAACACATTACAAAAAACGCCAAATAATTAGGATAAATGATGAAACAGAAGCTGATGTGGTAAGTCACTTAATGTCATCATATCGTGAAACAGACAGAATCATTATCAAAGAGATCAAACTGTCTCCAAAATATCTGTAATCAGACACCCGAGGATTACATATTAGACAGCCAACCTCTGTATGCAGACGTGTAAGACGTCTGACAAATCTGCTTCGACAGGGAGACCAGTGTCTCATGATGCACGAAGATGAACCAGTTAGTGATGTTATGTCGCGCTCTCATGCACTGTCTGTTTAACACAAGAATTGTTCCAGACACAAAGTCTGCCCCTGTCTGTTGCCATGGAAACAGACCTTATCCAATTTCTATAGGGGGTATATGAAGAAATGTATTCACGTTTGTCACATTGTCGAACGCAAGGGACAGTGGACTTCCAAAAAAAATTGTAGTTATTATTCTATTGTTATAAAATTCGTTTGTTTCCTACAAAAAGCCTAAATATTTAGCTTGATCTAGAATACATTAAGTTGTGTGGAAGCTTTTTCATAAAACGTAGTCAAAAATTGATAGATCCAAAGCGCATTAATTTTCCATACATTGTCAAACTCAATTCACATGATAGTTTGTATACATATAAATCAAATTAACTCAATTTGGCGAATCTAATACTCAATAGTGCAGCAAAAAATATTTTTACTAATGACCTAAAATTAAAGGTAGGTAAGTAGGTAAGCAACATTTTAAAAGAAAATTTCAAAATTTGCAAGTACGATGAATTTCTTATTTACACTTAGATATAAACAACAAATTATATAAATTATCCCAAAACATTTTCTAGGAAATCAATTAAAACCTGATATGCAGGGAACATTTCGAAATAAGAAAATGTCAGAAAATGTCAATCGGAGAATGCTTTGTGTGGTATATGGAACTCCGTCCAAAATGATCGTAATGGAAACCTTCTTTTTGTTACCTACAAACTTTGATATCAATTAGTTTTTAACGCTAAAATAAAATCAATTTCCTTGTCGATTTCGATAATTTTGAAAGTCCACTGACACCTTAACGGCAATTAGGAAACAAATTGTAAGGATTTTTATCTATCACCGAGCTAGATCTTTTCGCCGCCAATATTTGTAAAAAACAAAATAAAAAGTCCGAGTCACCCCTACTTAATATGAACGATCCCTGTTTCCATAGCGACCGCCGCTACCCAGACTTGGCGACGGGAGCAGTTCTCGTGTAGACAGATTGTACAAGCTGGATTAATTGATGAAGATTAGTACTGAAGTTAAAATCAGTGGAGTCAAATATTTGTTATTAACTAATCACAATTTAAATTCAGACGGTTGTTGACGAATTTAGATGTGGGGAAAACAAATTTTATGACTAAAAATCATATTTAAAGTAGGTGCGCAGAGAACACTTTGAAATTAAAAGAATGTCAAAAAATTCAGAGAAAAATTCAATCGTTCTAAGATAATCAAAACATTCAAAGTGGTATTACAGGAATTTTAAGGCGCCTTCATGCAACGAGTTCAAACAAGTCATTCTTGACTTTACGAGGGATATATACGATTTACAGAATTATAAAGAAATTGTGTTAGGGGGAGGATGTCAAACTCGTTCTGATAACGAAATGGGATCAAGATCTTGTCAAAATATTTCTAGTAACGAGATATCTCAAGATATGGTCAGTTTTGCTAATGACGAGATAAAAGTCGTGTGTCAAGATCTGATCATCGTTGATACAGCCATCAGGAGGGCTAAACGAGAATAATTGATAACTATCGCATCATTTGAAAAGAAATCACACCACTATTACAGGCATCAACGAAAGGGTTCCTGGTTTTGATCAATTAACTCGAATCTCCGGATGCTAACACGCAAAGAAAAGTTGCAGTTCTCTGCTGATCATTAAACACTTTTCTAGCCATTAAACAAATTAAGAAAAGAAACCACATTTCTCCAAGTTCGGCCGTAAAGAAATCTGTCGTAAAATCCGAAAGAGTTGTCATGAACAGCGTGAAAGTAGCTTCAGCAACTGCACCGACAGATAAAAATAGAAGCCAAACTCCCTCAACCATTAAATGTGGAAACCGTGAATGACATGTTATTAGGAGAAATAAATGTCACAGGAATGGATCCCTGTGTCTAATAAAAATACGAAATAAAAATTGAGACCAACGATATCTATCGGTGGCAATTTTCTGTGCCTACAACAGGACTTTCCGAACTAAACTTTCTCAGTTTAGTTCTTATCGCACAGAGCCGTCTGTTGCCCCAAATAGCCCATGGGAGCAGGAAAAAAATCTTCTAGGGAGGGAAGTTTCCAAGGGAAAAGGAACAAAAATCCAGTTTGTAAAATGCGATTTAGACTTTCTTTTCCCTGAGAGTCCCGTTGTGGACTAATTCCAGACACCGGGAATCTTTAACGCGAAACTTTCCGAGTTAGAATACAAAAAAAATTGTTTGGCGAAGTTTTAACGTCGTTACTCTGTGGAACAACAACGCAATTCACAGGTGTGATTATTTTTCTTACGAGGAAAGTGTAGGCTTTAATATATTTTAAAATAAACATTCGCACCGAGGAGTTTCTGGCGTGAGGTCTTCAAAAGATTCCCGAAAACCAACAGGATTGCGTGTGTGTGATAGTTTAGACGCATGTCTGAATTACGTGCTGAATGTCTTTTCGTGTGTCTGTTTCACTTTTGAGATGTGGGAGTGTATCATTAGCTTCTATAATTTTGTAACGCGTCCAGATGCTGTTTAGACCATAGACGAAATGTAAAAGTAGAGAGAGAGTGAGCAACAGAAACTTTTTATATGCCGAGGATCATGTGACCATAACTAGAAGTAACCTGACCGTTATACTACTTTCTTCTGCCAAACAGAAACGAACATTGATAATCTGATTCGTCCCAGATGGTATAGTTTGGCGATTTCAATTTCTTTTTCGCTACTATAGGAAATGTACATTAACACATCTACTTTGTCATGATATGTTATACCGCCAAACGAGTCGATAAGATGCCAAATTGGTCACAAATTTTCACAAAGCAGTCACGTGACTACTAGTTGACATGTTGGTCTCACTTTTTGAAGTTCCTCAGAATAACAATGCTCAGACTACTTATATTTCACGTCTATGGCCAAGATACGTCCCAGTTGACCCTTCGGTTTCTAATGCCCACTAAGAATATGGGTCAATCCACATCAATCTGAATCCAGCAGAAGATGACTGACGAAGATTCGGGGCAGCCGTATCTTCGTCATTCGAAATAGCTTGCTCGTCCAAAAACCTTTCACACCATCTATATCCGCAGAGTTCTGCTTGAATGCACCCGAATCTATGTTACCCAGTTTCTTCTAGATTCGGACTGATTTGGAATGCCCCGGATTCTGTTGGGGGGACCCTCGGGATTCGGATAAATTCATACATTATTGTGCTTAAAGTTTTTGGTTGTCTTTCAGGTATAACACCACAGTAACTCAAACGTTGTTTGGAAAATTATTTTGACAATATCAACAATTTCAACATTCAACAGCGCTATTTCGAGTACAAAAGTAATAACATAGACCATAGTTGCCCCCCATTGGTTGAATGGTTTTAGGTTTTATGGTGCAAGAGCCATATTTGGTCAAGCCGTGCCAAACACAAAGTAATCAATGTCCAGTAATCGTGAAAAGAAAGGACGGAGAGAAGATGGTGAAGAAAGATCGCATGAGCATCCTGGAGTGGCGACCCCCATGTTTACCAGAGGCAGTAAACCCCATGGGAGATGAATAGATCACTAGGGTACTTCGGGTTCGTGAAGCCTGTTTACATCTAAAGAAGACGTGTCCCCGAAGGGACCACCACGCATAGAGGAGAGATCAAGGTTTCTAGAAGGGGAATAGGTTTGCTCCAACGCTGAAGACGAATCGGACCCCACGAAACGACGATTTTTTTATTCAGTAGCTGATAATATGAAGGGAATTTACACACGGAGCCTCATTAATGATATGAATACAATTTTTGAGAAAAACGCTGCAGAAAAGTATGAAAAACAGAAATCTCAAAGACCATTAACCACTTCCCCTGCTGCTTAATTGCCTTTGTGGATAGGACTCCCTGGGATCCGTTTCGCGGTTTGACTCGAAATCTATCCTCAAGAGATTTGCTTAGTGAAAGGGGATTGTAGATCATTCAATCGTGCAATTTGGGAAAGATTTTTTGTCTTCTTTTTTTACCCTTAAACACTTCCATTACCGGGTTTAGGTTTTTCCTGGGTGGAAGGTCATTTTGACAGCTTGCTTGGAGTAGAAGAAATAACGCTCAATTCCCAAACATTATAAGAAAAACCCTACAGATTGCCTAAATTTAATATTCTATCGATACTTTCATCCAACATTTTCTTCGTATATAATTTATCTTACAAGAAAGTGATTTTAAATTTATTTTCTTCGAATTTTCAAAATAAACGAACCATATTTTGAAAATAATAAACATAAAAATTGCAAGTATGCTTTTAAAAAAGGAAATCATTCAAAATAACTTTATGATTGATTGTTTCTAATCTATAGTAGTCATTTAGCAAGTTAAATCACATTTAATTTTCAAGTTCAAATTAATGTATTGAAAAAGAAATCACTTCATTACTTACATTATTCCTTTCATCAGTTCACACAAATATTTCCTACACAAGGTACATACAGATTTATCACAATTGGTATAACTTTTCAGTTTTGTTTCCCTTGCATTTGTTATTTCGTGCTGCTTTAGTTTAAGGGAAGGGGCATCGCAAACATCAATAAATCAAATAGTAAAAATAATAATAATAAAAAAATCAAATAATAAAAATAATAATAATAAAAAAAATCAAATAATAAAAATAATAAAAAAAATCAAATAAAAAAAATAATTAAAAAAAATCAAATAATCGCAAACATCACGTTTTATAGTATAAATAAACTAAACTTACCGGGAGTGTTGATTTCAAGAAAATGCACTGAATCTTTAGGCACTAATCAGTGTGGAATATAATCTCAAAAACTCAACTTATAGCTCAAGCTCTGGAAAAATTACCCAATTCTTTGTGAGTTTGCGTAAGCAAGAATTAAAGTAGTGTTGGTGAATGAAGTAGCGCAGCCACATCGGAAACTGGTATAATACCTTATCCACGCAAGTCTCCTTGGCCCTGGGTTCGAATCCCGGTCTGGGAAGGCATGTTCACAATGACAGTGTTGAAAAACAAGTGTGAACACTGGAATGTAATTATTTCAAGCAAAATGGAGCCAGCTTTCTAATAAATTCTTCGTTGGAAAAAAAGATAGTCCCAAATCCAATATATTTCGTGTAGGGTTTTGTTATCACACTTTCTCACGATCCTTTTAATAGAATGTACGATAACTATGATCTACCTTTTCTCACATCTGACTGTTCCCTAACAGAAACAAGTCGAAGGGGAAGATTCGAGGACAACACCTCGTCATTTTGAACAACGGTCAGATGACGAGGCGACACCTGACCCCATTCTCCAAACTTTCATACCACGCTAACTGGAGGACATTTGAGACCACGACAGATTTCACGAGCACCATCCCCCACGTACACGACGGTCTTTGTTTGGATCGAGTTTCAAACTCGCAACCCTCTGGTTGCTAATCCGATGCTCTTCCAATCGGGCAACCACTGCTCTTGGTGGGAACATAAGATATTTATAGACCGTTAAAATTACTTTATGATTAAAATGACCTCTTCCTTAAGTCTGGGGTTAATATGTAGAAAGTACTAACTCTTGTTCCATGATAAAATTTCCTTTCGATTTGAATCAGTATATCTCTAAACTTTACTGCATTGAATTTGACTATTACTATATTGAAATTTTCTATTCAAGGATACATACACATATATATTTATATATAATGTTCAAATTTGTCTAAAAATAGTTTACCTAATTTTTTTGTTTATTTCTATTAGTACATTCTTTTAGGGATATTTTGGAGTTATTGCTGTATAATGTTTTATATGAAGCTTATTTAAAAATTTAATTTGCCTATTACCGATGCACATATTTTCTACAAATGGTTTAACATGAATCTAACTATTAAAGAATGCATTTCGAACATTATATATACCTCATGTTCTTATTGATACCGGTTTAAAGAGAAATCAGAAACATTTTACTTTCCATGCATTTCATTGCTTAATCACAATTTTTCATGCATTGAGCTTACTTCTCCACAAATGAAAGAAATATACGGAATTTGATATCAACGGATTGTTTTTAAAATTTAATTTGTGTGTTATTGACGCTCATATTTTCTATGAATCGCTAAACAAGATTCCAGAAATTGAAAAATACAACTTCATTGACAAACCTTCGTAAGTCTACTACTCCTAGCAATATGTCCCTTCCAGTTTGATCCCGGACCGTCACCAATAGCCCATTGTGTTGCTCCAGTCCGAAGTTAATTAAAATACCTGCTTACCTAGCAATATGTCTTAGCGATGCTTTCGGAATAATAGAAACAACTTGGGCTTCATTGGTATTCCTCTCTTCAAATTGTTATAAAATTTGTTTTTCGTAAAATACTTTCCACTAGACTACATTGTGTGTTCTGTGAAAATGTGTATGGATAAACCCTTTCATACTTAAAGCTAATTAGAATATTGCATTCAGGTCTAAAGTACTCTTTCTGTGGTTTGGTTGCTCTAGATATAGTTTTTCATAAAAACTACAGTTTGGTTTCAAAGCACTCACAAACTTTTCGAACAATACTGTAGTTAATGATTTCCAATTTCGTACAATTGTGACCTATTTTATTCCACAAGGAATCTGCATATGATGAGCAAAGGTTAACTACCGAAGACCCTGATTTTTTTAAGCATAAATTATCTACGTAATCAATAGTTACAGACCGGTTATTTTTAAATAAAATAGGATGAATTTAATTTTGGGTTAATCGCGTTCAATGAATTGAATACATACTTAAATAAGTGTAAACATAAATAAAAAAACATCTTTGCTGCGTTAATTAAACGCAAGATTTTTCCTCTTTTACTGCAAATCCCTTGAGGATAGATGTCCAGTCAAACCGCGAAACGGGTTCCAGGGAATCCAATCCACAAAGGCAATAAAACAGCAGGGGGAGTGGTCTTTGAGATTTGTTTTTCATACTTTTCAGCAGCGCTTTTCTCAAAAATGGTATTCATTTCATTAATGAGGCTCCGTGTGTAAATGCTTCATATTATCAGCTATTGAATAAAAAAAATCGTCGTTTTGTGGAGTCGGATTCATCTTCAGCGAGTTGAATAATTCAAGGTGAAATCCGATTCAGTTGTGTGGGGAATGTCTAGGCGACAGTGTCTGACTTTCCCCCATACTTCATGATATTACGTAAATCGCGTCATAGTGCAACTTGCTTTTCGGCCAGATGGCTCCCCCTTAGGAGACATAATAAGGATAGATAGCGCATCCCCATTCAGATGGTCGGAAACATTGTTCCATGAGTAACCACGTTTTAACCCAAGGCTAAACCAGATTTGGCTTCATATCACCATGTAACTTAAACAATCTTGACGATACCTTCGCCTGCGTAATGTTAACATATCGGGCTTTCACCTTTTTGAATCAAATACGCAGAAGAATAAACGAATTGTACTTATTTTGTTACAAATACGACCTTCGTGATTAAACAGAAATTTCGACTCATACTATTTGATGTACGATTTTGAACCATTATTTCATAAAAGTAAAGTTTCTTTGCTTACCAATTTTTGCTACCTTGCTGACTTAAAATGTTTACAAAATAACGAAAGATTTTTTAAAAAACAGTGATGCAGAGTAGAAAATTCAGTCTGAGATTAATGATTTTAGATGTCTTTGTTTTGTGAATATTAAATGTTTTGATTTCAAAACTTGTAATTCGTAGCCCCCATGAAAGCCATTAGAAAGAAAACATAATTAGATTTCGAAACAGATCTTTTTCAAATATAATATTTTCACTGTGAATAAATTTTACCGCTTTCGGGCAAGCAGGCGTTTAGTCAATATATATATAGGGAGACCATTGACTTTTTAAAAATGACCCAGATAAATAACTTAAAATGAACAAAAATATTCTATACACTAACAGAAGCACTTAATTTTATTTGTATAGATTACATAAGGGCAATTCCATGAAACATGGGACATTCAAGAGAAAATGTTTTCAGATCTTGGCTCATGGACTTTTCCCATTCCTTCCTCCTTTTTTCACAGCGTGGAAAACTAAGAGAGAAGTTTAGAAGAAAAATATAGCCATGTTTATATATGAAGTTTAACAATTCAATTTTTAAAAATTACATTTGCCAAAATGGATGCGAAAGAAGTATACTGCTCTTCTCATTTATCGTACTCATTTCTTCACTTTATATTGTTATTAAAACACATTTAAAAATGTACACTATTTAAAGTGCATTTCTAGGAAATGTAATTAATTTAATATTTGATATTATTCCTACATTTGCTAAATCTACATTTATACATAGTATGTAATATAAGTAGTAAAAATTAATTTTTAATTTTCGATGCCCTACGAAACATATTTTCGCAAGATGTGGGCCTTGCAAAAGTAATGAGTACATCATTCTAAGCATGTTTTAAAATAATGTAACACAAATTTTAATTAGATTAGACGGCTAATTTAAATTAAGCAAATACTCGTACTTTAAACAATAATTTAAGCAAAACTAATGAAATTTCTAAGAAATTATCAATCAGTTCCTATTCTCTAAAAATTTGATGCACTCGAATAAAACCATCCACGTTACTTAAAAAATAAACAATTCCTTAAAAATAATTGTTTTTACGTTTTTAAATTTAACGCAAAAGTACATGTGTCTTGTTTCCAATTGAAATGAAACAATCACTGCAAATCAAAAATTCAAATAAATAGCTATCAAAAGCGATCACTCACTTGTAATCTATTAACAATGTTAATCTTAAATAAACCGAACTGCACAATCTGCATATAAGAAACTAACAACTTTATAAACACACGATATTTGTTTACTCTAGCAGAAGGCGCCAAGATTCGCCAACCTGCATTTTTGGGTATAACTGTAAAACATTCGAATTTGAGCAGCAGAAGTAAAACTTTCGTTTGTATGATTACAACTGAGGTATGTAGGTATTTTAATTAACGTCACACCGCTAATTACTAAAACCCTGCGTCACATCAAAATATATATTGTATTTTTTTATCGATATGCCCCAGAAATATAGGTATAATTTTGGTTTATAAAAAATCCTATAATTTTTGCTCCAATGTTGCTCAAAAAAATTTTTAGAAACAATTTATTTTGATACTTTGTAAGTAAAATAACGCTCAATATTTTCGTGGGCCGTTACGTATACACGTACTACTTGAAATTACTTATGAACACACTTGTCAAAAATTCAAAACTAAACCGTTGAAATGAAATAAGTCTTACACAATCTATGCCATTTCACCATTCGTAAGGCACAACAGTACCCTCTTGCGGTACACCAGCGCACACCGCTTGAAAACCTGATATAAATCATTGGCTTTGTAATCACAAACTAAAAATTAGAAAACGCCTCATTTAAAATTCAGTCTGTTCCCAGCTTCTTTGCTCTTTTGTAACAAATGTGTGTTCAACGCGTACCTATTCATAAGGATATTGTGACAACTCTCCTCTTATTCTATTAAAAGATTCACAAACGTTGACTTTTGATGATTAACTTTAACCGAATCTTGTAAATAACCATGGTTAATTCTTTTAACATAGAATTTGACTGAGTGTTCCGATCAACAACGAAGAGAAGAAAGAATTTTGTCTGTCCTTAGATTCTTTGCTGTTTTGTAATAAATGCAAGTTCAACGTGTATTTATTCATTGGGTTATTGTGACATCTCTTATTCCATTTAAAACGTTCACTAATGTTGCGGTTTGATTGTTAAATTTAACCGAATCTAGTAAATAACTTTGATTAATTCCTTTACCGTATAGATTTGACTGGCATGGTGTCCCGATCAATAATGAAGAGGTGAAAGAATTCAAACTGAACAAGCGATGATTCCTTGCTCTAATAAACCCGAATTGGCGATGTTATTTTTCTCTTCCTAAAACTTAAACAATCACTATTCGTTAAATGATTGGTATGAAAAGTGATTCATCATCGTCCCAAACTGTCACTTCGGCGCAATCAATATCGAGAAATAACAGAGGAAGAAGCCATCGTTGCCGAAACATCCTCCTCTAGTTAGAATATTCGGGCAAAGTTAAGGACTGAGAGACATTGATAAATGACGACGAAAGGTTAATCGAATGGCAGGTTTAATTTGTTGCGCAAACATCGAGTTATAATAGTGCTGTTGAGTAACTCAACGACCAATAACGTGTCCAAGGTGAGAGCATAATTGCATTTAACCGCAGCGTAGACATCGGAAAAAGCGATCAATTGAAGTTAATGCCGTCATATTATGGAAGAAATTTCATTCCATAATACTTTTGACATTTTAAATGCATCGCTGAATTTTGTACGCAAATAATGCAATCTGAGTAGGTTAGTAAAATAGTTTGAGTACATTGATCAAAAATGAACTTGTATTTGGGAAAAGGATGTCGGGGCTCAAAAATACAAACGAAAGTGGACTGATCTTTAGAACACAAATAGCTGTACAATCCTAAGTACAGAGCTGTATTATTATAAATAGAGTTGTACTATCCTAAGTATTCAAGGAATGGCTCGTTGAGTTGCTCCAGTGCGACGTCAATAAAAAAAATAACATACCAATGAATTGTTCCTGCAACGGAACGCTGGCGATATGGACTTATCGCGTCAAGAGATCAGGCACGAATTGCGAAGTTCGCAACGTTCTTGGCGCTTACCAAGTACATGAAAAGTTACACCAATTAAGGAGTAGCGCTAACAACTACTCTGAGATACGCACTGCGCGAACAAAGGACAAGCATGTTAGTTTTCGGTAGGTTGACCATTTTGGGTTTTATGGTGGTTGGTTTTCACAAAATGTAGTTTCGAATAACTCTAAAATTAAAGCAATTACCCAATGCTACTTAAAATTGAAATTTTTTTTTAAATTTAAAACTTTCTTCATATTCCAAAAGTATGACGCTTCAGATTATTAATGCAGACATTCCCTTCAACAATTTAAATGTACTTTGACTTTATAAGGTATGAGTATTTTCTTTGCTTTTGAAAACGTAATTACAATGTAATTCCAATTAATGCAAGGAGGAAAATTTTAAAATATTTACATGTATGAACAAAATATTAACGCTAACAAAGTAATAATTAGCATTGCCAAATTAATAAACTTACAATCGTAAAAATGAACATTTGCATAAAAAATAACGGTGAAAATATTTTATTTTTATTAATTAAATAAAAAACATAAAAATTATTAAATTATTTTATTAATTAAATAAACAAATTAATAATAAAAATATATAGTGATTTCAATCTGTCAAATAAGCCCTATATGGGAATTACAGCAATTAAATATCTGATTTCAAATCCAATGCAAAGAAAAAAGTTATTTCTATAAGCCAAACCAGTCATTGAACATTTGATTTTCTAGTTCTATTAAATGGAACAAATAACTAATAACGATTGATGGCAAATGACAATATTATACTATGGTTTAAAAAGTAGCTCCATAAATGTGAAATAATTTAAATAATCCGCTTCAAATGCATTTAAAACAATTATTTCAAATCCAATCCATAAATACATCAGTCAATTCCAGTTCCGACATCAGCATGACGCATGTTTGCTTAAATTCCACGCAATTGGAATTTTTAGACCAAACAATACATGCAGGCCCAATGTCGCATTGATTCTCCAACCAGCCCCAATGGAATCGACCCCAAGTCCTCCTGCAAGATCCACTCCAGGGTAGAAATGCGAGAATCTGCAGAACGTACCAGTCCCTGGTGACACCAGAAAGATTTCTGCAAACGCATTTTCCTGAATTATTTATACAGGGCTTCCAGACGAATTTAATTATAAATGAGGTCCCGAGGGATTTGCAGTGACAACTTCTAGAAAGGTGCACCTGCGTTTGCAGCAGATCATGTCCCACGTGAAAACATGATTATCTTCGATAGGCGAGTGCTCCAGCGAAATAAATAATCTCTGTGGAGGTGGAGTCTGGTTTAGTAATATCGCCGAACGCCATTTTTTTGCATTCGTTGTTCGCAGAGGACACGAATGTGTTTATGACGATCGCGTTGATTATTCATGTAGTTAGGAACAGTGTATTTAATAAGTCGGATGTAGGAAGGGAAATGGCTACAATTGGAACTATTTGTTTGAATTCGAGGTTGGGATTATTGAATAAAAATAACTAAGGAGCATCGAAGTTGAGAAATTTATGAATGTTCAGCAAATACGTATGTATGTATTATTAGATAATTGAAATAATTGAATGTTTGCAAGCACCATTTAGACTTCAAAAATTAAGTTTTATCCCTCTCCTGGCGGTTATCTCGACAAGGCATCTCGTCATTGGAAGAAAACTGACCAGATCTTGATGGACGAGATATCTCGTCACCAGAAGAAACTAACCATATCTTTAGCTCTCATCATCATAAAAAATTGACAATATCTTAATGACGAAATAGCTCGTCCTTAACAAAATTGGTCAGATTTTGATGGACGACATATCTTGTCGACATCAAAATGTATTTGGTGTCTGGTAAGCAAGGATTTGATTAATTCATTTAAGTTAGTTTAAGTTTAGTTAATTTGATTAGCTAAATTTTGATTATTCGGAAAATTTAATTGGGAAAACTAAGAAAAATAACTCAAATTAAATTTTGTCAACCATCTCATTTCCCACTTTGCCATGTTTTCAACATTAATTTTTCTCCTAGTTAGCATGATTTTATGTCACAAGCCCCATATTTATCTATACTGCGCCAAACACAAGAAGGCCACGTGAAGTAACAGACCTTTCACGCACTAGGAACGTTTTACTGATACAGAAGAGAGAAATGCATCCAGGGTAACTTAAAGTCGAAACAGCGCCACCTACAACTCAAGGTTGCTAGCGCAGTGGGCAATCCAACTAAGCCAAGGCTAGTTAGGTGAATTTACGTAGCATTGGATCAACACCGCACTACAGGCGACGGTCAGGGATCAATCCTTGTACTTATTCTGGACGTTACATCACTTACTTGGTTTTCTGTTACAATTTCAGCATGTATCCAATAGAATTTCTAAAGAATGGATTCCGAATTGATTTTTTGGGGGGTATTTCAATTAATGTCACACTGGAGCAACACAACGGGCTATTGGTGACGGTCCGGGATCAATCCCAAAGGGAAAGATTTCGAGGACAACACCACGTAATTTTGAACCACGGTCAGATGACGAGGCAACACCTGAGCTGGCACCCCACTCTCCAAACTTCCACACCACGCCAACGTGAGAATTGATTTTTGGTGGCCACGGTAGCAATTAGAGGATTCCGGTTTCGAAACTCGATTCAACCAAAGATTGTCGTGTAGGCGGGTTCAGGTGGATGTTTAATCTGTCGTGGCCTCAAGTTGGCGTGATGTTGAAGTTTGGAGAGTGATGTATCAGCTTCGGTGTTGACCTCGTCATTTAGCCATTGTGCAAAATTACGAAGTGTTGTCTACGGATCTTTCCCTTCGGGATTGATCCTAGATCGTTGACAATAACCCGTTACATTGCTCCAATGCGACGTAAATTCTACCTACAGTGAGTGTAGAAAGTACAATGCGAATTTTAAAGTGAAAAACGCGTTTTTAACATTTAGATTCGATGAAAATCATTAAAATAATTATTACATAATCGAAAAATCTTTTACAAAGTGTATTTTTATCCAATAACCAAAATATACGGAAAATTATTTTTTAAAACTTAACTGCAAAAATTAGAAATGGGTTTCTCCTGCGTAAAAAGTATTCGTACACGCGAAAAATGCAAATTTATTTTCGCGTTTCGTGATTGGTTTCAGAAGTACAAGGTAGGTAAATGAATTGGAATGCTAGAGAGTATATATATATTCAGTAAAAAGTTAACTTGAAATTTGTTTTCGAAGTATAAATTGTCGAAATGTGACGGAAAGGTACTGAGACCTCCGTTTTAGAGAGAGAAAGAATTTTAAAGCTTCGTAAAGACGGTAAAACTTTAAATCAAATTTCGTATGTGATTGGGAGACCCCGTTCCACTATACAGTCTATAATTAAAAGATTTGGTGCCTCTTCAAGCTTGCTTAATCAGGCCCGCTCTGGCGACCGTCAATTCTCAACTCTTCGGACTGTCGATTCATCGTTCGGCAATTGAAGAAAGATCCGAGAATAAGTGCTCAAAAACTTGCAGTTGAGCTGAGAAATGCCCAAGAAAACGCTTCGGTAAGTACTGTACGAAATGCATGCAGAAAAGCAGGATTTCACGGTCGAATTGCTCGGAGAAAATTCTTCGTAAATGAGAAGAACCGTAAACTGCGCTTGGCATTTGCACAAAAACATCTGCAAGAAAGCCCAGAATTTTGGAAAAAAAGTTATATTCTCAGATGAGAGTGAATTTAACATTTTTGGGTCCGATGGTGCAAGAATGGTGTGGAGAAAAGCAAATGCAGAGATGGATCCAAAGAATCTTTTTCCAACAGTGAAGCATGGAGGGAGCTCTGTGCTTGTTTGGGGATGTATGAGTGCGTCTGGTGTAGGCAATTTAGTAGTAATTGACGGAATCATGGACCATAAGAAGTACATAGACATTTTAAAAAATAATTTGTAGTCTAGTGCCATGAAAATGGGACTTAATCGTGATTATGTTTTATGCACGATAATGATCCGAAGCACACAGCCGTAAATACGCGGCTCTGGGTGCTGTGTAATACACCAAAATTCATGAAATTTCCTCTCCAGTTACTGGATATCAACCGAATTGAGCACCTGTGGGATATTCTGGATGAAAAAGTACGACTAAGATCAATTTCCAACAAAGATTATCTTAAAAAGCTCTTCAAGAAGAATGGCATTCCATATCCAGCTCTGTAACTTCAAAAATGGTCGAGTCTATGCAACGAAGGCTCCAAGCAGTTATTAAGGCAAAACGATGCCCAACCAGGTATTAAATATAAAATATTTTATGAAGAACTGCAAAATTTTTTAGCTGTACGAATAGTTTTTGCACCACTAGACAAATGGAAGTTTATGTTTTTTGTTATAAATATATGTATAGTTGCCTTTTTTAATGTAAAATCTTGTAGAATACTAAATAAATACTTGTATATATTATTCATTAATTATTGAGAAATTTAGTTGCATAGATTTTAAGTTACAGGCATCTTTTAAACATACGCTAAGGGTGTACGAATACTTTCTACACTCACTGTACCTATCCGATTTGATTTATGATAGTTAATTGGTCAACGCAAATTACATTAAACGCCAAACGGCGATAAGCTGCATTTCAACCCTCCTCTGATGGTTGTCGTCACGACGTATCTCGCCATTTGTGAAACTGACCAGATCTTGATCTCGTCATCATAAAAAAATCGGCAATGTTTTGATGACAAGATAACACGTCATAGCAAATTTGGTCAGATCGTGATGGACGAGATATCTCATCGAAACTACTTGGAGGGTTTAGAAAACTCCAATATATATCATGGGAGAGCATTTGGAAAGCAGGAAGTAAAATCCCCCTCTTCCGATTGTTCACTGAAAATCCTTATAAACGCATTTGTAAGTATAAAGAAAAATAAATGGTTTCACAGCAATCACTATTCAAAAGTAAATGAGAAAATCCAAATGGGTAATCGTTACTAAGCTGAAATTATTCTGCATTGGCTTCTATTTTATTATCTCAGTATAGTCCCTCCCTTATCGAGGCCGTCGTGGCTCAGTGGGTTTGCGCACTTCGATTTGTAGGGGGCGCAGGTTCGATTCCTGCCACGTGCATTCATCCCTGGGTGTATCTCTATCTTGTGTCAGTAGAGCTTTCACTGTATGGGTCAGTTACTTGATATTGTATTGTTTCTGGCGCAGTATGGCCAAATATGGGCCTTGCGCCATAAAACCCCCAAACCAACCAACCAACCCTCCCTTATCGATAGATCGTCACAATTAATTGCGAAACATCAAGTATCCTTGACGTATTAAAACCATTAGGATGATAAAGCGCTAACCAAGCTCAACCATCACGGTAAGAATAATCATTCGCACCATTCAACGAAGCGTAAGCCGTGTCACCGGCTAATACCTTCAGACATTCATAAGCATTGCAGAGTAGTAACTTAATAACCTTACCAGGAATACGTAATTTAAAGCCGTTTGAATGAATTTAAATTACTGCTGAAGGCCTTTTCAAACTCAGAGGCAGAGTTAATTAGAATTCACGCTCCAGTCTCTACTGGTTCCAATTAAGTAACCCTCTCTGGAGGAGTTTATACCCTCCTGTGTAAGCCAGTCCTTAACTTCAAGTCCGGAGATTGATGTTGATGGGTGAGATTCTGCGTGAAATTTTAGAATTTCTGCGTTGTTTAATGTAGTTAACTGCCGCAGGACGTGACAAGATTCACGATGATGGCGATGGCCAAGTGGAATTTTGCTGATAAGCACCTACAAGAATCGGCTTCTTCCATCTCTGTGTAGAGCACCAAAGTGCAAGTTTCATTTTAAAGTGGATTCAAAAATTGGAATTTCTGCTCTTATCTCAGAAAAATGATGGGACAAATATTAATAGGCATACAAATATCAATAGGTAACTCAAAAATAGGCTACAATATCCCTTTATTTTGATACTCCAGCCCTAGTACTTATTTAGAGGTCGCCCTGGCTCAGTGGGTTTGCCCGACACGCAAGTCCGATTCCTCCTTGAATATATTTCTCTGTTCTGAGTCCATTAGTTGATACTGTCTTGTGTCTGGCGCAACATGGCCAAATATGGCCCTTGCGCAACAAAATACAAAACCAACCAACTTTGTGTCAATAAAGCTTTTCTTGTGTGTGTACTATTATGTCCATTTACTTGTTTGGCATAGCTTGACCATATGGGTCCTTGGCCATGAAATGCAACCAACCACTATTGAATTAGATGATATTTGGTATGTTTCATGCGCAAGATCCTTAAGACCAAGCTGCGCCAAACACAAGACAAAAGACTTGAAGGAATATTAGACGACGGACCCTTTCACCAGGTTATTTGGTTTGTCACAACTTCCATTTTGTATTACACGAAGACGAATTAGACCATCTACGTCTTAAAGAGGATACCGAACCACTACAAACACAGATACCTAGATCGGGATTCGAACCCGAAAGCTGCTGAGACCACTAATGGCTCGGATACTAGGCAGTTATATGAATGGATGCAAATCTACATATATAAAGCAGAGTTGGTGTCTGTCTTTCTGTCTGTTCTCTAAACAACAAATCTACACCATTTGACCAATTCACACCAAATTTGGTACACTTATACTTTAGAACGTTGCTGGTAACGTAGGCTACATATTAACCCACGTTCTATTTATCCTAGGTGTGCAGAGGGGGTAAAACGAATTCGAAATCCCCATAGGAATAACATTGAGTATAAAGCGATTGCGGTACGTAACTCAGTTTGTTTTACCAGTGTGAACTTTTCCAAAAAAATTGTTTTTCCAGTATTGCTCAAAAAAATCAATTTTTTCCTAAACAGATAACATTCTTATATTTGAACTGATTATTTATTTCTGCCCATATTTATATTTCTCTAATATTTGTGAATATTTGATTGATGAAAAAAAGGATATTTAAAGTATTTAATTTTACATAACTTACATTTTGTAATGCAACATGAAAAGCCCAAACAAAAAATTCATTAATAATAAAAGCGTAATTTAGTTATTCGCCCAACTATTATTGCAACGCCAGAATTTTATTTTATAAATTTGGTTTAGAGTGTTCCGTGTTTATGGGTATTTGAGGTAAGAGTGAAATGTTGCGGTCTTATTTGAGCATTTCTAAGTTTTATCAATTTGTTCTTTTCGCAAAATAAATATTGTTTTTATCAATATTTTTAAAAAGTCGTTTTTCGAATTGTCTATTTCAGAATATATTCAGGAATTCGAAATTCGACACGCTTGTTCATATCTATGGTTTTTAAGAATTCTGCATTTTGAGTCATACATGAGCATTTCTATTTTATAAATTTGTTCCTTTTGGTAAATAAATTATTATTGCCTTTATCAATACTGAAACATCTTTTTTCGAATCTATTTCAGAATCTACTCAGAAAGTCGAAATTCAACACGCTTGCTGAAATCTTACGTTTTTCAGTATTCTGCATTTTTCAGTGATCGGAATTTCGTTTCTGTTTGTATTTATGTGTTCCAGTATTTTACATATTGCAGATATATTATTTAGAAACTGAATTTTAATTAATTATTTTCATTTTCTGCAAAATATCACGACATGCGTAATTTATTGGTGTTATATGTATATTTCCACCAACTTTCCTTGAGTCTGGTTAAATACTTTATGGTTTGTAGAATTGTGTCAAAAATAAGTGGAAACATTTTTAAGTAAGGTGTGTAAATTTATTTTAAAATAATCGGTAAAGTTATTCTAAAATAAGATAGGTTAAGTTAAATCAAAACGGGTAACCATACGTTGTAGTTCAAAGATATTTCTAAATTTTGAGATTTTCATTTCAAAACGATTAAAATAAGTTAAATTTACATTTGTTTTTCATGTTTCATGTTCCATAATCAAATAACTACATCTATCATTCTAAATAGGTACGAGGTTGCCATATAGAAACTGAATATCTCAATCGAAAAAAGTGCCATAAGGATTCGATTTAAAACTGAATTTTTGTTGGGTAAAGCGAATTTTAAATAAGACTGCTGATCTTGGAATAATATCACAGTAAGGAAGTATTTAAATCGAGGTTCCTTACTTGAAGTTGAAACTGTTCGTATGCAACTTAAATACCTGTGGAACATTCGTTGAAAGTAGTGAGTTTGTAAATGTAATCGATTGAGTTTGCTTTGTCTACACTGATGACATTTATTTTTAAAACAAGCTCCGTTTTTCCACGTGCCGCTGAATAGAAATTTTAAGAAAAAATTGTGTTTGCTTCAAAATCAATCAATTATGAATGTCGTAACAATATAATTTGCCATCCTCTCACAATGATAAAATTTGAAAACATCGAAATCCATGGTGCAAGAGTGACGGTGGAAGTTCGTCATTTTTACTGAAAATGAACTTAAAGGGCATTCGTAGTCACTCCAAAACCATCGACCTTCTAATGAAATAGACTGATCATTTGGGCGAAGTCGCTGACGTAAGATCTCTGAAGGGTAAATCACGTGGACGTATGAATCATCTTAGCCGATTGGCTGTTGAATCGCAGATTAGTGTTTTTGATCACGGTGGATCACTTTAACCAATCAATAATTTAGGATTCTTGCTTTTACCCACAACCATATGACACATCTTCAAAATGAGCAACTGGAAGAAATGGCATGATGCAGTTTGTTTTACAGCAAGAGTGAGATGAATATGAAATGGATTATATGGGTGAATATAGTGCCGTATTTCATCTCTGTTCAGACGGACAGGTGACTCAGAGGTAACGACGCGGGCTACAGAGCGCTGGGTCTTCAGTTCGAAACCCACTGACGGCTATTCGCAAGTTTTTAATTTCATTTAAATTGGCTCTCTGGGAGTTTCCAGAAAGTTCGAGTTTAAGTTAATTTGAATGTTCTGGAATATTGTAGACCTATTGTCTATATTTATATAAGCTTCTGCCCTCGAGCTGAGAAGCAGTTCTGATGTACGATCAACTAGATCGCAGCACATTCCTTTGCTGTGAATAAATACTGTTTAATCTAGTTAACGACCGTGTTCTTTGAAGCCATCATAACCACTACCCAAGTTTCTATGCGACATTTAGTGGAGGCGCCGGGTAAGATCTAATCCACGGTGGCAGAAATTAAAGATCTTAGAAGTCGTCGGTTACAACGATTAGCGCCTGAATTTTGACTCCTTGTTAAACTTGTCAGAGGTATATCTCAAAGCACCATGCCACAAGACACTGAAAGCCAGGCATTTCTAGTGTCCCTTTTGATGACCCAAGTTAGATTACTTTACAAGTTACATCAACTTTTAATGGCGAAGTTGGAGAAGACCCAACAGCGTGGCTAAAAGAATACGAACGCATAGCAAAATTTAACCGATGGGACGATACAATGTGCCTTGCCAATGCCTACTTCTTTTTAAATGGTACAACCAGGCTATGGTACGGTAACAATGAAAAAAGCTTTAACTCATGGGAAAATTTTCAAGAACAGTTGAAGATTGCGTTTGGTTCCACGGAACTCTTCGTCAAACAAGCTGACCAGGAGCTTAAGAACCGAGCACAGAAGACAGGAGAGAGCACACAGTCCTACATACAAAGTGTGCTAGAACTTTTTAACAAGGTCAACCCACGGATGAGCGAAAATTATAAAGTTTCCCATTTCATGAAAGGTTTCGCAGAAGACGTGTACCAATCTTTACTTGCCAAGGACATTAGCTTTACATCGTAGTTCGTCAAGGAGTGCCAGCGCATCGAAAAGATGAATCAAAGACGCATTGCCAAGCACAAATTTGCTAGACTACCGAATGTCGTTCCCATGGCATCCATAGGGGAAACTATACGAAGCTACCGCATATATAGCATACCGCAGCTATACGAAGATTCAATAACCCTCATCACACAGATTGCGAGGGAGGAAGTGCAACGAATAACAGCATCAGCGCTGCAGACTTCACAGATTGAATCCCCATCGCTTGATGAGATCATTCGAGAAGTCCAGCAAGCACTATGTCCTGTCATCCCTGGTGGGCTAGAGGAGGAAATAGAGGAATTGTGCAACAAAGACTCCCCATGGCATATACCGCAGCTATACGCCAACCTAGACGCCCTGTTGAACCTTCATCTGTCCCCAGGCAGACATTTGGAGAACTAAAGACAACAGACCTGTTTGCTTCCATTGTGGAAGACCATGCCATGTGGTTCGTTACTGCAGAGATCGACGAGCTATTTTCGATGCCTACAGAAGCCGTCAAGTAGTCAACACTCAGCCGCAATCCTCGAACCTTTTCACAGAGGAATTCGGCAGACGAGCCATAAGAACATCGTCACCCAGTCCAAGCCGAGGAAGATCACCAACACGCCGCTATTAGTCACCATCTCCATATGGCGACGCAGTTCCAGTCGATCTCCCAGCCGTCGAAACGAGGAAAACTAAATGATGCGACCTTCCTTGCAGGTGAGGCCGCTGGTTTTTTAAATCCTCCGGCTGCTGCGAAAATAAGTGGGAATCACCTGGAAGTTACTGTCCACAATTTGCTTGTCAAAGCACTTGTGGACTCTGTGGATCATCATTTGTAGTGTCTGAAAAATTTCGCCGACATCTTAAGAAAGTGATGTTTCCCAATCATAACCACTGTTCTCAAAGTCGCCAACGGAAGTTATGTACAGCCGAAAGGGAAATGTACCCTCTAAATTGGAATAAGTGGCCGAATACTTTCTTTTGAGTTCGTCGTTTTGCCTGAATGCAGCCATGACATTATCCTGGGATGGAACTTTCTGAAAGCCTCAGGAGCTCTCATAGACTGGCCGAGCTGAAATTGCTCTTGACGACGCTGACGTTATTTCAGGAGGACGTTCTACAACCTTTACGTCTGTGTGCCATAAAATATTATAAAGTTCCGTCATACTCTATAATGAAAATTCTAGTAATGAATCGCTGCAAAGACACTGGGGATGTAATTGTCAAAGGTTCCAAAATGTTAGCTTTCAAGAAAGAAGCTTTCATGCCTTCGACGCTTGTTACTTTAAGACACGGAAAAACAGAAATATGGGTCGTCAACGGACAATCCAAAGCAAAAGTCATCCCTCAAGGCATGTGCATCGCGTACGCAGAGCCATTCTGTCCCGATAGCCTAGCAGTAATTTCTGAAACTTCATCAGTTCCTACTGAAGTTTACGAAGTCAAGCTGTCTTGAATTCCCACATATGATTTCACTTGAACTGGATGATGATCAGAAGCGAAGGCTGGTAGACGTGCTTCAGGAGTATTCAGAAGCATTTGAGGAAAAGAAAAATGGATCCCCTCGAGTTGCTGTGAAACATCCCATTAATACAGGTGATAACTTACCTGTGAAACAAAGAGCGTTTCGTGTGTCCCCAACAGAACGTCGTATAATTCACGGTGAAGTAGAGAAAATGCTAGACCGGGGAATCATACAGCATTTCGGAAGTCCATGGTCATCCCCTGTCATCTTAGTACGTAAGAAAGACAACAGTTGGCGCTTTTGTCAGGACTGTAGACGGCTCAACAAAATTACTACCTCTACCTCGCATCGACGATACATTTGACTGTCTGCAGGGATCAATTTTTTTTCATCCATGGATCTATCTTCGGGATATTGGCAAATTGAAGTTGACGAAGCAGATCGAGAAAAAACGGCGTTCATTACTCCTGAGGGCTTATACGAATTTAAAGTCATGCCTCTCGGGCTATGTAATACTCCAGCAACGTTCGAGAGAATGATGGACAATCTTTTACGCCACCTTAAACAGACAATGTGCCTTTGCTACCTTGACGACATTATTGTATCTTCACAGACCTTGAACGCTTACGGACTGTACTACAATGTATCCAAGAAGCCGGTCTCGTTTTAAATCCTAAGTGCGTTTTTGGTGTCCGGCAGATTAACATTTTGGGGCATCCTGTGTCAGAAGAGGGTATAAGACCTGATCCAGAAAAAGTAAGGGCAATCCAAAGTTTTCCCGTTCCCAAGAACATACATGACGTAAGAAGTTTCTAAGGTTTATGCTCATACTATCTTCGATTTATTAGGAATTTTTGTCGCAAAGCCCAACTTCTTCAAGAACTTCTAAAAAGCGATTCAAAATTTGCCTGGGGTTCAGACTAAAGAGAATTATTTAAAAACCTGAAGATCACCCTCACGTCTGAATCTATCCTAGGACTATTTGATGAAAAGGGTCCCACGGAGCTACATACGGACGCCTGCGGCTACAATATAAGCGCAGTATTAGTCCAAATACAGAAGGGAAAGGAAAGAGTGATTGCTTATGCATCAAGAAATCTGACGAAGTCTGAGAAGAATTATTCCACGACTGAACGAGAATGTCTTGCTGCCGTATAGGCTATCACTAAATTCCGCCCATATCTATTTGGAAGACACTTTAAAATTGTGACCGACCGTCATTCCCTTTGCTGGCTCGCAGGACTTAAAGATCCGTCTGAAAGACTTGCTAGGTGGGCTCTACGCCTTCAAGAATATGACTTGGAAATTATTTATAAGAGTGGCAAGAAGCACAAAGACACCGACAACCTTTCAAGAAACCCTATCGAGGAAGAAGCTACAACTCCTGAGAAAGATGATGCCCTGGCTTTCTTTTCAGATATCGCCGCTGAACAAAGAAAAGATCCAGAACTATCCAAAATAATTCATACCCATGAAAAGGCCGAACCGGTGACAAAAAGCTTTAATCTGATAGAGGGAGTACTTTGCAAGAACTTAGATCCTTCAGGAAGAAAATGGTTGCTCATTGTCCATAACCATCTACGTCTTGAAATTTTACAGCATTTCCATGACGCTCCAACTGCTGGACACCTAAGCTTTGCTAAAACGTACGAAGCGTTTCTTCTGACCCGGACTCTATAGGAGTGTACGTCGCTACATTATGCATCGCCGAGAATGTCAAAGAAAGTAATCAGTTCCCCAGTAACCACCTGGTCTTCTCGTACCCATTCCTCCAGCCGCCGTGCCTTTTCAACGCGTGGGCATATATCTTCTTTGTAGGTTTCCTAAATCAACTAAAGGAAACAAATGGATTATCATGTGCAGATTACTTATCTCGTTTCGCAGTGACAAAAGCTCTACCAACAGTCGTAGCTCCAGAGGTGGCGAAATTCATTACAGAGGAAATTGTGTTAAAACACGCAGCGCCTCAAACGATTATAACCGATTGCGGGAAAGTTTTCCAGTCGGAGCTGGTGACAGAAATTCATCATCTATTTTACACTATGCATAGGATGACGACCCGATACCATCCCCAGACGAATGGCTTAACTGAGCGATTCAACAAAACCCTAGCGGATATGCTTTCAATGTACGTTGAAGTAGAGCAAAAGAACTGGGATGAAATTCTTCCTTTTGTCACTTTCGCTTATAATACTGCAAAACAGGAAACCCCCAATGAGTTTTACACCTTTTTATCTTCTACATGGTCGCGAAGCCGAAACGACACTTGACACTGTTTCGGTACAGTGACGACGGTTCAGAAAATGAGTATGTCAATCGACTCATCACTCAAGCCGAAGAATCTAGACAGCTCGCCCGAATCAGTACTCTGGAAGCACAACAAAGGGATGGGGTGGTTTTTGAGGTTTTATAGAGCAAGGGCTATGCTGCGCCATACACAATATAATATCAATTGATACAAGACATACAATATCAAGTAATTGACACACACAGTGAAAGCTTTACTGACACAGAAGAGAGAAATACATTCAGAGGAATGCACTTGCACGAATCGAACCTGCGCTCCTACAACTTGAAGGTTGCCAGCACAGTGGGCATACCCACTGAGTCACGACGGCCCCGCACAACAAAGGGACAAAACCAGGTACGATTCTAGACAACGAGACCTATTTAACTCGCCTGTATCTCTAAATATAATTGTTCAATCGGACTACTTTAGGGCTAATTTGTAGATAACAACAATCTTTCTAATGATGTATAAAATGACTGAGTGCCTTTATAGCTTCAAGATCTTTGAATTTGACCTTTGACCTTGAAATACAAAAATCGTTCTTTTCCAACATATACACTACTGTTTGTGAAATTTTCAAGACCATGAAGGAATCATGAAAATTAAACAAAACCTGCAGGAAATACAAAACAGGTTCGGATATGCAAATGATTAGAATTACAAGAGATCACGCATGTGTCAGCCAAGAAACACCCTCTAAACTTCCAAGTTAGCCGTGTATAAAAAGCAATGTAAAGGTGCGTTAAAATGTGTGTATCGTCGTTTGACTGCTGTAAATGATTGATTAGGTCAATACGCCTCTCCAAAAACGCAAAGTGCCATACGAGCAACTAACGGAGTTTGAACGGGGCCGCATGATCGGCCTCCGTGAGGGTGGACTTTCGTATCGTGAAATCGCCACTTGAAGGGTGTAATGACACAACAATGATGCGTGTGGAAGAGATGGACCATGGAGAACCGGACAAGTCGAAACCCCGACAGTGGGCCACGCAATATGACGTCACCACGGGACGACAGACACCTCATCCGCATGGCAGTGACGGCCCGTACAACGTCCTCTCGTGCGTTGGTACAACATTGGAGCACGTCTACAGGTGTTTCACTGTCTGCCCCCACGGTTCGTCGACGTCTGCTGCGTTAGGTGCAAGGATTCCCCTGCGCAGGATTCCCTTGACGTTGAACCACCGACGCCTCCAGCTACAATGGGCTCACCAACACAGCCAATGGCGTGCCGATTGGCAACAAGTCGTCTTCACAGATGAGTCCAGCAACAATCTGGACTATAACGATGGACGCATACCCGTCAGACGCTACAAAGGTGAACGCCTTCTCCCGGAGTGTCTTATTCAGCGTCATACTGGACGAACGCCTGACGTTATGGTCTGGGGCGCTATTGGATATCATGGGCGATATTGCCTAGTCCAAATCGTGGAGAACCTGAACAGCGGGCGCTACATCAGAGAAGTTGTGGAGCCCGAGGTCCTACCCCTCCTGCAACGCATTCCCGGAGTTGTATTTCAGCAAGACAATGCCCGTCCACATATTGATCGGAATGTACAAACCTTCTTCAGTGCATGACAGGTTCCGCTTCTTCCATGGCCTACAGGTTCCCAGGATATGTCGCCCATTGTGCATGTCTGAGATTACATCGGATGGCGACTCGCTCGTACCGCTCGTCGGGCAGAGTACGGCTGAACTTTGGCATCAGATAGAGGCTGTGACGAAGCATCTTACACTCCTTTTCCCGGAGGTGTTCCTCTCCCCTTTTCAGACTATGGAGGCGCCGATCAGCCCAGCAGCCATGGTTCGGTGCCGGGGCACAAAAGGTGAATGGGAACCGAAGCCCCTTCATCTCTGCCGACGCTCCCAGGGTTTTGAAGGAATTCGGGGACAGTTCGTCTCGGCGGCGCCCGAACATTCTGGAACTCATGAGAAAAAAAAAAGAAAAATCCACCAGGAGGAGAACTTTGACCAATGGGGGACGAGAGGACGTCCCCCACCGCCTTTTGCCGACCCGAGTCCGGGGAGGATGAAGGCAGACGACGCTAGAACTTCAACGGTGTTGGGAGTGTCTCTCAGAGGTCCCAGAAAGGGTACCGCCTTTAAGTCCCGTTGCGGGCAAATTTGTTTTCTGTACTGTACATATTTCATGTAACTGGAGATATTTCTTTGTTATTAAATAATCCAGAAAGCAGTACAACCATTAGTACTCATTTATACGATTTCCCACCACATAGCGTGAAGACGCTACAGCTATTAATTATATTTCTATTGGTGGCAGCGGTGGGATGCGGATTTTCGTTAAATCAAATCTGCGGACCCGTTTGTCGTTACTGTACTGAACTCTATAGTCAACTACAGCGTAAGCCGCGTCCCAGACGTTTGAAGGAGAGCAGTCGACTTCAGCGTGAGCCGGGCGCTAAACTCTTCAAAGGAGCTGTTCCAGACCTCTGAAATCAGCGAGTCAACTACAGCGTGTGCCGCGTCCAGACGTTTGAAGGAGCGCAGTCAACTTCAGCGTGAGCCGGGTGCTAAACTCTTCAAAGGAGCTGTTCCAGACCCTGAAATCAGCGAGTCAACTACAGCGTGTGCCGCGTCCACACGTTTGAAGGAGCGCAGTCAACTCCAGCGGTGAGCCGAGCGACGGAGTGGAATCTTGGACCCGACCTTGCGAGATTGATGACAAGGGAGCCTGATGTTCTGATGTGGGAAAAGGTAGGCCTATTTGGAGATTTTTCTTTTGAGAGGCATAATTCTATGTAGTTTTCCAAATTGTTAGCGAGAGAGTTTATATTCAGTGAAAGTAGGGTAAAACTTTAGTGTTTAATTTAATTTAATGTCATTAGCAATTGTGTTTTCAGTGTATTTTCTTAAAGTTAAATTTACTTCAGAGTGATACCTAGTGTGGGAATTTGTACATCTAAGAAAGTAAGGTTTATTATTGTGCATTGTGTGATTAGTAGATGATAAGAACTCAGTTTTGAAATCTAGTTGACAACTTTTCTTCGGAGTAGAGAATTTATTTTTGATCTAGTAAGAAATTGTAGAAGTTTAGTGTGTATCATTGAGAGTACCCTTTAGGTAATATTAATTCATTTAGGGTAAAATATGGCTTATTTAAAAAAGCAGAAAAAGCAGGTCTTATTATTATTAGCGGCAGAATTTGAAGTTAGCGTATCTAGCTCAGATGTGGCTAAAAATATCATTCGGTCCATATTGAGTGCACCGGATTATGATGAGGAGACCGGAATAGCTTTTGCGGATAGGATTTTGGATGAATTAGAACAAGAACGTCTTGATAAAGTAGCAGAACAAGAACGTCTTGATAGTTTAGCAGAGCGGGAGCGCGCGCATGAGTTGGAGAAATTAAAAATTAAGGCTTCATTTGAGAACCCAAGTTTGGCGTCAACTACTACGCCAGCTGAGGAAATTGTTAGGCGCGTAAATTTAAAGGACTTAGTGCCTAAATTTGATCCCAAGGTGTTGGACATCGCCCTATTTTTCATGATTTTTGAGCGGCAAGCGAACAAAGAAAGTGTGCCAGAAAACAAGTGGGTGTCCCAATTAATTCCTTTATTGCCTGCGGATGTTTCTGAAATTATAGTTAAAATACCAAGGGAATGGAATGATGATTATTATCATGTTAAAAAGGTGTTATTAAAGAGATTTAGACTCAGCTCCGGAGACCTGAGAATTAAATTCGAAGAACATGGAAGAAAGGTTGGGGCGTCATGGTCAGATCTTGTGTTTGAATTAAAAGGGTATTTAGACAATTGGCTGGAGTCGGTTGAGGTGACTGATTTTGATTCACTTAAGGAGTTAATGCTGGTAGAGCAACTTAAAAGGAGAGCGTCGCCCGCAGCCCGATACCATTATCTAGATCAATGGGAAGAATTCAAAAAGGCGTCGGATTTGGCGGTTAAACTTGACCATTACGAGAGCGTCCGGCGTAATTATAAAATGAAGGAAGTCAGAACATGGGAAAAACGTCCCTTTGGTAAAGAAAGGAATGACTATGCCTCCGTGAAGGACAGGCGCGAGTTTAAAAACGGGGAAGGAAAGCCCAGGGAGAAGAGCGAGGAAAAGGAGATGCTTTAATCACGGAAAATAAGGGTTTTGATAGGAAAAAACCAGTAGTCTGTTTTTTGTGCAATGAGCCAGGTCACATTAGGCCCCTCTGTCCCCAGTTAGCAAAAAAAAGATTAGAAGGGTTGAATAATCTGAGTGGGTTAAGCGAGAGTTTTAGACCTTTCATCAGCACTATATCTGTAAATGGAATAGAACGAAATTGTTTGCGTGACAGTGGAAGCGGCATTGATGTATGCGTGAGGAGTTGGATTGATCCAGAGGATTTTACGGGTGAAGTAATTTGGTTACGCCAACCTTTAGACCCCGAATGCAAGTGTCTGCCGTTAGCGAGAGTTGAGCTAGAAGGGGATTTCGGGAAAGTTGTAACGAAGGTCGCCGTGAAATCGGATGCTTTGGATCAGGGTTACTACTTATTAGGGAACAAAACTGCCCAACTTTTAGAAGATAATAGGAAAAACCCAACCCCTATTAATGCCATTACGCGAAGTAGGGCGAGGGAAGAGCAGCGAGCTCAAGTAGTCGAAGGCGCAAATGAAACGAGAGCTTCCATTCATAATTCGTCACAGAGCCCTGAGGAGGAAGAACTACCCTTTCCCCCGGAGTTGTCCATGCAGGAGAATAATAGTTTGGCTGGAGTATCGTCCCGGGAGTTCGAATCGGCACAGAGGAACTGTGATTCTTTGAAATCGTGTTGGGAACTTTCCGAGAAAGGGGAGGAATTCCAGGTATTGAAGGGAAAATTAACGCGTGTGGTGGAGTCGAAGCGGGGAGAAAAAAGAGTACAGTTATGCATTCCCTTACAGTATCGGGAGAAAATTATGGTATTGTGCCACGAGGATGTAGCTGGTCATTTGGGGGCGACCAAAACGAAGGATAGGGTTTTAAGGCAATTTTACTGGCCCCGGTGTTACCCCGAGTTAGAGTCCTGGGTAAAAAATTGTCACGAATGCCAGAAAGTCGGCAAAAACAACGATAAGAGAAAGGCCCCTATGAAGCTGGTTCCCGTTATTTCGGAGATTTTCTCCAAAATAAATATTGACGCGGTGGGTCCCCTTCCAGAGAGCACAAAACAAAACAAATACATAATCACAGCGATTTGTTTAGCCTCTAAATATCCCGAAGCTATTCCCGTTCCGGATATTACGTCGGCGAATGTAATTAACGCTCTAATTATGGTTTTTTCACGCATGGGATTTCCTAAAGAAGTCCAAAGCGACTTGGGAAGGTCCTTCACCAGTGTTTTATCATCAGAGTTTTTTAAAAGATTCGGGATTCATGTGACTCACAGTTCAGTGTGCCACCCCCAAAGCAACCCTGTTGAGAGATTTCATTCCTCGGTTAAGAGGGTTCTCAAAGTGTTGTGTTTGGAGACGGGAGAGGACTGGGAGCATAATTTGCCAGCGGCTTTGTTTGCTCTTCGAACTGTTACTCACGAAAGTACGGGGTTTAGCCCGGCGGAATTAGTGCACGGACGGAATCTTCGTACCCCCCAGACTTTGATTTTTGAAAATTGGTTAGAGCCGGATAACTCGGATCCAAATGTAGTCGAGTATATTTTGGGAATAACCAATAGGCTAAAAAAATGGATGGAGCTTGCGGCCGAACAAATGACCGACAAGCAGAGCAAACGAAAATTGTGGTATGACAGGAATGCCGTATCGCGGGTTTTTAGGGTTGGAGATCAGGTGCTGGTATTGTCCACGTCGAAGGTAAACAAGATGGCAGTGAACTGGATAGGGCCAGGGACTGTGACCAGTAAAATCTCCGATACAAATTATCTGGTGGACCTCCCAGAGAAAAGGGATAAATCCACAATATACCATGTGAACCTCATTAAGCCCTATTTCAAGCGACCCGAATGTGTTAATTTGATAATGGACGAGGAGAGTGAAGAGGTGGAGCAGGAGGCAGAAATACCTTACCCCTTACCCGATCCTACTCAATTTGATCTCCAGGAGATGATAAGAGAGAGCGCTTTGGTGGAAAGGTTAACGGTGGAACAGATAGGGAGTTTTGGGTGCATGTTGCGAAATCATAGCAGGGTGTTCTCCTCGGACCCGGGTTCTACGCCCCTGTTAGAGATGGATATCGAGCTTACCAGTAGTGAGCCCGTTAGAGCTAGGCCCTACCGCATGTCTCCTAGACAAACAGAAATTTTGAGGGAGGAGATTACAAGACTCTTGGATTTGGGGGTGATAGAAGTGGGGCAGTCCGATTACGCATCGCCCATGATTCTGGTAGAAAGTCAGGGAAAACCACCACGTCCTTGTGTGGACTACCGGCGATTGAATGCCATTACCAGAATCCAGTCGTTTCCTCTCCCCAATATAGAAGAGGTAGTAGAGCGGGTTAGTGCCGCACCTTATATAACGGTGATGGATTTAACGAAAGGTTACTTTCAAATTCCTTTGAAAAAAAGTGCGCAGAGGTACGCCGCTTTTGTGACGCCATTTGGAGCGTTTATTCCCAAAAAGATGATGTTTGGGCTGGTGAACGCTCCCTTTTACTTTTGCAAGCTAATGGCTCAGGTTTTGGGAGGTTTGGAGAGAATTGCATCTCCTTATATTGATGACATTGCAATTTATTCAAAAACATTCGAAGAGCACGTTAAGGATGTGAGTTCGGTATTGGATAGGTTGTTAGAGGCACGGCTTACTGTAAAGCCTTCTAAGTGCAAATTTGCGCAAGACCATGTTAGGTTTTTGGGTCACGAAGTGGGAAGTGGCAAACGCTCCCCTAGTGAAGCAAAAATTAGGGCCATTCATGAATTCCCCAGCCCAACAACGAAGACGCAAATTAGGTCGTTTTTAGGGTTGAGTGGCTATTATGCCAAGTACGTCCAAAATTACAGCGTCATCGCGGTCCCCTTAACAAATGCGTTGAAAGGGAAAAACCGGAAAGAGAAGGTAGATTGGAATGAGGAGTGTCAGGCGGCTTTCGAGGCACTGAAGAATGCTTTAGTAACCAAGCCCGTTTTGTATGCTCCGGATTATTCGAGAGAGTTCACGATGCAAACGGATGCCAGCGATTCCGGTGTGGGTGTTGTTTTGTCCCAAAAGATCGAGGAGGATGAGCACCCCATAATTTATCTCAGTAAGAAGTTTTCGAGAGCAGAGCGAAACTACGCAGTGGTCGAACGCGAGCTCGCAGCCATCGTATATGGCGTGAGGAAACTCCACTACTATCTGGACGGTCAACTTTTTGTTATAGAGACGGACCACGACCCCCTGACCTTCCTGAATAAAATGATTGGGACGAATGGTCGTTTAACTCGATGGGCCCTGTTTCTACAACAGTACCGATTTGAGGTAAGACATAAGCCGGGGAGCAAAAATGGCAACGCGGATGGTCTCAGTAGAGCTGGAAATCAGAAAATTTAGGAAGGTGTCCAAAAAAAGACATCATCAATTTTATTTTTACTTGTATTTTTAGGTGTTATTTTCGTTAATATTATGTAATGTAAATATTTGTTAGTTGGTATGTAAAGATTTGTCACTAGATCGCACAACTGAGATTTAGTTTCGGAACCCAAATTTGTATTTCCGAAGCATGTTATTTTGGTTAAAACTCAATGTTTAGTATGAGTTGAGGATTCCGGGGATTCGGGTGAATGCCTCTCAGGGGACTATCTTAAGATGGGCTTACTTTCAGGTTTAGCCGAAGTTTCCAGGTTACCTTGGAAACTTCGTCTTTATGGGGGAAGGAGTTGTGACGAAGCATCTTACACTCCTTTTCCCGGAGGTGTTCCTCTCCCCTTTTCAGACTATGGAGGCGCCGATCAGCCCAGCAGCCATGGTTCGGTGCCGGGGCACAAAAGGTGAATGGGAACCGAAGCCCCTTCATCTCTGCCGACGCTCCCAGGGTTTTGAAGGAATTCGGGGACAGTTCGTCTCGGCGGCGCCCGAACATTCTGGAACTCATGAGAAAAAAAAAGAAAAATCCACCAGGAGGAGAACTTTGACCAATGGGGGACGAGAGGACGTCCCCCACCGCCTTTTGCCGACCCGAGTCCGGGGAGGATGAAGGCAGACGACGCTAGAACTTCAACGGTGTTGGGAGTGTCTCTCAGAGGTCCCAGAAAGGGTATCGCCTTTAAGTCCCGTTGCGGGCAAATTTGTTTTCTGTACTGTACATATTTCATGTAACTGGTGATATTTCTTTGTTATTAAATAATCCAGAAAGCAGTACAACCATTAGTACTCATTTATACGATTTCCCACCACATAGCGTGAAGACGCTACAAGGCCATCTGGAATGCCATTCCTCAGCTTTACATTCAGAATCTGTATGATTCGATGCCACGACGTGTACAGGCTCTCATCGCTGCTTTTGGCGGCTGCACAAGATATTGATTTTCGGCATTATTTATTTTTATTGCTCTATAAATTTAATCGTTTATTTAAACTACTATAAGTAATACGTGGAAATTATTTCATTTATTCCTGATGATTCTTTCATAGTGTTGCAATTTCCACAAACAGTAGTGTATATAAGAGGAACGTTATTCATATTTGTTTTCTGAAAGTTTCTAGGTTTAAAACGCTTGGGTAAAAACAATAGAAGGAAATGGTATGTAATCAGTATCCTTAAACACCTTTATCGTTGACCTAATTGTTCTATTGGGCTCATATAGGTCTTATTTTGTAATAAAACATAACCTTTCCAACTGCAAATGACCATTTTGATTTTAAGGTCACTCAATTCGACCCCTTCACCTTTGACCTTAAATTGTTAAAAAGTGCATAGATTTGATTAAAATTAATACTTGTTAAAAGTATGCTAACTGTTTTGGCTTTCTGAAAGTTTCAAGTTGGGATATGCATTGGCTCAGAAAAAACATTCGAAGTAAATGGAATAAAAAACCCATAAACACCTGTTCCCCCTTATTGTTCAGTCGAGATGAAATACGGCTTATTTCGTATATAAATGCATAACCATTCTGCTTTACATGACGCATTTGTATTTTTCAAACATAAAATATTAAAAATAGAACAATTGCTCGTAAAAATAGAACGCTTTTTTTCGAATTTCAGGGTCAATAGTCGAAGTGACTGACCTTTAATATGAAATTTCAATCATAGGATATTATTAGAAAGGTTATACATTCATCTACAAAATGAGATCTATTTAATTTCGATTGGAAAATCGAGTAAAATGATACAGGGTGTTTATGGGTTTTGTTTATGATTCCAATTATTTTGATACTTTTGCTTTGAACAAATGTGTCCGAATTCGAAACTTTCACAAAGCTAATATATGTGTCGCGTATCTTTAACATCTATTAAAAAAATTTTTCGTAATTCAGGGTCGGGGTCAAATTGAATGAAGAATTAAAAAGGTTATTCACAGTACCACGTGATATACCATTAGAAATGGGGAATACTTTTATCTGCAAACTGAGTCCTATATGAGCCCTATGGGACAATTAAGTCAAACCCAATAGAATGATGCAATCCGTACCCATATAGATGTTTAATGGTACTGATTACATTATTTTATTTCAAATATTTTTGTGACTATCATCCCACGCGCGTCCGATCTTGAAACTTTCAGAAAGAAAAGAGAAAAAGAATATCTTTAACATGTATTAAAAAAATAAATATTTTTTAAAATACAAGGTCAAATTGAATGATCTCGAAACTAGAAAGGTCTGAAAAGGTCATTGCTATACTTTTATTAAAAAGCTTGTACATTTATCTACAAAAGCCCTAATTTAGTTCGATCGAACTATGAGATTTAAAGATATAGGTGAGTAATTTCAGAAGCCCGAAAAATTGCCCAATTTTTCAAATTTAAAATTAATAATAAAAACTATTGCAAGCAGGAGGGAAGCTGAAATTTTTCGTATTTTCTTATATGTAGCTGGACTACCAAATTACCAGGTTTTTAAAAGAACGAGGGGATCGAGTTGAAAATATCCTTTTTACGCGGTTTGACATGGAAAAATGACCCATATGACTTCCACTCTCTAAACGTCGAAAAGAATCTAGTTCTGTGTAATAGACTCGTCAAACGCAAATTCGCAGAATCACATTGATCAAAATCGACACACAAGACCGAAGAGCTGTCATCTCTCCTTATAAATGTTCCCATTCTGCACACGGCACACGTTGTCCAGTCGTCTCTCTCGGTTGTCAAACCCCCACCCTGTCCTAAAATGTATTTATCCACTTACACGTAATTACTAACCACACACGGCAATATTCCTTTAAGTGCTACTTAGTCTGAGCGAAATGGAACTGCTCGACGAAGCAAAAGTGGAAACTAAAGGAAAAAATCAGCATGAAACATCAAAGAAAATGAAAGGCTTTAGGGGTCAGACGGATGAATGACCATCGGTCATGTGGAGAAAGAATGACGGTGTAGCTCCCCCATCTGTTATTTTTCCGGCCACTTTTTCTTGCCAAGGACACCAAGGGCAGGAGGTTATTAAGATGTTGACATATATGCAGTTCTTTTCGAAGAATACTTCCGTGCTGGAGAAATGGACTTTGCGATCTATCATAAAAAATGGAGCCGAACTTTCTGATACTTGAATGGATGTTTCGATTTCTTCCCGAGTTCGGGTTTCTCTTTCGGAGACAGATGCTGTTACTTAGCCTAGTTTTCTTTGCATGGAAAGGGAGGCTGCTTGTGATAAATGTCCCCTTGGTTTCCCAATAACTTTGTGTGGGAGATTAAATTCTGCATTTCGTCCGAATTCTGTGGTTGTTTTCGGAGTTTTATGGCGCAAGGGCCATATTTGGCCAAGCTGCGCCAAACACACGACAGACACACAATTACGGACAAACGAAAAGCGAAAAAGCAGGATAGGCAAGGGTAAAAATTAAAGGGAATAAAAGATCAGTCGGGTACCTTAGGATTGTGGTGACCATACACACCTAAAGATGTGCCCCTGAGAGCCAAGAATGCAGTGAAAAGTTTAGTGCTATTCCTTTAATGAGGCCGTCGTGGCTCAGTGGGAGCCCATTGGTCAAGAAATCTGCAAGTTGTAGGCAGCATAGGTTCTATTCCTCCCTGAGTGTGTATTTCTCTTCTGTGTCAGTAAAACCTTTCCTTGTGTATGTCCATTGCGTCATATAGTCTGATCTATATCTGGCGCAGCATGGCCAAATATGGCCCTTGCGCCACAAACCATCCCAACCGCCAAACCATCTTCCTTTAAGTAACACCCAAATCAAGAATACATAGCATTGGACAAATGAATAAATTTTTGACTTCTATCGTCACCTCACCGTGGTTCAAAATTGCGATGGGTTGTGATCGGTTCTTTCCCTTCGGGTTTGATTCCGGACCGTAGCCAATAGTCCCTTTGTGTTGCTCCAGTGTGACGTTAATTAAAAATACCTACTTACCAACGTCAAACAATAGACGGGAATACATACAGAAGGAAATTTCAATGACGCAGAAGTAAGAAATGAAAAGGCACCCAGATTACCTTTATAGGTAAACCTGCGCAGCCTAAAATTCGTAAAATGCTAGCTTATGAGAAAACCCACCAAAACACATCATGTGGATTGGTTTTAACAACGCAAGGGCCATATTCGGCCAAACAGTGTCAAACACAAGATAGGCAACGTTAAGTAAATTGACTTACACACGAAAGCTTTATTGGCACAATAGAGAAATACACCCAGTGAGGAATAGAGAACTTGCGCTCGCGTCACCTACAACTCGCAGGCTGCCAGCGAGTCAGAAGGAAAAATTATTTAATATGAACAAGCTTTTCAGAAACAAATTATTGCTTGAAATTCGTAATGTATGGAAATCAAATAAATTATTTATAAATAAAACATTGCCTGAAATATTTACTCAATTAAAAATTCATTATTGATATTGGTTATTAGAAACTTTGTGCTATCAATGTTTGCATAATAGTGTGCACTATACACACTATTTTACATTATATTGCGTATCTTATAAAATATTACTAAGATGTCTTTGGCTAATAGAAAATTCGAAGCACCTTTGCTAATAGAACCAAAAGCTTACACAACATAAAAGATACGTAGGTAGGTATTTTAATTAACGTCGTACTGGAACACTACAACAAACTATCACAAAATTAAAAGCTGTCAAGAAAAATTCACTTGACAAAAAAAGTTTAAATATTTTTCTATTAATCACTTGACGGTGTTATGAATGACTGTCTCAACGAAAATAAATTAAGGATCAAGAACAAAAAGGAAAATATTCATCAAGTTTCTATGTGTTTATACACATTCCTTTACAACGCTTTTTAATAAATTCGTTAACTTATGTGGTTTCACACCTAAACCACAAGAACTAATTTCTTACATTACTTTTGTAAGGGATGAATATATCTTAATGCTACAATTTTCAATGCAAATTGAAGAATCAATATTTCGTATAAAATATATTACTTTTTTCCCACGAATACAGAAATAAATAATATTAACCCTCCAAGTGGTTTCGACGAGATATCTCGTCTATCAAGATCTGACAGTTTATTAATGATGAAAAATCTCGTCAAGATATTGACAATTTTGTTATTATGACGAGATCAAGTTATGATTCAGTCAGATATGGTAATGACGAGATGTGTTGCGACAACCAACTGGAGGATTAAGGGAATACGAATTTCAATAGAAACGTTTTCCATACGTATTTACAATAAAAGATGTCAAAACAAGTGTTTGGATTAATTATTAAATTGAAAATGCTTCAATGAATTTAGTTGAGATAAAAGTTATTCAATTAAATTTTTGAATTAATATTTGCGTCTTAAAATAAGTAGTTACTAGGTACTATTACAGTTGATAGCTCTAATTACTAAATTATACATTTGAAACATGCATATCACTTGAATCAAGAGTTCATTTTAATACTTATACAAAGCATCAAAAAGGATGTACTCTAGACATTTAGTTGCCTACACATTTAGCAATCTCCGCAAAACCCTTGAATATTAATCGGTGCATATCATTACTTGGCATTCAATACGTGCCCCCTGGACTGTATTGCTTGGTCACATTTGGCCCATTAACAAACTCAACCAAACCTTGGTGGGTATATAGTTGAATTAACGTCGCACTGGAGCAATACATCGAGCTATTGGCGACGGTCCCAGGATTAATCCCGAAGGGAAGATCAAGGACACCTCTTATCTTTCCCGTAGGCATTGATCCCGGACCGTCAATACCCCAATGTCTTGTAAATTGAACTACCATCATAATAGTGTGTTACAGTAATTTAAAAACGTACATAAAAATTTTGAGCAAAAATTGCACGCAGAAAGCTAAACTCATATTAGTAGTTTCTGGTTCCATACTACATTGACTGGAATAGTAATTTCTATACCATAAGTTTATAAGCAGAAACGTCCAGTAGTTTCAAAAGGAAGCAATAGTTACTGTGTTCTGTTCTATCTAGGATTTTGTTTGTCACTATACGATCATTTTTTGATACACAGGGCAAATTATATCGATTTCATTCGGAACGAATGTGTAGTTGAAATCTGAAATCAAGTTAATAACCACCTTCTATACTGTGATCATGTACCCCTTACATGTCACCCAATCACCAGTCAAGACACCAGTGTGACTTTAAATTGCGCCACCCCATTGAAAACCGCCAATGCCAATTCTCATTCATGAGCTTAAAAGGTCCAATATAAAATGAAAAACCATTAAAATAACGCTGACTAACTACTAGATAGCGTATGTTTGCCACCCAGTATGTCTCGCGTTTAAATCTTGTTTTATAAACGCATGGGATCTTGGTGATTGTCACGTTTAGGTAGGTTGGTTGGTTATGGGTTTTATGGCAGTAGAGCCAATTTGACCAAAGTACGCCAAACACTAGACAATAACGAGGGAGGAAAAAAACCAAAAAAGCAGAAGGGTAGGCGAGTGTAAAACAGAAGAGAGGACAGATCACTCAGGTCCCTCAGGCTTGCGATGCCGAACAAGATATGCCCCTGAGGGTTGTCACGCTTACGAGTAATGTTGAATTACCCACTTAGAGCTTCCTCAGTCATCGGTTCGCTTGTTGTGCCGAACTCAGTGGTCGAGCATTATAAATTAGTCTTTAAAAATATATAAAATTAGCAGTAAAACCGCGACTTCAGATTCATCATATATATTTGGTGATCAAATGCCTCAATTACAGAAATAAGTCGAAATCCTACTCATCAACCAAATAGTACTAGAAAATGAAAAATATTAATCGAATCTTTCTATATCTGTCGACAGCCTAATAATCTTTTGGGCTTAAGAGGAAAGCAGATGGGCATTCGTATGGGTCATTCTTCTCCAGACGGATGACCACTTTTCCCTCTTGACCCTTCAGACCTTTGAATTCCTTTCTGGAAATAGCTATTTTTCTCTCGCTATTTTTTGTTTACTTCTCGTATTCCGAAAACAGCTTTTTTTCCTCCTCTCCAAGATCTGGCCTTTCTGGATCATAAGAAACGCTGTCTCAGCAAATAGCAACTATCGAGCAAGCCAAGGGGATGAATTCGCTCGCCATCGCATTAATCTCGCGGCAACTGCGAAAAAAAAGTCGGTGAGGTTTGGTTTAGGTTTATGGCACAAGGTTCATTAGCAGGCAAGCTGCGCCAAACGCAAGCTTACATATACCCAATAAAAACAGGTGAAAGAACCAAAATAGTAAAATAGTAGTCTAAAAGTTAAGTTTTCAAATATTATAAAAAAGGCTAAGTTAAAAACATTGAAGTTGAAAAATATAAATACAGGACAATTCTTTGTTTTCAATAAAAAGAATTGTAAGTGAACGTTAAAAATCTGAAAAAAGATTAGAAGTTATTCATTTTTTAAAATATGACTGATGAGAACTACTACACAGGGTGTCCCAAAAAGGTTGTTCCGCAATTTATCTTTTTACCATTTGGAGATAGGTAGGCAAGGTAAATTGCAAAAGTGCACCAAATAAGTTAAGTAATTAAGATATGTGAATAAAATTATCACGTGATAACAATTTAAGCGGATACAGTTTTTAGTTTTTATACAACCCCTCTAGATCAAAATCCGTGATAGCAGAAATGTTCCTTACCTGCATCCCTATCGTTAGCAGAAAACTGCATTTCTGTAGGTTGAACAGTAACGGAGGCATAATGACGCAAAAAAGTTGACTTATACCGCTTGTGCACAGCTGTTCAAGCAGTCAATTTAGGGACCGTATACACAATGCTAAAAAGCATTTTTTTCGGTCAGAAAGTGCAACATTGTGCAAAGTAATGTAGTATTGCTACTGCAGATGAAAATCGCACTGAATAATAGTAGACAATGTAATCTTCAATAAAAATATGGTAGAAAAAATGGTTTAAATAAAATTAAAAGGAAATTTACAACACATGCTCAAAATGTTTTCCATCTGCAGCAATGCAGAACTTCGCTCTTCATTTTTGGCCATCGTTCTAAATTAGATACGGCCCCCTTAAAATGGAAACTCTTTTATCTCCGTTACTATTCAACCTACTGAAATATGGTTTTTTACTAACGATAGAGATACAGGTAAGGAACATTTTTGCTACCTCGGATTTTTATCTAGAGGGGTTGTATAGAAATTAAAAACTGTATCCGCTTAAATTGTCATCACGTGATAATTTTATTCACATATCTTAATTACTTACCTTATTTGGTGCACTCTTGCAATTTACATTGCCTACCTATCTCCAAATGGTAAAAAGATAAATTGCGGAACAACCTTTTTGGGACACCCTGTATACGTACATTTGAAACACGAAGATAACAGTTATATACATTGAAAACACGAAGACAACTATATACATTTTAAATATTCAGAATTTTGTTAAAAAAAAAGAACGAGTTCAGTGTGAGAATTACCCAGCAAAGCAGAAAAACTAGAGGAGGAAGTCTTAAAAATCGAATGTAAAAATGCCATAATCCAGGACATGAAGTTAAGAAATGCAATATTGTAAGATTTTTTTTTGTTGCAGTGATGACGCTAAAGATAATTTTTCCATCCAGCAAGTATCGATGTGTAATCTTCGAATGCCCAATACAGAGCCTAATTAAAATTACGTCTAGACAGCGAGGACACAAAGGCCAAAGAGATAACAAGTTGAATTCTGTGGAGTTTGTTTCCACTCTGCACTCCATTTATACCTCCAATCATTCAAAATGATATCTTTGACATTTTGTCTGAGATCTTTATATACAACACAGACTCAAGAAGTTTATAGCATTATTTGCGGTAGTGTCAGGAAGTTCACTGCCGGTAATCCCAACGTGACCTAAAAACAGTAGCAACCAACATGAAGAGGTGGCATAGCCATGCCGAGTAAGCTGACGATGGAATTTCAGCACGGAAATAGCTAGGGATGTTGTGGGCTATTTGCTGACAAGAATTCCAAGACTTTTTGAGTCCGTGTAAACGATAAAATTGTATATTCCCTGGTAAGAAATATATTTCAACGCTTCATTCAATCCACAAAATTCAGCCGTAAATAGATGACACTGGGCAAATCGTAACTTTACAGTAGTCGATCCACAAAGGTGGAACCAACATATTCTATTGATTTCGACCCATGTGTAAAAATTGCAGTGCAATCTCTAAAGATGACGGTGAACGGCGAAAAGTTGACGATATATGAGCAGAATGGTGTTTGATTTTTCAAAAGCAGAGAATAGTTCCAAGTGGGAAACACTTGTAGGGTTCCAAGGGGCAAAAGAAAATAAGGGACGCTCAGAAATGTTGATTTTAAGGTGTAGTACTCACAGCATTTCGCATTGATAACCCGAAAGATGGAATGCAGCAAGGGCGATTCCTGAAAAGATGATCGAGAGAGGTGCCGAGGATCGAACCTTGAGGTGGATGATAAGGGTGATATAGAATACGAAAATATAGCCCAAGCGACAACAAAAGACGTGTGGAAGTCAATGATGGTTCGATGCATAACACAAAGGCTTTTCACATGTAAAGATCGAAAGGCTCCGGAACGGATTCTGAGTGCGGTGTGGTGCACTTTAGAGATTTCGAACAGTTAGACGGGCAGAGCCATAGGCTGCACACCCATAGTCCATATTCCAGTGTGAAACGAATTATTGTACGATAGATGCTAAGCATGGAGGACCTTTTCGAGACCCCCTAGATGTATTGGAGACTAATTTTAAAAATTGAGATTTTTCTCACAAGACATCGGAAGCTGCTAGACGTAGGGGAGGAAGGTAAGTTTTTGGTGGAAAACGATACCAAGAAACCATACTCTAACCATCACTGCAATCCTATTATCATCCAGAAATATCTCTGGGTCAGGAAACAGGTTCCGACTTGGGCAGAAAGGAAAGTTGGATGTCTTTTGAGAGGAAAAGCAAAAGTCTTTATGGACACTCCACCGTTTCAAGCGAGAAACGACCGTCTGGATTTGTCGTTCGATGCATAGCATGTCTTTTCCATGACAGAAGATGTTTAGGTCATACACATAAAGGTTTCATTGTACTGAGGGTGGTAGTTGATGCAAGACGTTAATTAATTTTGATTGTAAACAGTGACTCAGAATGCCACCCTGAGGTACACCTTACTTCTGGATGAGTCTGAGAGGGTAGAACCAATTCGTACCTGGAACTGTCGTTTTTCTAAAAATTTATGGATAAACATGGGTAGATTACCTCTTAGTCCAAGGGCATAAAGATCCCGAAGTGTACCATGTCGCCAAGTGCGGTCATACGCCTTTTTGATGTCAAAAAATATCGAAACCAAACGGTTTCGAGACTGAAAAGCAAGGCGAACTTGCGTTTCGAGATTTAAGATGCTATCCATTGTGGAGCGTCCAGTTCTAAAGCCACATTGAAAAAGTGAAAGAGCATTGACCTCTAATATGGTAGAAAGAAAAGGCGCGTGCTATTGAATTTTGCATTTCAACAGCTTCAGACGTACAATGCCCATTTTCCTTCATAATCGAGATGGTATGTTCGGAGAATATTCCTAAAGCTCTCCGTACCTTGCCCCATAGCTAGTTAGGTGGAGTAGAGGATGTAATGTTTGGACATAACGTTCCCGTGATTGACTGCGATGGCGTATTCGGCGAACATTGACTTTTGCATGCTTAACCCGCGAAAACGCGTGCTGGTCCTACCAAGCCCGAGCATTAGAAAAACTTAGCACAGAAAACCAGCCCTTCAATGAAATAAATCCACTTTCGCAGTAGCTGCATTCAAGGTAATGTATGTCACAACCACAGGCATTTCAAGAATTTTTACCGTTTTCTGAGAAAAACGGTGTTCGGGCTTTTGAGGCCCGGCGCGCGCGTTGGCATTTCCGTTTAAGATCGCGAAGAACAGACGGATTGAGAATGTCTATTTATTTGAGCTATGATGATGAAATGAAGAGATTACGGACGCTATTAGCTGAAGTGTCAACTGATGAAGAATCCATTAATGAAGATGAAGGAATTGTTGATGAAGAGCAGTTTAGTGATCATCAGTCAAATTCGGAAGATATTGATTCAAGCAATGAATCACTATCTTGGTAAAGATAAATGAACAAAATGGAATAAAAAAGAACCAAAAAAATGTGAGAACCCTTGCTCACATCATGACAAAATTGTCCGGAAATGTTGAAGCAAAAGCTCTATCCTCGCCTGTAAGTTCTTGGCAATTGCTGATCGACGAAACAATATCAACTATTGTGGAGTGTACGAATATTTATATTCAATCGATTGCTGGTAATTTTGAACTGGAAAGAGATGCTCGCTCCACAATACCTCAGAAGTAAAGGCATTCATCGGACTTCTTTATTTTGGAGGACTCTACAAAGCTTCTCATGTAAATGTTCGTGATCTTTGGGCTACTATGGTACTGGGCTTGACATTTTTCAAAGAACTATGTCGTATAAACGTTTTTTATTTCTGAGGTATTTGATATTTGATGATGTAAGAAACCGTTCTTCTAGAAGAGAATTTGATAACCTTGCTCCCATCATAAATATTTTCGAAAGATTTCTTGCAAATTGCAAAAAACTGTAGTCTTGGCGAATATGTAATAATTGATGAAGAGTTAGAGCCATTTCGAGGAAGATGCTCGTTTCGTCAGTATATCCCTAGTAAACCTCTGCAAAATATGGACTCAAATTTTTGCTCTAGTCGATGCAAGAACATTTTATACTTGGAACCTTGAAATCTATACAGGAGCTCAACCTACAGGTCAGAAAATGGTCCCGATAAAATTGTCAAGAGATTAGTGAAACCCATCAATTCAGGGCGAAACCTTACTGTTGACAACTGGCGTGACAACAAAAATTTGGCGTGAAAAGATACATGAAATTGTTGCTCCTCAAAGAGGGAGAAGATTTTGAGTTTCCATAAATCATAAGGGATTGGAATGAATTTCGGACACCAACAGCACGCACCACGGAGTACAACATGGGGACGTAGACACCTGCACATATGCTAGTCTGACTATACGCACACGGCGCACCCCATAAACAGCCCTCACCATTAACGAGTTGTCCAGTAGGTGTTCGATTGTTCAGCCCTAGCCAACAACGAAGTTCAATGGACCAGCTGATTGTTGCACTCGGGAAAATTGGGCATCTCCCGTTTACTTGAATTTGGGGACGGAGCAGTCTAACGCACATCAACTACCAGGACCCCTTTTCCCAGGGACATGGGTCTACACGCACGGCAAACACGTGCGCGACATAATCCCCAAGAGGAACTGAAAGCAACAGTGGCGAAAAGCTTCTCAAAGAGAGCCCTCATCTCTGAAGAGGCAGAGACGAGGGAGCAAGAAAAATTAAAGGGAGGGAAGATCAATCAGGGGTTGTGAAGCCCATACAAACCTAGATATGCCCCTGAGGGCTCGGCGTGATGAATTGAGATGAAATTCATGTATTGTAAAAGTGCTCTAGGATTTCCGTTGAAGAATGCCTTTTTTCCCCTGGAAGGAGGGCGTATTAACCATTTGTATTCCGAATGAAATCTTCAGTCCAGATGGACGGGAAAGTTTAAGGAGGTCCTAAGTGGGAAACCAAAGGAAATGTTTCAAATTTAATGTGCATCTGAAAACGAGTAGTGGTTGAGCCCGGACCATCGCTAATAGCCCGTTTACTCCAGTGCAACATTAATTCACCTACCTTACAAATGGAAACTTCCAATTTGTGCTATTGTTTCAAACATTATGGTTATATATATATACCAGATAGTCATAAAACAACATTGGGTAGTGTGTCAGTATAACCGTGAGCTATACTTTTTTCATAACCTTGAAATCTCAAGTTTCAATACGATTCTTTGAAAATTATGGTCAGTAGAGCTCGTGTACATAGGGAGAAATTATTTATGCCCACCCTGTATATTGCAAGTATAAACATCACGTAACACTAATTATATACATTCAGTCAAGCCAGCATTTACAGGATCCGTCTTTAGGGTTCATTGCTGGATACGAGGGATTTTCAGTGTAAATAACTAGATGATCAAAAATTTTACATTTGCCTGTACAAATGCTCTTTCAATATATATCATGCAGCAAAATGTTTGCTTAAACGCGAGTTCATATTTTCAGAGCTTTCAATTTGGTCTTAAACGATAGTGAATGTGTATGTGCAATCCTACCAAAATTGGGAAAATACACGACTAGCGAAAAGATATTAATCGTAATTTGATGCTTTTAATTACTTTAATTAATTGGGCTAAATTCTTTAAAATAAGGATTTTCGAACATTCCCATTTTTTAACTGAACAAATTTTCAGTTTGTACATCCACTATGTGAACGTTTACTTACATGAAAATTAAAACGGGAACTTCAAACCAAACTTACATAAGGTTGCATGTCTTCCATGAGTTAAAATAATGCAATGCTTAATATCGAAATTTCTTTTAAATGTGGGAGATTTAAGGTTCGAAATTCGTTTTAAATAGGTTCGTGTATTTAAAGAGTTGCGGGTGTGTGCAAAATAGATTTACCTTGAAACTGAAGTCCAGACTAACGTTTAGCGAATCAGAATCAAATTTATTTAAGTTAGAATTTCAATATCAAAAAGCAAAACAGATCATTCGATGCTAAAATAATTACTATTCTAGTCAACGACCCTTTGAAGCTAAATATTTGAACTTCCTATAAATTCATGTTTTACCCCAAGAACGGCAGAAAACGAGAAATTTCTATGGAAAGTTTTATTAAACAGTCTAAATACACAGTACATTTTCCGTTTAATTTCCAAACATTCCAATTACTCATTTTCCGAGAAAGCCTTAAATGGGCCTCCTCCAGAAGATGATTTTCTCTCCCTCTCTCAACACCAGTTTCTTGAGATCTGAAAAGATAAATTTCAGAAAGTTTGTACAGCAATATATGCTCTATAACGAATACTTCATTTTATAACATATATATTAGGTGAAGTTTTACATTAAGACCTGGATACAAAGTCAATGGAAATCATAACATACAATTAAGAATAAATGAAACGTCACATTTCGCAGCATAACCCTGAGTTTCCCAACAGTACACCGATATATGGAGAAAATGGGAATGATCAATGAGGGCATAGAGCTGCCTGTTTTCAGAAACTTTTCCCAACAAATAAATCGCATCTTTATTACCTTGATTACACAAAGCTGGTCTTGGAAGTGGCAAATAGCATCCCAATTGACTAGATATTCACCGAAGGGAGCAAGAATGAGCAAGGTAATATGGAGAATGAATATACCATTCAATCTGGGAACATCGTTTAAATCAGGAGCTCCAGGGAGGATTTTTCATAAAGTCAGTTGATGTATCAATTAATTCGGAGCTAACGATCCTTCGGACCTAGTTCAGCTCAGATCAGGTTAAGTTGGATAAGAGAAAAGCATAAGCATAGCTAAACGCAGAAATAATGTATACCTAGGAAGATTTGTTTGTCCTCTAGTCTTTTGCTATAATAGGGTCAATTAGACCAGGATCAAAGTTGGTTTGGGATCAAGGGCCATATTTGGCCAAGCTGCGCCAAACTCACAACAATGAGGGACGAAAAAAGAGAAAGGTGGGAGAAAGTAGAAGGGAGGAAACATCAATAAGGTACTTCGGGTTTGAGATGCCCATACACACCTAAAGATCTGCCCGAGGACCCAGACAAGGATAAGTCGCAATAAATCTGATAAGATTGTTAAATCAATAGCGATAGGGAGGAAAATTTCTTAAAAATCCCGTTACTGGCTTTCGAAATTTATTGACGGTGTGCGTTGTAAAGTTACGATACCTGAAAATATCTCGCACTTGAGATGTTAATAATCAAAACAGTAAACATTTGAGATCTGATTGATATGGAACAATTTTTCCTACATAATTTGACGAGTACGTTTAATGTTTGGAATCTACACTATAGAGAAAAGAAAATCTCCCATTGAGATATGAATACCGAAAAATTCAGTGATGAATTGGATGATCTAAATATATGCCCTTATACCGTAATTCAAATCCAAAGCCTCTGTAGAGGCTGTGGCCCACAGTAGAACGGGTTACAATAGGGATTTAGGTTTAGATATTCGTAGATTCACTAATTAACCTTTGCTGTAGCGAAAAATAAACAAGAGACTAACAAAATAAAGAGCATAAAAACCTGGCTACTATGCATTTTACAGTAGCATGATTGCGCATGCATTTGTTTGAATCGCCTGTTCTTTAATGCTTCTACTAGACAGTGCGCGACAAGTCTATGCTGGAAAATAAATAAGAGTGAAAATATTGGTTTTTTACACTATGGTCTTTGTTTTGCTACGATATATTAGTATGTTTACTGTTAGAAATGATCCTCACTGACCTAATAATGACTGGGTAGGGAAGTTTAACACGTTAATTGGATGGTTGCGAGTGCAAAATCAGGACTAGTTTCCAGAATTTCATTCAATTAAATCCAGGTGAAATTTTCTACTATACTTCACCAAGGAAATAAAAGACTTGCAATCTCGAACATATGACACTATTGGAGAAGTCCAAGCTATGTAAAAGCAGTTGTAGGAAAAAGTAACACAAAAAGTGTAGAAAAAAGAACATACCAAACTTTTTTAAATTTTCAATCACTCCTGGTAGGTGTCTTGTAGGTTGAGGGTTTTATGGTTTTAAAGCCACGTTTGGCCATGCTGCGACCGACCTAAAAAACATAATGTAATATATTCGCACAATGAAAGTTTCAGACACAGAAATACACACAAGGAGGAATGCACCTGAACGGAATCGAACCGGCAGGGACTACAAGTCGAAGGTTGCCAGCGCATTGGACATCGCCTCTGAAGCGCGATGTCCCCCATACAATTAGTAGGACAAGTTTAAAGATTGATAAGCCTTTTAAATACCAGACCTTTTCGTACTATAGTTCACCACGTAAATAAAAGACTTGCAATCTCAAACATATGACACTATTGGAGGTGCAGTCCAAGCTATGTAAGAGCAGTTGTAGGAAAAAATATCACGAAAAGGGTAGAAATAAGAACATACCAACAGAGAAATACACACAAGGAAGAATGTAACTGAACGATATCGAACGGGCAAGGACTACAACTCGAATGTTGCCAGCACATTGGACATCGCCTCTGAAACACGACGTCCCCAATACAATTAGTAGGACAAGTTTAAAGATTGATAAGCCTTTTAAAAATAATTGTTAATTTTAATACGTTTCTAGTAATTTAAAATTATACAAAATACTTACTGTCGCTAATTGGCATCTCATCAAAACTACCGGCATGGACACGGGATTTCTTTTTGAAGTACAGCCCCCAATAAATTCCTTTTTCAGCGTCATTGGGAACACCGCTTATGGAATAAACAGTGGGTACGTCTTTCTTTTCATCCAAACAGAACCTAAAAGATTCAAATTTCAGAATTCAAGCAAAGGAGTTCAAACTAGCAACGTAGGTTGTTCGTTTAAGTTAGATTCTGTAAGGCAGATGACCTTGAACTAGTCATTTCAAGGATAGGTACCAAGCTGGCGAGGGAAAGGGTTGCCAGGCTCCAAACCATACTTGTCGACGCCAACTTACAAGTACAACTTTTCGCACTGAACAGAAAAACCTCATAGCCAGAATCGGCGGTAGACATTAATCTTGGGAAGCGCAATATTACGTTTCCGATATCATTATTTAATGAATTACCATAGCCATTTGACTCAAATAACAACTTACCATAGCCGGACTGTTGTGCATGGAACATCAAACTTCTAATGAAATAGTTAGTGCTCCCAGCTTCATGACTGACGTTTCATACTGTTCCTCGATTTGAATGTCACGTGGTTTTGGGAGAAGTACGAATTCTCATGTGGAACAAATTATTGATCGGTTAAAGAGATTATCCAGTGATTAAAAACACTTGTCTGAACTTCGATAGCGAATCGGCCCATGTCGATTTGCAAGGACTCGCGATTTACCCTTCCCAGGTCTTACGATCCTACTACATTAGAACGTAAATGGTATAGAAGACATTACGTACCTTAGTTCTCATTTCTCTCTTCAGCCAAACGCATCATGTCGAAAAGTGTTGTACCTTCCGATAAGGAGAAAAACATTGTCCGAGACATTTCCACGGGATTTCCAAAGTAAAGACTGTAGTTTACATGGATTCGATTCTTTACGTTACTGAGAACTTCAATGGGTGTCAAATCTGCAATGAAATAACTCCTGCTCTCAATTTAATAGGACATGGGCTTTACAGCCACCTTCATATACATATATACAAATTCTAATTTATTCCTTAACTGCTTAGAAATTAAAGTCAAGAGCTTACAGTAAATTCCCCCAATCAAATTTGCATTCTTAAGGTAGATAGTTAATTAACGTCGTACTTGAGCAACACAAAGGGCCATTGGCGACGGTCCGGGTTCAATCCCCAAGGGATAGATACGAGAACACGTAATTTTGAATAAAGGTCTGATTACAAGGTCAACATCTGAACTGGCACCCCTCTCCAAACATCCACATCACGCCAACGCGAGGACATTTGAGGCTACAAGAGATTTAAAGTGCACCAGCCTCCATGTATGTGGCGGTCTTAGGCTGGACAGAGTATCAAATTCGCAACCCTTCAGTTGCTATACCGGTGACTTCTAATTGAGCCATCGAGGCCCCTGCACTTTTAAGGTTCTGTGACGAAAGCATGTTTAAAATTTAATCCATTTCAAGTTTATATACATATTTTTTACGAAATGAATATACCATCCAATATGCACCGAATTACATCACTGAATAAAAACATAATCGAGTACTTTCAACGAAGAATCGCAATATCAGTAAAATGTATAATCGCCAATGCTTCTAAATTAACGAATTACATTAGTTTCTTAAGAGTTCAACATTTAGATTTACATTTTACACTTGGGCATTTTATTTTTAATGCGTTAGTTTAACAGATCATTTGTTAAATTATTTACCCATTTAAAATGTTCCTTTAGTTACGAAGGTTAATTTCCTATATTGCATTTTCTATTTTTCTGAATATGATCATGTAAATTCTCAATAGCTAATTGGTTAGTTTTAGAATTTAATGACATATGGGCCAGATCAGGCCAAACTGCAAAAGACATTTCATGTGGGTAATAGACGCAAATTTTGGGCATGATTTGAATTAATCAGGTGACTGGAAATTACAAGTATAAATTTAGATATAGATCAAATACGTAAAAAGTAAAAAAAAATAAAGTTATACGTTATTGACGGTCGCATACTCAATTTAGCGGTGAAAAACGCTTGATATTTCAGCAAAAAAATCCGATAATGTAACTTTTAGAATTAAACGCTTGATGGCGGTGTTAATTCCCACAATCCTTTAACTTTGTTAACATAAATTCCCGTCCATCACTTTTTGGTCGCTGATTGGGTGGCGCGTCCGCTCCTAATCGCTCTAGTGTAAAATATGCATAAATGCGACGAAGCTCAGGAATCTAATATGAAAATAAGCCATCTTGTTTAGAGGAAAGCTAGAATAGAAAAGCCCGCCCGCTTTCGTGGATAAATATAATATTTACTTACATACCGAAAGTTGTTCAATTAAATACCGTATGAAGCTAGGGACATCCAAGAAATTACTTCAAATTATGATAAATCAATCATAATTGGCTAGACGTCTTAAAGCATAAACGCGAGTCCGAAACGAGTCTAACGTTCCGATGTCTAAAGCTCAATTAAATTGAAAGCGCAAGGCGACACGCTCCGACCAATCTAGTTTAAATGATTTCAATTTTAAGTTACGGCGCTCGCGCTGGCACCCGATTGGATTACCCAAGTCGCTTTCGGCTTCAGATATTTGAATTCAGCTTAACTGCTAGCAATTACTAGCAATTCGTGTATGCTAGGATCGTTACCAGCTAACAAATATCGATGGGTAGGTATTTTAAATAACGTCGCACGGGAGCAACACAATTGGCGACGGTCCGGGATCACCCCCGAAGTAAATGATACCAGGACAACCACTCTCCAACGTGAGGACATTCGAGGCTATGACAGATTTAACGTGCACCATCTTCCTTAGTACAAGGTCTTTGGTTGGATTCAAACTCCCAACCCTCAGGTTACTTAAACCGTTACTCTTGCAACCGGGCTACTGCGGCCCAAATATCTATGGATGAACCGTGAATATACTATATAGACGAGTTTAAAAGAACTAATAGCAAGGTCGCGTCGTATTCGAAATAGGATGAATGTAGGCTTGCAGACAAAAGCTGGAATTTTTTTTCTTTCCAAAAAAACCCAGGTTAATAATTAACAATTTGTAATTAAAGTACAAATTAGTGCATTGTGATGTGTCTAAAAGACTCAACGTAATAAATAAGCAGCAAGTTGACAAAATCTCGATATATATACCATCGCAATAGACCGGCAACATGTCCCATCATCAGGACAGAAGTACCCGCTGTTCTGATGGACATTTTCGTACCCTGAAATGGCCATTGCCGAATTTCTCTCCTCATAAACTTTTAATCTCCAGTTTTTAAAATTTTACATTTTTACTATGTTTAACTCTGGTTTCATCTGTCCATAAACGTTTACGAAAGCTTAAGCGCAACCAAAGAATAATTTCAACCATGTAATCGGATTAATATTATAAAGTTAGCAGCGTATTAGATTTATGCAAATGAAACGAATATTCAATTGAACTTAAAAGTTCAAGTCAGTTTCTTACCATCGGAATGCGACCTATCGCAATGGTTTCTTAAAGATAGTAAGGATTTGCCCGAGAGGATGGGCAGTACGTAATATGTTGCCAAGATATCTCCAAACGACCCATTAGCATTCTGATGTTTCAGTATGAATTCCACGGTTTCACTTCTGTTCCAAGTATCCGGATTCACTTTTGCCGAGTTCAAAGCCTAGGATTCATTTCAGAGAACTTAAGTCTGAACTTCAATGCATCTTTTCAAAATAAAATAGTTTTGTAGTCTTTAAAATGAACGAAAATAGAACACATCAGACACTCTACAAGTGTAGCATTAAATTTATCTTGACAGCTCGATCAAAACTTCATGATGCGTTTTAGCTCTTGTTTGCCTTTTAAAAACGACATCAATAGTTGGTTGCGTTTAATGGCGCAAGTAGTTACAATATAAAAATGCTATTCTCTTGTTCTTATTCAAACTGTCCGATATAATAGAGCGTACCTAAACATTTTGTTACTTGTATTGCCTGTTAAAGTATATGGGAAAAATTATGAGATGGTTGAGACCATGTTTGCATACAGACTTTCATTTCTCAAAAACTTTGGGTTACTTTTGTAAATTTAATATATGCATGTAAATATAAGCCCGATTCTCCTGGTAAAAATATTTTGTAAAGAAAAATTTATCGCACATGAATAAATAATCAGACTAAAATATGCAAAGTTAGAAGTTATCGAATTCAAATTCTTTTACAAATTGCAGTCGGTAGGTTTGTATTAGTCGAATGATTATAAAATTTTGACAAATCTGCCTAGTCAAAACGAACTGTTACATCAAGTTTAGTTCTTTAGGTAGTAGTGCGATCTAGTTTGATTTGCTCGCTCTATAAGTGGAAATGAGACGAAGTGTCGCGATTAAAATTTAAAATTATGAAAACAAATTATCCAATCTCAACATTATTCAATCCAATCTCAACATTTTTTAATTAGTTCCCTTGCTCTTCGAAAAATTGTTTAATGTTCAAGTGGCCAAAATACATAGGAAAGTAACGAAGAAACTTACCTGGAAAATTAAAGCAACTTCATACACATTTCCGGCCAAACCCTCACTTATTTTATTCACTAATCTGCTTTACAAGGCAACAAAATCTTTGGCATCCTGATTCTTGTTCATTTTCATACAAAGGGTCGCAAGTAATACCAACGCTTGAATGTCTACACGATCAATAATAAAATCTAAGATCCGGAAGACATCTTTCAAAACTAAACTACACAATCAAACTAACAATAAATTAACGTTACGTATTGGTTATTACATACCATTTTTATCTGTCAATAAGTCTCTGTTTAAGAACAGATCCTGAAGTATCTTAACGTCATGATTGTTTAAAGCATTATTCAAACAAAGGATCAAGTAGACTAGAGGCATTGCATACCGCCCATTGTAATGCTCTTGATCCACTCTATCTCGCAGTTTAGATACGAGATCGAATCCATAGAAATTCCTGGCTTCACTACAACTTGCTTGAAGAGCATTTATGTACAGAGCCAGATCACCAAGTTCCATTTTAGTGCGATTTCTAAACACAGAATTTAGCGTCAAAGTAGCACTGCATTTCACAAAGGAAATTTTTTTGAAAATATTTAGGTTGTTTACGTTTTATGGCGCAAAGGCCATATTTGGCCATGTTGCGTTTAACAAAAGATAATATCAAGTAATGGACAAACACAATGAAGGTTTTACTGACACAAAAGAGAAATACACCACCCAGTGAGGAACTGAACCTGCTCCGTCTACAACTCTCAGTTTGATGGTAGGTAGTCGAATTAACTTCGCAATGGAGCAACACACCGGCGACGGTCCGGGATCCAAGCCAAAGGGACAGATATGAGGACCTCGTAATTTTCAGCCACGGTCAGATTACCCTTAATTGGGTAGGATGGATAGAGTTGTAAAAATGAGCACAGCATGAATTTCTCTCGTTATATTGGGTTTCCCTTTGGGGTTGACCCCGGACCGTCACCAATAGCCCGTTGCATTGCTCCAGTGTGACGTTAATTAAAATACATACCTTGTTATATTGTTAAGTATTTAACGTTGCACTGGAGTAACACAACAGGCTATTGGCAACTTTTTCATGGTCAAACCCGAAGGGTACGATTCAAGGACACCTCGTAATTTTTAGCCATGGTCAGATCACAACACCGGAGCTAGCACCCCATTGTCCATACTTCCACATAACGCCAACGCGAGGACATTGGAAGGCGCGAAAGATTTAACGGTCACTAAGCCTAATGTATACGACGGTCTTCGACTGGATAGTTGCAACCCTCTGGTTGCCAATTAGTTGCTCTTCAAACTGGGCTACCGAGCGCCCGGAGTTATATTGGGAGCTTGGAACCAGAAGGTTACATTCCTTGCCTTGACGGGCCGCTGTAACCCGTTTGTTAGTAACGGTTTAGCAACCAGAGGGTTGCTTGTTGGAATCTAACCGTTGTATAGAGGGCTGGTGCATGTTAAATCTGTTGTGGCCTCAATTTTCCTGGCGTTGGCGTGGTGTAGAAGTTTTGAAAGCGGGGTGCAGGCTCGGGTGCCGACCTGGTCATCGGACCGTGGCTCAAAATTACACGGTGTTGTCCACTGTGTTGCTGTTGCAAGTTGTTCTCACTATGGGAACGCTTCTGGAGCAACCGCTGCATAGCACATAAAAGGGGAAACATTTAAGTATAAATGAAAAACTTTGCACAAAAAAACCCTTGCTCAAATAAACTAAACTTTGAATATTTGGTTGGAATATACTGCTCATGTCAGTTTCAAAGTACCTTCGATTCGGATCTGAAACTCAAGTGATCACCTTTGCTAATTCTGACCGCGTCAGAGGGTGTTTGACTTTGGTAGGTGGTACTTCTAATTAACATCACATTGGAGCACACAAAGCCATCGTGAGGACATTCGAGGCCACGACAGATTTAAAGTTAACCTGTTCCCTTTGTTCACGAACGTCTTTGAACTCGTAACCCTCCGGTTGCTAACCGATTTCTTTTCCAACCGGGCTATAGAAGCCTCGTGCTGAACTTTGGAAGTCTATTGTGCGATTGTTGATCAGTGGCCGCTGATAACCTTGCAATGAAGAAGTTAAAAATTAAATATTAGAATAGTGTAGGGGAAATATATTAAAATTACTTTTAATGGAATAATTAAAATTGTGATAATGATCTAGTTCTTCCCAGGTTACAAGTGACGAAAATAGGTACTAATTTTCTTTTGACTATCAAATTAGTCTCCAGGGAAAAAAAAAATTGAGAATTTAAATCGTAGACTTCAGGATCCAAAAGGAACACTCCACATCGTAGTTTCAATTGATGTAAGGCTTGAAACTCTTGATGAATAGCTAGTTCTTTTCTGGAAGCTTTTAATGGGTCATAAAATAGTAATGTCCGAAGTGCTACGTTTCTAGCCCGTATATGATAGTTTTCTATTAGATCGAGTTCCGAACCCAAAATCCTCCTGTTACTTTTCCGCTACTTAAACAACTGGACTACCTCTGCCCAAATATCGAGATATCTTGACTAGCAGGGCAGAATACTCAGTGTGATTCCCCCAATGTATCTATTGTATTGGTCTTGTATTATATAAAAGCAGAGTTTGTGTGTCTGTTCTCCACAAATCTAGTTTGACCAATCCGCACCAAAGTTGGTACTTATTGTTCAGAACACTGCGAGTAACGTAAGCTACATATTAACACCGATCTATTTGTCTTCTGTAGGTAGAAGGGGTTAGAAAGAATTCCAAATCCCTTAGGACGTTGAATGCACCAAATTTAGTGCGAATTGGTCTGACAGTGATCACAAAAAATAATCCTTTAGAATCTTGCTGGGAATGGGCTGTATATCCACCATCATTTTGTTTGTCTTGGGTCTAGAGGGCCTAAAAAGAATTTGAAATCCAAATAGGAATAACATAATATCCTTACTATCAGACCAATTAACAAATTCGGTACTCATTCTTCAGACCATTGTAATAGGCTAGATATTACCTCCAGGAAGGAGAGGAGCTAAAACAATTCGAAATCAACATAATATTGAGCATTTTTACGTTCCCTATCTGACCAATTCACACCATGTTTGGTACATTCATTCTTTAGAATCCTGGGGAAACACAAGCAATATATAAAACCCGTTCGATTTGTCCTTTGTCGGCAGAGGGTTTTGAAATTTCCATAGGAATAACATGGAAGTAATGTTACGATGAATTAACCAATTCAACCCGAGCAACGCCGGGTAATGCAGCAAGTTAAATGTATAATCAAGTACGCATGAACAAAAGACTTACCTCGCCAAGGCAACCGCCAGCTTTAAGTGAAGTTGCTTAATCATTAACTTCTCTTCCAATGTATTTTCATCAAGACCATTCTTCGACAAACTCAGAGCTACAATTGCGCGCTCCGTATAGTCATCCCAGCCATAATCTTTTCTTCGAGAAAGCAGCCACTTTCGAGCTCTTTCCTCTTGTTCTGCGAATTGAGAAGTATCCAGTTCAAAGTAAGCATCGTAAGTTTCATCTTGATCCGAATCATCTTGGAATCCATTTGTAAAATTTACTCTAGGGGATGCTTTTAACGAGGGTTTCTGGACATTAAATGCCCGGGATATTTTTTCTCATTTTTAAAGCGACTGGTGACATTACTTTCTCTGGAACCTGAAATAAGTCAGTTTAGAACCATTTCTGAAGAGCACTGCATTTTTGCATCAACATTTGTATAATCGGGCTTACGCAAGTTTCTATTAAACCAATTGGCGATTTATCTTTTCTACCTCAAAAACTACCTTATATTGGACAACCCAATACAAAAACCAGTTTCCAATTTCTACCAGTATTGGGCAAGGGACAATTTGTTTTCCCTACTTGTATCTTCCCTTTAGAGCAGTTGGGCAGTTTTTTCTTGACGATACCTCGTCATTAGCAAAATCTTACAGATCTCGAGGACGACTTTTCTCGCCAGAATAGTTCGGAGGACTTACACTTTTGAAAAACTAAAGGTATTGATTTGGAAAAATTGAGACTAATGTAAACGGACAAGTCTATTGTCATTTCCATTGTTATACTTTGGTTCAGAGGTTAATACCAAGAACTACAACGTCTGAGTGAAATTCTAAATTACCCAGAACTTTTAAGCTGGCAGATAAGGACGCGTAAGCAAGCATTTTTTTCAGTTAGATCATGAACGATTTAAAATAAACACCGGTACTAAAAATGCCACTAAGAATAATTTAATTCGTTAGCGAGAAAAGCTTTACATTGGTTTAATCCTCGATGAGCAACTTCGGCCTTGTATGGAAATCTCGATATGTATATAGCAATAACATTTGGGTAAATCTAAAATCTTTGCATTCCATCTTTGATTACTCTAAAATCCCTCATAGGAAAAAATAGTTTGATTACGAAGCGAGTTTTTTTATTTTAACACTTATCGCAGATACTCTGAAGCTTTTGACCGTTTTTAAATTCTGTTAAGATTATGTATCTAGCAAAATTCTTTTTTCGTGCACTAACACACTTTATTCAAATGTTCTTAAATCACATTGCGCAAACTATAGGCAAGCAAAGATAACAAATAGAATATAGAAATCCACCGTGGAACATATGGTCTTTATTTCAATTATTCGCCCACCATTAGCGTTGTTTTATTGAGACAAGAGATAGGTAGTTAATTAACGTCGCAATGGAACACAACAACTGACCACGGTTCTGACTCAATCCCGAAGGGAAAGATCCAAGGACAGCACCTCGTAATTTTGAATCGCGGTCAGATGACGAGGTGAACACCCAGGTAGGCGCCCACTCTCCAAACTTCTGCACCAACGTGAGAACATTTTAGGCCCCGACAGATTTAAAGTGCACCAGCCCGCTTTATACACGATGGTCATCGAACTCGCAACCTCCCTTTGCTACTCAGTCACTCTTCTAACCGAGTTACGGCGGTCCTAACTACATTGAACGAAATCATTGTTTAAAGATCGCTTGGATTTGGGAAACTACATCGTCCAGGTGACAAAGGAACTTCAAGCGGCGTTATAGTCAAGGAAGATTAGCACTCCTGATTCTTCGTGAAAATAGTAAAAAAAAATTATTTGAATATCTGAAATAAATAATCATAAAGTTTGGAATAATTTGACTGCAGTTTTCTCGGCAATATACCGAAAAAGGTGCCCTTCTAAAGAGGAAAAGGCATTCCTCCAAAAACACAAGTTCCAACATTGAACAAGCTGGCCCAAACGACTAAAGTTGGCAACTCGGGATCCATCCATGAAGGAGGAAACAAAAACACATGGTAAATTTGAACAAAAGTCAGATGACGAGGTCAACACTCGAACAGCCAACCTACTCTCCGAACATCAACACCAAAACTAGAACATTTGAGGCCGCGATGGATTTAGGCACACCAGCCCCACGTACATGCGGTCTCTCGTTGGATCCAGTTTCGAACTTGCAATCCGAAGGTTGCTAATCCGCTACTTTTCCAACCCGGACCCATTCGAAAATATCATCAGTGACTTACCCACAGCTCCAAAAGAAACAGCGATAAACAAATAACAGAGGCAAAAACTTAACATTTCAACATCCGAAATTTTAAATGGTAGCGATGCATACCACTTGAGTCTTATATTGACTATCGAGCGCATGCAACTTGAGCATGCGCTCATGCATCTCTTGAGCGACTTTATGCAAATATTTCTGCGTACAACTTATTCACTGTTACTTTGGTATTGGTATTTTTCAATTAATGTCACACTGGAGCAACACAACGGGCTATTGGTGACGGTCCGGGATCAATCCCAAAGGGAAAGATCCGAGGACAACACCACGTAATTTTGAACCACGGTCAGATGACCACTGTTACTTTGGATTGGTTCGATTTCATTCATAGATCCAGAATCCCTTAAAAAGTTGCTTTAGTGTGACGTTAATTGAAATACACCCCCCCAACCCCTTAAAAAGTCTGTTGTTGCCTCGTCATCTGTCCGTGGTTCAAAATTACGTGGTGATGTTCTCGGACCTTACCCTTAAGGATTGATCCAGGACGTCGTAAATAGCCCGTTGAGTTGCTCCAGTGTGACGTTAATTAAAATACCTACCTACCTTTCTCTTTCGGATTGATCCCGGGCCGTCACCAATTGCCCGTTGTATTGCTACGGTGTGACGTTTATTAAAATATCCACCTACCTACACTTATAAAGTGTGGAACCGCAGTAGCCCGGTTGGAAGTGTAACGGATTAGCAACCGGAGGGTAACGACTTCGAATCGAACCGAAGAGTCGTGTACAAAAGGGGTTGATGCGCGTTAAATATGTAGTTGCCTCAAATGTCCTCTTGGAGTGTTGTACCAGCTCAGGTGTGACTTCGTTATCTGCCCGTGGTTCGAAATTATGTGGTGCTGTCCTTGCATCTTACCTTCGGGTTTGATCCCGGACCGTCGCCAATAGCCCCTTCTGCTCCAGCGCGACGTTAATTAAAGTACCTAACTACCTACCTAATCGAACTGGGCTACCGCTACCCAGCTTATATTATGTACGATCGCGATTGTTCCCTATTACTCTATCCGAAATGAAGTAGTCCACTTAGACCTCAACTTTAAACCTGTAGCTGAATTCTTGCATCTTTCGGCCAATTTCTTTGACCAATTACCTAAGTTTCCAAACGAAGCATTTAGGTTAGTACCACCTGACAACTCACCTTTTAAAATCTCGAAAAGACCTCGAGCTATTCTTCACCAGCAGTATGAAACCTTCCCACATCGGCCGAAACGCCGTTGTTGCGTAATCCGTTTGGATCCGTTACGATTTGAATTCCTAATTTACGATTTGAGTTCTTCTAATTTATTCCCTGCAACTTAATAAATTACCAACTTATTAAGTCCATATATAGTACCACGTTCTGTTACTTGGGATCGGATTCAATTGGATCATAAATAATATAAACTTAAATCAAATGTAAATTAGTAATTCTACTTTTGTGACCCAATCCCTAATATTGCTACGTTCAAGGGTAACAGCGGCACCAGGGATAAACTCCCGCTCATTCGAATTCCAAGTTGAAGTAGTTTCGTTCGATGAGTACTTGGGAGTTTGACCAGTTGAATGTTGTAACTCTGAGGCACGAGTTTACAGAAAAAAAACTCAAGTTGCACAGAATTGTTTATTCAGTTATTCAGCTTCAAAATTAGTATAAAACATCGAATAAAATGTTTATTATAAAACGATTTATTCCCTCATAATAAATTTCTACGAAAAAACATTTACCGTTATGAAAGACAAAAATTCACTGCACCACACAATTAGCCAACCTTAATCACAACAATATCAACAACTTATTAATGCATTTCGACATGTATAAATATTTGTTTTCAGTTATTTATACATTTAACGTTAGTTCATAGCATTGCCAACTCAATGAAAAACCTTAAATAACATTAAACTGAAAGTAATTTCAACTTTTCGGATGTAGGTTAAAAAATATACCACTATACATAAAAAGCTGAGCAAAAGGTGGGACAGTTTTTAACCCTCCTAACCCCAAAGAATTAACTCTTGATGATTCTCTTGAATACTATTCGCAATTGGTGACGGTCTGGAATCCATCCCAATGGAAAAGATTCAAGGACAACACCACGAATCACGCTCAGATGACGAGGTCACACTTGAGCTGGTTCTCACTCTCCAAGCTTCCCACTACGCCAACGTGAGGACATTTGAGGCCACGACAGATTCAATATGCACCAGCACCTTTGTACAAAGTGGTCTTTGGTTGGATTCGAACTCTCAACTCTCCGGTTGCTAATCCGTTACTTTTCCAACCAGGCTACCGCGGTGCTAAACTAAATACAATGTTGTAATTAGTACCCATATAGGTGTGTTTATGAGTACTAATTACATAATTTCATTTCTAATATTTTTCTAATTTTTTTTTGAATTTTGGAGAGGAGGACGAGTGCACTGAGAATTACCCAGCAAAGCAACTCGTCGAGGAAATCTTAAAAATCGAAAGTAAAAATGCAGTGATGGCACTAAAGATAATTTTCTCCATCCAGCATGTATCGATGTGTAATCTTCGAATGCCCAATACAGCCTAATTAAAACTACGTCTAGACGACGACACAAAGGCTAGAGATAACAGGTTGAATTCTGTGGAGTTTGTTTCCACTCTGCACTCCATTCATACCTCCAATCATTCAAAACGATATCTTTGACATTTTGTCTGAGATATTTATATGCAACAGACTCAAAAAGTTTATATCATTCTTTGCGGCAGTGTCAGCAAGTTCACTGCCTGTAATCCCAACGTGATCTAGAAACAGTACCAAAAAGCATAAAGATGGCATAACCATGCCGAGTAAGCTGACGATGGAATTTCAGCACGGAAATAGCTAAGGATGTTGTGGGCTATTTGATGACAAGCATTACAAGACTTTTCGAGTCCACGTAAATGATAAAATTGCCTATTCCCTGGTAAGAAATGTTTCAACGCCTCATCCAATCCACAAAATTCAGCCGTAAATATAGATATGATACTGGGGACAAAACATAACTTACAGTGGTCGATCCTCAATGGCGCAACTAACGTGTTCTGTTGATTTCGACCCATGCATAAAAATTGCAGTGCAATCTCTGTAAAGGCGACGGTGAACGGCGAAATGTTGACGGTATATGAGCAGAATGGTGTTCGACTTTTCAAAACCAGAGAATAGTTCCAAGGGGCAAAAGAAAAAAAAGGATGCTCAGAATCGTTGACATTAAGGTGTAGTACTCACAGCATTTCGCATTCATAACCCGAAAGATGGAATGCAGCAAGGGCGATTCCTGAAAAGATGATCGAGAGATGTGCCGAGGAGCGAACCTTGAAGTGGATAAGGGTGATATAGAATGCGAAAATATAGCCCAAGCGACAACAGAAGGTGGCCGATCGCTCAGCCCTAGCCCACAACGGAGTGCAATCGACCAGCTGATTGATGCACTCGGGACCAGTAGGCACTTTCTGTTTACCAGAATTTGGGGCCAGAACAGTCTTGGGTCGGTATAACGCACCTCAACTACCAGGATCCCTTTCCCAGGGACACGGGTCTACACGAAACGAATAGTGGTTGATACCGGACCATAGCTAACAGCCCGTTTGTTCCAGTGCAACATTAATTCACCTACCTTGCAAATGGAAACATCCAATTTGCGCTATTGTTTTAAACATTATGGTTATACCAGATAATCATAAAATCATATCGGGTAGTGTATCAGTAACCGTGAGAGCTATATTCTTTTTCATAACCTTGAAATCTCAAGCTTCAATAAGATTCTTTGAAAAATTGTGGCCAGTAGGGCTCGTGTACATAGGGAGAAATTATTTTATGCCCACCCTGTATATTGCAAGTACAAACATCAACTAATAAATATATTCAGTCAAGCCAGCATTTACAAGATCCGTATTTAGGGTTCATTGCTGGATACGAGGAATTTTCAGTGTAAATAATCAGATGGTCTGAGATTTTACTTTTGCTGTACGAATGCTTTCTTACAATATAGTATATCATGCAGCAAAATGTTTGCTTAAACGGGAATTCATATTTTTTTGCGCTTTTAATTTGGTCTTGAATGATAGCTGAATGAGCAATCCTACTACGAAAATAGGGTAAAAACCTCGACTAGCGAAACGATATTAAGCGTAATTTGATGCTTTTAATTACTTGACAAACATTAGGTCTAAATTCTTTTAAATAAAAAATGGGAATGTTCGAAAATCCTTAACTGAACAAATTTTCAGTTTGTACATCCACTTTTACATACCTGAAAATTAAAACGGGAACTTCAAACCGAACTTACATAAGGTTGCATGTCTTCTATGAGTGTTATAAAATAAGGAAATGCTTAAAATCCCAATTTGTTTTAAATGTGTGCGGTTTAAGGTTCCAAATTAGTTTTAAATAGGTTCGTGTATTTAGATAGACTTGCGGGTGTGTGCAAAATATATTTTATCTTGAAACTGAAGTCCAGACTCGCATTTAGCTAATCAGAATCAAATTTAATTAAGTTAAAATTTCAATATCAAAAACAGACCTCTTTCGATGCTAATCTAAATACGATTATGGTCAACAGCGACCCTTCGAAGCTAAATATTTGAACTTACTATAAATTCATGTTTTACACAAAGACCTGCATAAAACGAGAAATTTCTATGGAAAGTTTTATTAAACAGTCTAAATACACAGTACATTTTCCGTTTAATTTCCAAACATTCCAATTACTCATTTTCCGAGAAAGCCTTAAATGGGCCTCCTCCAGAAGATGATTTTCTCTCCCTCTCTCAACACCAGTTTCTTGAGATCTGAAAAGATAAATTTCAGAAAGTTTGTACAGCAATATATGCTCTATAACGATTACTTCATTTTATAACATATATATTAGGTGAAGTTTTACTATAAGACCTGGATACAAAGTCCATGGAAATCATAACATACAATTAAGAATAAATGAAACGTCACATTTCGCAGCATAACCTTAAGTTTCCCAACAGAACAGCGGGTATATGGAGAAAATGGGAATGATCAATGAGGGTATAGAGCTCACTATTTTCAAAACCTTTTTCCCAACAAATAAATCGCATCTTTATTACCTTGGTTACCCAAAACTGGGCTTGGAAGTGGCAGATAGCATCCCTAGTAACTAGATATTCACCGAAGGGAACAAGAATGGAGAATAATATGGAGAATAGTATATTCATTTAATCAGCGAACATCGTTAAAAATCATGATCTCCAGGAAGAATATTTTTATAAAGTCAGTTGATGTCTCAATGAACTCGGAGTTAACGATCCTTCGGACCTAATCCAGCTCAGATCAGGTTAAGTTGGATAAGAGAAAAGCATAAGTATGGCTAAACACAAAAATGATGTATACCGACGAGGATTTGTTTGTCCTCTAGTCTTTTGTTATAATAGGGTCAATTAGACCAGGATCAAATTTGATTTTGGGGCAAGGGCCATATTTGGCCAAGCTGCGGCAAACTCGAGACAACGAGGGACGAAAAAGCAAAAGGTGGGAGAGTAAAACACAAGGGAGGCAATATCAATATGGTATCAAGGAAGGAAAATTTCCTAGTCCGTTACTGGACTTCGAAATCTATTGACGGTGTGCGTTGTAAAGTTAAGATACCGGAAAATATCTCGCACTTGAGATGTTAATAATTGAAACATTAAACATTTTAAATCTGATACGGAACAATTTTTCCTACCATAAATTAAAGAGTAGGTTTAATGTTTGGAAACTACTCTATAGAGAAAAGGAAATCTCCTATTGAGATATGAATACCGAAAAATTCAGTGATGAATTGGATGATCTAAATATGCCCTTATGCCGTAATTCAAATCCAGAGCCTCTGTAGAGGCTCTGGCCCACAGTAGAACGGGTTACAATAGGGATTTAGGTATAGATATTCGTTGATTCCATAATTAACCTTTGGTGTAGCAAAAAATATACAAGAGACAAACAAAATGAAGAGCATAAAAACCTAACTACTATGCAGGTTACTGTAGCAACATTTCGCATGTATTTGTTTGTATCGCCTGTTCTTTAATGCTTCTGCTGGACAGTGCACAACAAGTCTATACCGGAAAAATAAGAGTGAAAATACTGGTTTGCTACACTCGAGTCTTGGTTTTTGCTACGGTATATTAGTATGTTTACCGTGTTAGAAAGTATCCTCTCCGAACTACTAACGCAGGGGAGTTTTACACGTTATTGGATGGCTGCGAGTGCAAAACCAGGACTATTACTTGGATTTCATTCAATTAAATAATTGTTAATTTTAATACATTTCCAGTAATTAAAAAATTATACAAAATACTTACTGTCACTAATTGGTACCATATCAAAAGTACCGGCATGGACACGGGATTTCTTTTTGAAGTACAGCAACCAATAAATTCCTCTTTCAGCATCATTGGGAACACCGCTTATGGAATAAACAGTGCGTACGTCTTTCTTTTCATCCAAACTGAACCTAAAAGATTCAAATTTCAGAATTCAAGCAAAGGAAATCAAACTCCAGTACCGTAGGTTGCTTGTTTAGGGTAGATTGTTAAGACAGATGACCTTGAACTAGTCACGTCAAGGGAAGTTACAAGATGGCCGAGGGAAAGAGTTGCCAGGCTCCAAACCATACTTGTCGCCGCCAACTTACGAGTACAAATTTTCAAACTGAACAGAAAAACTCATAGCCAGAGTCCGCGATAGACTTTAATTTTGGGAAGCTCAATATTGCGTTTCCGATATCATTATTTAATGAATTACCATAGCCATTTGACTCAAATAACAACTTACCATAGCCGGACTGTTGTGTATGGAACATCAACCTTCAAATGAAATAGTACGTGCTCCCAGGTTCATGACTGACGTTTCATACGGTTCCTCGATTTCAATATATGTTACGTGGTTTAGGGAGAAGTACGAATTCTCATGCGAAACAAATTATTGATCGGTTAAAGAGATTATCCAGTGATTAAAAACAGTTGTCCGAGATTTCGATAGCCAATCGGTCCAAGTCGATTTCTAAGGCCTCGTGATTTACCCTTCCCAGGTCTTACCATCTACGTTCTAATGTAGTATGATCGTATAGAAGACATTACGTACCTGTAGTTCCCATTTCTCTCTTCAGCCAAACGCATCATGTCGAAAAGTGTTGTACCTTCCGATAAGGAGAGAAACAGCGTCTGAGACATTTCCACGGGCTTTCCAAAGTAAAGACTGTAGTTTACGTGGATTTGGTTCTTTGGGTTTCTGAGAACGTCAATGGGTGTCAAATCTGCAATGAAATAACTCCAGCTCTCCATTTAACAGGACATGGGCTTTTCAGCCACCTTCATATACATATATACAAATTCTAATTTATTCCTTAACTGCTTAGAAATTAAAGTCAAGAGCTTACAGTAAATTCCCCAATCAAATTTGCATTCTTAAGGTAGATAGTTAATTAACGTCGTACTTGAGCAACACAAAGGGCCATTGGCGACGGTCCGGGTTCAATCCCCAAGGGATAGATACGAGAACACGTAATTTTGAATAAAGGTCTGATTACACGGTCAACATCTGAACTGGCACCCCTCTCCAAACATCCACATCACGCCAACGCGAGGACATTTGAGGCTACAAGAGATTTAAAGTGCACCAGCCTCCATGTATGTGGCGGTCTTAGGCTGGACAGAGTATCAAATTCGCAACCCTTCAGTTGCTATACCGGTGACTTCTAATTGAGCCATCGAGGCCCCTGCACTTTTAAGGTTCTGTGACGAAAGCATGTTTAAAATTAAATCCATTTCAAGTTTATATACATATTTTTTACGAAATGAATATACCATCCAATATGCACCGAATTACATCACTGAATAAAAACATAATCGAGTACTTTCAACGAAGAATCGCAATATCAGTGAAATGTGTAATCGCCAATGTTTCTAAATTAGCGAATTACATTAGTTTCTTAAAAGTTCAACAAGGTGCATGTAGATATACATTTTACATATGGGTATTTTATTTTTAATGCCGTGTTTAACAGATCCTTTGTTAAATTATTTACTCATTTAAAACGTTCCTTTAGTTACGAAGGCTGGTTTCCTATATTGCACTTTCTATTTTTCTGAACATGACAATGGAAATACTCAATAGCTAATTGGTTAGTTTTAGCATTTAATGACACATGAGTCAGATCAGGCCAAACTGAAAGACATTTTGTGTGTAACAGACGCAAATTTTGGACATGATTTGAATTAATCAGGTGACTGGAAATTACGAGTATAAATTTAGATATAGATCAAATACGTAAAAAGTAAAAATAAACAGTTATACATTGTCTACGTATGCTTACTCAATTTAGCGGTGAAAAACGCTTTATCTTTGTGCAAAACAATCCTCTAATTTAACTTTTAGAATTCAACGCTTGATGGCGGAGTTAATTCCCATGTATAATTATATATAATTTTTTGTTTACATAAATTCCCGTCCATCACTTTTTAGGTCGCTGATTGGGTGGCGCCCCAGCTCCTAATCGCTCTAGTGTAAAAATATGCATAAATGCGACAAAGCTTACGAGTCCAATATGAAAATAAGCCATCTGCTTTAGAGGAAAGCTAGAATAGAAACATCCGCCCACTTACGCGTGGATAAATTTAAAAATTTACTTACACCGAAAGTTGTTCAACTAAATACCGTATGAAGCTAGGGACATCCAAGAAATTACTTCAAATTATGATAAATCAATCATAATTGGCTAGACGTCTTAAAGCATAAACGCGAGTCCGAGACAAGTCTAACGGTCCGATGTCAAGCTAAATTCAAATAGAAAGCGCAAGGCGACACGCACCGTCCAATTAAGTTGAAATGATATGAATTTTAAGTTACGGCGCTCGCGCTGGCACCCGATTTGGATTACCCAAGTCGCTTTCCGCTTACGATTTGAATTTATCTTAACTGCTAGCAATTACTAGCAATTCGTGTATGCTAGGATCGTTACCAGCTAACATATATCGATGGGTAGGTATTTTAAATAACGTCGCACTGGAGCAACACAATGGATTATTGGTGACGATCCGGGATCAGCCCCAAAGGGAACGATTCCAGGACAACCCCACGTAATTTTGAATCGAGGTCAGATGACGAGGTCACACCCGAGCTGGCACCCTCTCCAAACTTCCACTACACGCCAACGTGAGGACATTCGAAGCCACGAAAGATTTAACGTGCACCATTTCCCTTGGTACGCGTTTTTTGGTTGGATTCAAACTCCCAACCTTACGGTTGCTAAACCGTTACTCTTCCAACCGGGCTACCGCGGCCCAAATATCTGGATGAACCGTGAATATACTACACTGGCGGGAAAAATTAAAGGAACAATTATAAAAACTCATGTAACTTGAATGAATTTAAAGCTAAGAACATGGAACTTGCACAGGATCTTTATTCAGTCATGCCTGACATATGTTCAAAATGCAGGATATCCTATTTCTGCAAAAAATAAATTCAAATAAGAACAGGAAATGTGATATAAAGTAGGGTTTGTAAAAGTTGGTGTTACAACTCTTTAGAGATACATAGAAAAAATTAATATGGTGTTGGTCACCCCTGACCAAAATGCAAGTATTACGGCGATTTTCCATGCTGTGTATTAGATTGTTGCCGCAGGTACTCATGGACAAAGTGCATCCACGATGAATAACGCCTTTGAGCTTCTGAAAATACCATGATTCCACCACCTTTGTACCGATGCCTTTCACGGATGTTTTCAGGCTTATTGAGTGTTTTGCTCCCTCCTAGATCGTAACACGTCTGGAAACACTCTCCAAACAAAAACGAGACTCAGTGAAGAGAACTCGGCTCCAGTCCGTGGTACTCCAGTCACGATGATCCTGTACCACTGCAGCCCGAGTTTGTGGGACACAAACTATGGGTTTCCTTGCATACAGCCCTCTTTTATGCAGCCTGCCATCACAGTCTATCTAGATAATCGAGTTCCTGTAGCTGCTGCGAACTCCCTTGTAATCTGGGCTGACGTCAATTGCCTATTTCTTTTACCAATCGTTGCCAAATAACGGTCCTGAGAGTCTGTTGTGGCACGTTTTCAACCTTAACCTGGTGCTATCTGCATACATCACCAGTGTCATTCAACCGTTTCCAGACTTTACATGACACTTTTGGCTACTTTTAGGCCTTTACAGACCTGTGTGTCTGTCCCATTCTCCCTATTGAACACCATTTCTGATAATCCGTCAAATGCCTTCGCAAAGACATGTTCCACCTACCACACGCGAAAATGTTATCCAACTACTCGTACAATCTTTGACATTCAAATTTTAAGCAACCCCTTACACTCCTTTCCACACGTTCCGAAAGAACGGGCGCAAAAATTTGCATATTTCTGTGTAGCGAAGGTAAATCCCATTGGACGATGTGATAACGTTGACCTTGAGTTACCAATCAACTTTCATTGGACTTCACTTAATAGAATTAACGTAAAGCAGTTTTATAGTAGTTCCTTTAATTTTTCCCCGCCAGTGTATATAGACGAGTTTAGAAGAACTAATAGCAAAGTCGCATCGTATTCGAAATAGGATGAATGTAGGCTTGCAGACAAAAGCTGGAATTTTTTTTCTTTCCAAAAAAACCAGGTTAATAATTAACAATTTGTAATTAAAGTACAAATTAGTGCATTGTGATGTGTCTAAAAGACTCAACGTAATAAATAAGCAGCAAGTTGACAAAATCTCGATATATATACCATCGCAATAGACCGGCAACATGTCCCATCATCAGGACAGAAGTACCCGCTGTTCTGATGGACATTTTCGTACCCTGAAATGGCCATTGCCGAATTTCTCTCCTCAAACTTTTAATCTCCAGTTTTTAAAATTTTACATTTTTACTATGTTTAACTCTGGTTTCATCTGTCCATAAACGTTTACGAAAGCTTAAGCGCAATCAAAGAATAATTTCAACCATGTAATCGGATTAATATTATAAAGTTAGTAGCGTATTAGATTTATGCAAATGAAACGAATATTCAATTCAACTTAAAAGTGGCAGTCAGTTTCTTACCATCGGAATGTGACCTATCGCAATGGTTTCTTAAAGATAGTAAGGATTTGCCCGAGAGGATGGGCAGTACGTAATATGTTGCCAAGATATCTCCAAAGGACCCATTATCATCCTGATGTTTCAGTATGAATTCCACGGTTTCACTTCTGTTCCAGGTATCCGGATTCACTTGTGCCGCGTTCAAAGCCTAGGATTCATTTCAGAGAACTGAAGTCTGAATTTCAATGCATCATTTCAAAATAAAATATCGCACATGAACTAAACAATCAGACTAAAATATGCAAAGTTGGAAGTTATCAAATTCAAACTATTTTACAAATTGCAATCGGTATGTTTGCATTAGTCGAATGAGTAGAAATTTAGACTAATCTGTCTAGTCAAAACGAAATGTTACATCAAACTTAGTTCTTTAGGTAGTAGTGCGATCTAGTTTGATTTGCTGGTTCTGTAAGTGGAAATGAGACGAAAAGTGTCGCGATTAAAATTTAAAATTATGAAAACAAATTCTTCAATTCAATCTCAACATTTTTTAATAATTAGTTCCCTTGCTTTTCTTCGAAAAATTGTTTAATGTTGAAGTGGACAAAATACATAGGAAAGTAACGAACAAACTTACCTGGAAAATTAAAGCAACTTCATACACATTTCCGGCCAAACTTTCACTTATTTTATTCACTAATCTGCTTTGCAAGGCAACAAAATCTTTGGCATCCTGATTCTTGTTCATTTTCATACAAAGGGTCGCAAGTAATACCAACGCTTGAATGTCTACACGATCAATAATAAAATCTAAGTTCCGAAAGACATTTTTCAAAACTAAACTACACAATCAAACTAACAATAAATTAACGTTACGTATTGGTTATTACATACCATTTTTATCTGTCAATAAGTCTCTGTTTAAGAACAGATCCTGAAGTATCTTAACGTCATGATGGTTTAAAGCATTATTCAAACAAAGTGTCAAGTAGACTAGAGGCATTGCATACCGCCCATTGTAATGCTCTTGATCCACTCTATCTCGCAGTTTAGATACGAGATCGAATCCATAGAAATTCCTGGCTTCACCACAACTTGCTTGAAGAGCATTTATGTACAGCGCCAGATCACTTAGTTCCATTTTAGTTTCATTTCTAAAAACAGTATTTAGCGTCAAAGTAGCACTGTGTATTTCACAAAGCAAAATTTCTGAAAATGGCCTGGTTTTTTGGCGCAAATACCATATTTGGCCATTTGCGTTTAACAAAAGATAAACAATATCAAGTAATGGACATACATACAATGAAGGTTTTACTGACAAGAGAAATACACCCAGTGAGGAACCGAACCTGCTCCGTCTACAACTCTCAGGTTGATGGTAGGTAGTTGAATTAACTTCGCAATGGAACACCGGTGTATTTGGCGACGGTCCGGGATCCATCCCAAAGGGACAGATCTGAGGATTTAGTAATTTTCAGCCATGGTCAGATAACCCTCAATTGAGTAGGATGGTTTGATTTGTAAAAATGAGCACAGCATGAATTTCTCTTGTTATATTGGGTTTCCCTTTGGGATTGATCCCGGACGGTCACCAATATCCCGTTGTATTCCTTCAGTGTGACGTTAATTAAAATACATACCTTGTTATATTGGTAGGTATTTAACGTTGCACTGGAGTAACACAACGGGCTATTGGCGACTTTATTCGGGATCAAACCCGAAGGGAACGATCGAATGACACCTCGTAATTTTTAACCATGGTCAGATGACAACACACGAGCTAGCACCCTATTCTCCAAACTTCCACATCAGGCCAACGCGAGGACATTGGTTGGCACGACAGATTTAACGTTCACCACGCCTAGTGTACACAACGGTCTTTGACTGGATAGTTTCGAACTTGCTACATTGTGGTTGCCAATTGGTTGCCCTTCAAACGGTTACCGAGCCCCAGAGATATATTGGGAGATAAGCACCAGAAGGTTACATCCGCCTTCACGAGCGATTCAAAATTACGTGGTGTTGTCTTCGGATCTTTCCCTTTGGGTTCATCCCGGACCGTCACCCGTTGTGTTGCTCCAGTGTGACGTTATTTGAAATATCCCCCTGCCTTCACGTGACGCGGTAACCCGTTTGGAAGAGTAACGGATTAGCAACAGTTGTATACAAAGAGTACTGGTGCATGATAAATGTGTTGTGGCTTCAAATGTCCTCATGTTGGCGTGGTATAGAAGTTTGGAGAGTGGGGTGCCAGCTCAGGTGCTGACCTGGTCATCTGACAATGGCTCAAAATTACGCGTTGTCCTCGATCTTTCCCTTCGGGTTTGATCCCGGGCCGTCGTTAGTAGCCCGCTGTGTTGCTGCTGCAAGTATTTATCTCACTATGGTTACTTATGTGGACTAACCGAGCACCCGCTGCTCAGCACATAAAAGGTGAAAACATTTTAGTATAATTGAAAAACTTTGCAGTAATAAAAGCCTCCCTCAAATAAACTAAACTTTCAATAATATTTGGTTGGAATGTACTGCTTATGTCAGTTATGAAATACCTTCCATTCGGATCAGAAACACAAGTGGAGCAGAGCACGCCATCGTGAACATTCGAGGCCACGACAGATTTAACTTTAACCTGCCCCCTTTATAGTCTGGTAGGATTTGAAGTCTCAACCCTCCGGTTACTAACCGGTTTCTCTACCAACCGAGCTACCGCGGCCTCATGCTATACTTTGGAAGACTATTGTGCGATTGTTGATTCGTGGCCGATAACCTTGCATTGAACAAGTTAAAAACTAAATGTTTGAAGTGTAGGGGAACATTAAAATTGTGATAATTATCCAGTCCTTCCCAAGTTACTAGCAACGGAAGGTCCTAATTTCTTTTACTTTCAAATTAGTCTGTAGGGGAAATAATTGAGAATTTAAATCGTAGACTTCAGGATCCAAAAGGAACACTCCACATCGTAGTTTCGATTGATGTAAGGCTTGAAACTCTTGATGAATAGCTAGTTCTTTTCTGGAAGCTTTTAATGGGTCATAAAATAGTAATGTCCGAAGTGCTACGTTTCTAGCCCGTACATGATAGTTTTCAGTTAGATCGAGTTCCGAACCCTAAACCCTCCTGTTACTTTCCCGCTACTTAACCAACTGGACTACCGCGGCCCAAATGTCGAGATATCTTGACTAGCAGGGCAGAATACTCAGTGTGATTCCCCTCCCAATGTATCTATTGTATTAGTCTTGTATTATATAAAAGCAGAGTTTGTGTGTCTGTTCTCCACAAATCTACTTTGACCAATCCGCACCAAAGTTGGTGCTTATTGTTCAGAACACCGAGTAACGTAAGCTACATGTTAACACCGATCTATTTGTCTTCTGTAGGTAGAAGGGGATTAAAAATGATTCAAAATCCCTTAGGACATTGAATGCAACAAATTTGGTGTGAATTGGCCTGACAGTGATCGCAAAAATAATCATTCATTATAATCTTGCTGGAAAGTCTATATCCAACCTCATTCTGTTTGTCTTGGGTCTAAAGGCTAAAAATAATTTGAAATCCAAATAGGAATACCATAGTATCCTTATTATCCGACCAATTAGCTAATTCGGTAGTCATTTTTAAGACCATTGTGGGTAACACAGGCAATATATTAACTCCATGGAGGAGAGGGGCTATAAACAATTCAAAATCACCATGTGAATAACACTGAGCATTGCGTTCCCTGTCAGACCAATTCACACCATCATTTGGTACATTTATACTTTACAATCCTGGAGAAATACGAGCTATATATAAACTCCGTTCGATTTATCCTCCTGTCTGCAGAGGGTTTTGAAATTTCCATAGGTATAACATGGAAGTAATGTTAACATCAATTACAATCAATACAACGCGAGCAACACCGTGTAATGCAGCAAGTTAAATATATAATCAAGTACGCATGCACAAAAGACTTACCTCGCCAAGGCAACCGCCAGCTTTAAGTGAAGTTGCTTAATCATTAACTTCTCTTCCAGTGTATTTTCATCAAGACCATCCTTCGACAAACTCAGAGCTACAATTGCGCGCTCCGTATAATCATCCCAGCCATAATCTCCTTTTCTTCGAGAAAGCAGCCACTTTCGAGCTCTTTCCTCTTGTTCAGTGAATTGAGAAGCATCCAGTTCATCAAAGTAAGCATCGTAAGTTTCATCTTGATCCGAATCATCTTGGAATCCATTTGTAAAATTTACCCTAGGGGATGCTTTTAGCGAGGGTCTTTGGGCATTAAATGTCCCAGGATATTTTTTGTCAGTTTTAGAGCGACTGGTGACATTTTCTCTGGAACCTGAAATAAGTCAGTTTAGAACCATTTCTGAAGAGGACTGCATTTTTGCTTCAAGAACATTTGTAGAATCGTGCTTACGCAAGTTTCTATTGGACCTATTGGCGATTTATCTTTGCCTCGAAAATTACCTTATATTGGACAACCCGATACAAAAACCAGTTTCCAATTTCTGCCAGTACTGGCAAGGGTCAGTTTATTTTCCCTACTTGAATCCTCCTTTAGAGTAGTTGGGTAGTTTTCCCTCGACGAGATACTTCGTCATTAGCAAAATCTTTCAGATCTCGAGGACGACATCTCGTCAGAATAGTTTGGAGGAATTACACTTACATAAACTAAAAGTATTGATATGAAAAAATTAAGACTAATGTAAACGGACAAGTCTATTGCCATTTCCATGGTGATATTTGTTTCAGAGGTTAATACCTTGAACTACAACGTCTAAGTGAAATTCTAAATCTCCCAGAACTTTTAAGCTCACAGATTAGGACCCCTAGGCGAGTATTTTTTGCAGCGAGATCAAGAACGATTTAAAGTAAACACCAGTTCTATAAATGCCAGAGAATAATTTAATTCGTTAGCTGGAAAAGCTTTTCATTCGACTTTGTAAGGCAATCTCGGTATGTATCGATCGAGATCATTTGGGTAGATATAAAATCTTTGCATTCCGTTTTTGATTACGCTGAAATCCCACGTAGGAAAAAAAAAATAGTATTTATTACGAAGCGAGTTTTTTATTTTAACACTTATCGTAAATACTCTGAAGTTTTTGTCAGTTTTTAAATTCTGTTAAGGTTATGTAACTAGCAAAATTCTTTTTTGGGTACACTGCGAACACTTTATTCAAATGCTCTTAAATCACATTGCGCAAACTGTAGGCAAACAAAGATAACAAATAGAATATAGAAATCCATCTCGGAACATATGGTCTTTATTTCACTGAATCGCCCACTATTAGAGTTGTTTTATTGAGACAAAAGGTAGGTAGTTAATTAACGTCGCAATGGAATACCACAACTGGCCACGGTCCGGACTCAATCCCTAAGGGAAAGATCCAAGGACAGCACCTCTTAATTTTGAACCACGGTCAGATGACTAGATGAGCACCCAAGTTGGCACCCCACTCTCCAAACTTCCACACCAACGTGATATCATTTGAGGCCTCGACAGATTTAACGAGCACCAGCCCCGTGTACACGACGGTCTGGCTAGACTAAGTAATACAAGAGTGATCTCAGAGGTACACCAGGTTACCAAAGGGTACCTATTAGCAATCCTTCAAAATTCATCTAACTGGATTAAAAATAAAAGATTCAATTACAATTATTTTCGTCCGAGGAGTCGCTGCAGGAATTAAAGCCATCACATCGACCGCTCATTGGTATGCAGAGGCCATTGTTACACCTGAAGAAATTAGGAGGACATCTTTTGTGTTCTGGAAATACAAAGTTGAATTAAAATGCAAGTGAACATGAAAAGACGTTTAAACTGCAAAAACAACGTATAGTGAAATGTAAGCCTATTTGACAAATCGAAAACAATTTATTTGTTCATACAATTTAGTTTTATCCGTAAGTTACATCTCATTAAATTTCAACATGTTTAACGTAAATTGTAACTTACTCAAATCGTGCGTGTTTCTCTTACAATTTCGCTCATCCGACCCATCGTAGCAATCTTTGAAGTTATCGCACCATAGCTTTTTATCAATGCATTGTCCGTTCTTACAGGAAAATTCGTATTCTCCACATTCTATAGGGTTACGATTGGAACCTAAAATATAAATAAATTCCAACATTAACAGAAGCCATACATCAAGGATGGAACGCGCATAGCGCATTAAATTAAAAGTTGCACATTTCACTCTAGCTACATAATGCGAGATAAGACTGGGGCCGCAGTAGTCCGGTTAGTTTGGTGTTTTATGGTACAAGGTCCGTTAGAGTAAAAGCTGCGCAAAACGCAAGATCAAATATACCCAATAAAGACAGACGAAACAGCCCAAAGTAGTAAAATAGTACAAAATTTAAGGTAACCCAGTTGGAGGAGCAACGGATTAGCAACCTAAGAGTTGCGAGCTCAAACTCTGTCCAGCCAAAGTCCGTCGAATACACGGGGCCGGTTCCCCTTTTAATCTGTAGTGGCTTCAAATGTCGTCACATTGGCTTGGTGTGGAAGTTTGATGTGTCAGTTCAGGAGGGTAACCTCGTCATCTGACCCTAGTTCAAAATTACGAGTTGGATCTTTCGTGAATTCAAGAATTTCATTATGATACACATAAAACTTTTGGTGATACAGTTAACCGAAATTATTCTATTTTACCTATTTATTTGTATGCTTAAAGATACTGTGCCACCTTAAACTTTCATCGCGTGTATGTCTATTACTTGATATTGTAAGTCTTGTGGCTGATTCACCATGGCCAAATATGGCCCGCCCTTGCGCCATAAAACCCCCCAAAACCAACCAACCTTGGAACATTCTTAGGGATTGATCCCGGATCGTCACACTGAATAGAAAATATTGAATTCAAAATTGCAATTCGAATAGATATTCTTCCAAAACTGAACTATTTACCATACACTAATTTAATATTAAATGCGAGTTGCAGTCTACATTTCTGGGAAAGCATTAAAAGCTGGAAGTCCACTCTCCAAATTTCCACACCACGCAAACGCGAGGACATTTTAGGCCCCGAGAGATTTAACGTGCACCAGCCGATTTGTACACGATGGTCTTTGGTAGGATTCGAACTCGTTACCCTCCGTTTGCTAGCCCGTTACTCTTCAAACCGGGCTACCGCGGTCCTAACCACATTGAACGAAGTCATCGTTTAAAGATCCCTTGGATTTGAGACATTATACCGTCCAGGCGACAACGCAACTTCAATCGGCGTTATTCGACTAGAATAAGCAGGCGTGATTCTTAGCGAAAATGGTTAAAAAAAAATTATCTTTGAATACCTGAAATAATAAATTGGCATAGAAAATTTTGTATAATTTGACTGCAGTTTTGTAGGGAATATACCGAAAAAGTTGCCCTCCTGAAGAGGAAAAGACATTCCTCTAAAAAACTACATGCATTGTGCAACTATCAACTACATGTATTACTAACACAATGGAAAATATTAACACATTAATATATAATAGGGTTGCACGAGTAAAATGGTAGATTGGTTTGGGTTTAGGGGCAAGTTCCGATATTGGACAAGCAGGCCAAACACAATGGGTATTATAAAATTAACGCCATTCTATTTTATCCGTATGGATAGTTGAATTAATGGTTCACTGAAGCAACACAATGGACTAGTGTTGACAATTTGGGATCCATCCCTGATGAGGAAACAAAAACACAGTAAATTTGAAACAAAGTAAGATGACGAGGTCAACACTCGAACAGCCAACCTACTCACCATACTTCAACACCAAAACTAGAACATTTGACGCCGCGATAGATTCAGACACGCCAGCCCCACCTACACGAAGTTCTTTCGTTGGATCCAATTTCGAACTCGCACGCCGAAGATTGTTAATCCGCTACTTTTACAACCCAGCCCCATTCGAAAATATCATCAGTGACTTACCCACAGCTCCAAAAGAAACAGCGATAAACAAATAACAGAGGCATAAACTTAACATTTCAACATCCGAAATTTTAAATGATACCGATGCATACCTCAAGTCTTATATTGACTATCGACAAGTATGGCAACCTTACAGATAGATGAGCGCATGCAACTTGAGAGCATGCGCACATGCATCTCTTGAGCGACTTCATGCAAATATTTCTGAGTACAACTTATTCACTGTTACTTTGGATTGGTTCGAATTAATTCATAGATTCAGAATCCCTTATAAAGTGTGGTGTTGCCTCGTCATCTGTTCGTGGTTCAAAATTACGTGGTATTCTCTTCGGAACTTTATCTTTGGGATTGATCCCGGACCATCACCAATAGCCCGTTGTCTTGCTCCAGTGTGACGTTAATTAAAATACCTACCTAACTTTCCCTTTCGGATTCATCCTGGACCGTCACCAATAGCCCGTTGTGTTGCTCCAGTGTGACGTTAATTAAAAATACCTACCTATCTACCAACGTCAAAGAATAGACGGGCATACATACTGAAGGAAATTTCACTGACGCAGAAGTGAGAAAAAAGGCACCCATATTAACTTTATACTTACGCATCCAATCTGCGCAGCCTAAAGTTCGTAAGATGCTAGCTTAGGGGGAAATCACATCATGTGGATTGGTTTTAACAACGCGAGGGTTAGCATTCGGTCAGGCAGTGTCAAACACAATATAGGCAACGATAAGTAAATTGACTTACACACAAAAGCATTATTGGCACAATAGAGAAATACACCCAGTGAGGACTAGAACTTGCGCTCGCGTCACCTACAACTCGTAGGCTGCCAGCGAGTCAGAAGGAAAAATTATTTAATGTGAACAAGCTTTTCAAAGACAAATTATTGCTTCAAATTCGTAATGTATGGAAATCAAATAAATTTCTAATCAAATAAGTTTCTAATAACAAATCAATTAAAAATTCATTATTGATTGGTTATAAGAAACTTTGTGCTATCAATATATGCATAATAGTGTGCACTATACACACTATTTTACATCCATTGTGTATCTTATAAAATATTACTAAAGATGTCTTTGGCTACTAGAAAATTCGAAGCACCTTTGCTCATAGAACCTAAAACTTACACAAAATAAAAGATACGTAAGTAGGTATTTTAATTAACGTCGTAACTGGAGCACTGCAATGGACTGTCACAAAATAAAAAACTGTCGAGAAAAATTCACTTGACAAAAAAAGTTTAAATATTTTTCTATTAATCACTTGAAGGTATTATTAATGCCTGTGTCGACAAAGAGAAATTATGGAACAAGAACAAAAAGGAAAATATTCACCAAGTTTCAATGATAATCTGTTTATACACATTCTTTTACAAAGCTTTTTAATAAATTCATTAACTTATGTGTGGTTTCACACCTAAACCACAAGAACTAATATCTTACATTACTTTTGTAAGGGATGAATATATCTTAATGCTACAATTTTCAATGCAAATTGAAGGATCAATATTTCGTATAAAATATATTACTTTTTTTCACGAATACAGAAATAAATAATATTAACCCTCCAAGTGGTTTCAAGAGATATCTCGTCTATCAAGATCTGACAAATTTTGTTAATGATGAAAAATCTCGTTAGGATATTGACAATTTTTTTTATTATGACGAGATCAAGTTATGGTCAGTTTCGCTAATGACGAGATGTTGAGTTGAGACAACCAACCGGAGGATTAAGGGAATACGAATTTCAATAGAAACGTTTTCCATACGTATTTACAATAAAAGATGTCAAAACAAGTGTTTGGATTAATTATTAAATTGAAAATGCCTCAATGAATTTAGTTGAAATAAAAGTAACTCAATTAATTTTTTTAATTAATATTTGCGTCTTAAAATGAGTAGTTACTAGTTACGATTACAGTTGATAGCTCTAATTACTAAATTATACATTTGAAACATGAATATAACTTGAATCAAGTGTTCATGATTTTAATACTTATACAAAGCATCAAAAAGGATGTATTCTAGACATTTAGTTGGGCCTACACACTTAGCAATCTCGGCAAAACACTTCAACAATAATCGGTGCATATAATTACTTGGAATCAATACCGTGCCTCCTTGACTATATTAGTTGGTCACATCTGGCCCTTGTGCCATTAACAAACTCAACCAACCTTGGTGGGTATGTAGTTGAATTAACGTCGCACTGGAGCAATACATAGGGCTATTGGCGACGGTCCCAGGATTAATCCCTAAGGGAAGATCAAGGACACTTCTTATCTTTCCTTTAGGCATTGATCCCGGACCGTCAATACCCCATTGTCTAGTAAATTGAACTACCATCATAATAGTGTGTTACAGTAATTTAAAAACGTACATAAAAATTTAGAGCATAAATTGCACGCAGAAAGCAAAATACACATTAGTAGTTTCTGGTTCCATACTACATTGACCGGAATAGTAATTTCTATACCATAAGTTTATAAGCAGAAACGTCCAGTCGCTTCAAAAGGAAGCAATAGTTACTGTGTTCTGTTCTATCTAAGATTTTGTTTGTCACTATACGATCATTTTTTGTTACACAAGGCAAATGATATCGATTTCATTCGGAACGAATGTGTAGTCGAAATCTGAAATCAAATTAATAACCACCTTTTATACTGTGATCATGAACTCCTCGCATGTCACCCAGTCACCAGTCAAGACACCAGTGTGACTTAAAATTGCCCTACCCCATCGAAAACATCCAATACCAATTCTCTTTCATGAGCTTAAAAGGTCTAATATAAAATGAAAAAACCATTAAAATAACATCGCCTAACTACTAGATAGCATCTGTTTGCCACCCAGTATGTCTCGCGTTTAAATCTTGTTTTATAAACGCATGGGGGGATCTTGGTGATTGTCACGTTTAGGTAGGTAGGTTGGTTTGGGGTTTTATGGCAGAAGGGCCAAGTTAACCAAGCTGCTCCCAACCCTAGACTAAAAAATCACAAAGCAGAAGGATAGGCGAGGGTAAAACAAGAGGACAGTTCACTCGGGTGCCTCCAGGTTGTTCGTACCGAACGCATCTAAAGATGTGCGCCTGGGGTCTCACATTTAGGAGTAATGTTGGATTACCCAGTTAGTGCTTCCTCAGTCATCAGTTCGCTTGTTGTTCCGAAGTCAATGGTCGAGCATTATAAATTAGTCTTTAAAAATGTATAAAATTAGCAGTAAAACCGCGACTTCAGATTCATCATATATATTTGGTGATCAAATGCCTCAATTACAGAAATAAGTCGAAATCCTCGTCAACCAAATAGCACTGGAAACTGAAAAATATAAATCGAATCTTTCTATATCTGTCGACAGCCTAATAACCTTTTGGACTGAAGAGGAAGAGATGGGCATTCGTATGGTTCATCCTTCTCCAATGACGGATGACCAAGGACTCTAGACCCTTCAGACCTTTGCAGTCCTTTTTGGAAAAAAAATTTTCTCTCGCTATTTTTTGTTCACTTCTCGTATTCCGAAAACAGCTTTTTTTCCTCCTCTCCAAGGGCTGGCCTTTCAGGATCATAAGAAACGCTGTCTCAGCAAATAGCAACTATCGAGCAAGCCAAGGGGATGAATTCGCTCGCCATCGCATTGATCTCGCGCCACGACGAAAAAAAGTCCGTGAGGTTTGGTTTGGGTTTATGGCACAAGGTCCGTTAGCGGACAAGCTGCGCCAAACGCAAGATTAAATATACCCAATAAAAACAGGTGAAAGAGCCAAAATAGTTAAATAGTAGTCTAAAAGTTAAGTTTTCAAATATTATAAAAAAGGCTAAGTTAAAAACATTGAAGTTGAAAAATATAAATACAGGACGATTTTTTTGTTTTCAATACAAAGAATGGTAAATGAACGTTGAAAATCTGAAACAAGATTAGGAGTTATTGATTTTTAAAAATATGACTGATGACAACTATATATGTACATTTGAAACACGAAGATAACTATATATATTTTAAAAATTCAGAATTTCGTAAAAAAAGAACGAGTGCAGAGTGAGAATTAACCAGAAAAGCAGAACAATTAAGCGAGGTCTTAAAAATCGAATGTAAAAATGCCAAAAACCAGGACATGAAATTAATATATGCGATATTGTAAGATTTTTTGTTGCAGTGATGGTGCTAAGGATAATTTTCTTCATCCAGCAAGTATCGATGTGTAATCTTCGAATGCCAAATACGGAGCCTAATAAAAATTACGTCTAAACGATGAGGACACAAAGAAGGCCAAAGAGAAAACAAGTTGAATTCTGTGGAGTTTGTTTCCACTCTGCACACTCCATTCATACCTAAAATCATTCAAAATGATATCTTTGACATTTTGTATCTTTATATGGAACACAAAGACTCAAGTAGTTAATAGCATTCTTTGCGGCAGTGTCGGGAAGTTCACTGCAGGTAATCCCAACGTGACCTAGAAACAGAACCAACCGACATAAAGAGATGGCATAGCCATTCCGAGTAAGCTGACGATGGAATTTCAGCACGGAAATAGCTATAGGATGTTGTGGGCTATTTGCTGACAAGCATTCCAATAGTCTTTTTGAGTCCGTGTAACGATAAAATTGCCTATTCCCTGGTAAGAAATATGTTTAAACGCTTCATTCAATCCACAAAATTCAGCCGTAAATATAGATATGACACTGAGCAAAACATAACTTTACAGTAGTCGATCCACAAAGGTGGAACCAACATATTCTGTTGATTTCGACCCATGTGTAAAAATTGCAGTGCAATCTCTAAAGATGACGGTGAACGGCGAAAAGTTGACGATATATGAGCAGAATGGTGTTCGAATTTTCAAAAGCAGAGAATAGTTCCAAGTGGGAAACACTTGTAGGGTTCCAAGGGGCAAAAGAAAATAAGGGACGCTCAGAAATGTTGATATTAAGGTGTAGTACTCACAGCATTTCGCATTGATAACCCGAAAGATGGAATGCAGCAAGGGCGATTCCTGAAAATATGATCGAGAGATGTGCCGAGGATCGAACCTTGAGGTGGATGATAAGGGTGATATAGAATACGAAAATATAGCCCAAGCGACAACAAAAGACGTGTGGAAGTCAATGATGGTTCGATGCATAACACAAAGGCTTTTCACATGTAAAGATCGAAAGGCTCCGGAACGGATTCTGAGTGCGGTGTGGTGCACTTTAGAGCTTTCGAAGAACATTTAGACGGGCAGAGCCATAGGCTGCACACCCATAGTCCATATTCCAGTGTGAAACGAATTATTGTACGATAGATGCTAAGCATGGAGGACCTTTTCGACCCCCAAGATGTATTGGAGACTGCCTTTAAAAATTGAGCTTTTTCTCACAAGACATCGGCAGCTGCTAGACGTAGGGAGGAAGGTAAGTTTTTGGTGGAAAACGATGCTAAGAAACCATACTCTAACCATCACTGCAATCCTATTACCATCCAGAAATACCTCTGGGTCAGGAGACACGTTCCGACTTGGGCAGAAAGGAAAGCTGGACGTCTTTTGAGATGAAAAGCAGAAGTCTTTATGGACACTCCACCGTTTCAAGCGAGAAACGACCGTCTGGATTTGTCGTTCGATGCATCGCATGTCTTTTCCATGACGGAAGATGTTAAGGTCGTACAAATAAAGGTTTCATTGTACTGAGGGTGGTAGTTGATGAAAGACGTTAATTAATTTTGATTGTAAACAGTGACTCAGAATGCCACCCTTAGGTATACCTTTCTTCTGGATGAGTCTGAGAGTGTACAACCAATTCGTACCTGGAACTGTCGTTTTTCTATAAAATTATGGATAAACATTGGTAGATTACCTCTTAGTCCAAGGGCATAAAGATCCCGAAGTGTACCATGTCGCCAAGTACGGTCATACGCCTTTTCGATGTCAAAAAATATCGAAACCAGACGGTTTCGGGACTGAAAAGCAAGGCGAACTTGCGTTTCGAGATTTAAGATGCTGTCCATTGTGGAGCATCCAGTTCTAAAGCCACATTGAAAAAGTGAAAGAGCATTGACCTCTAATATGGTAGAAAGAAAAGGCGTGTGCAATTGAATTTTGTATTTCAACAGTTTTAGACACACAATGCCCATTTTCCTTCATGAACGAGATGGTATGTTCGGAGAATATTCCTAAAGCTCTCCGTACCTTGCCCCATAACTATTTAGGTGAAGTAGAGGATGTAATGTTTGAGACAGAACGTTCCCATGATTACTTTGACTGCGACGGCGTATTCGGCGAACATTGGCTTTTCCATGCTTAAATGTTGTTAAATTAGAAGATGTAGGATATCTGCGGAAAATACCCCCATGCTTTTCGTTGCTCTTTTAAAGCTTCAGTGCATTCGTTATTCCATCATGTTGTTCGGTGCTTCCGAAAGGATAAATTCTTTAGCAGCTTCTATCATTACCTCTGTGACTGCTTATCGCTGCATCAATATCATCTTCTACCATCTGAGTTGTAAGATTGGCCCAAGGTGTAAAATGTGGCCAGTCGGCTGCTTAAATGTATCGAGATGGTCGGCTAACAGGGTCATTTCCATCGATATGTGTAACGACTATCGATAAATGATCGCTGTTTCGTAGGTCAGTACCGACAAAAGTAAAAATAAGGTAAAATTGAAGGAGAGCAGATGCCAAGGTCGATAGAATGAAAAGTGCGGGATGGTTAGTGGAAGTGGGTAATGTCAGCTTTGTTCAAAAGACAGTGAACATATATCTCTTCAATCTACCGCCCACGGGAATTAGTGTCCCTACTTCCCAAAAGCGCACTGTGTGCATTGAAGTCTTCGAGTATAAAAGCAGTTGATCTGTGAAGTTGTCAAGGCTATGATGTTGAATGGTTTTAATGAGTGGCGAGTGCAGATGGAGATTGTCCGTATTTGCATTCTGCCAGCGACAGCCTGTAAAGGTTTTCTGAGCTATTGAGCGACATGGTTGAGAGGTAAAGATTGCAACACCGCTCTAAACTCATCCATTACTATCACAACGAAAATAGGTATAGCGACGGATTTTTGCCATGTCGGCAGACATCAGATTTGTTTCCTGAAGTACGATGCAGGCAGGATTGCATCCTGTAATGAGGGTTTTAATTTCATCCAGTTTATTGCGAAATCCACGACAGTTCAAGGAAGTGAGACTCCCTACGGTTAAATATAAGAGGAAATAGATTCAGTCAGTCCAGGAGGTTAAGTCGTCACTATATCCTTCCTAGAAAGACTGGTTGTATGAGGATCTAAAGCAATGCGCTTATCAGGGGACGCTTAGAGATCATAACGGACTGGAATGAATTTCGGACACAGACAGAATCCAGCATGGGGACGCAAATAACTGCACCTGTGCTAGTCGGTGACTATACGCGCATGGAGCACCCCTGAAACAGACTCCACCCTCAACGAGGTGTCCAGTAGGTGGCCGATTGCTTACGCCTAGCCGACAACGAAGTCAAATCGACCAGCTGATTGATGCAATCGGGACCATTGTTCACCTCCCGTTTACCTTAATTTGGGGCCCCCAAGCACCGTGTCCCTGAGGATCCCTTTTCCTCAGGGACACGGGGCTACACGCCCAGAAAACAAGTGGGTGATATAATCCCAAGAGGAGTTCAAAGCAACAGTGGCGAAAACCTCTCAAAGGGAGCCCTCACCTCCGAAGAGGCAACCACGAGGGCGGAAAAGGAAAAATTAGGAAGGAATAGGATAAATGGAAAGGGAAGATCAATCAGGGGTTGTGAAGCCCATACAAACCTAGATATGCCCGAGGACTCGGCGCGCTGAAAGATGAAATTAATACACTGTAAGTGCTCTAGGCTGAAGAATGCCTTTTTTGCTGGAAGGTGGGCGCATTAATCATTTGTATTCCAAATGAAACCTTCAGGCCGGAATGACGCGAGGCCCCAAGTGGGAAACCAAAGAAAATGTTTCAAATGCACATAAAATTTGAAAACGAATAGTGGTTGAGCCCGTTTGTTCCAGTGCAACATTAATTCACCTACCTTGCAAATGGAAACATCCAATTTGCGCTATTGTTTTAAACATTATGGTTATACCAGATAATCATAAAATAATATTGGGTAGTGTATGAGTAACCATGAGAGCTATATTCTTTTTCATAACCTTGAAATCTCAAGCTTCAATAAGATTCTTTGAAAATTGTGGCCAGTAGGGCTCGTGTACATAGGGAGAAATTATTTTATGCCCACCCTGTATATTGCAAGTACAAACATCAACTAATAAATATATTCAGTCAAGCCAGCATTTACAGGATCCGTCTTTAGGGTTCATTCCTGGATACGAGGGATTTTCAGTGTAAATAACTAGATGATCTGAGATCTTACTTTTGCCGTCCAAATGCTCTTGCACAATATACTTATGTACATCGGGCAGTAAAATGTTTGCTTAAACACGAATTCACATTTTCTGCTCCTTTAATTTGGTCTTGAATGATAGTGAATGTGCAATCCTACCAAAATTGGGAAAATACTAGACTCCCGAAACGATTTTAATCGTAATTTAATGATCTTAATTACTTGACAACCATTTGGGCTAAATTCTTTTATGTAAGGATTTTCGAAAATTCCCATTTTTTAACTGATCAAATTTTCAGTTTGTATATCCACTTTGAACGTTTACTACCTGAAAATTAAAACAGGAACTTCAAACCAAACTTGCATAAGGTGTCATATCGCAATGAGTTATAAAATATTGCAATGCTTAATACCGCAATTCGTTTTAAATGTGTTCTTGTATTTAAATAGAATTGCGGGTGTGTGCAAAATAGATTTATCTTGAAACTGAAGTTCAGAATAACATTTAGCAAATCGGAATGAAATTTAATTAAGTTAGAATTTCAATATCAAAAACAAAAGACCTCTTTTGATGTTAAAGTAATTACTATTCTAGTCAACGACCCTTTGAAGCTAAATATTTGAATTTACTATAAATTCATGTTTTACCCCAAAACGCCATAAAACGAGAAATTTCTATGGAAAGTTTTATTTTAAACAGTCTAAATACACAGTACATTTTCCGTTCAATTTCAAAACATTCCACTCATTTTCCCCGAGAAAGCCTTAAACGGGCCTCCTCCAAAAGATGATTTCTTCTCCCTCTCTCAGTACCAGTTTCTTGATATCTGAAAAGATAAATTTCAGAAAGTTTGTACAGCAATATATGCTCTATAACGAATACTTCATTTTATAACATATGTACGAGTATTTTAGGTGAAGTTTTACTATATGACCTGGATAAAAAGTACATGAAAATCATAACATGCAATTAAGAATAGTATATGAAACGTCACATTCCGCAGCATAACCCTGAGTTTAAAACAGAACACCGATATATGGAGAAAATTGGAATGATCAATGAGGGCATAGAGCTCCATGTTTTCGGAATCTTTTCCCAACAAATAAATCACATCTTTATTACCTTGATTACACAAAACTGTGCTTGGAAGTGGCAAATATTATCCCAAGTGACTAGATATTCACCAAAGGGAGCAAGAATGAACAAGGTAATATGAACAATGGTATATTCATTAAATCTACGAACATCATTAAGAATCACGAACTCCAAGGAATTTTTCATAAAGTCAGTTGATGACTCAATGAATTCCGATCTAACTGTCCTTGGAACCTAGATTACTAGCAACTATTAACCTAGAACCCAGATAGAACTAGCTCAGATTAGGTTCAGTTGAATAAGAGAAAAGCATACGTATAGCTAAACGCAAAAATTATGTATACCAAGGAGGATTTGTTTGTCCTCTAGTCTTTTGTTATAATAGGGTCAATTAGACCAGGATAAAAATAGGTTTTGAAGCAAGGGCCATATTTGGCCAAGCTGGGCGAAACTCAAGGGAACTAAGTACGAAAAAAAAAATCAAAAGGTGGGAGGGTAAAACACAAAGGAAACATAAGGTACCTCGGGTTTTAGATGCCCGTACACATCTAAAGATCTGCCCGAAGACCCAGAAAAGGATGTCGCAATAAATCTGATAAGATTGCGAAATCAAGAGGGCAAGGAAAAAAAAAATTTCTTAAAAAGTCCGTTACTGGCTTTCGAAATCTTCTTAGGGTATGCGTTGCAAAGTTACGATACCTGAAAATATCTCGCACTTGAGATGTTAATAATCAAAACAGTAAACATTTGAGATCTGTTTGATAAGGAACAACTTTCCCCTATCATAATTTGACGAGTATGTTTAATATTTAGAATCTACTCCAGAAAAAAGAATCCCTACTGAGACATGAATACCAAAAAATTCAGTGATGAATTGGATGATCTAAATATGCCCTTATGCCGTAATTCAAATCCAGAGCCTCTATAGAGGCTCGAGCCCACAGTGGAACGGGTTAGAATAAGGAGTTTAGGTACACATATTCGTAGATTCCATAATTAATCTTTGTCTCTTGTTTATTTCTTGCTACACCAAACAAAATCAAGAGCATAAAAACCGGCTACTATGCGGATTAGAAAGGATTCCCAGACACATCACCCATATTTAACTTGAAAGAAAGCTTCTCATTGCTTACAATAGACAGCAGCCAAGATGGATCAATTATTCATTGAACCTTCAAAGTATCTTTAAGCGTTGGACGTATTGCATACTAATCTAATCGTCGTTTTCTAACGATCAATCCGAAAAGACCCGAATTGGACCGACTAGCGCAGGGGAGTTTTGCGCGTTGATTACATGGCTGCGAGTGTGAAATCAGGACTAGTTTCCTAGAATTTCATTCAATTAAAAATAATTGTTAATTTTAATATGTTTCTAGTAATTTAAAATTATAAAAAATACTTACTGTCGCTAATTGGCACCTCATCAAAACTACTGGCATGGACACGGGATTTCTTTTTTAAGTACAGACCCCAATAAATTCCTCTTTCAGCGTCATTGGGTACACCGCTTATGGAATAAACAGTGGGTACGTCTTTCTTTTCATCCAAACTGAACCTAAAAGATTCAAATTTCAGAATTCAAACAAAGGAATTCAAACTAGCAACGTAGGTTGTTCGTTTAAGTTAGGTTCTGTAAGGCAGATGACCTTGAACGGGTCATTTCAAGGAGAGGTACCAAGCTGGCCGAAGGAAAGGGTTGCCAGGCTCCAAACCATGCTTGTCACCACCAACTTACAAGTACAACTTTGCGCACTGCACAGAGAAAACTCATAGCCAGAATCGTCGTAGACATTAGTCTTGGGAAGCGCAATATTACGCTTCCGATATCATAATTTAATGAATTCCCATTAGCCATGACTCAAATAACAATTTACCATAGCCGGACTGTTGTGTACGGAACATCAATCTTCTATTGAAATAGTACGTTCTCCCAGGTTCATGACGTTTCCTCGATTTGAATATATCACGTGGTTTTGGGAGAAGTACGAATTCTCTTATGGAACAAATTATTGATCGGTTAAAAAGATTATCCAGTGATTAAAAACACTTGTCTGAGCTTCGATAGCGAATCGGTCCAAGTTGATTTCTAAGGCCTCGTGACTTACACTTCCCAGGTCTTACGACACAACATTAGAACGTCGATGGTATAGAAGACATTACGTACCTGTAGTTCCCATTTCTCTCTTCAGCCAAACGCATCATGTCGAAAAGTGTTGTACCTTCCGATAAGGAGAAAAACATTGTCTGAGACATTTCCACGGGATTTCCAAAGTAAAGACTGTAGTTTACATGGATTCGATTCTTTACGTTACTGAGAACTTCAATGGGTGTCAAATCTGCAATGAAATAACTCCTGCTCTCAATTTAACAGGACATGGGCTTTACAGCCACCTTCATATACATATATACAAATTCTAATTTATTCCTTAACTGCTTAGAAATTAAAGTCAAGAGTTTACAAATTTGATTGGGGAATTTACTGTAATTTTAAGGTAGATAGTTAATTAACATCGTACTGGAGTAACACAAAGGGCTATTGGCGACGATCCGGGTTCAATCCCCAAGGGATAGATAGGAGAACTCGTAATTTTGAATCACGGTCAGATAACACGGTCAACACCTGAATTGGCATTCCACTCTCCAAACTTCCACATCACGCCAACGCGAGGACATGAGGCCACAAGAGATTTAAAGTACACCAGTCTCCATGTATATGGCGGTCTTTCGACTGTGGACCGAGTATCAAATTTTCAACCCTTCAGTTGCTATACTGGTGATCTTTTAACTGGGCCAACGTGGTCCCTGCACTTCTGTGACGAAAGCATGTTTAAAATTCAATCCATTTATAAAGTACATATATTTCTTACTAAATGAATATACCACCCAATATGCAATGAATTACATCACTGAAGAAAAACATAATCGAATACTTTCAAGGAAGAATCGCAATATCAGTAAAATGTGTAATCGCCAATGTTTCTAAATTAACGAATTACGTTAGTTTCTAAAAAGTGCAACAAGGTGTGTGTAGATAAAAATTAAATACCCAAGTGTAATATGTATAATGCGTGTTTAATAGATCATTTGTTAAATTATTTACTCACTTAAAAGGTTCCTTAGTTACGAAGGCTAGTTTTATATATTGCACTTTCTATTTTTCTGAACATAATCATGGAAATTGACAATAGCTTATTAATTAGTTTTAGCATTTAATAACATTTTAGCATGGGCCAAATCATGCCAAACAGAATAAGACATTTTGTGTTGGTAATAGATGCAAATTTTGGGTATGATTTGAATTAATCATGTGACTGGATATTACAAGTAAATTTAGACATAGATCAAATACGTAAAAGGCAAAAATAAAGAGTTACACATTGTCGACGGTCGCATACTCAATTTAGCGGTGAAAAACGCTAATATAACTTTTAGAATTTTCGCTTGATGACGGAGTTGATTCCCATGATCCTTTAACTTGTTAACATAAATTATCGTCCATCACTTTTTGGTCGCTGATTGGGTGGCGCGTCCGCTCCTAATCGCTCTAGTGTAAAATATGCATAAATGCAACAGAGCTCATGAGACTAATATGAAAATAAGGCATCTTCTTTAGAGGAAGCTAGAATAGAAAAGCTCGCCAGCTTTCGTGGATAAATATAATATTCACTTACACACTGAAAGTTGTTCAATGGAATACCGTATGATGAAGCTAGGGACGTCCAAGAAATTAGCTCGAATGATAAATCATTCATAAGGGGGGGGGGGAAGATGTTTCGGACTCGCATTTATTTTTTAAGACAAGTCTAACCGGTCCGATGTCTAAAGCTCAATTCAAAGAGAGCAAGGCGACACGCTCCGACCAATCTAGTTGAAATGATTCAATGTTAACAGGAACGGCGCTCGCATTAACCAAGTCGCTTTCGATATGAATTCAGCTTTACGATAAGAAGTTACACAAATTGCTAGTATGCTAGGATTGTCACCAGCTAACAAATAGGGATGGGTAGGTATTTTAATTAACGTCGCAATGGAGCAACACAAGGGGGCTATTGGCGACGGTCCGGGATTAACCCCCGAAGGGAATGATCCGGGTCCGAAAACCACGACGGTCCAACACCCCTCCCCCACGTAATTTTGAACCAAGGTCAGATGACGAGGTCCCACCCGAGCTAGCACCCTCTCCAAACTTCCACACGACGCCAATGTGAGAACGTTCGAGACCACGACAGACTTAACGAGCCTTTGTATACGACGGTCTTTAGTTGGATTCAAACTCGCAAACCTCCGGATGCTAATCCGTTACTCTTCCAACCGGGCTACCGCGTCCCAAATATCTATGAGTGAAACGTGAATATACTATATAGACGAGTTTAGAAGAACCAATAGCCAAGTCGCGTCGTATTCGAAATTGGACGAATTCGAATAGGCTTGCAGACAAGAGGTAGAATTTTTTTCCCTTACAACAAAAACAGATTAATAATTAACAATTTGTAATTAAAGTACAAATTAGTGCATTGTGATGTCTAAAAGACTCAACGTAAGAAATAAGTAAGCAGCAAGTTGACTTAAAATCTCGTTATATATACGATCGCAATAGACCGGCAACATGTCCCATCATCAGGACAGAAGTACCCGCTGTTCTGATGGACATTTTCTTCCCCTGAAATGGCTATCACCGAATTTCTCTCCTCATAAGCTTTTAATCTCCAGCATTTTTTAAAGTTTTACATTTGTACTATGTTTAACTCTGGTTTCATCTGTCTATAAACGTTTAATAAAGCTTACACGCGACAAAAGAATAATCCCGACTGTTTAGTCGGATGATTATACAGTTCGTAGTAGCCTATTAGCCATTTATGCAAGGATTAAACGAATATTCAATTCAACTTAAAAGTAGCAGTTTCTTACCATCGGAATTCGACTTATCGCAATTTTTTCTTAAAGAGAGTAAGCAATTGCCCGAGAGAATGGGCAGTACATAATATGTTGCCAAGATATCTCCAAAGGACCCATTATCATCCTGATGTTTCAGTATGAATTCCACGGTTTCACTTCTGTTCCAGGTATCCGGATTCACTTGAGCCGCGTTCAAAGCCTAGGATTCATTTCAGAGAACTGAAGTTTGAACTTCAATAGATCATTTCAAAAATAGTTTGTAATCTTTAAAATGAACGAATATAGAAAACCCATCAGACACCCTACAAGTGTAGCATTAAATTTATTTTGACAGATCGATCAAAAGTTCATATGCTGCGATTTGCTCCGTTTGCCTTTAAAAAAACGATATAAAAAGTTGGTTGCGTTTAATGGCGGAAGTAGTTACAATATAAAAATTCTATTATCTTATTCAAACCGCTTGATGTAATACAGGAAACTTAAATATTTTGTTAATTGTCTTGCTGTTGAAGTATATGGGAAAAATTATGAGATAGTTGAGATCATGCTTGCATAGACTTTCATTTCATTGCTCAAAACCTTTGAGTTACTTTAGTCAGTTTAATAAATTCATGTAAATAAAAGCCCGATTCTCCTGGTAAAAATATTTTGTAAAGAAAAATTTATCGCACATGAAGTAAACAATCAGACTAAAATATGCAAAGTTGGAAGCTATCAAATTCAAATTATTTTACAAAATGCAGTCGGTAGGTTTGCATTAGTCGAATGAGTACAAATTTAGACTAATCTGTCTAGTCAAAACGAAATGTTACAAATTTTGTTCTTTAGGTAGTAGTGCGATCTAGTTCGATTTGATCGTTTTGTAAGTGAAAATGAGACGAAGTGTCAATATAAAAAATTAAATATTAAAACAGATTATCTTTCAATCCAATCTCAACATTTAACAAAATAATTAGTTCCGTTGCTTTTCATGGCAAAATTGTTTAATGTTCAATTGAACAAAATACATAGGAAAGTAACGAAGAAACTTACCTGGAAAATTAAAGCAACTTCATACACATTTCCGGCCAAACCTTCGCTTATTTTATTCACTAATCTGCTTTGCAAGGCAACAAAATTTTTGGCATCCTGATTCTTGTTCATTTTCATACAAAGGTTCGCAAGTAATACCAACGCTTGAATGCCTACACGATCAATAATAAAATCTAAGATCCGGAAGACATTTTTCAAAACTAAACTACACAATCAAACTAACAATAAATTAACGTTAGGTATTGGTTATTGCTTACCATTTTTATCTGTCAATACGTCTCTGTTTAAGAACAGATCCTGGAGTATCTTAACGTCATGATTGTTTAAAGCATTATTCAAACAAAGTGTCAAGTAGACTAGAGGCATTGCATACCGCCCATTGTAATGCTCTTGATCCACTCTATCTCGCAGTTTAGATACGAGATCGAATCCATAGAAATTCCTGGCTTCACCACAACTTGCTTGAAGAGCATTTATGTACAGCGCCAGATCACTTAGTTCCATTTTAGTTTCATTTCTAAAAACAGTATTTAGCGTCAAAGTAGCACTGTGTATTTCACAAAGCAAAATTTCTGAAAATGGCCTGGTTTTTTGGCGCAAATACCATATTTGGCCATTTGCGTTTAACAAAAGATAAACAATATCAAGTAATGGACATACATACAATGAAGGTTTTACTGACAAGAGAAATACACCCAGTGAGGAACCGAACCTGCTCCGTCTACAACTCCCAGGTTGATGGTAGGTAGTTGAATTAACTTCGCAATGGAACACCGGTGTATTTGGCGACGGTCCGGGATCCATCCCAAAGGGACAGATTTGAGGACCTCGTAATTTTCAGCCTCGGTCAGATGACCCTCAATTGGGTAGGATGGATTTACACTATCCGACATTGAAAATGCACCAAGAAGGAGTTGGCAGAAAGTGATGAAATTTGGCAAAGAGAGACAGCAACGAGCAAGTGATCTTTATTGCAACATTATACACCTTGCCACTGAGCAGTAAGAACGTCTTATCAGTAGGTTGTAGGACCACCGCGAGCGGCGATACAGGCAGCAACTCGTCTAGGTACAGACGCAATGAGCGTGCGGATGGTGTCCTGAGGGATGGCTGCCAATTCCCTGTCAACCATTTGCCAGAGTTAGTCTTCTGAACGTGCCGGTGGCAACGCATGCAAGCGACGTCCAATGACGTGCCAGAAATGTTCGATAGGTGAGATATCAGGGGAGACAACTGGTCAGGGAAGCACCTGGGTACCTTGCAGGGCATGTGCAGGGCCGTGTGCTTCCGGGCGTTATCCTGCTGGAAAATGGCATTGGGCACCCCTGAAGGAAAGGTAGTGTCACCGGCTGCAGCACGTCATCCACGTATCGTTGGGCCGTCATAGTGCCCTGAATACGGACCAGAGGTGACCTGCTATCGTAGGCGATGGCACCCCAAACCATTATACCACGTTGTCTCGCGTCCCACAGATGCGGCCGGATTGGCCCCGTCACCACGTCGGCGCCAGACTCGTACACGGCGACTGTAATTGCTAAAACAGAAGCGTGACTCGTCTGAGAACACCACCCTGTGCCATTCCGTCGTCCACGTGGCTCTATCCCGACACCATTGCAAACGTAGAAGTCTGTGCTGTTGGGTCAATGGTAGTCGTCTCAACGGGCGCCATGAGTGCAGGCCGCCAGCGATCAATCGGCGGGTAATGGTCCTGGACGATATGGGAGCATCAAGGGTGTCCTGCACATGCTGCAAAAGGGCGACAGACGTGGCTTGCGGGGCCGCCGATGCTTGCCGGCAGATGCGTCGGTCCACGCGTGCTGATGTCACTCTGGCTGCACCGGAACCCCTCAAACGTGCCACATTCCCTTGGCCAACCATTTGTGCCACAACCGGTGCACCGTGGACGCGTGTAGGTGGGTATCTGCTGAGATTTGACGTATGGACCAACCTGCCCTTCTGAGGCCAATCACCATACCCCTCGTGAAGTCGTCTGTTTGCTGGAGCTGTCTTGATTGGCGGCGTCCAGGCATTCTCCGCTACTAGACGTTTCCTGAGACACAAAAACAAATTGCAACTTGATTTACCTGGCAAACAGAGGGGAGCGAAACTGACCACTTTTGCAGGTTCCTTCCCTGGTTTTTCACTCGCCGTGCGCGGGACAGCTGCGCAGTTTGCATCATTTACATATCTCGGTGAGCTGCGTCTACCCTGTAAATTTCATCCAGTTCTGCGCACTTCTGGGTGTTGCATTTTCAATGTCAGGTAGTGTATAAAAACGAGCACAGCGTGAATTTCTCTTGTTATATTGGTGGGTATTTAACCTTGTTCTGGAGCAACACAACGGGCTATTTGCGACTTTTTACAGGATCAAACCCGAAGGAACGATCCAAGGACAACGCCTCGTAGTTTTGTACCATGGTCAGATGACAACACCGGAGCTGGCACCCTACTCTCCAAACCACACCAACGCGAGGACATTGGAAGGCACGACAGATTTAAAGTTCACAAGGCCAAGTGTATACGACGGTCTTCGCTGGATAGTTACAACCCTCTGGTTTCCAATTAGTTGCTTTTTTAAAACTTGGCTACCGAGCGTCCCGAGTTATATTGGGAGCTTGGCACCAGAAGGTTGCCATGACGCTTGCCTTGACGGGCCGCGGTAATCCGTTTGGAAGAGTAACGGATTAGAAACCGGACGATTGCTCGTTGGAATTTAACTGTCGTACACAAAGGGCAGGTGCATGTAAATATGTTGTGGCCTCAAATGTCCTCACGTTGGCGTGGTGTAGAAGTTTGGAGTGAGGTGTCAACTCAGGTGCTGACCTCGTCATCTGACCGTGGCTCAAAATTTCGGTGGCTTTCCTCGGATCTTTCCATTCGGGTTAGATCCTTGACCGTCGTTAATAGCCCGCTGTGTTGCTTTTGCAAACTTTTGTCTCTTTGGGAACGTATCTGTACTAACCGAGCAACCGCTGCACAGCACATAAAAGGGAAAACATTTTAGTATAAATGAAACACTTTGCACAAATAAAAACCTTGCTCAAATGAACTAAACTTTGAATATTTGGTTGGAATGTACTGCTCATATCAGTTTTAAAGTACCTTCGATTCGGATCAGAAACTCAAGTGATCACCTTAGCAAGTTATGACTGCGTCAGAGGATGCTTATCTTTGGTAGGTGGTACTTCTAATTAACGTCATATTGGAGCAGAGCACGCCATCGTGAGGACATTCGAGGCCACGTCAGATTTAACGTTAACCTGCCCCTTTGTACACGAAGGTCTTTTGTTGGATTTGAACCCGCAACCCTCTGGTTAACCGGTTTCTCTTCCAACCGGGCTACAGCGGCCTCTGCTGAACCGCTGTGGCCGCTGATACCTTTGCAATGAGCAAGTTAAAAAATTAAATATTAGAATAGCGTAGGGAAAATTAAAATTACTTTTAATTTAATAATTAAAATTGTGATAGTGATCCAGTTCTTCCCAAGTTACTAGTGATAGAACGAGGTCCCAATTTTTTTTTGCTTTCAAATTAGTCTACAAGGGAAAAATTAAGAGAATTTAAATCTTAGACTTCAGGATCCAAAAGGAACACTCCACTTCGTAGTTTCGATAGATGTAAGGCTTGAAACTGTTGATGCTGAATAGCTAGGTCTTGTCTGCAAGTTTTTAATAGTTGAGTCATAAGATAGTATTGACCGACGTGCTTCGTTTCAAGACCGTTTTGCTAGTTTTCTATTAGATCGAGTTCCGAACCCTAAATCCTCCTGTTACCTTTCCGCTACTTGAGCAACTTTACTACCTCTGCCCCAAATATCGAGATATCTTGATTAGCAGGGCAGAACTCAGATACATTGGGAGGGGATTCATACTATTTCATTAGTCTTGTATTATATAAAGCAGAGTTTGTGTCCGTTCTCCACAAATCTAATTTGACCAATCCGCAAAGTACTTATTCTTCAGAACCCTGCGAGTAACGTAGACTACATATTAACTCCGTTCTATTTGTCTTCTGTAAGTAGAAGGGGTTAAAACAATTCGAAATCCCCTTGGACATTGAATGCACCAAATCTGGTGTGAATTGGTCCGACAGTGATCACAAAAATAATCATTCATTAGAATCTTGCTGGAAACAGTCTGTATATCCACCCTCATTCCGTTTGTCTTGGGTCTAGAGAGGTGACTAAAAATAACTTTAAATCCAAATTGGAATACCATAGTATCCTTACTATCAGACCAATTAACAAATTCGGTACTCATTCTTCAGACCATTGTAATAGGCTAGATATTAACTCCAGGAAGGGGAGGAAGAGGAGCTAAAACAATTCGAAATCAACATAATATTGAGCATTTTTACGTTCCCTATCTGACCAATTCACACCATGTTTGGTACATTCATTCTTTAGAATCCTGGGGAAACACAAGCAATATATAAAACCCGTTCGATTTGTCCTTTGTCGGCAGAGGGTTTTGAAATTTCCATAGGAATAACATGGAAGTAATGTTACGATGAATTAACCAATTCAACCCGAGCAACGCCGGGTAATGCAGCAAGTTAAATGTATAATCAAGTACGCATGAACAAAAGACTTACCTCGCCAAGGCAACCGCCAGCTTTAAGTGAAGTTGCTTAATCATTAACTTCTCTTCCAGTGTATTTTCATCAAGACCATCCTTCGACAAACTCAGAGCTACAATTGCGCGCTCCGTATAGTCATCCCAGCCATAATCTTCTTTTCTTCGAGAAAGCAGCCACTTTCGAGCTCTTTCCTCTTGTTCTGCGAATTGAGAAGTATCCAGTTCATAGTAAGCATCGTAAGTTTCATCTTGATCCGAATCATCTTGGAATCCATTTGTAAAATTTACTCCAGAGAATGCTTTTAGTGAGGGCCTTTGGACATTAAATGTCCCCGGATATTTTTTGTCAGTTTTAGAGCTACTAGTGACATTACTTTCTCTGGAACCTGAAATAAATCAATTTAGAACCATTTTGGAAGAGCACTGCATTTTTGCACGAACATTTCAATAATCTTGCTTCGCATGCTTCTATTAACCCTATTGGCGATTTATCTTTGCTACCTCGAAAACCACTTTAGTGGACAACTCGTTACAAAAACCAGTTTTTAATTTTTACCAGTACTTGCAAGGGACAATTTGTTTTCCCTACTTGGATCCTCCCTTTAGAGTAGTTGGCAGTTCTCTTGATGCGATATCTCGTCATTAGCAAAATCTTTCAGATGTCGAGGACGAATTATCTTGCCAAAATAGCTTGGAGGACTTACACTTTTGCAAAAACTAAAAAGTATTGATATGGAAAAATTGAGACTAATGAAAACGGACAAGTCTATTGCCATTTCCATGGTCATTTTTGTTTCAGAGGTTAATACCTTGAACTACAACGTCTAAGTGAAATTCTAAATCTCCCAGATCCTTTAAGCTCAGACAGATTATGACCCTTAAGCGAGCAATTTTTGCAGGGAGATCAAGAATGATTTAAAGTAAGCACCGGTTCTAAAAATGCCACGGAGAATAATTTAATTCGTTAGCGAGAAAAATTTTATATTGGTTTAACCCCCGATGTGCAACTTCGACCTTGTAAGGCAATCTCGATATGTATCGATTGAGATAATTTCGGTAGATGCAAAATCTTTGCATTCCGTCTTTGATTACCCTGAAATCCCTCATAGGAAAAATAGTTTGATTACGAAGCGAGTTTTCATCTTAACATTTATCGTAGATACTCTGAAGTTTTTTTCCGTTTTTAAATTCTGTTAAGGTTATGTAACTAGCAAAATTATTTTTTGGTACACTGTGAACACTTATTCAAATGTTCTTAAATCACATTGCGCAAACTGTAGACAAGTAAAGATAACAAATAGAATATAGAAATCCATCTCGGAACATATGGTCTTTATCTATATATTAATACGTGAAGAAAAAACTTTGTACCCCTTTTTAAGCACATTGCGCGCACGGAGGAGTATGAGATTTGGCATAATTTGCCACCACATAAGTTAGTATTGAAAGTTAATTGCATCGTTTTGCTGATCAGAAACTTAAATACAAAGGTAGCATTAGCCAATGGAACAAGAATGCGCATAAAATTTATGCATCGTAATACTATTGATTGCGAAGTTTTAACTGGAACCGCACGCCATAAGAGAATTTTGATTCCACGTATAAATTTAACATATTCCGGAACTATTTTACCATTTAACTTTCAAAGAACTCAATTTCTAATTATACCTGCATTCGCGATGACAATAAATAAGTCTCAAGGACAAACATTCGAAAAAATTGGAATTTTATTGAGGCAGGCAGTTTTTACACATGGTCAATTTTACGTTGCAGCAAGTAGAGTTCGATCATTCGATGGTTTGAGATTTTATGTTTCAGAATATAACGGTCAAGGGCATTTAGCAAACGATGAAAGAGTTTTTACAAAAAACATCGTTTAAACAGAAGTTTTGAATCATTAAATTCATTGTCGAACTATTTCAAGTTCAATGGACAACATTTATTTTTTTTAACCACCCGGTTCTTTTGTTTCAATAAAAAATATATAAAAAAAATACGAAGCACGTATTCCTTATTTCATTTTTTGGATTTATGTTTTATTTAAATTTTATATAATTTGAAAAAGATAGGCAAATTAATTGTGTAGCCTTGGCGAAACCTGTGGCCAGTATAGCAATAAAAAAACCCCAAGAAAATGTCAAACAACGCGTTATTGTTTTTTTAGATATGGCTTAACCCAGCTATACCGCATTTTTCCTATGACGTATTTGTACATGCTCGCAGCTTACGTAATAGAACAAAATTCAAAAAAATTATATGCAATGAATATAGAGGTATACTCTGACAAAAGAGCCTTATTAACGTTCAAACTTAAAAATTAAATGAATTATGGTCGAATTTCGACCACTGGGCGACCACTAGTTTCAATTATTCGCCCACTATTAGCGTCGTTTTATTGAGACAAGAGGTAGTTAATTAATGTTTCACTGGAATACCACAACTGGCCACACTTGACGTTCCGTGATCAATCCCGAGTTAAAGATCCAAGGACACCTCGTAATTTTGAACCACGGTCAGATGACGAGGTGAACACCCAAGTTGGCACTACACTCTCCAAACTTCCACACCAACGTGAGATTGTTTGAGGCCTCGTCAGATTTAACGTGCACCAGCCCCGTGTACACAATCAATCAGTCTGCACTGTTTGATACAAGAGTGATCTCCTAAGTGCCATCACGCTACCAAAGGGTAAATATTAACAATCCTTCAAAATTAATCAAACTGGATTAGACAAAATAGAAGATTCAATTACAATTATGTTCGTCCGAGGAGTCGCTGCAGGAATTAAAGCCATCACATCGACCGCTCATTGGTATGCAGAGGCCATTGTTACACCTGAAGAAATTAGGAGGACATCTTTCGGGTTCTGGAAATACAAAGTTGAATTAAAGTGCAAGTGAACGTGAAAAGACGTTTAAACTGCAAAAAACAATATATAGTGAAATGTAAGCCTATTTGACCAATCGAAAACAATTTACTTGTTCATAAAATTTAGTTTTATCCGTAAGTTACATCTCATTAAATTTCAACATGTTTAACGTAAATTGTAACTTACTCAAATCGTGCGTGTTTCTCTTACAATTTCGCTCATCTGACCCATCGTAGCAATCTTTGAAGTTATCGCACCATAGCTTTTTATCAATGCATTGTCCGTTCTTACAGGAAAATTCGTGTTCTCCACATTCTATAGGGTTACGATTGGAACCTAAAATATAAATAAATTCCAGCTAACAAGAAAGCCATACATGAAGGATGGGTTGGTTTGTTGTTCTGGGTTTTATGGCGCAAGAGCCATATTTGGCCACATCAAGGATGGGGCGCACATAGAAACGGGCATTGAATTAGAAGTTCACATTTCACTCAAACTACATACATAATGCAAGATAAGGTTGGAGCCGCAGTAGCCCATTTGGTTTGGGTTTTATGGCACAAGGTCCTTTAGCGGACAAACTACGTGAAACGCAAGATTAAATATACCCAATAAAAACTGGTGAAACAGTCAAAGTAGCAAAATATTCAAAAATTTAAAGTAAAGCAGTCGGAGGAGCAACGGATTAGCAACCGGAGTGCTGAGAGCATAAACTCGGTTCAGCCAAAGACCGTCGAATACACTGGGATGATGCCCTTTAAATCTGTCATGGCTTCAAATGTCCACTTTGGTGTGGTGTCGAAGTTTGGAGAGTGGGGTGCCAGCTGTGTGAACTGTCAGTGATTCAGAATTGAGATGTCCTTGGATGTCCACGTTAGCGCACTTCGAGTTGTAGGTGGCGCAGATTCGATTCCCGTCAGGTACATTCCTCCTGGGTGTATTTCTTCTATAAAACTTTCATCGCGTGTATATCTATTACTTGATATTGTAAGTCTTTTGGCCGATTCAACACGGCCAAATATAGCCCTTGTGACATAAAACCCCACCAAAACCAACAAACCTTTGATTTTTTCCCCCTAGGGTTTGGTTCCGTATCGTCACACTGAATAGTAAACATTGAATACAAAATTGAAATTGGAAGATACTATTCTTCCAAAATTTCGATGTAGTATCAAGACAGATATTAGACTTCAATAGCACCGACTGAACTATTAACCACTCTAATTTAACATCAAATGCGAGTTGCGGTCTTACACTTCTGGAAATGCAGTATAAAGTGGAAAATTTTTATTTCTATTATATTACATTAAATTTCATGAACTATTCAGCACTTATTTTCATTCGTCAAGTAGATTTCTTCCGGTAGAAAAAAAAAAGAACATATTTCGCATCTTTCACATAGTCATATATTTAGGGTCTTAAGAACGTCTCTGCCAAGTGGAAGTCGAAACTGTCTCAGTTATCAGCCATTAAGAAAAGTATGCAGATGTAGAATTTAAAATTGTTTTTCTTGGAACTTTCTTGCGAGTTGGCATTATATCTCAAACTATTGGAATCATGAAGTTGTCAACATTTTGAGCAGACATCTTTTAATCGTTTGGTAGTTAACTAACTTCGCACTGAAGCAACAAAACTGGCAACTGGCGACGGTCCGGGATCAAACCCGATAGGAAAGATCCTAGGACAACGCCTTGTAATTTTGAATCACGTCAGATGACAAGGTCACCACCAGAGCTCTCAAACCACTCTCTAAACTTCCACATTACACCACACCAACGTGAGGGCATTTGAGGCTACAGATATAAGGTGCTCCAGCCCCTTGTACACGACGGTCTCTGGCTGGACCAAGTATCGAAAACGCAACCCTCCTGTTGGTAATCCGTTGCACTCCCAACTGGGCTAGCTTTGCCCTTTAATCGTTTGGATCCAGAAAAGCGATATTACTTTTTAATATTTTTGGCTACATCCATTATTATGAAATTCCCATAACAGCATTGCGTAAACATTTTTCTGGTCCATAAAACGTTAACTACATTGAAGGTAGGTATTAATTAATATAGGTAGGTATTTAATTAACGTCGCACTGAAGCAACAAAGGGTTATTGGCGAAGGTACGGGATCAAACCCTAAGGGAAAGGTCCGAGGGCAACGTCTTGTTATTTTGAACCAGGGTCAAATGACGAGATCACATCTGAGCTGGCACTCCACTCTCCAAACTTCAACACGACGCCACATTTTAGGCCCCGACAGATTTAACATGCACCAGCCCCCTTCATACACGATTATTTTCGAACTCGCAACCCTCCGTTTGCTACTCAGCTACTCTTCCAACTGGGCTACGGCGGTCCTAACTACATTAAACGAAGTTATTGTTTAAAGATCGCTTGGATTTGGGAAAGTATATCGTCCAGGTGACAAAGAAACTTCAAACGGCCTTATATTCGAGCAAGATTAGCACTCGTGATTCTTCGTGAAAATGGTTAATACATTTTCTTTCAATATCTGAAATAATCAAAGTTTGGAATAATTTGTAGTTTTCTCGGCAATATACCGAAAGTTGCCCTTCTAGAGGAAAAGGCATTCCACTAAAAAACTACATACACTGTGTAACTATTGACTACAGTATTACTAACACAATGGAAAATATGATCACAATATATATTAGCGAGTAAAATGGTAGGCTGGTTTCGGTTTAGAGGTGCAAGTTCCGATATTGGACAAGCTGGTCCAAACACAATTGTATAACAAAATTAACGCCATTCCATTTTATCCGTATGGATAGTTGAATTAATGCTTAACTGTAGCAGCACAACGGACTAGTATTGACAATTCGGGATCCATCCCTGAGGGAGAAAACAAAAACACATTGTAAATTTGAATAAAATTCAGATGACGAGATCAACACTCGAACAGTCAACCTACTCTCCGAAATTCAACACAACACTAGAACATTTGAGGCCGCGACAAATTAAGGCACACCAGCCCCGCGTACACGCAGTCTTTCGTTGGATCCAGTTTCGAACTCGCAACCCGAAGGTTGCTAATCCGCTACTTTTCCAACCCGGACCCATTCGAAAATGTCATCAGTGACTTACCCACAGCTCCAAAAGAAACAGCGATAAACAAATAACAGAGGCAAAAACTCAACATTCCAACATCCGAAATTTTAAATGGTAGCGATGCATACCACTTGAGTCTTATATTGACTATCGAGCGCATGCAACTTGAGCATGCGCTCATGCATCTCTTGAGCGATTTTATGCAAATATTTCTGCGTACAACTTATTCACTGTTACTTTGGATTGGTTCGAATTCATTCATAGATCCAGAATCCCTTATAAAGTCTGCTGTTGCCTCGTCATCTGTCAGTGATTCAAAATTACGTGGTATTGTCCTCGGAACTTTATCTTTGGGATTGATCCCGAACCGTCACCAATAGCCCGTTGTGTTGCTCCAGTGTGACGTTAATTAAAATACCTACCTACCCTTGTAAAGTGTGGTGCCGCGGTGGTCCGGTTGGAAGAGTAACCGATTAGCAACCGGAGGGTAACGAGTTCGAATCGAACCAAAGATCGTCGGGTAGAAAAGGGGCTGTTACATGTTAAATCTGTCGTGGCCTCAAATGTACTCACGTTGGCGTGGTGTAGAAGTTTGGAGAGTGGGGTACCAGCTCAGGTGTAGACCTCGTCATTTGACCGTGGTTCAAAATTACGTGGCGATCCCGGACCGCCGTCAATAGCCCGTTGTGTTGCTCCCATGTGACGTTAATTGAATACCTACCGACTCTCATAAAGTTACTTTCCCTTAGGGGATTGGTTCCCGGACTGTTACAAATGCTCCGTTGTGTTGCTAAAGTGCAACTTTAGTTAAATACCTACCAACCCTCATAAAGTGGACCACGGTAGCCCGGTTGGAAGAGTAACGGACTGGCAACCGGAAGGTTGCGAGTTCGAATCCAACCAAAGAGCGTCGTGCACAAAGGAGCTGGTGCACTCTAAATCTGTCGTGGCCTCAAATGTCTCCACATTTGCTTGGTGTGGAAGTTTGGAGAGTGGTGTGCCAGCTCAGGTGTGACTTGGTCATCTGACAGTGGTTCGAAATTACGTTTTGCTATCCTTGCATCTTTCCGTTCGGGTTTGATCCGGACCGTCGCCAATAGCCCCTTCTGCTGCTCCAGCGCGACGTTAATTAAAGTACCTACCTAATTGAACTGGGCTACCGCTATCCAGCTTATATTATGTACGATCGCGATTGTTCCCTATGATATTCGAAAAAAAGTCATCCACTTAAAACTCAACTTCAAACCAGTAGTTGAATTCTTGAATCTTTGGGCCAATTGTTGACCAATAACCTAAGTTTCCAAACGAAGCACTTAGGTTAGTACCACCTGATAACCCACCTTTTAAAAGCTCGCAGAAAAGACCTCGAGCTATTCTGCATCAGCAGTATGAAACCTTCCCATATCGGCCGAAACGCCGTTGTTGGGTATTCCGTTTGGATCCGTTACGATTTGATTTCCTAATTTACGATTAGAGTTCCTCTAATATATTCCCTGCAACTTAATAAATTACCAACTTAATAAGTCCATATATAGTACCGCGTTCTGTACTTGGGATCGGATTCAATTGTATAATAAATAATATCACATAAACTTAAATTAAATGTAAATTTAATAATTCTACTTTTGTGACCCATTCCCTAATATTTTAATTGTAACTGCTGCTGCACTAGGGATAAACTCCCGCTCATTCGAATTCCAAGTTGAAGAACTTTCGGTCGATGAATACTTGTGAGGGTGACCAGTTGAGTGTGGTAACTGAGGCACACGAGTTTAAAAAAAAAACTCGTTGCACAGAATTGTTTATCCACTTATTCAGCTTCAAAATTAGTTTAAAACATCAAATAAAATGTTTTTTTTATTATAAAACGATTTAATCACTTCTAATGAATTTTTACGAAGAAACATTTACCATTATGAAAGACAAAAATTCACTGCACCACACAATTAGCCAACCTTAATCACAACAGTATCAACAACTTATTAATGCATTTCGACATGTTAAATATTTGTTTTCAGTTATTTATATATTTAACGTTAGTTCATAGCATTGCCAACTCAATGAAAAACCTTAAATAACATCAAACTGTATGACTAAGTAATTTCAACTCTTTGAGGTGGGCTAAAAATATCCCAACGTGCATAAAAAGCTAAGCAAAAAAGGTGGGACAGTTTTTAACCCACCTAACCCCAATGAGTTAATACTCTTAAACAACACTATTGGCGACGGTCCGGGATCCATCCCGATGGAAAAGATCCAAGGACAACACCACGTAATTTTGAATCACGCTCAGATGACCGAGGTCACACTTGAGCTGATACCCCACTCTCCAAATTGACATGATAGATTCAACGTACACCAGCCCCACATACACGACGGTCGTTGCTTGCATTCGAACTCGCAACTCTCCGATTGTTAATTCGTTACTTTTCCAACCGGGCTACCGCAGAACTAAACTAAATGGAATGTTCTAATTAGTACATATAGGTGTTTATGGGTACTAATTACATAATTTTGTTTCGAATATTTTTTAATTATAAACCTATGCGCCACCCTCCTTGAAACTTTCAGATAGCAAATGTAAATAACGTACCTTTAACATATAATTTTTAGAAAAATAAAAATACAGTGAGTGTAGAAAGTATTCGTACACCCTTAGCGTATGTTTAAAAATGCCTGTAACTTAAAATCTATGCAACTAAATTTCTCAATAATTAATGAATAATATATGCAAGTACTTATTTAGTATTCTACAAGATTTTACATTAAAAAAGGCAACTATACATATATTTATAACAGAAAAACATAAACTTCCATTTGTCTAGTGGTGCAAAAACTATTCGTACAGTTAAAAAAATTTGCAGTTTTTCATCAAATATTTTATATTTAATACCTGGTTGGGTATCCTTTTTCCTTAATAACTGCTTGGAGGCTTCGTTGCATAGACTCGACCAGTTTTGAAGTTACAGAGCTGGATATGGAATGCCATTCTTCTTGAAGAGCTTTTTTAAGATCATCTTTGTTAGAAATTGATCTTAGTCGTACTTTTTTATCCAGAATATCCCACAGGTGCTCGATTGGGTTGATATCCAGTGACTGGGGAGGAAATTTCATGAATTTTGGTGTATTATACAGCACTCAGAGCCGCGTATTTACGGCTGTGTGCTTCGGATCATTATCGTGCATAAAAACATAATCACGATTTTGTCCCATTTTCATGGCACTGGACTGCAAATTATTTTTTTAAATGTCTGTACATCTTATGGTCCATGATTCCATCAATTACAACTAAATTTCCTACACCAGACGCACTCATACATTCCCAAACAAGCAGAGCTCCCTCCATGCTTCACTGTTGGAAAAAGATTCTTTGGATCCATCTCTGTATTTGCTTTTCTCCACACCATTCTTGCACCATCGGACCCAAAAATGTTAAATTCACTCTCATCTGAGAATATAACTTTTTCCAAAATTCTGGGTTTTCTTGCAGATGTTTTTATGCAAATGCCAAGCGCAGTTTACGGTTCTTCTCATTTACGAAGAATTTTCTCCGAGCAACTCGACCGTGAAATCCTGCTTTTCTGCATGCATTTCGTACAGTACTTACCGAAGCGTTTTCTCGGGCATTTTTCAACTCAACTGCAAGTTTTTGAGCACTTATTCTCGGATCTTTCTTCAATTGCCGAACGATGAATCGACAGTCCGAAGAGTTGAGAATTGATGGTAGACCAGAGCGAGCCTGATTAAGCAAGCTTGAAGAGGCACCAAATATTTTAATTATAGACTGTATAGAACGGGGTCTCCCAATCACATACGAAATTTGATTTAAAGTTTTACCGTCTTTACGAAGCTTTAAAATTCTTTCTCTTTCCAAAACAGAGGTCTCAGTACCTTTCCGTCCCATTTCGACAATTTATACTTCGAAAATAAATTTCAAGTTAACTTTTTACTGAATATATATACTCTCTAGCATTCCAATTCATTTACCTACCTTGTACTTCTGAAACCAATCACGATACGCGAAAATAACTTTGCATTTTTCGTGTGTACGAATACTTTTTACGCGTGAGAAGTCCATTTCTATTTTTTGCAGTTAAGCTTTAAAAAATAATTTTCAGTATATTTTGGTTATTGGATAAAAATACACTTCGTGAAAGATTTTTCGAACATGTAATAATTATTGTAATGATTTTCATCGAGTTTAAATGTTAAAACCGCGTTTTTCACTTTAAAATTCGCTGTCAAAGAATAAAATTGATATTGAAACTTGAAAATTCTCTCAGGTTATGTTATACATTATTTAGTAAGGTTATACATTTATCTACAAATTAAGCACTTTTTAGGTGCGATGGAACAATTCGATTTAGAGATACAGGCGAGTTAGTAATTCTAGAATCACGAAAAATTGTCCAATTTTGCAAATTTGAAATTAATGTAAATAAACTATTACAAGGAGAAAAGCTGAAAATTTTCAAATTTTCGTATATGTAGCTGGGCAAAAACATTTCTAGGCTAAAAAAAATCGAGGGGATCTGGTTTATATAAAATATCCTTTTTGGGCTGTTTGACATGGAAAAATGACCCATATGACTTCCTAAACTTCGAAAAGAATCTAGTTCTGTGTAATACTCGTCAAACGGAAGTTCGCAGAATCAGATTGATCAAATTCGGCAGACAAGACCGTGAACCTTTCCTTAGAAATGTTCCTTTGGGTTTGATCGCGGACCGTCACCAATAACCCGTGGTGTTGCTAAAGTGTGACGTTAATTAAAATACCTACCTACCTTATAAATGTTCCCATTCTGCACACGGCACAACGCAGTGCAGTCGTCATTTTCGGTTGCCAAACCCCCACCCTGTCCTAAATTGTATTTATCACTTACAAGTAATTACTAACCACACACAGCTATATTCCATTAAGTGCTACTTAGTCTGAACGAAATGGAATTGCTCCACGAAGCAAAAATGGAAACCAAAGGAAAAAAATCAGCATGAAACACCAAAATGAAAGGTTTTAGGGGTCAGACTGGTGAATGACCATCGGTCATTCGGAGAAAGAACGACGGTGTAGCTCCCTCATCTGTTGGCCGTTGTGGCTCAGTAGGTACGTTCACTGCGCTAACAACCTTCGAATTGTAGGCAGCGCAGGTTCGATTCTTAGTCAGGTGCATTCCTCCCTGGGTGTATTTCTCTCTTCTGTGTCAGTAAAACTTTCATTGTGTGTGTGTCAGTTACTTGATATTGTATGTCTTGTATCAATTACTTGATATTGTATTGTGTCTGGCGCAGCATGGCCAAATATTGTTGGGTTTTATCGATTGAAGACAGAGTTTTTATACATTAAAAATAAATTTTATTACGTAACCAAGTCTTATAGTTTAAAACATACATTTTAGAAAACAAGAAGTCTGATCAGCTCATGATCCCCAATCTTTCTTCACTTTTATACATTCAAAGATTTACATTCTTCAAATTTATGTGCCCCACACGGCACTATAATTGGAGGTTTGAGACCGATTCCAACATGCGGCCCCATCGGTTGTAAAACCTCAGCAGATGTATTACAATTCAATATATATATTTATATAAATCTAACAAAATATTTTTCTAATAATATTTTTAAATTTATTTAACAATAAAGGCTTTGTTAAAAAGTCAGCCAAATTATTTTCCGATGAAATATAATTTACGTTAAATAGTTCATCTTTTATTAATTTACGAATAAATTTGTACTTGATATCAATATGTTTAGTTTTCTGATTTTCCTGACTATTTTTTGAAAAATAGATAGCAGATTGATTATCACAATATACTTGGGGTCTTATGTAATCACACAAACTTAATTCATTTATAATTCTACTAAACCAAATAACTTCTTTAGTGCAATCGGTTAGTGCAATAAATTCAGATTCCATTGAGCTAAGAGCTATGCACTTTTGTTTAGAAGATTTCCATGATATTGGGATGTTACCAAAATAAATTAAATAGCCACTGCTTGAATGTCTGTTTGTGAGACCACATCCCCAATTTGCATCAGAAAAAGCAATCAAATTTGAACTTTCTACATTGGAAAGATTAATTTTAAAATCCTTTGTAAGAAAAACATAGTTCATAATATCAACAACGTAAGACCAGTGTTTGTAAGTATAACCATTACAAAACTGAGACATTATATTAACGGCAAATGCAATATCTGGTCTGGATCTATCTGACAAAAAACGATAAACATCCTATTAAGGAACGATAGGGAAATTTCCTCATTAAATCATTTTCAATTATTTCTTCCTCTTTAACCTTATCAGGTAAGTTACAACCAATTTTAAAAGGTAAATTCACAAAACTTTTAGGAAGATCTTTGAATTTTGACATTAATTTTTCAATGTAGGTAATTTGATGTAAATAAATCGAATTTTCAATTTCTTGAAAGTTTACGCCTAACAAATATTTAGTTTTACCTAGGACTGTAAGATCCAATTTTTTGTCCAATAATTCGATTACTTCATTTATCAAATGTTCCCTTTTTTGAAAACAAAACCATATCATCTACATAAACAATTAAAATTACATCTTTAAATTTGTAGACACAATTACACCAATTTAACTGAGAAAATCCTAATTTAGTTAAAATACCGTCTAATTCCAAATTCCATTCTCTACCACTTTGATGCAGACCATATATAGCCTTTTCCAATAGACATACTTTGTTTTCGGATCCTTTCAGCACAAATCCTTTTGGCTGTTTCATGTATATAGTATCTTTAAGGTGTCCATATAAATATGCACTTTTCACGTCAACTTGACAGTGATACCAACCCAACATAGAAATCAATAGTGCAAACAATAATTTAACAATAGAAAAATTCACAACTGGTGAAAAAATATCTTTAAAATCAATGCCGGGTTTTTGCTTAAAACCTTGAGCAACAAGACGAGCTTTATACCTTTTAGGTATATTGTTTTCGTCCATTTTTATGCTGTACACCCACTTACTTCCAATTATGGTTGTATTTGGGGGGGGGGTGTCCACTAATTTCCATACTTGCCTATCCTTCATTATCTGAATTTCTTCGTTCATGGCAGTATTCCATTTAATTTTATCCTTACTTGCTTGCGTTTCTTCATAACTTTTGGGGATTTCGACATTGTAACACTGATCATACATGTCGTACATCTGTTGGTCTAAAAAATTAGATTCATCACTAGAAGTAGATGGCACATTAGAAATATCCACATTAGGATGTTCAGTTTCTGGCTTAAAATTGAAATTTACAGGATCAAACCTAATCTTATTTTTAGTACAGTACTTTTTAATATCATTTAAAGATCTCAATCTCAAATTTTCAGGAGAATAATAGTATACATCTATCCTATTGCTTTTATTTCTAGGTTTTTCGATTCTTCGCCAATTTGAAATGTTAAGACTTTTTAAGTCCTCAGTTTTAACTAAATCTTTAGAATCTAAAACTTGAGTTTCACTTTCCGATTTTACTTTTATATTTTCATTTGATTGATAAATAGGAATATTAGAATTAAGATCGAAAGAAACGTACTCAAAGTTTTTACCAAATAGTACATCAACAGCTTTCTTACTTTCGTCGATATGAACATGGACTGTTTCAACTATTCTCTTCTCGTTTGGTACATATATTCTGTAACCTTTAGTTTTCAAACCATATCCTGTCAAAATACCAAGTTTTGCTCTGGGTTGTAATTTATTTCTCTGTATTTTAGGAATATGAACATATGCCAAAGAGCCAAAAATTCTAAAATGTTTTACTGATGGTTTGAAACCAGTCCATATTTCGTTAGGAGATATACCCTCAGTTAATTTGTGTTCGCATCTATTTTTAGTATGAATAAATGCTAAAAGTGCTTCTGACCAAAATTGTGGTTGTAAACCACTGTCCTGAAGCATAGCTCTGACACAATCCATGGCTGTTCTATTGAACCTTTCTGCAACGCCATTTTGTTCAGGGGTATAAGTTGAAGTTCTTTCGATTTTTATTCCTAGATCATTTAAAAACTTTTTAAATTCTTTGTGACAAAATTCTAAACCATTGTCAGTTCGGACACATTTTAACTTAACATTTAGCTGTCTTTCAGCTTTAACCAAGTATTTTTTAAAGTAATCAAAAACTTCATTCTTATTTCGAATAATATAAACAGTTACTTTTCGTGAAAAATCATCAATAATAGATAAAAAGTATTTGTTTCCACCTAGAGAGTTAACTGGAGCAGGACCCCACAAATCCATATGGATCCTTTCCAAAACATTTTTAGTTTTCCTTTCGTACATATAGTTTCTTTTTAAGGATATTCTAGTGGATTTAGCAATAGCACAAATCTTACAATTTTTATCTATATTCTTACAATTAAGTTTTTCAATTCCTTTTACACAATTAATTTTACTCATATTTTCAATTAAGGGCATGTTAACATGACAAAACCTACGGTGGGCTTTTTCTAGATCTAAACCAGTTACATATGTATAATTTTTAATCTTGGGATAACCTTTCAAGATATACAATTTTCCAATTCTGGGAACAGTAAACAAATATTTATTATAACTATTATAAATAATCATTTTGTTATTTCCCCATTTAATTTGGTTTCCCACAAGGTCAATACGAGCACCACTAATTAAATTTCTTCTCATATTAGGCGAGTATAACACATCTTTTAAAGTTATATCATAATTTCTGTTTCTATCTAAAACTGTAAGTTGAATATCACCCATACCTAATACTTCCGAGGTGCTGTCCTTGTCTCCGACTAGGATCTTCTGTGGTGGTAGTTTTCCGAATGTCGTAAACATATCACGTTCTTTACAGAAGTGAGCAGTTGCAGCAGAATCAATGAGAAATTCCCTCGGTCTTTCATTTGGAAAATTTGAAACTGCATAGGCACGTTGAAGATCAGTTTTTGGATTGTCCTCCATATAAAATAATTCACCACCAGGTTTCTGCCGATTGCATTTCTTGAAGCACTTCGATTCGTAATGTCCCGACTTTTTGCAGTAGTTGCAGAATGGTCGCGGCCCCATACGACAAACTGTCGACTTTCTTGGGCTTGAAGGAATTAATTCAGGGTCCAGTACGCATCTGCTGTGATCAGGAGTAGACGCCCGTGTCTCCTTGTATCTAGATGACTTGTTTCTTGTAGCATAAGCATCGGCCACGATACTTAATTTTGTGTCTTCGTCCTTCCGCTTCAGGTCGATCCGGCTGGATTCTGTTATTAAATGTTTAGACAAATTGTCTAGCGTGAACTCGTTGTCATCCATCCTGTATAGCAGTTGTACCAGATTATCGTATTCGTGAGGCAAATGTCTTATTAGTTGAAAGCAAACTAAGAGGTCTGGGATTTCAAATCCACCTTCTTTTATCTGTAACAGCTTCTCATGCACTCGTTTGCAGAAGAGTCCAATGGATTCGTCCTCCGGCTGGTAGCGGATTGAAAAGAACTCGTCCACAAGGCCTGCCAATCGTGCTCTAGATGCTGGTTCAAAGTTGGTCTTTAATATATCCCAGGCTTCCTTACCGTCCTCAGTAGATGAAATTAAGACTTGATATTTTCTGTCTATGCCCTGGTAGATAGTTGTGTATGTCCTCTGCTTCCTATAACGATAGTCTCTTTTTTCTTGTTCTGGAGCATCTTCCAATAATAGAGGTTCCGTTTTAGTGATAAATTCCCAGCAGTTCCGGTCCATTAGCAATACCTTCATGTCCGTCTTCCACGTGGCATAGTTGAAATCCGATAACTTCGGGAAGGAAAACATGGACATTTCTTGAATACCCATCATACTGGATACCGGTAGTGGCAGAATTCAGGTTCAGCTTAAGGTCTGAGGCCCATAACCAATTGTTGGGTTTTATCGATTGAAGACAGAGTTTTTATACATTAAAAATAAATTTTATTACGTAACCAAGTCTTATAGTTTAAAACATACATTTTAGAAAACAAGAAGTCTGATCAGCTCATGATCCCCAATCTTTCTTCACTTTTATACATTCAAAGATTTACATTCTTCAAATTTATGTGCCCCACACGGCACTATAATTGGAGGTTTGAGACCGATTCCAACAAATATGGCTCTTGCGCAGTGAAACATCCAATCAATTAACTCCCCATCTGCTATTTTTCCGACCACTTTTTCTTGCCAAGGACACCAAGGGCAGGAGGTTATTAAGATGTTGACATCTATGCAGTTTTGTTCGAAGAATACTTCCGTGCTGGAGAAATACTGTGGTCTATCATAAAAAATAGAGCCGAACTTTCTGATACTTGAATGGATGCTTCGATTTCTTCCCGAATTCGTGTTTCTCTTTCTGAGACATGCTGTTACTTAGTCAAGCTTTCTTTGAATGGAAAGGGAGGCTACTTGTGATAAATGTCCCTTTGTTTCCCAATTACTTTGTGTATGGGAGAAAATTAAATTCTGCCTTTCGTCCAATAGCGAACAATAGCGTCTTATGTAGTTGGTTGTTTTGAGGGTTTTATGGCGCAAGGGTCATATTTGACCCAGCTGCGCCGAACACAAGATAGACACACAGTGACGGAGGAAGGAAAAGCGAAAAAGCAGAAGGGTAGGCGAGGGTGAAAATTAAAGGGAGGAACGATCACACAGGTACCTTGGGATTGTGGTGACTATTCACATTTAAAGATGTGCCCCCCTGAAGGCCAAGTATGCAGTGAAATATTCAGTATTATTCCTTTAATGGGGCCACCGCGGCTCAATGGGTATGCCTACTGAGCTAAAAACCTGAGTTGTAGGCGGCTCAGGTTCGATTCCTCTCGTGGTATTTCTCTCTTTTGTGTCAGTAAAAACTTTCCTTGTGTGTATGTTCATTACTTGATATTATCTGTCTTGTATCTGCAGTGGCATGGCCAAATTGCACCTTGCGAACTTAAAACGTAACTAACCGATTCCCAAATCAAGAAAAACAGTAGACAAATGAATAGACTTTTTTAACTTCTATCGTCATCTGAACCGTAATTCAAAATTACGAGGCGCTGTCCTTGATCTTTCCCTTTGATATTGATCCCGGACTGTCGCCATTCTCCCGTTGTGTTGCTCTTGTGCAACGTTAACTACCTTTATAACTTCTAACATCAAATATGTCACGTCGAAATTTTGATAAAGCATAGCGTCAGAAGGTTGGTTGGGTTGATTGCATTGCGTCTTGTGGCGCAAGGATCATATCTGGCCTAGCTGCGCATATCACAAGACAACGTCAAGTAATCGACAAACACACACAATGAACGCTTTTATTGACACAGAAGATAGAAATACATCGAGGGATGAATAACTGTTCCGACTACAACTCACAGGTTTCAAGCGCAGTGCACAGGCCCACGGAGAAGTTTGGTTTGGTTGGGTGTCATGGAGCAAGGGTCATATTTGGCCAAGCTGCGTCAAACACAAGACAGACAACGTCAAATAATGGACGGGCATACACACATAAGGAAGTTTCCACTGACATAGAAGAGAGAAATGCACCGAGGATGAGTTACAAGTATTCAACCTGCTCCACCTAACAGTGGCAAGTTGCTAGTTTAGTGCAAGTCCATTAAATCAAGGTGGTCCTATCAAATCAGGTCGATTGGGTTTAATAGATAAAGGGCCATATTTGGCAAAGATCAGTCAAACACGCCAAGTAAAATGACATACACACAACAAAAGCTTTATTGGCACAATAGAGAAATATACCCAAAGAGGAATCGAACTTGCGTAACCTACAACTCGCAGGCTGCTAGCTTGAGTCAGAAAGAAAAATAGTTAATATGAACAAGTTTCTCAAAACAAATTATTGTTTGAAATTTTTAATGTACAGAAATCAAATTATGAACAAAAAATTTCCAGAAATATTTACTCAATTAAAAATTCATAATGGATTGGTGATTAGAAACTTTGTGCTATCAATGTATGCATAATAGCGTGTACTATACACACTATTTTGCAATATATAATGTATGTTATAAAATCTTACTAAAGATATAATTGGCTAATAGAAAATTTTAAATACCTTTGCTCATGCAACCTATAGTTTACACAAAAAGGTAGGCATGAAGGTATTTTAATTAACACTGGAGCACAACAGACTATCACAAAAAAGAACTCAAGAAAAATTCACTTGACAAAATGGTTTAAATATTTTTCTATTAATCATTTGACGTGTTATTAATGCATGTGGACGGAAAGAAATTATCGATCAAGAACGAAAGGTATTTGGTATTTGGTATTTTCAATTAACGTCACACTGGAGCAACACAACGGGCTATTGGTGACGGTCCGGGATCAATCCCAGAGGGAAAGATCCGAGGACAACACCACGTAATTTTGAACCACGGTCAGATGACGAGGCAACACCTGAGCTGGCACCCCACTCTCCAAACTTCCACACCACGCCAACGTGAGGACGTTTGGGGCCACGACAGATTTAACGTGCACCAGCCCCCTTTGTACACGACGGTGTTTGGCTGGATTCGAACTCGCAACCCTTCGGTTGCTAGTTCGTTACTCTTCCAACCGGGCCAAGAACGAAAGGGAATATATTCAAGTTTCTATGATAATGTGTTCATATACATTTTCCCTTTACTAAGTTTTATTATGAATTCATTAACATATGTGGTTTCACGTCGAAACCGCAGGAACTAATTTCTTACATTACTTTTGTAAGGGAAGAATATCTTAATGCTACAATTTCAATGCAAATTGAAGTATCAATATTTCGTTTAAAATATATTACTTTTTTCCACGAATAGAGAAATAAGTAATATTAACCCTCAAAATGGTTTCGACGAGATATCTCGTCTGCAAGATCTGACAAATTTTGTTAATGACGAAATATCTCTTCATCAATATATTGACTATTTTTTTATTATAATGAGATCAAGATCTGGTTAGTTTTGGTAATGACGGGATGCTGCGTTGAGATAACCAACCGGAAGATTAAGGGAATACGAATATTTTAATAGAAAAGTTTTCCATATGTATTTACAGTAAAGGGTGTATCAAAACAAGTGTTTGGATTATTTGTTAAATCGAAAATGCTTCAATAAATTATGTTGAAATAAAAGTAATTCAATTAATTTTTTTCAATTTAGATTTGCGTCTTAAAAATAAGTAGTTACTAGTTAGGACTAGTTTTTAGGTATAGTTACTAAACTATACATTTGAAACATGCACATAACTTGAATCAAGTACATCAACCAGTTGAATCAAGATCGAGGACACCTCGTCTCTTTCCCTTCGGGATGGATCCCGAACCGTCATCAATAGAACTACCAACTACCATCAGAATATTATTACAGTAATTTAAAAAAGTACATAAAATGTTAGACCGAAAATTGCACGCAGAAAGCTAAACTTACATTAGTAGTTTCTAGTTCCATTCTACATTGACCGCAATGGTAATTTGTAAATCATAAATCTACATGCAGAAACGTCCTATCGCTCCAAAAGGAAGCAATAGTTAATGTGTCTTTTCCTATCTAGGTTTGTCACTACGATCATCTTTTGTTACACAGGGGCAAATGATATCGATTTCATTCGGAAAAATGTGTAGTTTTAACCCTTCAAAATCCGAAGCCAAATTAATAACCACGTTCCATACTGTGATCACGTAGCCCTCTCACATGTTACAGTCACCGATCAAGACACCATTGTAACTTAAAATTGCTCCACACTATCGAAAACTTCCAATACCAATTCTCATTCATGAGCTTAAAAAGGTCTCAATTGAAATGAAAAAACCGTTAACAACGCCGCGTAACTAGTACAGATAGCGTTTGTTTGCCACCCAGTATGTCTCGCGTGAGAATCCTGGTTTATGGCATGGATCTTGGTGATTGTCACGTTTAGGTAGGTAGGTTGGTTTGGGGTTCTATGGCAGTACAGCCAATATGACCAAAGTACGCCATACACTAGACAATAACGAGGGAGGAAAAAAACCCAAAAAGCAGAAGGGTAGGCGAGTGTAAAACAGAAGAGAGGAGAGATCACTCAGGTCCCTCAGGCTTGCGATGCCGAACAAGATGTGCCCCTGAGGGCTGTCACGTTTACGAGTAATGTTGAATTACTCACTTAGAGCTTCCTCAGTCATCAGTTCGCTTGTTGTGCCGAAGTCAGTGGTCGAGCACTATAAATGAGTCTTTAAAAAATGAGCAGTAAAACCGCAACTTCAGATTCATCATATATATTTGGTGATCAAATGCCTCAATTACAGAAATAAGTCGAAATCCTCGTCAACCAAATAGCACTGGAAACTGAAAAATATAAATCGAATCTTTCTATATCTGTCGACAGCCTAATAACCTTTTGGGCTGAAGAGGAAAGCAGATGGGCATTCGTATGGGCCATCCTTCTCCAATGACGGATGACCACTTTTCCCTCTTGACCCTTCAGACCTTTGCAATCCTTTCTGGAAAAAGCCATTTTTCTCTCGCTATTTTTTGTTCACTTCTCGTATTCCGAAGACAGCCTTTTTTTCCTCCTCTCCAAGGGCCGGCCTTTCAGGATCATAATAAATAACGCTGTCTCGGCAAATAGCAGCTATCGAGCGAGCCAAGGGGATGAATTCGCTCGCCAACGCATTAATCTCGCGCCAACAATGAAAAAAGTCGGCAAAAAAGTGAGAAATAGAGATGAAATTAATACATTGTAAAAGTGCCCGAGGATTTCGGTTGAAGAATGCTTTTTTCCTGAAAGGTAAGGCATCGTCTCTTGGAGGTGGGCTTATTAATCATTTGTATTCCGAATGAAACCTTCACTCCGGAAGGATGCGAGGGATTAAGGAGGCCGCAAATGGAAAACCAAAGGAAATGTTTCAAATTTTATGTATATTTACAAATGAATCGTGGTTGGTCCCGGACCATCGCCAATAGCCCGTTGTTTGCTCCAGTGAAACGTTAATTCACCTACCTACCTTGAAAATGGAAACTGATGACACAAATTAGGTGTCATCAGTTTCATACATTCTAGTTATACCAGGTGGTCATAAAATAACATTAGGTCGCGTATCAGAAACCATTAGAGCTATATTTTTATTTTCATAACACGGAAATTTCAAGTTTCAATCCGATTGTTTGAAAATTGCGGTCAGTAGGGGCTCGTGTACATGAGGGAGAAATCACTTTATGCCCACCCTGTATAATGCAAGTACAAACATCAAGTAACTAGTAAAATATATTCAGAGTCCAAGTGTGGGCCAAGCCAGCATTTACATGTTCCGTCTTTAGGGTTAATTGCTGGATATGAGGGATTACCTGGTCTGAAAATCCCTAATGAAAAAATGACATTGAAACAATTACGTTGCCTGGAAGAGTTCATGTATTCATACTTTGATCATGGAAATACGGAAGGAAAATGTTTGCTTAAACTCGAATTCCCTTTCGAATTTTTAATTTCGTCTTGAATGGTAGCGAATGTGCAATCCTACCAAAATCGGAGAACATTTGACTCCCGAAACGATATTAATAGTAATTTGATGCTTTCAATTACTTGACAACCATTTGGGCTAAATTTTTTTAATAAGGATTTTTGAACTTTCCCATTTTCAAACGAACAAATTTTCAGATTGTACATTCACTTTGTGAACGTTTACCTACCTGAAAATTAAAAAGGCAACTTAAACCAAACTTACATGAAGTTCCATGTCTTCTATGAGAGTTGAGTTATAAAATATTGCAATACTTAATATCGCAATTATTTTAAAAGATCTGCGATTTCAAGTTCGTAATACGATTTAAATCGATACTTGTATTTGAATAAAGGTGCGCAGTGTAAAAATTTGAATTTCCGAAGGAAATTTTAATGCAATTTGGCAGATCAGAATCAAATTTACGTATCTAGAATTTCAATGTGTCAAAAAAACACCAAGAGACTGCTTCCAATGCTAACCTAAACACGATTTTAGTTAATAGCGACCGTTAGAAACTAAGTATTTGGACTTCTTGGAAATTCATGTTTTACAACATCGGCATAAAACGATAAATTTGTTTGGAAAGTTTTATTAAACAGTCTAAATACACAGTACATTTTTCGTTTAATTTCCAAACATTTCAATCACCCATTTTCTGAAAAAGCATTAAATGAGCTTCCTCCAAAACACGATGTCCTCTCCTTCTCTCAGTACCAGTTTCTTGAGATCTGAAAAGGATAAATTTCAGAAAGTTTGTACTGCAATATATCCTCTATAATTAACAGTTCTTTTCATAAAATATACTTTTCGTAAAGTTTTACTATAAAAGACCTGGGTACAAAATCCATGAAAATCATAACATACAATTACGAATATATGAAACGTCACATTTCGCAGCATACCCCTAAGTTACCCAAAACAGAACACCGATGTATGGAGAAAATGGGAATGATCAATGAGGGGTATAGAGCTTTTTATTCGATTACTACTTAGTCCTTTCCAACAGGCTATTTTTTCAGACGTATTGCTCACTTCCAACAAATAAATCACATCATGATTACCCAAGACAACTGGCTTGGTTGGTTTGGGTTTTATTGTGCAAGTGCCATATTTGTTCATTCTGCGAAAGACAAGACATAATATCAAGTAATTGACGCACAAAAGTTTTACTGACACAGAAAAGAGGAATACACCAGGGAGGAATGCACCTGACAGGAATCTAATTCAATTCGAAGGTTGCTAACGCACTTGGTATACCCACCGAGCCACTGCTGCCAACTGGTCCTGGAAGTGACAAATAACAACCCTAGTGACTATAGATAATCACGGATGGGTGCAAGAATGAGCAAGGTAATACGGGCAATGGTATATTCATTGAATCTGCCGACAACATCGTTAAAAATCAAGAGCTCCAGGGAAGGTTTTTCATAAAGTCAAGTTGCTGGCTCTCGGTGAACCTTCGTACCTAGTCCAGCTCAGATCAGGCTGTTGGATAATAGAAAAGTATAAGCATAACATAACGCAGAAATGTACACCAATTTGTGTGATTTGTTGTCCTCTAGTCTTTTACTACAATAGGGTTAATTACACCAGGATCCACAGTTAGTTGGTTTGGGGTTTTATGGCGCAAGGGCTATATTTGGCCAAACTGTGCCAAACACAAGACTAGGAGGGAAGAAAAGCAAAAGGCCCCTGATGGTCCAGATAAAGGAAATCACAAACCTATACCATCGTTAAATGAAGAGCGCTGAGGAGGATTTCTTGAGTCCTTTGACTTTCCAAATCTTATGCAATTGTGCATTGTAAAGCTACGATACCTGAAAATTTCTCGCACTTGAAATGATAAAAATAATTAAAACTTTAAACAATTGAATTCGGTTTGATACGGAACAATTTTCACCATAATTTGATTAGTATGTTTAATGTTTGGAATCTTCTCTATTGAGAAAAAAATTCTCCCATTGAGATATGAATACCGAAAATTCAGTGATGAATTGGATTATCTAGTACTTACTAGCAGAATTACCCGGTGTTTCTCGGGTTGAATTAAATGTTGATTGAAAAGCGAGCAGATTAATCACTTTTATAAAAGAATGCAAGCATCATTTAAGTGTACGGAAAATAATTTAACATCATTTTAACTTTTTCATAGCTTTTACAATTTACTTCGGACGCAAATGTGTATACATGATATATCCATCCATATAATTCATTACATATTCATCGCACTTCTGCTGTAAGAAGTGCTTCTAAGATGACTACTACAGAAGTCAATTTTGAGTTTTGGAGTGATTACGAATATCCCCGTACGTTCATTTTCAGTAAAAGTGGCGAATTTTCGACGTTTAGTCGCGCATAGTTTTTCTATGAATACGTTTTACTTGTGACATTCTTGTACCTGGTATGCGATGTTTTCGAATTTCATCAATATGAGAGGATGGTAAATTAAGTTGTTACGGCATTCGTGATTAATTTATTTTGGAACACATTTTTTTGTAGAAAATTCCATTCAGCGGCACGTGGAATAACGGAGGTTGTTTTAAAAATTAATGTCACCAGTGTAGACAAAGCAAACTCAATCGATTGCAATTTAAAAAAACAGGAGGTCGATTTCACGTTTTTTAAAAAAAATCACTGCTTTCAACGATTGTTTCACATGTATCTAAGTTGCGTAAGAGCAGTTTCAATTTGTAGTGTAAGTAACCTCGACCTTCTGTCACATAAGACAATGAAATTCAATTTTTAAAATTCCTAACTGGTAATTTTCGAAGATCAGCAAAGTCTTATTTAAAATTCCCTTTACTCCAACCTGTCAGTTTTAAATCGAATCCTTATGGTACTTTTTAAATTCAGAGATTCGGTTTCTAAATGGAAACCACGTATCTATTTAGAATGATAGATGTAGTTACTCGACTATGGAGTACAACTTTCAATAACACCCATGAAACATGAAAAACAAATGTAAATTTAGTTGATTTTAATCGTCCTGTAATAAAAATTGAAGTCAAAATTTTGAAATATATTTGAACTACAATGTATGACTACCCCTTTTAATTTAACATAAATCATCTTATTTTAAAGTGATATTTTAACTTTACTGGTCATTTTAAAATATTACGCCTTAAAAATATTTTGTTCTATTTATTTTGTTTATTGTTATGAAACTGAATTCTACAAACCTTATGTATTCAAAGATTTAAGGAAAGTTGGTGGAAATATCCATATACCGCCAAGAAATTACTCGTCTCATATTTTGCAGGAAATAAATAAATCATTAAAATTTTCCGCTCCTAAATAAAAATCTGCAATATGTAAATTACTGGAACACACAAAAATACAAACAGAAATAAAATTCCAAACCTTGAAAAAAAATGCAGAATTCTGAAGAAAAGAAAGATGTGAAAACGTGTGGAATTTCGATTTCCTGAATATATTCTGAAATAGAACAATTCAACAAGACTTTTTAACAATATTGATAAATACAATAATGATTTATTTACAAAAAGAACCCATATTTCTGATACTTGGAAATGCTCAAATATGACCGCAACATTCAAGATTCAAGATTGTTGAGTGTTTTGAGGTTTATGGTTGCGACGCTGTCGACCTTCGCCTCTATTGCTCGAGTCTGATTTTGTTTATTGGTAATCAGAGAAGTGGAGTTGTTGAGTTTAGAATTTGTTCGTAGAGATTAGAAATCGGATTAGTCCTTTAGTTGACCGCAACATTTCTCTGTTAACTCAAATACAGACACAGAATTTTAAATCAAATTATAAAAAGTAAACATTCTGGCGTTGTTTGATTACTCTTTTATGTTTAATGAGAATTTTCGTTTGGACTTTTCGTGTTCCATTACAAAATATAAGTTATGTAAAATTAAATATTTTAAATATTCTTTTTTTCATCATATATTCTTAAATTATTTATATCATGGGAAGAAATAAAAAGTCGGTTAAAACATAAATACTAGAATTTAATTTGTTTAAAAAAAAGGTTTTCGAGCAATACTGGTAAACAATTTTATTAGAAAATTTGATTTTCGATCAATGCTGGTAAAACAAACTGAAACTGTGTACCACAATCCTTTTATTTTCAATGTTATTCCTATGTCAATTTCAAATTGTTTTAGATCCCTCTGCACACCTAGGTTAAAGAGAACGGGGTTAATATGAAACCTACGTTATCCGCAGGGTTCTAAAGCATAAGTGTACCACATTTGGTGTAGATTGATCAAACGGTGTGTAGATATGTAGAGAACAGACAGACGCCAACTCTGCTTTATATATACAGGGAATTAAAAAAGGCATCCTTACGCACTTACTATTTGCAATAAATGACTCCATTATTTGCAGGAAATGAATTTTGAAATAAGGAAAATGGAAAAGGAGACGATCAAAATTGCATAGAAAATTTCTATAGAACTTGAACACAAAATATTTATAATTTTTAAGCATAAATTCACAATAACACAAAAATGTGTCAAATATAAAGCAAGTCTCTGTACGGTAAAAATATTTCATTAAATGTTATTATTACTCCCACGTTTCATTATTTAGTGATCAATTGAATCTCCCTTTGCTGTAATTATCTTAGACCTTTAGGTATGACACCTACAAGTTTTTCTGTTGTTTTTGGAGTAATTGTGTTCCAGACGTCCAGAATGTGGCAATTTTCAGTTTATCGTTGCTAGTATCGTAATATTTCCGTTCACGACCGATTCCTTCCCGTAAGGGTTCTATTAGAACTTAAATCATGAGACTGGTATGTGCGAAATTGTTGCGACACATGGAAAAGGCACCATTCTTTACAGATCTTTGCAGTGTTTTGGATCGTTGTCCTGTTGGAAATTAATACTCTAGCACTAGAAAAGGCATTTTTTAAATGTCTAGGTACACATATCTATCCCTGTTACCTTCAACAAACATAAATTACCCACAACGGAAGAACTCATGCAACCCCACACCATTACGATACCTCCGCCGTGTTTAACAATTCCACATAAATTTTTCGTTTTCATTTTCTGGTTTGGTTTTCTCCACACTATAACTCGTACATCTGAACCGTAGAGACAAAATTTTTATTTATCGCTGAAAAGTACAGAATCCCCAAAAATTAAGGGCTTACATGCTTCTTTGAAAACTCAAGACACTTCTGTAAAGTTTGCTAATGAATGGCTTCATACGTGCTACACGCCCATTGTAGCCAGCTTTTTAAATTACGCCTTAGAGTCTGAGATTACAATTGAGTCCTTACAGTCTGAAGTGATACTTCAAGATTATAATCAGGTTTCAACAAGAGAATTTTGGTGCTTTAATTTGTGAATTATCACGAACCTCGTATTTAGTCTTAGTTTAGCAATTTCTCTTGTGTATATGACCAATTTCTAAGCCAACTTCCGGCCGGTTCCTATTTTCCAGATTCTACCTCATTATATCTTTCAATGATATATTGAACAGTAGATTTAGTTTTTTTACGATTTCGCCATTTTCCTCATTGATAAACCGTCATTTCTGAACTTTATCACCAACTAGCGAATGGCTTCGGAATTTCCATTTTAGGCTCAATCCACTAGCATGGAAATCATTTAAAATGATTACTTATACTATTCTGAAGTTCTTATTCATACGATAATTGAACGCGGAACAGCTAAACTGTATGTCACAATCAAGTTGCATTGCGCTTACTGAGTTCTTTGCCTTTCATTTTGCCATGTTAATCTCAACGCTTTAATTACTTTTCATTTGTGAAAATTAAGGAATTTTTGTTGAGAACATATTCTCTAGTGTGATATAAGTTTCTTGTGCAGATTCTGAACCTGTGGTGAGAATTCTTTTGGAAATTAAAATTTATTAGCCGTTTTTATTTCCTTACGGATGGCGCAGCTTGACCGCTCTTTTGAACCTTGCGTCATAAAACCCTAACATCCAATAAAATCCATTTCCGTACGGAAACTTTTATCCACAGTAATTTCGTAATAATCAATCCGAAACGACCAAACTAACTATGGTGTGACTAGCGCATGTGTTTAACACGTTAACTAGATGGATGTGAGTACAAAATCAGGACTAGCTTCCAAAAAAGTTCTTTTAACCCTCTCGCTGCGTAATTTTTTTTTATCAAAATAGGTTCAAAAATTGCGTATTTTTTTATTACATATTTCAAATCTACATATATTTTAGAGTTAAAATATACAAAAATTTTTTGTAAAATAGTTTTTTTCAATATAGAATTAGATCATAAAAAAAGGTTGTCGGAATATTGAAATTGAAGAATAATCATATAAAAGAAAAATTTTGAAAATTAATCTTGGTTAAATTATGATTTATTTTATGAAATACAAAGGTAAAACGTATATACTAATGAAAATATGCAAAATACTTACAAAACATTTATTAGAAATGAAGAATTATTAGAAATCACTATCCGCAGAGGAATCCGAGAAATTCGCATCAGTTTCGCTATAACTATCTTCAATATACTTGATATCAGAGTCAGAACTGCTATCAGTGTTGGAAATATTGTCAGGAATGTAGGTTCTATCACTCGCGAAACGCTTCCTGCCAGACATCTCTGAGCTTTGAAAAGAGCGCGCAAAATGCTGCAAAAAATGCTTGTATATTTCGCAGAAATGTGGACATCTAAAGTCATCTGTTAACCCAGATCTGAATAAACAATTAAACTTCACAGAAAAGCCAAAATGAAACCATGAATGGGGAAGGAGAGTTAAATAGACTGCAAAAATGCATCCCCGCGGAAATCGCGGGCTGAACAAATTTGGCTACTTCTACGTTGGCCGCTGAAATCGCGGGATGCGCAGCGAGAGGGTTAATAATATATTTTTAATTTTAATAATTAAAAAATTCTACAATACTTACTACCATCGATTGGTGTGAGAACAAACTTATTCCCATAGCCGTGGGATTTCTTTTTTAACCCTTCAGGCGGCCCACCACGAGATATTTCGTAAACCAAAATGCAAGTTTAAGTGTCAACCCCGAGAATCTTTGAACAGTCACTTTTCCTTCCCCTCGACCACCCGTCTCCTCTAATGAGAGGGCGTAACTGGAGACTGTGCGAGGGGTCTTGATGGGAACGGACGATGCCGAAAAGGTACAATATATTGTCAATGGATTGCCTTTGGCGAACAAACACAAATGGACAGAGTATAACAGGGTATTCCTGTCTTTCTTAAACTACACTTTGGAAGCTTCTACCTTCGGGGGGTTCTTCGGGAAAATGAAATCGAATTGAAAATTTGGAATCATAATCTTGAGTTTCAAAACATTTCAAATTGTTTCATCTGAAGTACTATTAAAAATTTACGAAACAAAAATGAAAACTAAAAGCAATTAACAACACGAAGTGACATGAATTCCGAGAAAAAGGTTGGAAATTAAAAATTAAAGGTTGTGATTTTTACTGCAGTCAAAACTACATGATATACTTTTTAAACTACGCACAATTGTTTGATTTAATATATCAGTACGTAATGAACACTTAACAAAGTACGATAATTGGAAGAGTTCGAATAGGTTTGGTGAATGGGCGACATGGGGGCCATCGATGCGATAAATTGAAAATTTCAAAAGCTCTAGCTTCGTCCTTTCTTTCAAATATTAATTATCAACCCTTTGAAAATCATGCCAAATAAATTTTGCCAAAAAAAGAAACTGGGTAAAAATCTCTCCTCGTATGAATGTAATTTGCAAAAAACAAAATTTAGTTTTAAGGGGTGATGCGCACTTGTATGTAATCCTCTAGAGCCCACTTCCTAGATATTACATCACCAAATTGTAGAATAGTCTTAATATGCCTAGAACATTAATATACCAAGCTTTTACCATTTGAAGGTGATACGTCCCCCCGCCCTAAAATTACTAACCTTTACCAACATTTGTACAAAATACATATAGAAATTACTTTTAATTTATTTTTAAGAAAGGAAATGTTTCAGTAACTCACATTCTTGAATGTCTTAAAGAGCCTGATCTGATGATATTACTTATCGACAATCGATTCACACTAACCGTTCCGCACTGCAACTATGTTATGAAGCGCCTCGATATATCCCTTGGCTAATAGCTCTTTTGTACTTGTTCCTCAATGTATTTTCGCCTTAAAGAATTCGTACACTATTGTTGGATTCTTTGAAATCGACAGCTACTTCCCTCAGGAACGTGTGAAATTCCATAGTAGAACCTAACAATTTAGTGAAGTTAGGGGATGAGTTTCATGGATTCATTGGAACTCCAACAGGAAGAATGAAAACTGCAAGTGGCCTCTATTCAAAGCGACTTTTAAGATCATTCTCACGGCTAAGCTGCAAAAACGTGGCTTTCTTGGTTTGTTGTCTCCATTTTACATGGTTTACTAAAAAATAGACAAAACATAAAGGTTGCCTGTATAGTAAAGACCAGTGCTCACAATCGTCAGAAGGAAGAGCGGTTCAACTGATCTTCAGGTGACAAAATTTTTTCACCATTGTTCTTTTCAGGTGTACCTCATACAAAAGACCCTGTGTCGCTGATAGTGTAAGTTAGCAAAAGAAAGAATGGTGTAGGCGAAACATGAATACATGCTAGATGATTCTTGAATGAACGATTGACTTCGACTATACACGGGTCAGCTGTACCCAATACGTTTCTCCACTAGTAACCTAAAGCATTGTGTTTCTGTGAGAACAGAAAACTATGGGAGTACCCAAGTCCCTTATAAAAGCTCAACTTAATTGATAAATATATTTTGTTGAAAGAGTAAAGATAGAGTTTTTTAAAAAAGGGGATGATATGGAATACATGTTTTTAAAACTTTTTCCGTGTTAAATATTACTTTAAAATGTTTGACCTTTGATTTTGTGGTTAACTAAAGAGGTGTAGCCTATTTACAATAAACCCCATAATGAAGTGCATAGTTGTCACTATTTCTATTAGAACGTTTTTCTCGACCCTGTGTATCACGCGTTTTTCTTGTCTCCTAAGGTTGTTTGTTCGGATTTTAAAGTGCAAGGGTCATATTTGGTCACTGCGCCAAACACCAAACAACGTCTATCAAGTATAACGAGTGGACACACAGAAATTGTTCAATGAACAGTGAGAACAATTAGTTTAATGGTCCCACTGAACTGTCCAAAGCAAGCGGAGTACCAGTAACTAGGGAAAACATTTACGGACATTATGCAGCCCCGGGAAAATATTAAAATGAATTGAAAAACATTCTTAGTTATTGGAATCCCATATTGTAGACCAGTGGGGGCAAAACATAACTTACAGTGGTCGATCCACAATGGCGCAACATGTTCTGTTGATTTCGACCCATGTGTAAAAAATGCAGTGCAATCTCTGTAAAGATGCCGGTGAACGGCGAAAAGTTGACGGTATATGAGCAGAATGGTGTTCGACTTTTCAAAACCGGTGAATAGTTCCAAGAGGGAAACACTTGTAGGATTCCAAGGGGCAAAAGAAAATAAGGGACGCTCAGAAACGTTGATATTAAGCTATGTAGTACTCACAGCATTTCGCATTGGTAACCCGACAGATGGAATGCAGCAAGGGCGATTCCTGAAAAGATGATCGAGAGATGTGCCGAGGAGCGAACCTTGAAGTGGATGATAAGGGTGATATAGAATGCGAAAATATAGCCCAAGCGACAACAGGAGACGTGTGGAAGTCAATGATGGTTCGATGCATAAAACAAAGGCTTTTCACGGGTTAAGATCGAAAGGCTCCGGAACGGATTCTCAGTGCGGTGTGGTGCATTGTAGAGCTATCGAAGAACTGATAGACGGGCAGAGCCATAGACTGCACACCCATAGTCCATTCTGGAAAGAATTATTGCTCGATAGATGCTGAGCATGGAGGACCTTTTCGCCCCCCAAGATGTATTGGAGACTACCTTTAAAAGATTGAGCTTTTTCTCACAAGACATCGGCAGCTGCTAGACGTGGGAAAGGAAGGTAATTTTCTGATCGAAACGATACCAAGAAACTTTACTCTAACCATCACTGCAATACTATTATCTTCCAGAAATATCTCTAGGACAGGATGCAGGTTCCGACTTCGGCAGAATGGAACGCAGGACGTAGTTTGAGAAGAAAAGCCAAAGTCGTCATTGACACTTCACCGCTTCAAGCGAGAAACGACCGTCTGCAGTTGTCGTTCGATGCATCGCATGTCTTTTCCTTGACAGAAGATGTTAAGGTAATCCACATAAAGATTTCCTTGCAGTGAGGCTGTTAGTTGATGAATGTTAATTAATTTTGATTGTAAATAGTTACTCAGAATGCCACACCGAAGTACACCTTCCTTCTAGATGAGTCTGAGAGGGTAGAAGCAATTCGTACCTGGAACTGTCGTACTTCCAAAAATTTACGGATAAACATGTGTAGATTACCCCTTAGTTGAAGGGCATAAAGATCCCGAAGTGTACCATGGCGCCAAGTGCAGTCATACGCCTTTTCGATGTCAAAAAATATCGAAACCAGACGGTTTTGGCGCTGAAAAGCAAGGCGAACTTGCGTTTCGAGATTTAAGATGCTATCCATTCTGGAGCGTCCAGTTCTAAAGCCCCTTTGATAAGGTGAAAGAACTTTTGTTGTCTCTAAGATGGTAGGAAGAAAATGCCATGCAATTGAATTTTGTATTTCAACAGCTTCATACACACAATGCCCATTTTCCATCATGAACGAGATAGTATGTTCGGTGAATATTACTAAAGCTCTCCCTACCTTGCCCCATAACCATTTAGGCAGTGTAGAGGATGTAATGTTTGAGACAAAACGTTCCCAAGATTACCTACGACTGCGTATTGAGCGAACATTGGCTTTTCCATGCTTAAATGTTGTTAAATTAGCAGATGTAGGGTATCTGCGAAAAATACCCCTTGCTTTTCGATGTGCTTTTATAGCTGCTGTGCATTAGTTGTTCCAACATGGTGTTTGGTGCCTCCGAAAGGATAAATTCTTCGGGATAGCTGCTTTAGAAACTTCTATCATTATCGCTGCATCAATCATCTGCAATCTGAGTCGCAAGATTGAACGTGGCCGGTGGGCTGCTGTATAGATGTATCGAGATGGAGGGCTAACAGGGTCTTTTCCATAGATGTGTAACGAATAATGAAATGATCGCTTTGCGCAGATTATTGCCGACAAAAGTGAAAACAAGGTAAAATTGAAGACCAGATGGCAAGGCTGATAGCATGAAAAGTGCGGGATGGTTCGTGGAAGTGGGTAATTTCAGCGTTGTTCAGAAGGTAGAGTGATCACATATCAACTGTTCAATCTGTCGCCCAAGGCAATTAGTGTCCCTACTTCTCCAAAGCGCACTATGCATTGAATTCTCCGAGGATAAAAGGCTCCAGAAGTTGATCTTCCAGATTGTCAAGGCTGTGATGTTGAATGGTTTCACTGGGTGGCAAGTAGAGTGCAGATGGAGATTGTCAGTATTTGCATTCGGCCAGCGACAGCCTGTATTAGCGACTGAGCGACAAGGTCTGAGGTAAAGATTGCAACACCGCTCTAAGCTTATCTATTATTATTACTGTCACTACGAAAGTAGGTATAAGGACGGATTTTTGCCACGTCGGCAGACTTCAGATTTGTTTCCTGAAGTGCGATGCAGGCAGGATTGCATCCTGTAATGAAGGTTTTAATTTCAAGTTTATTGCGAAATCCACGACAGTTCCAGGAAATGAGACTCCCTACCATTAAATATAAGAGGAAATAGATTCAGGCAGTCCAGGGGGTTAAGTCGTCACTATATCCTTCCTAGAAAGACTGGTTGTATGAGGATCAAAAGCAATGCGCTTATCAGGGGAACGCTTAGAGATCTGTGACGTATTTATATTTATGGTCTTTTTCCTTACAGAAATACCTACGCTGCTGCGATATTGTTTTTGTGTGAAGATAACTACATTGATTCTTTTTACTTTTAGTTTTGTTAGAGGATGGACGAGATGTTGACGTCGACGGATGAGAATTCTACTTAATTGTCGTGCTTTCTCGGCTGATGAAACCTCAATTAGGTCACCAGAATGTAGTTTCTTCATTAATTTGGTAATACCAAGAAACGACTCAAAAGTTCTGTATAGGGAACGGAGAAATCGAGGTGATATTGTTCTGGTTTACGGTTGGTTTGTAACATTGAAAAGTTTAGCAATAAAAAATCTGGCGTGAAAAGATACATGAATTTGTTGCTCTTCAAAGAGGGAGATTTTGAGTTTCCATAAATCATAACGGACTGGAATGAATTTCGGACACCTACAGCACGCACTCACCACGGACTCCAACATGGGGACGCAGACACCTGCACATGTCCTGGTCGCTGACTATACGCACACGGCGCACCCCATAAACAGACCAACATTAACGAGGTGTCCAGTAGGTGGCCGATCGCTCAGCCCTAGCCAACAACGAAGTTCAATCGACCAGCTGATTGATGCACTCGGGACCATTGGACACCTCGTGTTTACCTGAGTTTGGGGTCAGCGCAGTCTTGGGTTTTATAATGCACCTGAACAACCAAGATCCATGTTCCCAGGGACACGGGGCTACATGCCCGGAAAACAAGTGGGTGATATAATCCCCAAGAGGAACTGAAAGCAGCAGTGGCGAAAAGCTTCTCAAAGAGAGCCCTGAACTCCGAAGAGGCAGCGACGAGGGAGGAGGAAAAATTAAAGGGAGGGAAGATCAATAAGGGGTTCTGAAGCCCATAAAAACCTAAAGATATGCCCCTTTGGGCTCAGCGTGATTAATTGAGATGAAATTAATGTATTGTAAAAGTGCTCTAGAATTTAGGTTGAATCCTTTTTCCCTGGAAGGTGGGCGTATTAATCATTTGTATTCCAATGAAACCATCAGTCCGTAAGGACGCGAGGGATTAAGAAGGCCCCCAAATGGGAAACCAAAGGAAATGTTTCAAATTTTATGTATACGTGAAAACGAATAGTGGCTGATCCGGACCATGGCCAATATCCCGTTTACTCCAGTGCAACATTAATTCACCTACCTTAGAAACGGAAACTTTCAATTTGTGCTATTGTTTTAAACATTATGGTTATACCAGATGGTCATAAAATATTGTGTAGTGTATCAGTAACCGTGAGAGCTATATTCTTTTTCATAACACTGAAATCTCAAGTTTCAATACGATTCTTTGAAAATTGTGGTGAGTAGAGCTCGTGTACATAGGGAGAAATTACTTTATGTCCACCCTGTATATTGCAAGTACAAACATCAAGTAACTAATAAACATATTCAGTCAAGCCAGCATTTACAGGATCCGTCTTTAGGGTTCATTGCTGGATACGTAAGATTTTCATTGTAAATAATCAGATGGCCTGAGATTTTGCTTTTGCTGTCCAAATGCCCTCGCTCAATATATATCGGGCAGCAAAATGATCGCTTAAACTCGAATTCCATTTTTTGCACTTTTAATTTAGGCTTGAATAATAGCAAATGTGCAATCCTACCAAAATTTTCCTCTCCCTCTCTCAGTACCAGTTTCTTGAGATCTGAAAAGGATGAATTTCAGAAAGTTTCTACAGCAATATATGCTCAATAATGAATTCTTCATTTGATAATGTATACTTTTGTTGAAGTTTTACTAAAGGACCTGGATACAAAGTCCATGAAAATAATAACATGCAATTAAGAATAAATAAAACGCCACATTTCGCAGCATAACCCTAAGTTTCAAAACAGAACACCGATATATAGAGAAAATTGGAATGATCAATGAGGGCATAGAGCTCCCTATTTTCAGAACTTTTTCCCAACAAATAAATCGCATCTTTATTACCTTGATTACACAAAGCTGGTCTTGGAAGTTGTAAATAGCATCCCAATTGACTAGATATTCCCCGAAGGGAGCAAGAATGAGCAAGGTAATATGGAGAATGGAATATTCATTTAATCTGCGAACATCGTTAAAAATCAGGAGCTCCGGGAAGGATTTTTCATAAAGTCAGTTGATATCTCAATGAATTTAGACCGAACGATCCTTCGGACCTAGTCCAGCTCAGATCAGGTTAAGTTGGATAAGAGAAAAGCATAAGTATAGCTAAACGCAAAAATGATCTATACCAAGGAGGATTTGTTTGTCCTCTAGTCTTTTGTTATAATAGGGTCAATTAGACCAGGATCAAATTTGATTTTGGGCAAGGGCCATATTTGGCCAAGCTGCGGCAAACTCGAGACAACGAGGGACGAAAAAGCAAAAGGTGGGATAGTAAAACACAAGGGAGGAAATATCAATAAGGTACTTCGCGTTTGAGATGCCCGTACACACCTAAAGATCTGAAAATATCTCGCACTTGAGACGATAATAATCAAAACATTAAACATTTGAAATCTGATACGGAACAATTTACCCTACCATAATTTGATGAGTACGTTTAATGTTTGGAATCTACTCTATAGAGAAAAGAAAATCTCCTATTGAGATATGAATACCGAAAAATTCAGTGATGAATTGGATGGTTAGTTTCAGGTTTTTATGGTGCAAGGGATCATATTTGGCCAATACTATTTCATTCGGGAATCACTCCAAAGGTGTTGACTTCATCTCCGTAAGGTCCATAAAGATCTTATATGGAGATAAATATATGTGGATATCTGGGTATATAAAGCATCAAAACACCTGCCAGGATGACGAGACAGACCGTCGAACGAGTCAAATCTCAGAAATACTGAAGGTGGGATACGGTCATGCACGACGATCATGTGAGGTAACGATGATCCCCTGTAAATAGTTTCCTCCAATCCATTGTAATTAAAAATATTTCCTCATCTCTTTACTAAGTGTTCCTACACATATAACTTATATATTAAAATAAAATTCATCAATATCTTAAAAGTTCACTTTTGTATAAAGTATCACGCTCAAAATGTCTAACGCTAGTTGCACATCCAGAGATTTTCCTTCTCCAGATCAACTCAGTCCAGAAGACGACTTGGGGAGTCTTCAGTGTTACATTCTAGGTAAGTTGGAAAAACCGTATGGCCCTGAACGAAGGATAGAGATCGTACGTGGCCGCTCACAATTCAAGAAAGGTCTGACATGGTCAGTCACATGTATATTTGAACAGGAGTTCCAGAGTACTCTATACCAGATGAGTGTCGGGTCTTTCCAAATTTGTTATTTGAATTGATAGGTTAGTGAGCAAGGTGTGTGGTAAAGCTCAGTCGTGGCCTCCTTGGTAGATCTATCTGCAATTTCACTAAATACGTCAAAATGAGATGGCATGTAGGTAATTAACTGGAGAAGTAAACCGGCTATTGGCGACGATCCGAGATTAATCCAAGGACCATGACTAGTAATTTTACCAATATGAGATGGAATCCACTGGGTATGGATATCTGATTGGAGTACGCCTTAGGTTTGTTAACCCCTCCTTGTGGTTGTCTCGAAGAGGTATCTCATAATTGGAAGAAAACTGACTAGATCTTGGTGGACGAGGTATATCGTCATTAGAAAATTGATTAGGTATTAATCTCGTCATCATTGAAAAATCAGCAATTTCTTGAAGACGAGATATCTCGTCATTAGCAAAAAATTGGTCAGGTCTTGATGGACAAGATATCTCGTCAAAATCACTTGGTGGGATAAAATAATGTCCGCTCCAGTTCAAACGTCTGTTAAACGCAACTAAATGGTTACTTACCCATATAGTTCTTATTGATTTTACAGTTCTCATCTGGCCCATCAAAGCAATCTTTCACGTTGTCACACCACTTATGTTTATCAATGCACTGACTATTGTCACAGGGAACTTTATTAACCCGCCGACATCCTGCAGAGATACGTTTAGAACCTAAAATATAAATAAGCTTCAATACCATACGCTAAGGTTAGACAACATATAGCAAAGAAAGTAAATATTGTAGATAGAGGTAGGTAGAGTAGTTAATTAACGTCGCACTGGAGCAACCCAAAGGGCTATTGGCGACGGTCCCAGATCAATCCCTAAGGAAAAGATCCAAGGACGCTTTTGAACCACGGTCAAATAACGAGAAGACCTGAGCTGGAACCGAACTCTCCAAACCTCCACACGACAACATGAGGAAATTTGAGGCGATGACATATTTAACGTGCACCAGACCCCATCTACACGACGGTCTTTGACTGGACCGATATTGTAGAAAGAGAAGTTCCACGTTTTATTCGAGCCCATTTGAAAGAGCAACGGATTAGCAACCGTAGTATTGCGAGTTCAAAACTAGGCTCAGCCAAAAACCGTCGTGTACACAGGGACTGGTGCATGTTAAATCTAGCCTCAAATTTCATCGCGTTGGAGTGTTGTGGACGTTTGGAGATTCGGGTGCCAGCTCATCTGACCGTGGTTCAATGACGAGGTGTTGTCCTTGATCTTACCCTTCGGGATTGATCCTGGATCATCGCCAATATCCCGTTGCATTTCTCCAATGCAGTGTTAATTAACTACCTACTCCTACCTACACACAATCACCGTTATTCCAGTATAAATAAACCTCACTCGTATAAAATTCATTAACCGTCCGCTAGTCGCACCGTTCGTGACAGGTGCAAGGTCTGTTTCAATGTTTCTCAATCTTACTCAATGAAAACAATAATCGCAGAAATGTATTATTTATAAATTTAAGTACATTCCTTTACTATTCTCAAGTATAGATTTAATCGATTTGAGAAAATAATTTACTAGTGAACATCTGCAGGTGCTCATGACCGCACTTGTCATTTTTGTGTTCATCGTAAAAGTAATAATCATAAAAATATTGTGGCATTCTGGAAAAAGTGCAATAAATTGGCGAATTTAGAACTATTGAACTACTTATTGACATTAAATCTAGAAAGTTTGGAAGTATGGGTCCGAAAAAATTAGAGGTCATTTGATGTAGAAATAACTTTCTTCTTGAATGCTGGTAGGTATTTAATTAACGTCGCACTGGAGCATGGCGACGGTCCGGGATTAAACCCGAAGGGAAAGATCGAGTACAACACGAAGTAATTTTGAACCTCAGTCAGATGTCAAGGTCACGCCAGAGCTGGCACCCCACTCTCAAAACTTCAACACCACACCAACGTAGACATTTGAGACCACGGCAGATTTAACGTGCAACATCTTCTCTTGTACTCGACGGTCTTTGGTTGGATTCGAACTCGCAACCCTCAGGTTGATAATCCGTCACTCTTCCAACCGGGCTACAGTGGCCCTTGAATGCTGGTAGGTAGGTATTTTAATGAACGTCGCACTAGAGCAGCACAAAGCGCTATTCTTAAATGCTGGAAAATCTCAGAAAGACAACGAAGGGTTGAATGCAAACAAGTCTACTAATCGTAATAATTTTCAAATATACCAAGGTATTTTGGTATTTTCAATTAACGTTACACTGGAGCAACATCAATGGGCTATTCAAATATACCAGGGACAAATTTAATTTCAAACGTACCATGAATTGGAGGTTCAAAGTGTGTTGGTGAACTTGGAGATGCACATGCGGAATTTTCGTTACATCTTTAAAACCAAAGTTTAAATTCATTTGTGAAGCAATGAATTTTTAAGAAATCCTCTTATGCAAATTAAATTACACTTTCATGGTCAAGTATCTAGAGAAAAAGCCGTTCGCAAATTAAATTAAGCGAAGATAGGTCGGTTGTTTATTAACGCCGCAGTGGAGAAACATCGGACTATTGGCGTCCGCAGATCGTTTTGAATCGATTCCATTTTTCTTTTTACATGGTCTTGGTTCAAAATTACGTGTTGTCCTCGGGTTTTGATCCCGGACCGTCTATATCCCTTTGTATTGCCCCAATGCGACGTTAATTAAAATACCCACCTACCACCTTTTTACATCATATCATACGAATATTTGGACATAAGTAAAATCTTCACATGGTTTGTGTGCACTCAAAATCCCTCATAACAAACACAGAAACAGAAATCATGACGTGTCCATGCATCTTAATGCTGCATAGATAAGATGGAATTAATGCTATTTTAAAAGTAAGGAAATGACCTAACTGGCTTACCTAGAGCTCCAAAAGAAATAGTGATAAATAAGTAAAAGCAGAGACTTAACATTTCAACATCCAAAACGCGAAATGATAGACGCAATACGCCAAGAGCCTTATATTGCTCGATGCACCACGTTTCCCAAACCTGAATCATCGCCTCTTCATTTATCTCGTTGGGATTTTTTTTGGCGTCTATTTTAAATGATTGTGTCATTTAAAATTTAGACACTAATCATAATCTTTGTGTTGACAATCAAAATTCAACTCCACTTGTAACTGAATGCTTTGACAGCTGTTTTTTTCAGTCATGGCTAATGACCATTCCAGATAAGGAGAATCTAATCCAGGATCACCTCGCTCAGACACCAGAATCTGGTTAGTTTACAGTCGTTCCTCTTTATTACATCTCTTTTAAAAGCAAGTCCAGGAAGTAGCAAGCTAGATCTGTAGTCATTTCTCTTAGACCATTTTTCAAGCAGCAAAGCTGTTACATCTCCGAAAGCGGTTTCGCGATTCTTGGATGTTAGTGACCTAAAACACAAAAGCAAATTTGTTACTCAGTGGGTGAATTTTGATATATTTCAAAAAAACACATGGGGGATAAGGTTTTTGAATAGTTAATTTTTAAGATTGCTAAAAATCAATTGTGACTGCAACAAGATTCCTTTAGAGCTTACAGGTAGGTTAATTAACATCGCACTGGAGCAACAAAACGTGTTGGCGGAGGTCCGGAATCAATTCCTAAGGGAACACTGCGTAATTTTGAATCACGGTCAGTTGACAAGGTCATACTTGAGCTGGCACCCCTCTCTACGAACTTCCACCTCGCCAACGTGGAAACTCGAGGCCATGACAGATTTAATGTGCAACAGCCTCAGTATTCACGACGGTATTTGTCTGGAACGAGTTTCGAACTCGCAACCCTCCCGTTGCTAATCCGCGACTACTAGCTGTGCTAGTGGCCCCCTGTTGAAAGGGACACTTAATAAAAAGGGGCCGTTGTGCAGCCCTTAAAAATCATCTGCACAGTACCCGGTAAGTCATGTAGTTGTAATTAGTAATTAACGTCGCACTAGAGCAACATAACGGGCTATTAAGTATTTGTCCCTTGTCACGTAGATAGGTATTTAATTAACGTCGCACTGGAACAACACAACAGGCTATTGACGACGATCCGGGATCAAACCCGAAGGGAAAGGTCCGAGGAAAACACGTAATTTTGAACCAATTGTTCAGTCACCGAGTAATTTCTGTGCACTTTACAAGCGGTAACTAACTTTGGAAACTGAACTTTATTGAGTCTCTTGCAAAATTGTGTAGTTTGCGTGGTCTTGGGTTGATTGGATACAAGTTGGTACAAAGGATAGTTCCTAATCTTTGAAAGTCAAGCAGTTCGTTCTGTTACTAGCTTTCGTTGCAGTCTTAACCCTCCAAGTGGTTTCTGAGATATCTCGTCTATCAAGATCAGGTCAAGTTTGCCAATGACGATATATTGTCCATCAAAATATGGTCAGTTTTGTTAATGGTGAGATACATCGTTGAGACAAAAATGCTCCATTACTCCAAGAATGAATTAAGATCCAAATAGTAAAAAGATGCAAATCGGAGGCTGGCCACTACAAAAATTTTCGATTCGAAGATAAACCACCAGGATGGTTAAATGTTAATTAACATTGCGTTTGATTTCTGTGAAGCGTTTTTCCAAGGACTAAACTTGAAAATGCATTACTCAGAAATTAGAAAAATAAATATTTTATAAGCTACATAATTCCATGCGTTGAAAACATTAACAAGGCGACAATTGCCCCCTCGTGACGATCTTGAGACTTCTTAAATATTTAAGCTCTAGTTCATGTTGAATTGGGTTGTCTTGGGTTTTATGGCGAAAGGGGCCATATTTCACCAAGATGTCCATACACAAGACGTCAAGTAAAAAATGCTGCGAAAGGGAAAAGAAAAAAAAAAATCGAGGAACATAATGGGATGAAAACAGGAAAAGATCGCTTGGGGTATCCCGGAGCTGACGATTCCAGTGGGTCATGTATGTTCGGTTAAATATTTGTTGCGTAAGGTATTATTTATTGTCCTTAAACAATTATAGGATCACTTCAGAAATTAGCATCTTCCACCGAATTTTTTTTCCGAGGTAGGTATTTAATTAACATCGCGCTGGAGCAACGCAACCGGCTATTAGCGACGATCCGGGACCCATCCCGAAGGGGACAACATCCGAGGACAACACCTCGCAATATAGAACCACGTCAGATGACGAGATCGACACCCGACCCCTCTACAAACTTCCACACTACGCCAACGCGAGAACATTCGAGGCCACAGTAGATTTAACGTGCACATGGTCTTTCGTTGGACCTAGTTTCGAACTCGCAACCCTCCGGTTGGTTAATCCGTTACTTTTCCAACTGGATTACCGATACCCTATTTTTATCCGAGAATTATAAGCGACGCAATGATTCGCCATGCTGCTATAGAAATATTGGCGAGACTCAACCGTATAGGCGGATCAGGAATCCCAAGTCCTCCTACATTAGTATTCCTTATAGCTTAATTTTCCCAATACCACGTGATATAATCTTCAAACCGAGTGATTGGAAGATTAATATGCAGCTACTCACACATGTTCCGTTTATTTCAATAGGTCGATGATACAATATGTAGTCTTCAAAACCTGCGAGATTCCTATTGTGTTAATCTGCGTATCAGTTCATTTTAACTCTCCAAGTCGTCTCAAGGAGATATCGCGTCCATTACGTTGACCAATTTTGTTAAGTCAGTTTTCTCCATTGATGATATCAATACGTATATGGTAAGTTATCTTCTAATGACGACATGTCTCGTCCAAGTTCTGGTCAATTTTGCTAATGACGAGATCAACCACCAGGAAGGTTAAGAGGATCATAGGAATTCCTTAACGAATAAACTCGCGTTTAACAGTATGAAATGAGCCAAACATTTTAAACTATTGCAAAGTGAACAGAAAATCTAGACATCGATTTTATAAAAATTTATTATGAGCAATTTATAAACGTTGCGTAAAGTTTTAGTAGATATCAACAAATTCTATATTAAAAGCGTTTCATCCAGAATACAAATCCTTCTCCGAATTTCGGCACAAGATACCTAAGATCTGAGAAAATGACAATACATATATTAATATTAAATCTTTAACAGTATTTTAAAATCGCAAAATTTAAACATGCAGAATCCAATATGCGCGGCTTGTCAATTCTTGTAACCTTTCTGTTCTTCAGAACCTCTTGAGCTTTAGTATACAATTGAGTTTAACTACGAAATTTTCTTTATCGACTTCATCATGCAGGATTTCGCATCTTTACCAGTAATTTTAAAATTGAATTCAAACTATATTTTGTCCCTAAAACATCATTTTTTTAATACCTTAATGAACCTGGAACGCTCATATGGTGCTAACAAGGTAATTATCTGGATTTTAGCCTTTAGTCCCCTTACTACTGAAAAATTGTATCCCATTAAGGTGTACGTATACACTAAAAAAAAAATTTAGTCAAAATTAAAAATTCAAGTTTTAACAGTAGGTCATTGGTTTGAGTTAAACTCATTAGTGTTAAAAATTCAGATTAAGTTAATCATTAATTATCTAATTCAGATATATTTAGCATGTTTTTTAACATTATCTCAAATTCTAATTTGTTCAGAAAGGCAATTCTTAGTAAATGTTATTCTTCATGGTTTGACCCTTAAAATGTTGCTAGAAGGAACAGGTTTTACAATTTTTGACCAAGTCAAATAAAAAAAAAATCCCAAGATTTTTCTGGAATTAACGTTAAAAAAATCAACTACAAATTAGTTTATCTTAGCTAATAACTTTGACTATATATATTAGATTATGATACCAAAATAATTATAATAGATCGATTCATCGTGGAGTTTCTGTTTGAACAAAGCACCATGTTGCAAAATCAGTTCAAAGTTTTGAAAACCTTTGAACATGGCAGTACCTAACGAAAACCCTTGTAACGAGAGAAAAATATTTTGAATATTTGCAAAATCTTGGGGTCATTTTAAAGCCAAGAAGTTGGAAAATATTTTTAAGGCAATAAAAATCGATATTCTGTTCAATGTTCGCGATTTCTAGTGTATAAACATCTTAATGCGATCTCGTACCAGTTTAAAACTCACGAGTACACTTAATCGTGTCACGAGTTTCCGATTCTTACAGACTTTGTGGTTCAGAAAAATTACTCACTTCCTTTGTATGGCTCTAAAATATTGGACTCTATGGCAGAGTTATTACGGTGTTGCAATATGTGCAGCATCCAAAACATTCCTCTCTCAGCGTCATTCGGAATACCGCCAATGGAGTAAACGGATGGAACTTCTTTCCTTTCATCCAAATCAAACCTTTCAATGAAATAATTCAATTGACGTATTTTATCAAATTAAAGCAATGAAGGCTACTATAAGGAACATACTATCGATAGGAACAATATGCACCTGTAGTTCGGATTTTTCTCTTGGGCCAAACGCATGATATCCAGAAAATTGGTACCTTCCGCTACGCGTAGAAGTAGTGTCTGCGATAGCTCTACGGGATTCCCATGGTGAAGAGCATAGTTAACATGGATTGTTTTTTTATTAGAATGCATGAGAATTTCGATAGGGGTCAAACCTGGAATGAAGCATCAAGAAATATCAAGCCATCAATTCAATTTTACCTGGCAAAATATATGCAAGATTAGAATCGGTTTGATTTCTACAGGAGATGCATGCTGAAGAAACACTCCTAGCTTCACAGTTGACACATTCACTGCTTAGACTTAGCTTCATATAAATACCACTTAAAATTACTTAATTCGTACAATCGTTTAGGAAATGAATTAATCACCGAAACTTTCAGATATCGCTTTGGGTTGGTTGGTTTTGGGGTTTTAATGCACAAGGGCCGTATTTGGCCATGCTGCGCAGGCAAATACAATATCAAGTAATAGACAGACACACAATTAAAGTTTTAGACATAAGAGAAATACACCCAGGGAGGAATGCAAATAGGAATCGAACTTGCGTCGCCTACAACCCGCAAGTTGCTAGCAATGGGCCTACCTAAGCCACGATGGCCCCGAACGACAAAGGGGAGTATCACCAAGTTGAGTTAGAGAGGAAATCCCACCCAACGTTAAATGGCTGTATGGCATGTACGCCCGATTCGCAATCGTGGCAAAACTCGTTCTTTGCTCTACATAAGATGGGTTGATTTGAGTTTTATGGCGCAAGATCCAGAAAAGTATAAACTGCACCAAACACAAGATAATAAAGTGAGAAAATAGAATAATCAGAACATTAAAAGGAGAAATGCAAGGAATAAAAAAAACGAGTTGTATAAAATTCAAATATAAAGGTAAAATGTTAATTAAGTGTAAAACCCTATTTTTAAAAATAATTATTAAGATGGGGTGCATTATATATCTTAAATAAAACTTCATTAAATTCAATTTAAAATATTATCAATTATAGACGTATTAAAAATCTTGAATGAAGGTAGGTAAAAAGTGATGGATGAGGGTGATCCAACAAATCCGATAAAATTAGTGATGAGGTATTAACATGTTCACATTTTAAACATCTTTATCGTCGTAAAGTTAAAATATGGAGTATGGTTAATGGTTGTTTGCATGATGGAGCGGTTTCATTCATAAACAAATAAATACGAGTGAACGTGGATTGACCAATGCAAAGCCGTGATAAGAACAAAGCCGTCTAGATGGTAATGACTGTAGGAATGGTATGGTTGAAATATATTGTGCAGTTTGTTGTTCATCTGCCCATTCCAGTCTTAGCGCCATTTGTTCCACATGATGTTTTAGAGTTGATGGCAATTTTTGCTGCGGCATCAGCCAATTCCGATGTTTCCCGGTATCCAACAAAATGCGATACCGAAACCACATCGGATGAGTTTGTTACTAAGTTTAAAAACATCATACGCCAAAGGGTGTTTTAAAAAATCGGACATCAAACACTCCAAAACACTTAAAATCTGGATAAGAATAAAATTGTCAGTCCCAAGGTTGAAATATATCTTAAAGCTGGATACAAAGCTAAAAATTCAGCCGTAAAAACAGAAATGATTGATTCTAATGAAAAACTAAAAATGTCTTGGCCGCTACAAAGGCGCGGCCGACATGATTGAGTGATTTTGATCCAGTGTATAGGGCTGTGTGATCTTTAAAATTATGACGATGGGTTTGGGTTTTATGGCACAAGGTCCGTTAGCGGACAAGCTGCGCCAAACGCACAATTAAATATACCCAATAAAAACGGGTGAAACAGCTAAAGTAGTAAAATAGTCTAAAATTTAAGTTTCAAATATAAAAAGGCCAAGTTAAAAATATTAAAGAAAATTATAAATACAGGGCGATTCTATGACGATGGTATATAAAATGTTGGCGATAAATAATGAGATTGATCTCTTGGAGCCAGAAAAATTTGAATAAAAGTAAAAAAGGAAAGAGTGGTCTTTCGGCCACTTCTATGGAATAAAGAGGCGTGTTATCTACGATATTCCTCATACGTAACCCGAAAAATGGTATAAAAGGTCGATTCCTGAACAGCCGATTAGGAGATATATTATCCGATTATGACTAGGAGTGAATTTTGCCGCTCTGAATAAGGATACGATACCACTCAATATGGTACATCAAGGATTTTTCAAAAGTTTATGTAACATTTAACAGCAAAATTCCTATATGGCAGTTGTTTCTTTACCGTGATCACTGAAAGTCTGGATCAGTAGAAATTTTACCAAGTTATAGAAGTTTGAAAATATGGCACTACACTAGATATTTCAGTCGAAAAGGCATTTTAAATCTAAACCTTACACAATCTACCCACTTCACCGATTCCCAAAATGACTACCCCATAACAAATACGAATTAAATTTGCTTACCATTCGAGTCTGTTTTATGGCAATGTTCCGATAAGGACAGCAAAGATTTGTCAGAAAGGATGGGTAAGACGTAATATGTCGCTAAAATGTCACCGAACGACCCTTCCTCGTTCTGCTGCGTCATCAGGAAAGCCATGGCTTCTTCTCTATCCCAATGATTCAAATCCACTCTAGCCTCGTTCAAGGCCTGAAAAAATTTGATTTTCAATTACGGATTTGTAGCCTCATGCAAAGATTCAGGCACCGTACAATTTGTTAGAGTAACAGCAACAAGTAAACCGATGAAATACACGCATAGGCAAACATTCTTCTATTCATCCTGCATGTACGTTTTTTTAACTCAAATTCTGTTGACTGAAACCACATATAGGAAGCAGAACCTTTTAATTTACGTACTACATGAAAAAGAAGTTTCCTTAGTCATAAATTTTATTTAAATCGTCTGAAATGACTGTCAAGGTACGAAATGAAGGGGTGCAGCTGGGTCTTCAAGTACCGAATTTTTTTTTTATCATTGCCGGCCAATTTGGATTAAGTACTGCAATTTTTTTACCAGTGCCCGGACATTTCTGAACGTGATCAAAAGTGCTTTAGTCGACACGGCAATACAAGGGTGGAATTGTCAACCACTTGACGTTACCCTGGTGTACCACGGGATGTTGGGTTCACGTTGCACTTCACATATAGTCAAGGTACGACACATTCAAGGCACAATCTTTTTATAGAGGCTACATATTTGCTCCAGTCGTAGATATCCATGCCTTCCTTACCTTGGATTCAAATCAGGAACTTTTCAATCGAGAAGCCATCACTCTGGTCGACAAGTATGGCAATATTAAACCTCCAACATTGAATTCAAATATCTGAATGTTACAGGACTGATCAAGCAGAATTCGTTACAGGTATGCCCGGACACATTTTTAAGAAACAAATTGAAGTCTCATATTTAGTTCAGAGTAAGTTTGTTTTTACAGAATAAGATCAAGATTACTTTGCGCAGAATTTGATCGCCACAACCATACAGAGTTTACCCACTGCTCCTTCACAAATAGTCGCCAGTTTCCGTAACGACAAAAAGGACTGGTAGAGATTATGAAAAATAAATGCCATGAACATACCTGGACGATTAAAGCAACTTCATACACATTACCCGGAAAGCCTAATGACGTTTTACGCATTAGCCTTATTTTCCACTCGTTCAAAAGTCGATCTTCGTATCCAGGCAATTTTGCTATGCAAACACTAGCCAATAATGCCAAAGCTTGAATATCTGCACACAATTAAACTCATTAAAAAATAGATCACGACACACAAGCGTTTGTAAATTATTCCAATGATAAAATTTAGAGGCAGATTAGCTACTGCGACTCACCAAGTTGGTTATCGAGGAGTCCATTTGAGAATATGTCTTGCAACTTAAGCACGTCGTTAGATGTCGTTGCATTGTTTAAGCAGAGCGTCAAGTAGACTAGAGGCGTTACAGAATGCCCAGTGAGTTGAGCCACATCAACCCGTCTCCGCAATAGGGACACGAGATTGAAACCGTAAAAGTTTCTTGGATCGTCGCAGCTTGCTTGCAGAGCGTTAATGTAGAGCGACAAATCACTCAGTGGCATCGCCTTGGTTTGATTTCTGAAATAAAGGTTTTAATTTTAAGGGAATAGTACTTTCAAAGTCGATCGAATAACTGGTTTTAATTTTAGTGTTAAAAATTCGTTAACATCAAATTCTGTGGAGAGCAAAACTAATTTTCCAATCCGATCAAGTTTGACGGGTGACAGGTATAGCATGTCTACTAAAAAATGAGTTTCTCCGATTGAGATTTTTATATTCTTCCGATTTCAAAATTTCTTCCTGCGCACCTGGTTTTAAGTGCTTCCTATTCATCTTACTTCCAAATTTTGATTAAAAATGTAGCTTAACCTATGCTTTTGCAATATTTGATTTTAGTACAATCTTTTTTTACATTAACAATTGAGTTATACACTTAACCAAACCAATTGGTTTATATGCATACAAACTATTATGCAAGTTAAAATCTTGACAATACATTGAAAATTAATGCTCATGGGATCTATCAATCATTGCCATTTTATTAAAATTTCGTACCCCATTTTATGTAATACCTTTCGAACTACGTGCCATTTTTTTGGACCAAACTATATAGGCTTAAGCATAAAATAAAATATAAATTTCATGTAACTGCAAAAGCTTTTCAATGTTCAATATCCCCTTAACAATTTACGGGTGGTTGGATTTTATGACGAAAGGGCCATATTTTTGGCCAAGCTGCGAAAAACACAGGACAAGAATTTAAAAAAAAATCAAGACTGATACAAGATTTAGCAACTTACTATGTGAAATTAAACAAGGTATAAAGCCTAAATAAAGTTTATATAAATTGTTCTAGGAATTGAATAAAAATACATTTTGGTTGCGAAGACCTCCCAAAAGTCCCAAGGGTTGGATTTCAAACTCCATATTGGATTTTGCATGTCATTAAAGGCTCTACATTCAGTCAAAATGCGTCTAACAGTAAAATGACAATAGCAAGTTGAACACAACGGAGCAGGTTCCCGATCAACAAGTCTAAAATGGTGTGACGTATGTGGTCTTGTTAATGTACCTCATTTTTCTATTTAAATTTGCATTGCGGAAACCTGCAATGGATGGCTGTAGACAGCGAACCTTGTTTCATTTACTGGTAGAATCTAAACTATTTTCCAATACTATTATTCAGGTGATAAGTTATAAGGTCACTCATTTGATTTTACTTCCGTTTGAGGTACTTCAATGCAGAATTCTTCTCCCAACTGCAGTGTATACAACATTATTCGCCGCATTATACACCTCGTATTATTCCTGTTCCTAATAAGGATTTAAAATTGCAGTTATTTTTTTAATTAATACAGCCTTACGCTTATCCTTATTTGGATGAGAATATTAGCCAACCAGTAAAATAGTTACCGTGCTACAGCTAGAGAAAGCTTAATATGCAATTGCTTAGCCATCAGCATTTCGTCCTGTGTACTGACACCAAAAATCCTGTCGTTGGATAATTGCAGGGCAATAATGGCACGCTGCGTATCATCACCCCAACCGAAATCCTCTCGTCTTAGAGACAGTAGCCAATCCAGTGCTTGTTCCTTTTGATGCTGGTAATCACGTATATCAATTCCAATGTACGGTTGATCGATGTACGGTTGATCATTTATAAGTTTGAGTGCACCAATCCTTGGAATATCACTTTCAGAGTTCCTTTCTCGTAAAGCACCGACTTGTCTTCCATCAGCCTCGTTAGGATTCCTTAAATAGTTAATATCTGAAATCCAAGAATTTTATTAGTTATCTGGAGTAAGCAGTTAATAAACGTAGCACTGGAGCCACAGAAGGGGTTATTGGCGTCAGTTAGGGATCAATCCCCAAGGGAAAGATCCAAGGAGAATGCCTCGTAATTTTGAATCACGGTCAGATGACGAGGTCAGTACCTGAGCTGGCACCCTACTTCAACACCAAGCCAACGCGAGGACATTAGAGTCTACGATTTAACGTGCCCCAGCCCACGTGAATATGACGGTCTGGCTGGACCATTTCAAACCCACAACCCTCTAGTTGCTAATCTGTTGCCTTCCAAATGGGCTACCGAGTTCAAGAAACTTTCAAATATTCGACATTTATAAAAATAGTTTTGTTGAGTTATTTTTTATGAAACTCGTAATAATGAATTGTACTGTATTAAGTACCTAGAACAATGCCCAGTGTCCTAAAACCCAAGTCCTATGAAGTTGGAGCTCAGGGCCAATTCATGCCATATGAATCCAGGTAAATACGAATCAACACGAATCCAATCCAGCTAGCTAAAGTAGATACAGGTGTACTGAAGCAGAACGCTCCGAATTCAGGCAGTGGGAAGGATTTTGGACGAATAAGAGGACAGTTTCTTACGGTAGGTAGTTGAATTAACGTCGCTCTGGTGCAACACAACGAGCTATCGGCGACGTCCGGGATGGAATCCCGAAGGGCCAAGGACAACGCCTCGTACTTTTGAGTCACGGTCAGACGAAGTCAACACCTCAGGTGGTATCCCACTCTCCAAACTTCCACACCACGACAAAGTGAGGACATTTGAGACCACAAGAAATTTAGCGTGTACCAGCTTCCAACGTGCACGACGGTATTTGGTTGGATCGAGTTATGAACCCTCAACTCACCGGTTGATAATTCGTTGCTCTTCCAACTCGAATGCTTGCTTCGCGTAAAATGCAAATAGTTAGATACTTTGTTGCATTATTCCAAATTTCAGTTTATGATTTTTGTATTTTATGGCGCAAACGTCACATTTGGCCAAGCTGCGACAAATAAGGAAATCAGTGATACACCCCGAGATGTACGAATATTAAATTTCGAATATTTCGGCATACCTAATATTGAAATTCAACGGGAAAATTTACCCTCCCCAATAAAACATGGTAGCAGATGGTCTAGGGCTGTGAAAGGGTTCCTTGGCGTAAGAAACAGACATTCGATTGACCAAAATGGTCCACGTTAGGCATTTATACAATTCCTTGCAGAATAGAAAAAATAGAATCAATATCTTACGAAAATCAATACCAAAAAAAGTTCGTTGCAGCTTAAATTTGGATAGTAAAGCAAGCAATAATTTAAAGGGATTTTGTTTTCGAAGAAAAATAAATCTATTTTGTGATTTCGTTTTTATGCAATTTTATTTTAAGAGCCTAGTTTAAAGTCGACATTTTCCCTTCAAGACAACAACCAGGAGGGCAAGAAATAATGCTAACCAGTAACTACGGAATATCGCAAAGCGTCATGGTCGAAGAGGGTTAACCACGCGTAACTCTTCAAGAAAACAACCTTTAAAATTTTACGCGAATACCTAAAGTGATAATAAATAGCCATAACAAGTCTGGAATTGTTTAATTGTATAGTTTCTATGGAAAATAATCGAAGAACAGTAATTTTAGCCAAGAGAATCCTCTTAAGATAACATGGACAGAAACGAAAGTTCTAAAAAAGCTTCGACTTTTAAAGTTATTAGCGAATAGTCTCACCAATATTTCCGTACACAACAGCGAACAAAAAACACAAAAACAGCCCAAACATCTTAAATTTATGACTTGCAAGAGAAAATCAAGTTCAAACAGATTTTATATTGGTAGTCTTCCCATATTTGGCGATTCAAGAGATTATACGTGGAAATGCACTATCATACATGCTTATGCAAATTTTTCTACTCTTATTCCCATTCTAAGCAGTCGTGGCAGGTATCTTAATTAAAGTCGCACTAGAGCAACACAACGGGCTATTGGCGACGGTCCGGGATCAATCCCGAATGGATTCAAAGACAACGCCTCGTAATTTTAAACCATGGTCAGATGAAGAAGTCAACACTTGAGCTTGTACTCTCCACACCACGCCTATGTAAGGACATTTGAGGTCACGACAGATTTAACGTGCGCGAGCACCTGTATACACGACTGCTTTTGGCTGGACCGAGTTTAAACTCGCAACCCTCCGGTTGCTAAACCCTTGCTCTTCCAACGGGGCTTTGCCGTGCCAGCTCATGTGGTATTCCCGTCATCTGGCCGTGGTCCAAAATTACGAGGCGTTGCCCTTGGATCTTTTCCTTTGGAATTGATCACGAACCGTCGCCAATAGCCCGGTGTGTTGTTCCAGTGCGACGCTAATTGACTACCTTCGCACCATCCAACTGGGCTACTACGGTGTTTCAGTTGGATGGTATACTCGAAAATGTGAATCGTGGTTTTGGCAACGTTTGGTGCTTAGTCTAACTAGCGTGGACAATCAACTGTCATACATAAATTCGGTTTGGGGGTTTTATGACGCAAGGGCCATATTTGGCCATGCTGCGCCAGACACAAGACATACAACATCAAGTAATAGATACACACAATGAAGTTTTACTGACACAGAAGAGAGAAATACACACAGGGAGGAATGTACTTGACCATATACATCAATTCGGAACTTATTCTTTAGAATTTCTATTGCCGAAGTACTGAAATCGTATTCGAAGAACAAGCCAAGTGACATCTGGTTCCGAATACGTACTGGAAACACGCATATCGTCGCAGAAACACTACCGTCACCTACAATTAGCTTGACAAAAAAATGGGGGAGGGTAGTTGAATTAACGTCACTGCGCAACACAACGGGCTATTGGCTACAGTCCGGAGTCCATCCTGAAGGGAAAGATCAAAGGGCACCTCGTAATTTTGAACCACGGTTCAGATGACAAAGCAACACCTGAGAGGCACCCCACTCTCCAAACTTCCACACCACGCCAGCACGAGGATATTTGAGGCCACGATAGATTTAAAATGCACCAGCACTCGCAAACACGATGGTCTTTGGTTTGGAGAAGCAACCCTCCCATTGCTAATTTGCTATTCTCCCACTACCGTAGCCCGACATAGAAGAGAGAAATATACCCAGTGAGGAATCGAATCAACTCCGCTTTCAACTCGGATGTTGGTAGTGTAGTCTACAAACCTACTGAACCACGGTGACCCCAGTTATCTTCATAGAAAGAATCACGAGCTATCATCAACTGATATTTTAGAACAGCTGTTGCTGTGTTCAGTTGCTGTTGGGAATATAACAACTTAATTTGATTTTAACTTCATATTTTTCTTTGTGCATTTTAATTTTGTGGATGTTTCCGCTGTGTGAATATCAATGTGGAAATCCACACCTCATTGTCAATATATCTTTCTGTCTTATTAAAAAAAGGCAGTTTATTAGTATACTAGAATGTGTATACTAAATTAGCTTAATACATTTTTAAAGGATCAACTTTCCCCCTTGGAATTAGTTCTCTTGAACGTGAAAACATTTTAAATTTCGATGGAAAAAGAACAAGGTTTTCATCTTGTTAGAGAAGGTTACTATAGTTCTTTGCTTGACAGATATGATCCTTGGGTCGTAAAAACCAATCTACCAATTTAACTAATTTTTTTGCATGAATGTAGTAATTATAACGATGTATGACATGAACCCAAACAACCAACTAGAAGATTTAATTCAGCTATGAGAAATAATTTCCCATCAAGCTAAATGAAGGTGGTAATAGTGTTTCTTTCGTTGAACGTGTTTCCTGTTACTGTTCCGGATGTGACGTCACTCGGCTTTTCTTTAAATATGCTTTCAGCGTTACGACCGTATAAATTCCCAAGAATAAATGGGCCGCGGAAGCCCAGTTGGAAGAACAACAGAAATACAACCGGAGGGTTGCGAGTTCGAAACTCGGTCCAGTCAAAGGCCGTCGTGTACACGGGGACTGGTTCACGTTAAATCTATTGTTGCCTCAAATGTCCTTACGTTTGCGTGATGGGGAAGTTTGAAGAGTCTTTTGACCGTAATTCAAAATTAGGAGGCGTTGTCCTTGTATCTTTCCCTTCGCTTGATATTTGATAGTAATTCTATAGATTACAGTCAACACAAATAAGATTAAGCGTCTAACCGTCAACAAGCCGGCGATAAATTAAATTTTAAGGTAACCGCGTTATGTATCATACTAGAGCATTTGGGTTGTGGATGTAAAATCACATTCCGTCTGGTACATTTATTTCTACTCAAAATCGCTCTGCACATCCAATAAATTTAATGAACACCACGGCAAAAGTTATCGATGTTTCGCGAAGCTAGCCAAATTTGGCCCTTGCGCCATTATATTTGAATCAAATTTTAAAGTTTGACTCTCCTGGTGGTTGTCCGGATAAGATATCTATCTAAGATGCCATGGACTAAAATAATTCAAAAGTGCATTGATTTTTGACGTGGAACCACTCTTCTGCAAAGAAATAACTTATTAATGGTTATTACTATTTTTATATTGATCTTTTAAAAATATCTTTTTATTTTTTAAGTTAGCTTTTGCATTGTGTGCGGAGTTTATAATCAATTTAAAAAAACTTGTAATTTCAAGTAGTATTTTTATTAAAACCTAAAAGTGTTTCAATTCTCAAAGCTTCGTGAGATTTTCGAGTATTGCTTCTCCTCCATTACACACATAATGACTAAATAACAATCTCTATTCGTTGAAAGAAGTTAATTAACGTCGCATTGAAGCAGAATAGCGGGCTACTGGCGACGGATTGGAATCAATCCTAAAGGGAAAGATCCAAAGAACCTCATAAGTTTGAACCACAGTCAGATGACGAGGTTAACACCTGAGCTGGTACCCTAATCTCCAAACTTCCACACCACGCCAACGTGCAGACATTTGAGGCTACGACAGATTTAACATTCACCAGCCCCCTTGTATACAACTGTCTTTGTACCGAGTTTCGTACTCGCTACCCTCCGGTCGCTTACCCATCGCTCTTCCAACTGAGCTACCGAGATTCATTTTTTGAAAGAATCCTAGGAATGATTTTAATAGTCAAGAAGGTCGAAAACGTGTTGGAAATGCAAGAAAGACAGCAGAACTTATAAATGCGAACGGAGAAACTTATAAAATCCTAGTTGAACATAGGACAAAAATAATAAGTTGAAAACCGAACGAGGTTTTTAGCACCTAATAATCCGGTATTCCTTTAAAGAGATTTTAAGACATGCAGTAAATTTTCGGAATTTACCATTTCTCATATCATCTCCCTTTCCAAACTTTCTGAATTTGCTCCATGGCTTCACAACTTTATCGGCACTTTCAGAACCTTGTATGCTTTTTGCTTCTGACCCAGGTTGAGTAATCCCTATCCAAATCCGAATTGATGCTTCATAGTTCCAGTAGGTCATACTCATCCATCCTTCTGTAGCAAACACACCATTTGTCACACGAAACGTCAAATTGTCCCGATAAATTCCAGTAGTTAAATATTTATAACCACGGCGAAAGTTCAACCGCTTCGTCCACCACAAGTTTCGACCACTAATTCCTTTCATCTATATCCAGTACCCACCGGAAATCTGGAATAAGCGTAGTGGCTTCGATTGTCAGGGACGGGCACATAAATCAGAGCTTTATGGCTCACCAAAGACAATTAATTTTACATCACTTCAGCGATGGTGGGACACTAAATGCAGGGAGCGAGGAAGATAATTTATACCCCTCATAGTGGGACATCATGTGCAAGGTACCTGTATTTTACAGTGGTCTTTGTTGCGAAAACATTAAGCCAAATTTTGAATGTTTTGGAAACTTATAATAACAGTAATGGGAAAGTTATGAAGGTGATTGAACTTGAAGGGTTGTGTGAGAGGATTTTTCTGTCAAGCTTTATGGAGAGGAGGGGGGTGTATGTGGTGGCAGTGTATTACAACGGAACGTTCTTCCAGTACCACTCCAGATGTGACGCCACTTGGCTTGTTTTTTAATACGCCTTCACCACTTCCTCAATAATTATTTACAGATATAATCAAGGTATCTAGATAGGGTAGTTGAATTAGCCTCCCACTGGAGCAACACAACGGGCTTTTGGTGATCTATCACGAATTGAACGAAGGACAACACCTCGTAATTTTGAACTAAGGTCAGATGATGAGGTCAATACTTGAGCTCGAACCCCACTCTCCAAACTCCCACATTGTGCCAACGTGAAGACATTTGAGGCGTGCACCAGCTGCCACGTACACGATGGTCTTTGGCTGGATGGAGTTTCGAACTTGCATCCCTCCGGTTGCTAATTCACGACTCTGCCAACCGGGCTACCGCGGTTCCCAGATGTAATCAAGAGATGATGGCTTCGGGTTTTATATACAATCGGAGACCAAGACAAAAAAATACTGTCCTTTACAGTGATGGTATTCCAGATCTGTTTTTGTAGTCTTTGTTGAAAATCATGCATTTCACAAAAGCAGAAATGTCCGATGAATTTCACGGTTATATTAAATATAACTCTTCTATGAGAGGTTTTTCTCTTAAGCAAAGTATAGACTACGGTAGTGTTTCTGCGCTGAACATATTTCTTGCACGTATTCCAAATATGGCTTCATTTCAATTGTTTTCGAATATGATTTCAGACCGTCAATAAATATTCCAAAGAACGAATTCTGAACTGAAAAATGATCGTTGATTGCTTAACACCAATTAAATGAAACGCCAACCATAGCCAACACAGCGATAAACTATATTTCATGTAACCCCGATGTATCATGCGGGGCGTTTGGGATGTGGAAGTCAAATCTTCGCTTTCCGTCTGGTATCTTTACACTGACAATACCTCTCATAAAGCTATATTAAAACGATACAGAAGACGAAGTGGAGGTTCTTTGTCTAAATAGTTCTAAAATATTAATGTCTGCAGAGTAAAATGTGTTTGTGATTTAAAATGGCGCGACGTCACTTGTTTTCCGAATATGATATCAGCACATCGTCGCTAATAAAAATTCCAAACAATGAATTCCGAATTAATGTATTACAGATGATTGATCAACGTCATCACACGGATACTCTCCATTACGGATCAGTAAGTACTGATAAGGCTGTATTGCACAGCTCAGCGTCTAAAATTTGTTGTATATCGCTCAACAAAATTTTTAAGTGAAACCCATCGAAGGCATGTCTGTAATGATATTCTTCTGGCTATGGCGAATCGCCATTTGAATCATGAGTCTATTCGTTAATTAAGAAGGCTGGTCAAACACAAACAATGCATTCCAACAATTGGAGAGGGCCGCAGTGGCCCGGTTGGAAGAGCAACGGATTAGCAACCGGAGGGTTGCTAGTTCGAATCCAAAAAAGACAGTCGTGTACAAAAGGGGCTGGTGCACGTTAAATAAGTCGTGTCCTCAAATGTCTTCACGTTGGCGTGGTATGGAAATTTGGAGAGAGGGGTGCTAGTTCAGGTGTGACCTCATCATCTGACCGTGGTTCAAAATTACGTGGTGTTGACCTCGGATATTTCCCTTCGGGTTTGATCCTGGACTGGCGCCTTTAGCCCATTGGGTTGCTCCAATGCAACGTTAATTAAATACCTACCCAAATAAAAACAATTGATGACTTTAGCACGTATTCGAGCTCAGAGTTCATCGTTCCGTCACAGCTCATATAGCAGGGATTACGAGCTGGCGAAACAAATAATCAAACATAATTTTGCGTATGGCAGTCCATTGTTTTGAGAGCTTACTACTTTTCAAAAATAAGCTTCCAGAAGTTCTGTCTTTCCACTTAAGTTATGCTATATATACATGAGAGTTTTGAATAGTAACATAAACACTTTACTGAAAGATGATAAAGCTAGCTCTTCGAGTTAACCTTAAAATTTGATTTATCTACGCTTAGGAGAAGTTGGTGTTGATTCCAACCGATACTAAATTATTCGTGTGGAACAATTAGGGAGTAGTTGAATTAAGGTCGCACTGGAGCAACGCAATGAGTCAACCAAAGACCTACGAATCCAGGCTACGGTCGTGGATCAATCCCAAGTGGAAAGATGAGAGCAACACCTTGTCATTTTGAACCACGGTTAGATGAAGAGGTCAACACCTTAACTGGCACTCCACTCTTCAACCTTCCACATCACGCCAACGTGAAGACATTTGAGGTCACCACGGGTTTAACTTCACTACGTCACTTCCGGAATGAAACTGGAAGTACAGATTCCTACAAAACACTAGCGCTCTCTATATTTAGCTTTATAGAAAACCCTCCTACACGTGAAGGAATTGAGTCACTTGTCTGAAATGATACTTTTCTTACTCAAAACATCGTGATTCCAAATGCAATGTTTTACCAATTATACCAATAAGTGTAATTCGAATTTGAGTTTTTCTTTCTCCTGAGAAATTCCATTGAGTTGTGACTTTTCTAGGGTGGCTATATTGTTTTAGTTGTACATATGGTATTTGCAATAGGCAAAACTCTTGTCCAACTTCTCTCAACTATCTTCCAGAAATCTCAGAAATCTCGTAAACTTCTCAAAAAGTACTCAAAGCGTACTTTATCACCGAAAATGATACAATTCAAAATCGACATTTCAGTTTTCAGTTAACAAATGATACTATTAAATTCGAACGAACTACAAAAATGAAATCAGAAAATTGCGGCAGTTTTAACTCTGAGCATCACAAGATTTCCGGGTAGTGTGGCGTTGCTTTTACCTAACACACTTAACGGACTAAATAGCCATATCTTTCTAAAGAATCCATGGATTCTTTTAACCATTGGAAATATTCTATTCGTCCTTTGCTGGAAAATAGAATCATTAGAACGACTCTATTGGCCCGTTCTGTAGAATACAATCCTTTGGAACGATTTTATTGGTCCTTTTCAACAAACACAATCCTTTGAAATCATTCTTTTGTTCATTTCCTTAGAATAGAATCCTTTGGAAATATTCTATTGGACCCTTACTTGGAATAGAATCATTTGGAATGATTCTATTAGTTCATTCTGCAGAATACAACCCTTTAGAAATATTCTATTGCTGATTTACTAAGAATAGAACCTTTTGGAAAGATTGTATTTCTCATTTCCTTGGAATAAAATAATTTAGAAATATTCTATTTCTCATTTCCTTTGAATACAATCCTTTGATACGATTATATTGGGCCTTTACTTGGAATATTATCCTTTGTAACGTTTCAATTCGTCTATTCTGTAGAGTACAATCCTTTTGGAAATATTCTATTGTTCATTTCCTTGGAATAGAATCCTTTGAGAAGATTATATTGGTAAAGATTGATAATTTGTTTAGAAATGATACAAGGAAGTCTGAAGGTTGCAAGGTGGAATCATGCGTTTGAAACCTGCAGAGGGTTAATAAAGATATAAACGAATCACCCAAACTTCCTACCAAGAATTAAAATATCCTTGAAGATATTCAATCTTGTGACTCTCCTATGAATTTTACTTAATGTTGTCACTTTTTACGAGAACATGAAACGCGTCAAATATGAGAGGATAATTCAAGTTAAAAGCAAACAAGACTTGTTTTTTCCGCTTCAAATGCTCTCGCTCTGGATTACGCGTTTTGAAACATTCCCCAGTTCAGGGGGGTGAATCTTCTTGCTGAATAAGGGACCAAACATGCAGATCTCCCCACTAAATTAATCAATGAAAAGTACGGGAGCCGAAGTTGCCTGCTCGATTAAGCAGCAGAACCCGAGTTAAAGTTATACTGACCCCTTAAGCTGGATGTAACAATTTTAGTGCCGTGGAAACAGCTGGCGGTGTTTATTGGACTGAAATGATCCGCCGCGTTTGGGCGACTGTTTTTATTGAGAGCCGTGAAGTAAAGTCTCAATAAAAGAAACTTGACCGCCAGGAAGGTGAAGGGAGTTATATTTAAGAACAAAGTTATGGCTCTTGGTTGAAGTGTTCCTATAGAAATACCAGTTACAGATAACTTTGGGAACGAAAAAAGGGCACACTCTGGAAGGAATTAGAGGCGGGGAGTGGAATGATGGGAGAAGTCCCAATGGACGCTCAGTTGCTCCTGGAATTTAATCAAGAAACCCCATTAAAAGTGGATTAAGAATGAAGCCGTAAGAAGATTTTGGAGGAAATAAAAAAGGGCGAAATGAATTTGATTTTTCGATTTCGGTTTCTGTAACATATCAAAAATGTTTTAGTTAACGTTTAACCCTCCAATTGGTTTCGACGAGATATCTCGTCCATCAATATCTAACCAATTTTGCTAATGATGGGATATCTCGTCCATCAATATCTAACCAATTTTGCTTATGATGAGATATCCCATCATTAAGATATTTACCGATTTTCTTATGTGATGACGAGATCAGGATATGACCAGTTCTCTTTTAATGACGAGATATCTCGTCCTTCACGATCTGGTCAGTTTTGCTAATTACAATATACCTCGTCAAGATAACCACCAGGGGGTTAAGGCTGCTAAGATATATGAATATTTTAGTTACATTAAGGCCGCAAGGTATATAAATATTCTAGGTATATTAAAACTTCTAAGGGATATAAACAGTCTTCCCTTTGATATTCTGATGTATCCTGGAGGGACGGTAAGACATTCCACCATCCCTTAAAAAACTAAATAATTTTATAAGGTATAAAATACATTACTGTAAGGTGATGTCTTCAATCATAGTTCTTTAAAGTTTTTTTAGCAGAGTTGCCTCTTTCAAAGTTTATTCAAATCTAATTTTTCGAAATGATCAGAAACAATCTGTTTTTCAATTACATTCCCAAAACCGATTTTGCAACATCTAGAAAAAACTATTTCTTCCAGTACCATAAAGTGAGCTTCACTATCAATTACACATGGGCCTGTTCCACAGCAGGCCTTTGGACAGCGATGTAGATGACGCTTCGCTCATCGTAGATCATCCTCAAATGATAGCCGGCCAATGATGCTAACACCGAGTAGACTCCTGTCGCGCTTCCTAGCTCCTGATGAGAAAATGATCACGTCCCTTGAAAAGCATCTGTGCCAGGTGTCAGGGGACACTAAGCGTTAGGTGTCATGTGGAGTTCGTGGCAAATTATTTATCTTCACGAACACTGGATGAAGTCACTTTGGACGTCAGATTCTGGAGGCTGGAGCATCGATCACCTCCCACTACGTGAGCAGATCACAGGAGGAGACGCACTGAGATGGGAATTGCGGTTTTAGGAGTGTCGAAATTGTAATAGACAGAGGATGTAGTTAGTTGTATGATCATTGTAGAATCTGCTGGCAACGTTACAAGATAACGGACGACGTACATCGAACACTAACTAGGGTCTATACGAAATGAATTTGCGTTTGCGGTTTATTTAAAGAGGCTGCTTAGGTTCTATTCAGGACCTGTGAGAAGAAAGGTTGGGCTTAACACGTACCTAGAATATTTACATACTTAATAATCTTAGCATACCTAGAATATTTTATAAACCTATATGTACCTATAATATTTCATATGCCTTTTTATACCTAGAATATTTTAAGTACCTATAATATATTTTATATACTTAGAATATTTTATATACCTAGAATGTTTTATATACATTTATATACATAGAATATTTAAGTACTTAGTCATGATCATTTGAAGAACGTGGGACGCTAGACGTCGCAATAGAATTAATCAGTTAAAGAAATCCGATTCAAAGAAACAATTTATCAATAAAGCGGGTAGGGTTAACAATACGAAAGGAAGTGATACCACTCCACTTTTCTTAAATTACTCTCAACCACAGTTTGGGGATCACATTCTAGTTTCATCAACACAAAAAGGCAAGAAAAGAATATCTTCCAAAAAATCAAATCTGTTTTACGTCAAATACTTGAACTGAATTTTCAGTGGTTTTTGTTACTGTAAAACCCGATATCGCTAAAAATGAAGTTTCCAACACCATTAAAATAAGGCCTTCATATAAAAGAGAACATGTTAAACGTCAGAGTTAAACTTCAAAGTTCATTTATTTGAATACTAAACCAAAAGTTACAATACAGAGGTTGGACAAAATAATTCGTAATTGTATACTTTCCTTTTTGGTGTTAAGTAATTCGCATTCCTAGAAGAAAGTTTAAAAACTCCGAAAGCGAAAAATATATGTAAGGCATGCGTGTAGCATGGCTGCACGGTGTATTCGTAGAAGAAAAGCGTCACAATCACAAGTCTACCTTATACGCAAACATAACAATTCTAATAGAATAAAATAATTTTCAAATTCCCTTCTACAACTTAACAACTCAAAGCAATGTGATTAGAATTTGGAGCTTCCTCTCCTGAAAATGTGTACAAGGGGATAGATTGCTTAGTTCCTTTATGCTTATCTAAAAAAAATTGAAACAAAATTCATAGATGGTTTTCGTAAGAAATAGTTTTTCATATTAAATACATTCCATCCATTTATTTTACGTTGTTTGGCTCAATTTGGCCAAATATGGCCCTCGAGCAATAAAACCCAACCAATCATAAAATTCACTCAAGAAATTAGTTTACTCGTGACTTCTTTATGTTGTTTCGTCGTCTTATTTCCATTATTTACTATGTGGTGTTAGCGCTACGCTTAGCGAATTTCTAACAATTAATGCAGCCTCGGCAGGTACAAATATATACACAGTCATCCGAGTTTGCAGTTCACAATTCAGAGGAGATTTCGCATTATTTTTGATATACTCCCTTAGAAATAACTTCATTTGGTACACAACTTTAACAGACAACGGAGAAAAGTTTAATTTGGTAGCTTTAATTTATGCCACGGCAAGATTGTGTCACTTTATTTGAGCATTACTACGCAAACAACATTAATTTAAAGGTTAAAAGCCTTCATTTATCAAGCATACGGAGTAAGTTAAGTTGCAAGGGTTGAAATTAATTTCCTTATCTGAGGTAATTTAATAAGGTTAAACCGTTTCATTTTTTTCATTCAGTTCAGATTAACTTTAAATGAAAGTAAAATGCAAATAAATAAATTGTTTCACGAGGTAATTATATTTACTCTGATTTATTAAGAGTGTTTGAATAATTTAGATTTTGGGAATCTAAGGTGTACAGAAACTCTGAGAACAAAAACAATGTGTGGAATCAACAATTAATACAATTTAAGAGTGGAAACAATATTGATGTCTCATTATTGTTGTAAATTGTAAAAATTAGCAGACCTGTTCACAGCATCAGCATTAAACTTTCTTCTTAACCCTCCAAGTAGTTTTGACGAGATATCCCATTCATCAAGATGTGATCAATTTTGATAATGACGACATATATCATGCTCAAGATATTACGGATTTCTTTTTATGATGTCGAGATCAAGAATAATCGATATCTTCTAATGAAGAGGTATTTCGTCCATCAAGATCTGTCCAGTTTTGGTAATGACACCTCGTCGAGACAACCATCAGGAGGGTTAATTGCTTATACCTAATGATGACAAAGTATCGTTACTCACATTTCAAACCTTATTTAAATCTATTGATAATGAATGTAGCACATTTCCACATTTCCTACCTTCAAATGAAAATAAAATTATCCTAAAATATATAAAAGCATTTTGTATACTTCTTTCTTGTGTTCATTTTTATTTACAATAAAATACAAGAGAAAAAATTCACGCCTCAAACATGTTACCCCAATTAGCTTCTGGACCTCCTTTTCAGTTTCATCCCATTCCCTTGTTCAAAGGCGATTCGGCATTGTTTTGATGGTAAACCAATTTTCGCTCATATTTTCTTTCCTGTGCTGATTTCTATTTTCCAGATATCTCATTGTCTCCTGTATCAGAGTGCTGATCAATTTCAATGGAATGGAGATATCTTCCGTGTAGTTTTAGCAACATTATGCAGCTACGAATGACTCTTGCATCCGACACTAAGCAATGCCGATTTCTGTGCCGTTACGGTTGTCAAGCAATTGAACAGATATCAAAACTGGCAGACAGAACTTTTTAGTTTTCTATAAATGCATTTTTTATACAAGTTTATATAAGTTACTTTTTTTCTATTATACTTTTATGTAAAAACTACAAGGAGCTTGTAGGATTTGTTTCTGATTGCAAATTCCAACAAATTATTGTAAAAATATATCATGCTTTTTATGTTTTGAGCAAAATAGCAAATTTCGAGTTATAAATTTATTGTTATACAAATGTCTCTTAAAAACAATTCCAAACATCAAGGAAACGTCTGGAGGAGACATAAGAAAGTCTACAGCAGACTAGAGTGTGTAATGATAACTCTTTCATGTGCCCATGTAACCAAAACTAGTTGTAACGCCCTTACACTACTTCCGTTTGCCGGGAGGAGACGAACTTTCATCATTCGATTGGTCCCGAGACGGGAGAAGACGACCGTCCGTTCATTCATCATCTGATTGGTCAGTGTGACACAGTAGTATACTGGCGATTTTACCACTTTTGTGGCCACGTTCTAGAAATGCGCAATCACACATCTACCCGGTCGCATGATGTTACATCGCGTACTAGGCGATAAAATGCCAAATGGGCCAACCAAGTGAATTTTTCACAGAGCAGTCAAGTGACTACTAGTCGACATGTTAGTCATATTTTTTGAACTGCTCTCAACAACAATGCTCAGTCTACTTATATTTCACGTCTATGCTTCCATCCTGGAAAAACATTAACAGGACTCATTAACCTTCTGGGTGGTTGTCTTGACGAGAGAATCTCGTCATTATAAAAACTGACCTAATCTTGGCCTCGTCGTCATGATAAAAACGTTAATATCTTTATTCGGAATTCAATCGGCATAATTGATTACGATATATCTCATCGAAGCCACTTGGAAGATTAACAAAGCTCGACCTTTAGCTAGTCTTAAATATAGAAAACTGAAATCAAGAATTAATATTGTGAACAGTAATTCATTAACACATTAATTTGGTACTAATTATCATATTTTAACTACTTGAATAATATATATTATCATTATTTTAAATGCATACATTTTGTTTTGGATATAGGGCAGCATGAGTCGTATTTTCCCCTGGTGACAGAAAGTTTATCTTTGCCTCTGGCCAAATAGGAATCTCTTGAGTAAAATCCTGACTTTCATTTCATCATTTGCATGATGTGATGTAGCGCCCTCAAACTACACTTAAGCTTAGAATTTCAAGTATGGTAATCGATGAACTGGTAATCTTTCACTCAAAGGAAGAAAAAAATGTGACGTTCGAAGAACGTTATAAAAAAAGGGATACAAAAAGTTCTCCGAAGGTTTTTAAAGTTAATAAATTAACAGTTTTGATGTGAAGTCGGGGTTTGAGGCTAGTCGAAAGGACTAATTCAATTTCCTCAGCTTTATCCGTCTTATTTGCTTTCCGTCATAAAAAAGATAATACAACAGGATGTACAGCAAGGAGCGGAAGAATTGCAACACATTTTAAACGCAAACAACACATTCTTTTTCAATCAACTTGAGCTCCGCTCTCGAACGAGAATTTTCTTTAAGAAAAAATCGAATAACGCGATCCTTTAAGAAACTTCAAAAGCTCTGTTATCTCGCACATCGAACTCGTTAATAAGGCAACGGAAAGTTTTGTTTTTATGGGGGAGCAAAAACCTCAAAGATGATTAACTTCATTAATTTAGTGCACTGGCGGTGTGTGAGGCTACCAGCTACTTTTTTGCAATCAAATTTCCAAGCGGTTCTTCTGTTTAAAGAGCACCTTTCAGAACCGGAATAAAAAGAATCAGGGCGATAAAAAAAGGTAAGGAACGAAAGAATAAAGAGCCGAAAAGAAATAAAAATTCTTACATCGCACCCTCTGTAAAAATAACGCCTTACATCGCTTTGACGTATTAGCACATAGGAAGGCGAGAAAAAATATGTAACTTACACTTACACGCTAATAAATAAGCATTAAGGTAAAAAAATGGTGGAGAACAAAATGAAATACGTGAAAAACCTTGATAATGGCCTCGTAATTTTGGATCTTGTGGCAATAGATTTTCCATGCTGTCGCCTTTAATTCTTACATCTTGCCTCCTTTCTCTGAAGGCGTAAATCGATTGGGGAAAATGGTCTATGTCCTTGTTTGGCCCTAATCGAATTTAAAACACTAAATACAAAAAATCTTGAATTAAGGTGGGAGGAGAAATGTTTTTTACCCCGAACACCTTCTGAAAGAGCAATATTTTACTAAGGAAAGGTGGTAGAACACGCTGATTAAATTTTGCTCATAGTAATTGCTTTTATTTCCGAACCTAATATTAATCATTCAAAGTTGTAAATCTGTCTTAATGCAAAAGATTAGAATTTGTTTGGCTTTCTTAGGAGCGGATATTTAACATCTTTACACTGCAAAAATAATTATAGCCGAAGCTTATAATGCAATCAAAAGTAAAGTAATGTCTCTTTTTCTCAAACCAATCAGAATGCATTTTGAAATTAGAAGAAAAAAATGTGATATCGTTGAATAGAAATTTTTATCATGCAAAATAATAAAAAGGCAGCAAACGTATATCATGGTATTACAAAGTTGGTTGGTTGATTGAATTTTATGGCACAAGGTTCAAAGTTGGACATGCTACGCCAGGTTTTACAAAGAAAATGCACTGTTTAAAATGTTAAAAAATGAGTTATTTAGAGTAATGATTCCAAAATCTTATGCTTAATTAGCAGGATAAGGCATTAAATGCTAGATCTTAATAATTCTGCAATGACACTTCACAAAACATAAGACGGTATATTTTCAATTAAAAAAAAATTAACATTATCCAGTTAGTACCGTTAAATCCACTTCAACAGACAGTGTTAGTAGTAGTTTGGTAACTTGATGAGATTCTTAGATTCCTCTGGGGCCAGAAGTCGTCAACACTTGTAGGTCTTCGACTGATCGTAAATCTACCATCATGTCGATCTAGATTTCTTTCATCCAGACGATTATAGCCCTCTTGGTGATTAGCTTGACCAGGCATCTCGTCATTAGAAGAAAACTGACCAGATATTGATCTCGTCATAATAAAAAAAACCCAGCAATATCTTGATCACATATCTCGTCATTTACAAAATTGGTCAGATTTTGATGGACTACATATCTTGTAAAAACCACTTGGTAGATTAAAGATCGGTAAGCTTGGTAGATTAAAACCACTTGGTAGCCACCTATGAAAAACTATCGCTCGGTGATAACAGGAAGCAATGGAAGAGGGGACATTTAACCCTTGAACTGAAAGCGGGAGAATTTTGACACGCTGTCGATGACTGCTTGAACGTGCTCTTTTAACATTAGCAAGTCGTGTTGTCCACTTTCAAACCTCATCAGGCCGCTCCCTCTTGTGTAAAACATGTCATATTTTAGAACAACGTCCTTCATCAAACCGTTGTTAGTTGCCAGTTGTTTCCTTAATGCTCTTCAGAAAATAGTCTTCTTTCTCCCATTGCGTTTAAAATTGCCTTTCGATTGTTTTCAGATTTACTTATTCGGAAAGATATTTCACATGCGTAATTTTCCCACATAACCAGTGCCAGCATGTATTTTCGATAACTTTTTTAAATTCTAAACTCATTTCAAGACCATGGGCTCTCCTTTTGAATTCATCCCTGCCCTTGAAGATTGTTTTTAGAATATTCTAACGCAATGAACAAAATATGACAGATTCATAAATACCTTGCATTACAATAGCAAAAATAATTTATAAACAAGTATAAGATTAACCCTCTGGGTAGTTTCGACGAGATATATTGTCCATGAAGATCTGGCCAATTTTGCAAATGACGAGGTACTTCGTCCATCAAGATCTGGTTAGTTTTCTGATGACGAAATTCATCGTCCAGACAACCACCAGGAGGGTTAATAATATCGAAAGAATTATTTCTGGAGATGTTCATTTAAAGTTGGAGGCATACCCTTTTGGTCACCCCTATTATTTTTGGCTACGTACAAGTTCAGGCCCAGTGTGCCGTTTAGGAATCGCACTGGCCACAGCCGAGGGACCCAAACAGTGGCGTACCCGGGGAATGGGGAATAGACTTTAGTCAACCCCAAAGCAATAGAAATTCAATTTATTACATTTCGATCGATCTGAAAGCAACAATTGGTGTTTAGAGGGTTTGATAAAAAGTTCTATATCAATATTTAAGGAGTCTAAGTTAAAATAACGTAAGCAACATTGTTTTCAGTGAGTAGCGATTTATTTTCTTTTTATTTGATATTTAGCTGCCAAGAAAGGGAAACAAATCTTATTCTAAGGGGACAAACCACCCGTTTACAAATCACTCTTCAGTTTTGATGGCTTCTTCTTCTAGACCCACCTCCTATCTACTCACCTTAAGGTGTGGAGCAATTAATGATAGGAGGGGGAAGGGACAATATCCAGCACAAAAGGGCACAAGGGAACCATCCCATCAGACCGGGAAAACACCCCCACCACCACCACCACGCCCCCGAGTGCCGCCCGCGCAGCCCCAAACACAGGGCATCGCCATTTATTATTCTTTAAAATTTTACATATTTACATAAAATGATGCATTTTTTAATATAAATTCCAACAAATGTTGGTGAATAAATCAGGCTAATATTGCCTGAGAGTAATTGTATAATAAATTAGTTTATATAGAACTATTTATAAATAAATGTAACAATATAGATGTAAGATTATATAAACATTCAAAGTATGACATAAAAACGTTAAATTTAAATAGAAAGAGTTCAATTATTTACATATGAATTCAAGGTGGAGGAAGCCTCACAACTATTTCCTTTGCAGTCAACACACAGGCCTTAATTTTATATCTAGATAAATAATTTTTAATAATTGCGTTTAGCCAAACAGGTTTATTACTTGATTTTGGTTTAGTAATATGGTTTGGTTTTGTGTTTTGACATTCAAAGAGATAGTGGTCAGCATCTCTCACCCTGCCACATTCACAAAGATCAGAGGTTTTAATTTTAAATCTATACAAGTATGCTGGGAAAGGACCAGACAAGGTATCTGTCCTCGACGAGAGTTGCAGTATTGATCTCCGGCATGAACTCCTTCAGCCGGAGACCTTTAACTGAGTTGGAATGATGTTCCTGCCACTCCTCCAAAATATAGATCTTCAGTTTTCTTTTCAGAAAGGAGAGTGGAACAGGTACATCCAACATCTCGCCATCATAGGCCGCAAGTTTGGCATGCTGGTCTGCCAACTCATTCCCAGCTATTCCCACGTGTGCCCGAACCCAGTCCAGGCCAAAAATGTTAGTATATGGAGCTATTTTCTTTTTAATACACTGCTGGCCACCCAAGAAAGACAAGAGATATCACAACAAAATTTATTTTGTAGATAACATGTTGACCAAGTATCAAATGATTAAATTTATAGACTTCTGTGAAGTGTGGTTCCTGCCAAAATCAGTAGCCAGAGTAGCCGCCATTGTTGGAGATCACCGCTGCCACACGCCTCGGCATTGATTCAAAGAGACTTTGGATGTGTTCTTGGGGTACAGCAGACCAAGCAGCTTCCACACGTTGCCAAAGTTGATCTGGTGTGGCAGCAGGGGATGTATTCTGGGTCAATCGTTGAGCAACCATGGACCACATGTTTTCTATCGGCGAAAGATCCGGAGAGCGAGCTGGCCAGGGAAGCAATTCAATCTGGCGATTGACGAAGAACCCTTGGACAATGCGTGCCACGTGTGGTCGCGCATTATCCTGTTGAAATATGGCTGTGGGCAAGCCCTGAAGGTAAGGAAGGACAACTGGCTCCAACACCTCGGAGATGTAGCGCTGGCTGTTTAAAGTACCGGCAATGCGTACTAGAGGAGTGCGAGAGTGATATCCAATACCGCCCCATACCATAATACCCGGTGCAGGACCAGTGTGGCGGTGCATAACGCAGCTGTTCAGCATCCTCTCTCCACGGTGTCTCCAGACTCGAATCCGACCATCGTGATGTTGCAGACAGAAGCATGACTCGTCAGTAAAGACAATTTCATTCCATTCTGCCGTCCACATCCCTCTTTCATCGCACCATTGGCGGCGGAAACGTCTGTGGTTCTGCGTCAAGGGTAGACGAAGCAATGGACGTCTTGCGGACAGACCACTCTTCTGTAAACGGCGTCGAATGGTACGCGCAGACACTGGATGATGCGGTACAGACTGAATGTGCTGTGCTATGGTTCGTGATGTGGCTGAGCGATCCGTCACTGCCATACGCACAATATGCCTGTCATCACGTGAAGTGGTGCACTGAGGTGGATGCGATCGAACACGTCGGTCCGTCGTACCCTCCTGCATCCAACGATCACATATCCGCATTACAGTTGTTTGGTTTCGTCCAACACGACTACCGATTTCCCTGAAAGATAATCCCCAATCTCGGTAGGCCACTATCCTTCCTCTGTCGAACTCGGATACTTGATCAAAAGATGATCGCTGTTTTCTACGAGGCATAATTGATCGTTTTTTTGAAAAATCCACAAGAAAAACACAATTGCCGTACTTGAAATCGTCGAAATCTCCAAGCCTTAAATAGCGCTTTGAAGTGGCGCCACAGGCGCGCGTGATGTGCGTCTACGCTGAAATTCTAATCATTTGCATATCTCACCTCCGCTAATGCATGTTGTAAATTTCATATTATTTGCATGCTTCCTTCAGGGTGTTGCATTTACGGTGGCCAGCAGTGTATTATTAATATAAGTGGATTTACTATTAGGAGATTTGAGTGCCTGGACAGAGCTTAGACTGTCACTAAAAATATTAATTTTTTTATTAACTGAAACAGCGTATAGAATAGCTTGAAAAATAGCAGATAACTCTGCCTGAAAGACAGAGTTGTTACTTTTAAGCTTGAATTTAAAAATTTTAAAAGGGGAGTTTTTGGAGTATGCACACCGAGGCTTTAATATTGCCGTCAATATCAGAGCCATCAGTGTACACCTCATAATCAGCGTTAGGGATACTATTTTTAAAATTCAGAATTAGATTGTTAGCAGGAATGTCATTCATAAAACAGTTAAAATCAAATTGGTTTGGTGACAGGCCAAGCTCAGGATCGGGCAGCTGCCTTTTAATGATGTTAAATTTTTTGAAAAGGGACTTATGGGTCACATTTAGTGGGGGGATACCGCAAATGGCGTTAAGGGAATCAGTGGGGGACGTGCAATATGCTCCAGACATATTTTTCAGAAAAGGTCTTTGAATGGACTGGAGTTTTTTCTTTTGACCTAAAGTCAAAGCACCGCCCCAAACGCCAGCTAAATAAGTAAGGATGTTCTCGATGACGGTGAGATACCAGATTTTTTGGAGCTGGCAGCCAACTCCCCATCCTCTGACTCTTCCAATGGATCCCCCAATACCAAAACACCTTGATGTTAGAGATAGGATGTGGTCACTCCATGTGAGCCTATTGTCCAAAATGATGCCGAGATATTTCAAATTAGTGGAGATTTTAATAGATATATTATCAATTTTGAATATAGGATTTCGTTGGAGTTTTGAACTCATAGAAACAACAATGTACTGGCATTTGTCCACAGACAGTCTTAATTTAAGGAAAGAAAGCTTTTGGTGTATATCATAAAGTGACTTATTTGTATTGATCTCAAGGATCTTTCGCGTATTACCTGTTGTAACCAATGCTAGATCCTCTGCAAAAGCTTGTAAGAAAATTTCATCAGAATTTAAGTACAGAATTTCGTTGAAATAAATATTCCACAGGGTCGGGGCTAGTACCGATCCCTGTGGACATCCTTTAATGATATTTCGTGTTATTATTTGATCAAAGAATAGGAAATTGTTCTATTTGTTAAATAATGTTTTATGACTTACTTTTGATGGCCCTATTTCATAATGGTGGCTTATTGGAAGTATACTACCGAAAGTAAGACCTGAAAAATTAAGTAACACGAGTCGCGCATACTTATTCTTTTAAGAAACGAATTGCTTCGGCGCCCCTTCCACAACAGTAGAATGGGTCAAGATATTCACAGGCTTATTCAAGAGAACCCTCTCGATATCCCCTTCTCTTGGATTATAGAACATACGTATGAGACTATCTCGTTCTAGGGAACGAGATGGAGGACCTGCTGATCGGATTGGCTGTTTCGGACCACACTAGTCATAAAATGCACTAATGTCTTCCAGTCTCCCATCTAAAGAGGAAAATTTACAAATAAAAAAAGAACTGCCCAAAGGCAAATTCCTTCTATTTCAAAACCAAATTCAAAATGAAAATACAGTTATTAAAAAATCTTCCAAATAACACACAGTGTTCTTTATTATCAAAATTACTGAATGACAGATTCATTCTATTGCCAAAAACAAATTCGAAATAAAAATTAAATTATTGAAAAATATTATAAGCAACACACATAAACTAATTTCATATTCTCAGATTTACTCCGTAACAAATACATTCTACTTCCAAAACCAATTACACTTTAAATGAATGTAGATGGCCCCAACAAATGCCTTAAAACTCTACAACCTTCAAACAGCGAGCACAATAATCTGATGAGAAATCGTTCCTGAATTCTTAACGTTAAATAGCAGATAACTGTCCAGGGGCAAATACATGCAGAACCGCTTTAATTAACGTTATTTATGGCCTTGTTTTCTCCAGAATTGAGAATAAAACATTCAGGTAACGCATTGAAAGGTAACGTTTAAAATAGGAATGCAATTGGCTTATACTCTAAGGCAATGAATGGGTGAGTTACAACAGCTCCCGGGAGAAGGTCTTATATTCGATGAGATTAAATTCCGCTTCTGTATGCGTCTCCTTATAGTTTTATATTTATCTGTTATCTTTAGGCCACATAAAAATAAAGTAATTGTTGAATTTCAGCATTTAGATGCCGCCATTAGTTTGATACATTTCTTTTCAGTATAAGTTCGTTTTCAATCGTACAATACACGCTTCTTATAGAATTTGCATAAAGATTTATAAATTCAAATACAAACGTATATTTTTACGCCGTATTTGTACATCCTTCAGCAGAAATTTCAAGCAATTCGTGAAATTTGTTTTATGATTTACATGAATCGAATTCTTATCAGTGTAAGTGAAAATAAAAATATATAATTCTACCAAACATGGCGTTAACATAAATACAGGAAGTTTCTGGTATTATAGCTATGAAACGTAAGAAAATCGAAACATAAGATTTTTTCGATTGCATCATGTTTTATGATTTAAGATTTTCAAAACATGAGTTTATATAAAATCAGCATTTTACTTTCTAATACTTATATTTAGCACTAGTATTTCACTTTCTTGTCTTTGAGTACTTCTATTTGTATGGAAACCTGTTTTAGACTCAGTATGTAGTCATAATCTAGGTGGTAATGTATAATATGTACACAAGAGCATTTGGGTAACAGGAAGTAAAATCTTTGTTCTCCGTCTTCCACTGGATTGTTTGTTAACGCTGAAAATCATTCTCATACGTACAGGAAGCGAGTTTTACCCCCAAAACACCTGCGCTACATTTTACCTTTTCACAAATAGCCTCTTATGCAGTAAAAATTGACACCAGAGGTCAGATTAAAAAACTTTTCAAACTGAAGTCTCAATTCTGGGTAGGAAGTTAAAATTAACGTCATACTGGAGCAACACAATGGGCTATTGGTGACGGTCCGGGATCCATCCCGAAGGGAAAGTTCCAAAGACAATACTCCGTAATTTTGAACAACGTACAGATGAAGAGAACAACACCTGAGCTGGCACCCCACTCTCCAAATTTTCGCACCACGCCAAGATCTGAATTCTCTAATTCAGTATTAAATACAGATTATAACAAGGCAGAAATTCATGCTATTGGTAATTCTAAGCTCATAATTTCTCAAACAGTAACAATTTACAATTACTATTTTTAATGTAAATTCAGTTAATATAATAATTCTCTCAATGTAATTAATCCTTTACTGATGAAATAATCCTACGCAAATCCCAAAACTAAATGAGTCAATCTGTTTCTGGATTCGTATTTGATATTTATTGAAGAACAAGTTGTTTGACAAACGTTACTGCTTAGCTTTTTCTCCATAGTAATGTTTTCATCGTTTCTATTTTTATGCATTTCTAATGTATTGAATAACGGAGGAAAGCTGAAATTCTAAACAGCCTTACTGATGTATACTAATGATTTGACAGATGCTTTATGAGATGGATTTTATGGAAACATTTGACATTGTACTTCAACAGTTTCTTGTGGTACTAAAGGTAAAAACACGTTGCAATTAATTTATCAATTTCTGATCATAAGAAAAATACCTATATTATATAACTTGCCGCCATCGTGGCTCAGTGGGTTTTCTACTGTGTTAGCAACCTGAAAGTTGTAGGTACAGGTTTGATAGCTGGAACTTATCCCGGGTGTATTAATATTTCTCTCGGTCGATAAAACTTTCCTTGTGTGCATGCCAATAATTTGACGTTGTCTGTCTTGTGTTTGGTGCAGATTGGCCAAATATGGCACTTGCGCCATAAAACAAAAACTCTCAGCCAAGCTGACATGAGAGGTTTTTCTATCAAGCTAAATGATGAGCAATAGAGTGTTTTTATGACGAAATGTGTTTTCTGAGCGTATTCTGAACGTAAAGTTACTTGGCTTGTTTTTCGAATTCAATTTCAGCAGTTCACCAATAAAAATTCCAAAGAATGAATCCCGAATTGATATTTGATAGTTGATTGGTCAAAGCCAAATAAATTAAACACCAAATAACTATAACAATAAACTATAAGTTAAGGTAACCCCAATGTGTCTTATGTGAGAGCATTTGGGTAGCGGATGTTTACTCTTCGCTTTTGGTCTTGTTTGCACTGAAAATCCCTCTCACAGTGGTCATAGCGTTTGTCTGTCAACCGTCATTCCCCCATGCTGGTTGTTTGGGGATTTTATATCGCGAGGGTCTTATTTGACCAAGCTGCTCCAGATAGCTTCAAGCAAAGAAGGTAATGGAAGGGAAAAAAGAGGGATTGGCGAATTGAAAAATGGGATGAAAGCATAAAAGGATCGCTTGGGTATTCCTGAGCGCGACACCCATGTTTACTAAAGACAGTAAACTCCATGGGAAAAGAAAAGATCACTCGAGTACCTCAATTCCGTGAAACCCGTACACACCTAAGGAAAATGTGCCCATGAGGGCCCATGTAGTCCCAAAGACGGCTGTGGTCGGGCATTAACCTCCTTGATGATTGTCTCGACAAGGTATCTCGTCATTAACATCTCGTTATTCGTTAGATTAGGTCAAAAGTGACCAGATCTTGATGGACTGCATATATCGCCTTTAAAGAAAACTGACAAGATCATGATTTCATAATCATAAAAAAATCGGCGATATCTTAATGATGAGATATCTCGTCATCAGGTCAGGTCTTGATGGACGAGTTATCTCGACGAAACCACTTGGAGGGTTAAAGAAATTCCGCAGAACCCCATAATGATTTATTTTCCGCGCAGACAAACGAAACTTCCTTTCCCTGCTTACACAAAGTCTTTCTTAGGGGTCAAGTCGTTACAACTCCAGACTCCTCCCCAGCAATAAAACACCTCACATATCCCGCCTTCTTAAACTGCACATTAATTGTAGCGATACTCCCCAGAATTACGCGCACGAAACGTTAAGCCTCTCCCGACTACGACACGGTTTTAAAAAGCGCCATTAATTAATTGAACTACAAACAGCAGAAAACTTCACACGCGCAAGAGAAACTCTCTTTGGGGATTAAGCACAGCACATAGCGGAATTAATTCCATGTCAATTCATCATGTTGTTTTCATCAAATCTCTTTGCAGCGCAATGGAACATCTTCGCTCCGCTAATTAGGTATTGCAATGTCTTAAGAGCTTTCGCGTCCCGTGTCATTGGGAAAAGCTAAGGTGTATTGGAAAGTGTAATTAATTTTCATACCCAGTGTTAATTAATGGGCACCCAGTTCATGCTGGCAGTAGAGATGAACTCTCGGTTCTGGGCGTTCTCAAGCGATCTTTCGTTCGTAGGCGATGGATAGACTCGAGTGTTGATGTTCTGATGCGGGGGTCTATCCGAGGGTTTTTCTTTTAATTACTGTAACATGCGTTGCAGTTTCGTGAAAGGGAAAACGTTTCGCTGTGTTGTTTCGGGAGATATGTTTCCGTGAAAGCGGATGTCTTTCTGCTTTTTGGTTTCTCCTGACTCGCCGTAGTAGGATTACTTTGCTTGACAAGATGGGGAAAAAATGATCGTGTTGATGTATTAATGATAATTTGAGTGCATTTATGTGGGTTTTTGAATACCCATCTATTTCTAGTCTACTGCTGTTGGTGGATAAATAATTAAATTTGAAGATGCTCTTCAGCTGTGTGTGAAGAAGTTAGGTGACGAAAACAAGCGAGCGTATAGGAAGTAATGAAAAAAGATGGAATAACAGACGTTTGATCAGATGTAAATAGACGTTTGGAATAGTAAATGGCCGATTGGAAGACGTTGTTTTGGTGTATGTCAAAATAAATGTATGTGCTTCGTCCAATGTTCCTGATAGTCTGGTTTATTGCCCTAAAATATATAAATCCACCGACGATATTATTATATAATTACATTTATTCGCCAATGATTAGCATGTTATCAGATTATTTTTTGAATTACTAATCATTGTTTTGATTTTTTGTTAATATTTTAGGTATTTAAATATTGACTTTTCTTAGACGGATAATTTTCCACATCGTTTTAACGCTTGAAGAACAAAATAATGAACACTTTATTATTTAACACAACAAATGAATAAAGTAAGTGCTGCATTTCATTTCCTTGAAGATTAATTAGGTACATATTCACTTGAAAATTTCTAATTTCTTTTAACGTCATACGTGTTAATTCTAAATACACTTAAAATTATTAAGTAAGTGATTTTTAGCAAACATCTTCAAATTATAATTAAATTTATTACTTCAAGTATGAGATAATTAAACTTTAGATATATCAGAAAGATATTCATATATGAATTACAGTTTCGAGTGCATTCCAAAGCATTATATAATCCAATGCAATGTATAATCAGATTATAGAATCGTTTTCATAAAAAAAACTGAAAAGGCATACAAAATCAAATGTTTTCTATAAAAATTGTCCCGTGTGGCTCAGTAGGTATACCTACTACGCAAATAACCATCGAGCAATTGCTGTAACTTAACGTGGGTATTATTCTCTATTCTGTCAGAAAACCTTTCCATGCATGTGTATGTATATTACTTGACATTTTCTCTTTTGTGTTAAGCACAGCTAGGAAAATATGTCAATCGTGCCATAAAAACTTAACCAACCAACTATACTAACAGAATATTTTTCCCAATTTCGCTCTATAGCTATTACAAAATACATATCCGTACAACATAGGTTTCGGTGGGGTTTTTATTACTTAATAATAAGATTTTATACAATTGAATAAACAGATTTTATACAATGAATAAACAGATTTCATAACATTACATTCCTCGATATTTGATTCATGTTTCAATCCTCACATCACATCTAACTCATAAATGGTTCATATGCACATGTATATTTATATTCATAACTACTTTTCTCTCATTACAAAAATAATTTTTGACTTTTTTAAGCCATCCATATGCACATTAAAAATATAGATTACCGTTTGAGAGGGTAGGTAGGTATTTAATTAACTTCGGACTATTGGCGATAGTCCGGAATCAATCCCAAAGAGAAAGATCCGAGGACAACACCACATAATTTCGAACCACCTGTATGAGAGGAATTTTCAGTGTAAACAAACATACCAGAAGTTGTGAGAAGATTTTATTTCTGATGTTCAAATGCTCTTGGCATGATACATATCGGAGACCTTAAAATACAGTTCATTGCTGGTTTGGCAACCTTTGGAGTTTAACCCTCCAGGTGGTTTCAACGAGATATCTCGTCCATCAAGATCTGACCGATTTTGTTGAGGACGAGATATCTCGTCATCAAGATATTGCCGTTTTTTATGATGGCGATATCAAGTCAGTTTTCTTTTAATGACGAGGTATTTCGTCTATCTGGCCAGGTTTGCTAATAACAAGATACCTCGTCAAGACAACCACCATGAGGATTTATGTAATTGGTGTTGACCAATCGACTGACTTATCAATTGGGAATTTATTTTTGGAATTTTTATTGGCTATGTGACTATTCAAAAAACGAGCCAACTGACGTCACGTTCAGAATACGTAGAGGAAACGCGTATCACCTCAAACACTACCGCCACCTATATTTAGGTTGATAGAAAATGCCTCTCATTAGTTAAGTGTTTATCAGTGTATTTTTTAAATGGATGTCTTATTAATAGCATTAGAATGAAGTACTCTCCAACTCTTATCTTTCCATGAATTTACGGGGATATTTCTTTGACATTTCTGAAGAACGAATGCGCTTAATTATATACATGGTGAGTCTAAATTGTTTTTACAAAATAAGAGGGGTGATAGTACCCATCCAGACGAGCAATAATTACCATGGAACATAGGGTCGCATTCCACTCTGAGAGGCAGAAAAGAGTAAAATCGAAACGCGTTGAGCATGAACAAGTCATCGTCTCTGACGCCCCAGCACACTTTTCCAGCACGGACCGGCATTTCTTGAATACCAGATATCCCGCACGATGGATCGGACGTGGCGGACCTGTGGCTTAGCCTCCTCGCTCACCAGACAACCCACTGGACTTTTTCTTCTGGGGGCACATGAAATATTTAGTGCACCAGACGCCTGTGGACTCGGCTGAAGATCTCGTAGCGAGAATCGGTGTTGCAGCAGACAAAATTAACACAACACCAGGAATCTTCGAGAGGGTGCTCCAGTCATTCCTTCGCCAGTGTGAATTGTGCAACGACACGCGTGGCCGTCACTTTGAGCACTTGCTGTGAGTTTTTCTCTGATCAATAAATCAGATTGTGCAACTTTTGGTATCGTTCATTCCTTTCCCAACACTGTTGTAAGTTCATGTTGAAATTCTAATTTAACTCTTTTCTGCCTCTCAGAGTGGAATGCGACCCCCTATGTTCCATGGTAATTATTGCTGGTCTGGATGGGTACTATCACCCCTCTTATTTTGTAAAAACAATTTAGACTCACCCTGTATATTGTATATATGTATATAGTATATATATTAATATATATATATATATATATATATATATATATATATATATATATATATATATTAATATATATACTATATATTATATATATATATATTAATATATATACTATATATTATATATATATATAATAACATATATATATATATAATAACATATATATATATATATATATATATGTTATTATATATATATATATGTTATTATATATATATATAATATATAAACATGTATATATATATACATGTTTATATATGTCAACTGATGCGTTTCGATAAAATTTGCAACTCTAAATCTAACTTTCTTTTGCAATGTAATAATCTCATTAACACACTTCTTAGTAATAAATACCCTCACTCTTTCTATAAGATTAGTTTTGAAAGAGATATAAGATTACTAATATTATTTAATAGCTTATTTTGGAAACTTTCCTGTTGACTGCCAATTTTATTAATTTTTTTAAAATCTGGATTTGAACACTATCTTTTCGATTTCCGATTCCGATGTTCCGCGTCGAAATTCCGAGTGAATGGCTTTGTTGGCGGTCCTCATGTTGTTTGCGGCGGATTGTTGTCGAGCTTAGGTCAATCAATGTGGGTAAGTTTATTTTCTCCTTTTTAATTTTGATTATACTTATCTTTGGTACGTGTCCTTGGTTGTCCCTGGTTTTGTTTTTCTAATTTATATTTTCTAATTTTGCCTTTCTTCTTATGGTGTTTGGAGGGGTGTGTGGGCTACTTTTGGTGTACTGCCGCTCACACGCAGAAAACACCATATTGTGTTGACTGGGTGAGGCTCCTCCCTGATGACGCCCTCATCCACCAACACTTCATCATTTTTTTCGAAATTTTCTTAAATTTCTTAATTTTAAAATTTGTGGTTTTCTCTTTTTTTTAGTTTGTAATTTTGAATTATTTTACTATCCATGTTGTGTCTGCAGCTTTAGCGCGCATGCATGGACAGTTCTGCCTTCTGCTTTTTGGATTCTGCTTAACTATTTTTTACCCCCAATTTTTTGGCTTTTTGGCTTTTTACTTGTCTGCTTTTTGATCTTTTGACATTTTGCTGGTCTGCATTTCTATTATTTTACGTTTTAATGTTTTGTATATTTTGTATATATATATATATATATATATATATATATATATATAAGCGAAAAGGTAAAATCCAGGCTAAAAACCTTTTACACGCTCGTAAAAGCACGCCCCCTCTACTTCAAAGTCCTTCAATTTCCGCAACGCCATTCGAGGAAATTAATGGACAATATTTTGCAACTTCACTCTTGCATAGATTTAGACTTTAGTAGGTGTTGACTCAACGTTCCCAAAGGAGTGGGGTTGCCAGAAGCAATTTATCCTGCCCCGCAGAACGATGACGTCAGTAACGCTTCTTCCTGACTGATGACGTAATGTCAATTGACCAGTTGATTAAATTCTGCTGAAGGGTTTACAATGCGAAGTTTTTATTGCGTGTGTTATGAGGAAAAGGTCAAGCTGAATATGGATAGCGATAGTGTTTCTGCGACGATACATGTTTCCTTTACGCATTCTGAATAGGACTCCCAGGTATTGACTCGTCATCTGACCGTGATTTAAAATTACAAGATAGGTATGTAGGTAGCTGAAGTAACGTCGCACTGGAGCAACACAACGGTCTATCACTAGCGATGGTCAGGGATCCATCTCGAAGGGAAACGCCGCATAATTTTGAACCTAGGTTCAGATGACGTCAAAATTACAAGGGGTTGTCTTCGGGAATGATCCTAGACCGTCCTCAATAACCCATTGTGTTGCTCCAGTGCAACGTAAATTCAACTATCTACCCTAACACATCAAGTTTTTCTATGTGAGGAATTTTTAGTGTAAGCAAGCAAACCAGACGGAATGCGAATACTTCAGCTAACCAAATGCTCCAGTATGATACACATCGGTGCTAAATTAAAATGTTTTTTATCGCGGTTTTACAAACGCTTAGCGTTTAATCTAACTGTTTATACCAACTATCATACATCAATTCGGAATTCATTCAAATTTTTTAAGGTCAAGCTGAAAATGGAAATTCGAAAAGCAAACCAAATAACGTCGCGTTCGAAATACCTACAAGAAACACGTATCACCGCAGAAACACTACCGCCACCTACATTTAGGCTTGACTAAAAATATCTTTCCTAGATGATAATTTATACTGATTATAAATGGATTTTACATTGGTAAGTAAAAAATACCGAAAACGTGATGTATTTTTAAATAAAATGAAATATTTCATAGAAAATGCTCATAATTTTTTTAATTTAGCCATGTCGGAAAAAAACCGCTTGCATTCTTTTTTTAATGGAATGAGTAATTAATTTGAAGATATGAGAAAAAAAGAGTACATTATAAGGAATCGATTATATTAGTCTGTGTAACATTTGTATGCAAAATATTTAATTCATGAGCTATTTTATATAAGATGAGCATTGTGTAGATGGTTTCCTAATTTTGCTACTTCAAAATTAATTATCTTCATCGGTTATAATTAAAATTGCGGTACAATAAAATTAGTAAATCTGTAATTAATGTTATCTTAATAAGAAAAGATTAATCAATGTAAAGAGTAAATGAATTTAATGAATCTTATTAAACTAAATTTATTACAAATTGTATTAAAAGGCATATTTGAGTGAAGGAAAAAGGAAAAGTATTTGCCTTCCCTTTGTATTTCCAGAACAAAGAAACATTTTTGGAAGCTGTAAGGTTTACTTTAAAAACTAAAATTACATATGGCACGATAGTCTTGTTACCATGGATCAGCTTTGAATATTCAATAAAGGCATCAGTATTAATTATTATTCGTTTTAATCAAGTAGATCTATAGAATCTGAGTTTGGTTATTCATTCTCTAGTAGTTTATAAAATTAATTTTTTTAATTTATTCTTGGAATGAAGAAATGATCATCAATAAAAATATGAATAGTGTTCGAATCTGGTATGTTCAGCTGTGATACAAATTTCAAAATATTTTGTGTTGATATATATTTTTAATAAGCTACGATGTTTTAACCAGATATCGTTGAATATATACAAAGATTGAAATGGACTAGGCTTATTATTCGAATGTCCGATGAAATGAGTACAAAAAAAATATTTTGGAATTAATGCCCTTTGACATTTGAAAAACTACGAACTAGAGAACTATTACCAATAAACAGACCAATATAGAACAGAATCATCTAGAAGGCCAGAGCCCACAGCATGGACGAAATATAAAAATAGAGTGAGAAATAGTAACCTTTTTATGTAACCAACAACGTAGTAACGTGATCCTTAGAGTGCTTTCGTTCCAGGGTTGTACAGATATTCATCATTTGATTGGTCGAGAAAACAGATATTCATCATTTGATTGGTCGACGGAATGGGCGAAGACGCCCATCCATTGATTCATCACCTGATTGGTTAGCGCGACATGGTAGTAGACTTGATTTAACCATTTTTGTCGACACTCCATAAAAAGGCGCATTCCCACATTCCGCCAGGGGAGACCCCGCGCCTATCCTTGTGAGGATTTACCGGTTTAGTAGTCTCCCTTGGGAGTTAATTAGTTTTTTTATTCCAGAGTCACTGTTTGGTTTTCTTGATGGTCAGCTGATGGTCATACGGTAACTAAGTTTATGTCGTTGCTATGAAATCCTGGCCTCGGGATTGCAGGATATCTATGATTTTACAAATGTTTTCTCTGCATTTCCTATGCTTTAGTGCTAGGCTTAGCCATCCTGAGGTGGGTCTTGGTGATGGGCATCGCAGATGGAGTGAGCTTGTGAGGGGATATTCCAAGGCATAATGCATTGGAGTTCCCTCTATACCACAGGAGCATTGGTTGGTCTGGGATAAACCGAATCTGTGGAGATAGCTAGGGAATGGGCCATGACCCGTTATAAACTGCAAGAGACGTCTATCTTTGATGCGGGTATCCATGGAGACATTTGGGAAGAGATCGTATGTTGAGCGGCCTGTGTCGTCTGTGTTCCATTCTAGCTGCCACTGTTGAAGAATATGGTCTCTAGTGAGACTCTTGAAGTGTGAGGCTGGAAGGGCTATTTGTTTGTCCTCTGGAACTTCTTTGTTTGTTGCCGCTTCCCTGGCAAGACTGTCTGCATTTTCGTTACTCTCGTGTCCAACGTGAGCCTTGATCCAACGTAGTTCTAATGCTGGCTTCTTGTGGAGGAGGTTCTGGATTTGTTTGATGAGGGGATTTCTGGATGTTGGGTTACGGAGAGCTTTTAAAACTGATTGGCTGTCTCAAAAGATTGTTGCTTTTTCAGGAGCCAATCTAACTGCTTCTCTGATTGCAAGCGACTCCGATTGGAACACACTGTTGTTAATTTGTAACCTAGTTGACCAGGTTTTTGTTAATGCTCCTTCTTCATAGAGGCAAAAAGCTGATCCCACGCCCGACTCCGTCTTGGAACCATCTGTGTAGATGGAAATGGGGGATGGGATGTATAGAGTGTCAATGGAGATTTTTGCTTCTTTACTTTGTATAGATGGGTGGGAGAACCATCTTGCTGTCTTCGTTTCAAAATCTTGTGGATTAAATGTTTCTGAGTTCATCTGAACTGGTTTATGAAGACGAAGGAGTTCTGTTGTTTTTGCTTCATGTGAAAGGAGGACATGTAGAGGTGGGACTCCAATAGTGATACAGAGAGCTGATGTTGGGGTAGTTGAATAGGCTGAAGAGATGAAAAGCAGGAAGAGCCTTTGGATGGATTTGAGTTTCCTTATGTTACGACAAGTGAGATTTGTCGCCCATATTGAGGCTCCGTAGGCTATTGATCTCTCAGCTACTGATTTATATAGTATTTTCCTCTGTGTGTGATTAAAACCCCAGTTGCGGCCTGCGATTCTTCGAAACTCTGGAGGCTAATTGTCGCTTTTGCTTTAATGTTATTCAGATGGGCATCAAAGTTTAGTTTTGGATCCATCGTCACTCCTAGGTATTTTAATTGATCTGTGTATCTAATGGAAGTAGTACCTAGGGCTACTTTTGGTTTGGCTGCTAGTTTCTTGGGCTTATCGAGAAGTAGAGCTTTGGATTTTTTATGTGAAATTTCCAGGCCCATTTCCCCACACCATGATAAGACTTGGTCTAGGGCTATCTTGGAGTGCGTTTTAAGGATCACTCTGGTTCTTCCAGCAACCACTAAAATAATGTCATCAGCAAAGGCTTGGATGTGTACTCCAGGAGGCCAGGGCTTACTCAAGAGATCGTCGGCCACCAGGTTCCATAGTATGGGTCCACTACAGGATCCTTGTGGGCAACCCCTGGTCTGGTCGACTTGCGCTATAGCTGTTCCTGTTGTTATGCAAACCGTTCTCTCCGAGAGGAAGCTGGAGAAAAGTTTGAAGAGTTTTGTTGGACAATTTATTGTTTTTAGGCGTTTTAGGATGCAGTCCCACCTGAGAGAATCGAATGCTTTTGAAATGTCTAGAGATATCAGGAGAGAGTAATTGTTGTTGCTGATGTTTGTGTGGATTGTTTCTAAAAGGTTGCGCAAGGCGTGTTCTGTTGACGCATTCCCACAGACAGTCATAGGAGCAGTCATAGGAGCGACATGGTAGTAGACTTGATTTAACCATTTTTGTCGACACTCCATAAAAAGGCGCATACCCACAGACAGTCATAGAATTATTAGTCGACATGTTGGTCACACTTTTTGGAGCTTCTCTTAGTAGCAATACTCAGTCTACTGATATTTCACGTCTAAGGCCCATGCTGGACGGTAGAGCAAATGCATTTGTTTTAATATTCCATATTAAAATGTATTTGATTTGCCCTGTGTTATGGCTAATCAATTCATTGTAGCAGGTATGCAACTCAACTCCCGACTGCGGAATAGAAATCGCTCTCGTGTTCTAAAATGAATGAATGAATTAAAATAATATAGTTCGATATTTTTCTCCTCCCTAGTTGTTTTCTACGTATTATATGTATTGTGATGTCTGTTTATTTAATATGCTGTAAACAGAAATAAATATCTAGTGATTCTCGTTTAATAATAAATCTTCTGTCGGAAGGATTTGTTGCGTTTCATTTATTTATCTCCAACACCAGATTTCATGTTAAATAGGATACAGTCTATATTTTAAAACAACTGATAACTACCTTTGTTAAGTTAAAAAATTTTCTCATCTTAAAATCACAAAAATAGTTTGTAATATTCTACACATTGTTTAACAAGCTTTGTTAAACAATGGATTTAGATAACGGTAATGTAATGTGCCTAATATATAAACAATATCTTTTGAATATTCTTATGTGCTATACTCAAGAATAATTCTTTTAGGGATTGTTAATGTTATGCTTTTTAAAAACAAATCCTCATATATTGCATAACAGCCTTTTATTGTACTGCATTTAATAACGTTTCTAAATCTATCATTGATTAATATTACGCAGGGAATTGAAAAAGTTCGCTTCATTGTCAACAATAAGTGAATGGAAGCATTTTTTTCTTTGTGCTTAAGATTTCACAATGCAAAATTCACAGGTAGAAGTAGCCGTGTTTATTCAACAAAGAGTAGCGTCCTTATGAATTTGATGTATTCAAAACGTAATATGTAAGCTTACATTGTTTGCAAGTTTAGTTATTTAGACTAGAATACCTTTTCTAGCCGCATAAATACACGAAAAGCTTCGAAATATGATAAAATTTATCTGCGAAAGAAGTTTGAATTTTATTGTTGAATGCAAATGACGCGCATTATTCCAAAGTACAAGCGATGTGCTGCAAATTAAATAGAAAACTACTTTAGGTACACATTGATCGTAAAAGGATTTAAATTGGTTCTACGATTACAATGGTACCATTACGTCGACAAACCCGGAATTTTACTCTGCATTTCCATAAGAAAAGATTTCGAAATTGAGTTCTACTTCAGAAACCTAGTTGCCATTTTCAATGAATAATGAATCGAAATTATTCTGATGAATCGAAAAAATTGTTATGGAAAAAATTGAAATTTATGAAACAAAATATTATTGCTTACATAACACAATACTTCCTACACTTCGTTGCATAGGTAAGAAAATATATTCAAACATCAAAGGATATATATAAATGCATTGTTGTGTGCAATAAATATTGGAATACTTTACAGCTCCACATTATTAAGAACTCATAAATAATTTTGTCTTGGGATAACGTCAATTCCATCATATTCCATCAAAAACTTAAAAAAGTTTTTGTATTGCGATTGATTGTTATTTAATTGTATTTCAAATATTTGTGTGAAATTTTCTTTAATTTCCCTCTAACAACTTAGTCATTTGAAATTTAGTAAGTCAATACAAATGTTGTTTCCTTAAAACCATTTATTTTTTTATTGTTAGATATGCCGATTGTCAAATGACCGCTCGTACTGAAGGATTAAATGTAAAAAAAGTAACGGCAAATCGCATTATATCATTCATTATCCAATCCAAGATTAATAAGGATTCCTGCATTGCGAAACGTAACGCATTAATTCATTAATTACTAATTAAAACTACTCATTCGTAAAATAATACTTAGTATTGATTAAAGATTACATTAAGCGTGTAATGTCACGCTTAATTCTTTGATTATTAATAAAAAATCATTGAATAAAGATGGCATTTAGTGTAATTATAATACATTAAATAGGATTCATACAATACTAATTGAAATTAAACTTACTGGTTTGTATCGTTTCCTCAAAGTACTTTAAATATTATAGAATAAACATTGTCTCATTACATCGTTATTCCAAGTGAAAACGAAAAGGATAAACGTTAGGATTTCCAAGTTGCAGTTATCTTTATTACTGACGAAATTCTCAATGCCGCATTTTTAGGCCTTAGTCTCTTTGTCTTATCAAGCTGTTTTAAGCACACGAATGGCACCAATAACTGTTGTAATGAAGGCAAGAAGTTGCAATTTTTTATGTACAGATAAAATTTATTTCATTTCAAAATTTATTCCCTCTTGAAGTGGGAAGTAATAAGTTTTTACTTCCAAAAGAAGATACCTCAGCACAAATTGGATTCCTTTAATTTTCCATAAGTGTATTTCCATCTTCTGTATGCGTAAAGTTTTCCTTGTGTGTAGGTCCATTTACTTGAAGTTTTCTTGCGTTAGGCTCTGCTCTGCGAAGTGTGGCGGGGCCGGTTGGTAGAAGCGCGGATTAGCAACCGGAGGTTTGCGAGTACGAAACTCGATCGAACCGAAGACCGTCGTGTACGTGGGGGCTGGTGCACTTTAAATTTGTCGTGGCCTCAAATGCCCTGATGTCCATGGTGTGGAATTTTGGAGAGTGGGGTGTCTGCTCAGGTGTTATCCTCGTCATCTAAACCGTGGTTCAAAATTACGAGGTGTTGTCCTCGGATCCCTTCGAGATGGATCCCGGACAGTCGCCGTTAGCCCGATGTGTTTCTCCAATGCGGCGTTAATTAAGTACCTACCTACTGAATTTTTTTTGTATACACGTAATATCCGCATCAGCATCCCCATCAGATTAACAGAATGTAATTTTTATAGGATTCTTTCAACTAATAGGTGTGCTTATTTAGTCATTATGTGTTCCAGACGGGGAATCAATACTGCACTACTCGGAAATCTAGTGACTCTCAGATTAGTCATATTTGGAAGTTTTTAAATTTTTAAGCAATAGAGCACTGTTTATTCTATTGGTATTAAGTGTGAAATTCAAAACTCTAAAAAGCGAAAAGAGACTAGATCTCTCTGTTTACTAAATACGTTGTACACGAGAGTTTGTTGAGTGGTGTTGCCCTCGTCATCTGACCATGGTTCAAAATTACGAGGTGTTGCCTCGTCATCTGACCGTAGTTCAAAATTACGAGGTGTTGCCTTCGGACCTTTCCCTTCGGTGTTGATCCCGGATCTTCGTCAATAGCCCATTGTGTTGCTCCAGTGCGACGTTAATTAACTACCCACTGAAAATTTGTTTCCACGTAATATCCGTAACAGCAGCATTCCCAGCAGATAAACAGAATAAAATTTTCAAACGATTCTTTCAACTAATAGACGTGGTTACTTAGTCATTATGTGTGCTGTGGGGGGAAATTAATACTGCACTACTCGGAAATCTAGTGACGCTCAGATTAGTCTTATGTTGAAGTGTTTTAATTTTTACACAATATAAGAGTGTTTATTCTGCTTTAACCCTCTCGCTGCGCATCCCGCGATTTCCGCGGGCAACGTAGAAGTAACAAAATTTGCGCAGCCCGCGATTTCCGCGGGGATGCATTTTTGCCGTCTATTCAACTGTGCAACCCGCTCTTTCCCTGTTCATGGTTTCATTTTTGCTTTTCTATGATGTTTAATTGTTTATTCAAATCTGGGTTAACAGATGGCTTTAGATGTCCACATTTCTGCGAAATATACCAGCATTTTTTGCAATATTTTGCGCGCTCTTTTCAAAGCTCAAAGATGTCTGGCAGGAAGCCTTTCGCGAGTGATAGAACCTACATTCCTGACAATATTTCCGACACTGATAGCAGTTCTGACTCTGATATCAAGTATATTGAAGATAGTTATAGCGAAACTGATGCGAATTTCTCGGATTCCTCTGCGGATAGTGATTTCTAATAATTCTTCATTTCTAATAAATGTTTTGTAAGTATTTTGCATATTTTCATTAGTACATACGTTTTACCTTTGTATTTCATAAAATAAATCATAATTTAACAAAGATTAATTTTCAAAATTTTGCTTTTATATGATTATTCTTCAATTTCAATATTCCGACAACCTTTTTTTATGATCTAATTCTATATTGAAAAAAAACTATTTTACAAAAAATTTTTGTATATTTTAACTCTAAAATATATGTAGATTTGAAATATGTAATAAAAAATTACGCAATTTTTGAACCTATTTTGATAAATAAATTACGCAGCGAGAGGGTTAAAGAAGGAATTAAATGCGAAACTGCAAAAAGCGAAAAGAGATCAGATATCCCCACCTACTACATGTTAAACACTGCAATATCCGAAAGTTAGTTTCCATCCAACATCCCCATCCAACCAGCAGAGACGTCCCCAGCAGATTACCATACACGGCGGCACGGTTTCCATTACCCTCAGAAAATCTCCCTCAGCAAGCCCGGTGTCTAGGGGATTCATACCGCGAGGTGGTTCATGAGGCGTGCATGTAGTCGAGGAACGATCTCATATGAATTCCCGGCCCACGCATTTCAATTCCCGGGAATTATGAGGACGTTACGGGACGTCCCCCTACATCCATAATATGATGAAAACTTCTGATTACAGCAACGGCATTAGCCCTGGCCTCCTATCAAATGATTCCTGTGGGCTAGCGTTGGGGGCGTTTAGGGCTTTAAGGGAGATTATCGGTCGTTAGGCGGGCGAGGGCTTGACTTGGAAGAGGAGGTTACAAGCCCTCGGACGCCTGCTTATTTAATGTAATGCCATGCTAATAGTGTTCTTGAGGAGGCTCGTCTTTCATTTCCGTGTCCGTACACGTGCTGAGGACAAACAGGTTGGGACTTGTTCCGACACATTCTGGGGTTGGGAAATGATGGGATGTTTTGGGGAAGGGTTTGGCTGTATTGTTATTACACGGGTGTCTTGGAAAACAATTACGCATTGTCGGGGCATTAGAGAAGCAGTTCCTATGCGGTTGGTCCTTATAGTTAAAAGGAATGTCTTTGAATAGTTATGGCATGGGTAAACTGAATTTTGTGCCTTTCTCGTTTCTAAACTTATGAAGCAAGATTTGGTAGTTAAGCTTTGATTTAAGCTTTCGTTACCAAATTTCTTGCAAACTTGTAATTTAAAAATGCAGATGCAATAAAAAATTTAAAGAGTAGATGGAATGTAGAAATTATAGAAGTAGATGAAATATAGAAATTATAGTAGTTACGCTTTAATCTAAACTTTCGTTACCAAATATTTAGCAAACTTGTAATTTAAAAATAGATCCTGTATAGAAATTAAAGTAGATGAAATACAGAAATTATAGAAGTAAATGAAATATAGAAATTATGGATGTAAGTAGGTAGTTAATTAACGTCACACTGGAGCAACACAACTGGCTATTGGCGACGGTCTGGGATCAATCCCGAAGGGGAAGATCCCAGAACAACGACTCGTAATTTTAATCCATGGTCAATTGACGTGATTTTGATCCATGGTCAACAAAACCTGAGCTGTCCCCTCACTCCCCCAAACTTCCACACCACGCCAACGTGAGGATATTTGAGGCCACGACAGATTTAACGTGCACCATCCCCCGTGTACTGGACGATCTTTTACTGGACCTAGTTTCGAACTCACAACCCTCTTTTTGCTAATCCGTTGTTCTTCCAACTGGGCTACAGCAGCCATAAAAAGCAGTAAGCTTTGATCTAAACTTTCATTACCAAGATTTTAGCAAACTTGTAATTTAAAAGTGTAAATGCAATACAGATGTTGAAGAATTAGATGTAATAAAGAAGTTATAGAAGTAGATGAAATTTTAGAATTATGGAAGTAGATGAAATTTTGAAATTATAAAATTAGATGGGGAGAAATATAGATATTACAGAAGTAGTTATATTTTGATCTAAAATTTCGCTAACAAATATTTAGCAAACTTGTAATTTAAAAATGTAGATGATATTTATAAATTAAAGAAGCAGATGGGAATATAGAAATTATAGAAGATGAAATATAGAAAATTTCGAAGTAGATGAAATACAGAAATTATAGAAGTATGTGGAAGTATAAAAATATAGAGAAAAAATGGAGGTTTCGTTTCATTTGTGCTCAGTTAATATTTATTTTTACACTTTCCTTTCTTCACTTGAAAATAGTTGATAGATAGAATAGTTGAAGATAGATTTTAAATGTTTTAAGTTAGATTTTTCCTATATTATGGTATAAAAATGTGCTTTCTTCATAAATTTAATGATAGGATACAGATCTTTAAAAGAAGGCTAAATTATTTTTGATCTTTCACATACCAACACCACACCTTTGCTAAATAGAACGACAGCTTTTATGTGGTAAAATTTTGAATCGTAGTTTTAACTACATCCTTATAAAATTCAAGATTCAGTAAAAACCATAAGGTGAACGATACTCTTGTATATGATTTCTGTAATTTCATTTTAGTTTATATTAATTTTCATGCAAAACACGTTTAACAGGTTTTTATGAGAAATTTTGGGATAAATTAGGATATCTGAATTTTAAATGGTACAAATCTGGTAAGTATCACGTAGTCTTAAATAGTTCTGTTTTACTTAAGTAGTCTTCAATAAATGCCACGTTTTACCACCGTTTTATACATAAAACCAGTTATGCTTCATCAAAGTATTTCTATTCTGCGTATAAAAGTAATTTCCTCATAACGCTTGAAAACAATTAGATCATTAGTTGGTTGAATGCTCACGTTATCTAGATCAGTTTGGAATAATATAAATAGCAGTAACAATTGTCAGCCAAGGAATGAACATTTTCGGAACTTGTCGAAATGTTATACATTAAATTTTACATGCATAACAATTAAGTCAAGGACGTAGTAAGCTGCAAGTGACGACGTTGGCCTAGAAATTCCATGTAGAATAAACTGCAAATTTCATGAACCTCAGTGCTCGAGAGTTTTTGCTGCTTCAGTCACACATATGTGGGTTCTTTCGTACATGTATTATCTTTTGCAATAGTTAAACAGATAAACGTGATAAAAAGTTAATAACTATTATTAAACACCGAAACATTAAAAATTCAAAAAATCCTTTTATACTGATATTTTGTGGAACATCTATTGACTCCTAGTTTTTATATCCTTTTTTATTGCCACAGAACAAAAGGATATCAATAAATATAAATGCATAAATTAAAACGTAAAAAAATCATTTACAAAACATACATCAAATTTGATCTTTTTAATGAATAATTGTCGTCTGATAAAATATAATTACAATTTTACTTTTGAATAAATATCGTTTGGCAAAATTTATTTTCGTTTGGCAAAATTTATAACTCACAACGAATATATTCTGCTTCATATTTAAGGTATTATCTATTATAGTTCTCAGTACAGTTTTGATTTTTTTACACAGTGATAATATAAGAAAAAACATCTATTATCCTTTTACGGCAGTGAAAAAGTCCTCTCTTTAATTAATTTTATTCAATGTATCAAGTATAGATCAATTGAAATATAAGATGAATTGAACGTACAGTGGCTACCAAAAGTGTTCGTACACTTTAAAAATTTGTAGAAAAAGCGCTGTAGCTTGGAATTGAATTCAAATATAATATAAAGCCCAGTATATTTTTTTATATCATCTCCATGTGATTCTGAATAAAACCTAACATTTAAAAAAATATTGACTCATTTTCTTTTTATAAAAATGAAAATGCAAGGAGGCAGAGAAAGAACACGTCACAAAAGTGATCGTACACCGAAACATTTTCGAATGAATTCATAAATAAAATGATCGTTTATCGATTTTTTTTGGATTGTGGTGACATTTAAAAAATCGTTCGGCTTTAATCTTTGCTTGATTACATCGAAATGTTCTATTTATTATTTAAAAATTGCTCGTAGTCGTAAGGAAATAACGAACAGCATTCGAAAATTTATCATTTTTTATCATAGTAATGGTAAATCAGTTCAGAATATCGACAAATTAGTAAATTCATCCCATTCTACGGTGCAGTATGTGATAAAACGTGCGCTTTAAAGAAAATCGTATCGAAAACAATGTAAGAAAAGGTCGTCCAGTAAAGTTAACTCAGCGTGATCAGAGATTTATAGTTAGAAAATTTTTGAAAAATCCACGTTTGAGTGCTGTAAAAATTTGTACAGAATTCACTGAAAAATTTCCTACTTCAATTTCATCTGAAACTTTTCGGCGAGTGCTCAGATCAGCTGGATTAAATGGGCGTTCTGCCGGAAGAAAATTTTTTGTATGTGCGAAAAATTGAAAGCTTAGGCTTCTCTTCTCAAAATCAATGATAAATAAGCCCGAAACATATTGGAATCATGTCTTATTTGCAGATTAAAGCAAATTTAACATGTTTGGTTCCGATGGGCTTATAATTGTATGGAGAAAAAAAAATGAGGAACTTAATCCCAAGAAAGTTGGAAAAGTAAAGCATGGTGGTGGAGGTGTCCTTGTGTGGGGGTGCATGTCAGCATTAGGACTAGGTAATTTGGTATTTATTGATGACATAATGAATCATGCTCTTTATTTAAATATTTTAAAAGACAATTTGAAATTATCAGCCCAAAATTTGGATATTGGAAACAATTTTGTTTTTTTATCAAGATAACTATCCTAAGCACACGGCTCTCAACGTTCGCCTATGGTGTCTATAATTATCCACAAGTTCTGAAAACACCACCTCAATCACTGGATTTAAACCCAATAGAACCCATTTGGAGAGAATTGGAGGTTAGAGTACGAAGACACGACATTAAAACGAAAAGCGATGTAAAAACAGTAATGATTGGAGAATGGAGGAATATTGATGCAGAAATAAAAAAAAACTAGTGAACTCTATTCCCTGACGTTTAAAAGCTGTTGTGGGTGCTATAGGATATCCTATTAAGTACTAATTTACCGAAATATTACAATATTTACTAATATGTAGAGATTTTTGTAAAGTGTACGAAGATTTTGTGAGGTGACTTTTTGTTACTTTTTGATTATTGATTTTTCAAAAAAAGCTTTACTATGTTCTTAAAATATTTTATGTAGTTTCGTTAAGAACAAGTTATAGATATTATTAAAAAATTGCCATTCTGAAATTAATTTTTATTAATGGATAGAGCAGTATTTCATTGAAATTCGTAAGTGTACGAACACTTTTGGGAGCCACTGTAAGTCTTCGGAACGTATGGTATTCAGTTGTATTTAAAATAGTTTTAGAGTTTTATAGATCATAAAGCTTTTAATTAATGAAATGTTATGTGCATTTAGTATTGAAAAAAGAAATCTTTTCAAAATATACATGATCAAATCTATCGATTTGAATCTACATTTACTACCCATTGCATGAATAAATTTAAAAGAATATTTGTTGATCTTGAAAATGAAACGATGCATTAAATAAGATGTAAAAGTAAGGAATCCAAAACTTCCTTTCATAAAATGTGATATATTTATATTCAAATTATGGAAATATGCTTCATTTAATTATTTCACTTGAAATAATACAGTTAAAGAATCGTGCATTCTTAGAAATTTGTTCATCTGAGTTAAGAAATGTAATATCAATGGAATTTCGGAGGTGAATTATAAGGATTTCATCATACTGAAAAAATGAGGAATTAACTCAAAATATCTCATTTCTGCACAATAGATATTTCCCTCTCCTAGAAACTATTTATTATATTCAAATTCAGATTACTAAATGATAGTTTTACATTGAAGTGAAATTTGCTCATGGAAGCATTCTTTTGCAAATTACCGTTTTGGAAGACATTTTAATATCGATCATTAAATACTCCGGTTTCATATTGATCGCGTCTAAACAAAATTGAAAACCATTAGCTTAGATAATCAAAGAATGTGTTATTTTCGTTAATTAAATCTATATAAATAAAAAGGGAGTGTTTGTACATCGAAAATTTTTGACCCATTTCAAGTAAAATACCCGTTTTTGGCATTCCGATGCGAAATCAGTGGTTTTCTCGTTTGGTGTCCGTATATGTGTGCCTGTACTACTTCCAAATGACTGAATATATTTTCATGAAATTTTGTATACTGTAAGTATTTACTATATCTTAGTGACTGAATTTCATTTAGTCAGTCTGTCTGTCTTTCTTTCCGTTTTGTATTTGTATGTTTGTGCAATTATCACATCAAAACAATATAACATATTTTCAAAAGATGATTCATGTTTTATAAAACATTTGAATTTAGTAAGCATATTACTTTAATTGCCTTTGTTTACATTTTAAGGCAATTTTCACACACAGGTGAATACTCATACCTAAATCAACCTTAATTTGGCAGTGTTGAAGAAGCTAGGATGTAAATTGAGCATTGCGATTACTCAGATTTTCTTACCTGTATAGCTGGAAAAAATGATTTTTCTTAAGATTATTTTTATAGAATTTAGATTCTAATAGTTTACTTACTTTAAGCTCATTTTTTATTTACGAAACATAAATTATTTCAGAAATTTAGAGAGATATGAAGATAGTAAAATGTTCAATTTTTGCTCAAGAACTTGGCAGAAATGAGTTATTTTATGTCCATTGTTGCTAAAGACGAGGTCATTTCTGGATGGCATGTGTACCAACTTTTCTGAAAATTCCTTGGTTTAACTAATGTGATTGTAGAATTCCGTTTGATGTAAGGAATTAAAACATACAGCACAACCTTTTGAACCAAGACTGGTTAGTAACTAATCGGATTTTTTTCAAAGTATTTTAAAATTTTGAGTAAAGAAGACCTAGCTTCTGTACAAAACTATTAAATTCGTTAAAACTTTCATTTATTTTCCATGTTTCAAGTAAAATTACTTGGTTTAATTGAAAGCTGAATTCAATAGGCAAATAATACCTTCATTCGCATTCTAAATAGGTACGTGGCATCCATTGAAAACTGAATCTCTGAATTAAAACTTTCCTTGTGTGTGGGTCCATTACTTGACGTTGTCTGTCGTGTGTTTGGCGCCCCAAGGCTAAATATGGCTCTGGAACCATATTTGGCCATAAAATCCAACTAGACCAACCAACCTAATATACACAATTCTAGAGACAAAGTTATTTCCTTTAGACTATATAAAAAGTAACTAAATTTGAAATAAAAGAATAAGGATTCTAATAAAAAATGCTATTTCTCCTGAGCTTTGTTTCTTAATTTAGTACATTTTGATGCAGCATAAATCTATAGTTTATTGACAAAAGTGTTTACTTCTGCAAGGTTGGTTGGTCTTGGGTTTTATGGAGCAAGGGCCATACTTGACCAAGTTGTGCCAAGCAACGTCAAGTAAATATACATACACACACTAGGAAAGCTTTGCTAACGCCGAAGAGAGAAATACTCCGAATTAGGAATCGAAATTGCAGCCAACAACTCCGCAGGTTGCTAGCGTAGTGGACTGGTGTTCATAGACGTGAAATAATATAAGTAGACTGAGCATTTCTATTGAGAGGAGCTTCAAAAAGTGTGACCATAATGTGTCGAATCAGACATGTCACAGAGTAGCTCTGTGAAAAATTGACTTGGTTGGCCGATTTGGCATCTTATTGCCTCGTTTGGCAATATAACTCCTTATGACAGGGTACGTGTGTGAATGCGCATTTCTATAGAATAGCAACAAAAGTGGTGAAATCGCCAGTCTACTACTAAGTCGCGTGGACCAATCAGATGATTAACCAATCTATGGCATCTTCTCCCGTCTATTGGATCAATCAGATGATCAATGTTCGGTTCCACCAAGCAGACGAAAGTAGTCTAAGGGTCACGTTACTACTAGCTCTAGTGACATGATCCTGGGCACATGAAAATGTTACCGTTGCTCACTCAACTTTTATATTTCCTCTATGCTTCGATTAGGAGAAATATGAGTTCCATTATAAAACTCAACTAATTTTGTTTCATTTCGTGTAATGAAATATATATTGAAAACTCAGAGTTCCCTATTTCCATTTTTTGAACATTTAAAATTTTTGAGTTTACGATTTAGATTAACATATGCCATCAAACTGAATGCGAAGAACGTATCAGGGTGAAATATGACAAGTGTTACTCCAACCAAATACTCCAGTGTATTGAAGTAATAAGACAACCACGCACACACACTTGATAGAAAGTATGTACAAAGTTAAGTGTAACAATCCATTAAAAACCTAATTGAGCCCATTTTTAAGATGCCCATTTTACTGTTCATTCTAAAAATATTCTAAGAAAATTAACTAAGCTAATTAAGCTCATTAATATTTTCTCACAAAGTGTTAGAACTTTATTTTTAGTTCTCTGTCGAAGTCTTATCTGCGTTTAATGAAGATTAAGTACAGTTCGAGGATTTTAATTGCTTGCAATAATTAATAACTAGTAAATTCTTCCTTGGGAACACTAATAAGTTATCATTTATCATTCTTTAAACAATTATTCTCGTCTGGCTTATTTGAAATTTTTATTGAAAGAATTCATCCGGTTTTAAAAAAAAATACTAACACGACTTTTGAAAGTCGATAGAAAAGTGACAGAAGTAGCTAGAAGGTCAAATTAAAAAAAAATAGAAGAGTCCAGTTGCTGCAGAATATTTTCTTGGTAATGAGTTAATTAGCGCTGAATAATGAAAAACGTAATATATTCATTAGATACATCCATTTAATTATCAATTTAACCGCTTTGATATTTAAATACGCTTCTACATTAATTTTGCATTGCTAGTTCATCGAATTTTTTTTACCATTCTGTGTTCACGGGGTTTATAGATACTTTATAGAAATAAGATCCTCTGTAATAGGGCAGTTGGATTGTAAAAGCAAGATTCGAACATTGATGAATCAAGATAACTTAGTTGAGTAATAGAAATCGTGTGCCATATTTGTTAGTGCTAAATTATAAGATTTGTAATACGTTATGATAGTTATAGTAGGCAAGCAATTGTAGTAGAAAGTCAAAACTAAAGCTTTGCTTATTGGTTGGTGTTTTGCTTGGTATAACTGTTGATACGGATAAATGACTAATATAATCTAATTGCAATAAAACTTAACGAACTAAACTAAAGTTTCAGTAAGAAAATATAATTAACAAACTTAAGAAACATCCATCGTTGAGACTCAAAACTTCTGTAGCTATTCTTTAACCTCTGAGAGGTTCACCTGCATATATCCGTTCTGCAAACTGCAGTCTTCCCTACTTGACTTCTAACCAGATTGACTTTCTTGACTGATAAAATCTTTCCTGGAATTCTTTTAACCAACGATGTGTTAATTTAATATTTATGCGCGTTGTGGAGTAAAAGCAAAAACTGCACTACTCGGAAATCTCGTGATGCTCAGAGGGTTCAGTAACTATTTGTTTTATTTATTTAAATATTGAATACAAATTAAAAAATCAACAGCCATTTACAATAATATCGCCATTCATGCTTTTGCGTCTGGCATCCCCTCTGCTAACGATGCTAATACGAAATCCAAAGACGGGGCCACTCGTGAAATACAATTTGAGTATTTTGAGTATCAAAGTACCAAAATGTCTCCCTTCTTCCTTTACCTTGTATACTTGTTATAAATTTAACGAAGATCGAACTTGAATTTAGAAAATGCAGTACATATTAGTGAACTGTCCACATTTGCTGGGTGCTCCTCTTGTCTTCGGGTCTAGGTACCATAGTACCAGAGACCCCCATATAGGAACCCTGCATTTGGGAACTTCGTTTTATGATGAATGTCTGTAAGATTCAAAAAGGGACACAAAATAACGTAAAATCCAAAAAGAGACGAGCTGCACTTAAGGTAAAACAATATAAAAGCATTGCAAAGATTACAATAAAATTAATAAGGCTGTCGGCAATGATTGAAGGAAAAAGCGTTAGGTAAAATACATAAAATATTAGGTGTTAAAAAGTAAGGTCCAAATATGGACAAGCTGTCTAATGCAAGATAACACAATAAAAGCATTATAAAATAAAATAACAGTAAAAAATATAATTAGTAATATCGGTTAGGTAAGATTAAAGTATAAAACGTTAACTACATAAAGAAATAGGTTTTGGGATGTCCAAAATGAACAAGCTGCACCAAAAGCAAGATAAAACAAGGATTGTAAAGATAAAATAACAATAGAAAACATAATTAGTGAGGTCGTTAGCAAAGATTGAAGTATAAAACGTTAGTTAAAATACATAAAGAAAATAGGTTTTGTGGAGTAAGTAAAAGGAGGTAAAAATGGGCAAGCTGCGCCAAACGCAAGATAAATCAATAAAAACATTGTAAAGATAAAATAACAATAAAAACAGCATAATTAGTAAGGCCGACAGCAATAATTGAAGTAAAAAAAACGGGAATCAAAGTACATAGTAATGTAGAAAAAACGAAAAAGCACATGAAAAGAGAAGGGTAAAAAGGAAAATAGCGGGAAAGAACTCGGGTCTGTGAAACCGGTGTTTACTGAAATCCCCTGAAGTTTCGTTTTATGACGAAACACAAATTCAATCACGGTGTTAAAATTTTGTTCCTTTTTAATACATCCGAAATTATATACATACACCGAAAGCACTAAAAATGTATCAAAACGATGCGATTTAATTACAAACCCCATCAAAACCCAGCGCGCCCTCATAAGCTTCATTGCAGTCAAAATTACGCTAAATATGAGCCCGCATTACTCACTCCAGTTGTTTCTGATGCGAGGCCATTTCAGGCAGCAATTGAACCACGAATTACAATTTAAAACACATCAAATAGCGTCCATTATCGCAAATGCGTGGCGCTCGAACAGCTGAGGGAATGCTGACTCCGCAAAATGTTTTCTGAAAATGCATCGTAAGTAAATTGATAGCCATGAACGGCAGCTGCCGGTCGAAACAACACGTTGGGAAAACTGCTGTTATGGGCTCTGTACCTAGTCCATCACTATCTCATTCAGTTCAGACTTAGTGGTGGTTGCTGTGGCGATATCAATTCGATTCAGACTTATCATTCGCTACATGTGCGAGGGATTGCTCCCCCGTGTCAAACGTTTTCGAACAGGGCCTTATTTAATTGAATAGAGTCCCATTGCTTGACGAAACTCGTAATGGTTCGTGTTCATTGATCGCTCTTAGATGAAAGGATAATTGTACGCTTTTTTTTTCTCAGTTAAAACGATCTGACCTAATTAAACCATGTTTGGGAAGTGTGTTTTGTCTGGGGGAAATTAGTAATTCAATTATTTGATTTACATAATTGCACCTTCAAAACGTTACCCAAAGTTAGTTTTAATGCTTACGATAGCTTCTCCAATCGATAAGGATGCAGTTACTTAATTGAAGCCATATGTTATTTGGCTTTATATATGTTGTTTATAAAAGGGTCGTGGTAGACCGATTGGTAGAGTCGCTCATTAACTACCGGTGCAAGTTCGAAACTTATCCAACCTAAGACCGACGTGTACGTAGAGAATGGTGCAGGTTAAATCTGTCGTGGCCTCAAATGTCCTTGGGTTGGGGAGGTATGGAAGTTTGGAGAGTGAGGGTACCAGCTCAGGTGTTGATCTCGTCATCTGACCGTGATTCAAAATTATGAGGTGTTGTCCTCGGATTCTTCATTTCGAGATTGACCCGGACAGCCCCCAATAGTCCGTTGTTGATTATAAATTCTCATCTATTTTCTCATTTCATTAATTTTTCTTTGCATTTTACCTTTGTTTGAATCTTACGGGCACAAGCTAGATATAGTATAGTTAAATTTACGTAGCACCTGAGTACTATAACCTGTTATTGACGACGGTCCGGGATCAATCCTGAGGGAAAGGTCCGAGGACAACACCTCGTAATTTTGAACCGCAGTCAGATGACGAGGTGAACATCTAAGCTGGCACCCCACTCTCCAAACTTCCACACCACGCCAACGTGAGGACATTTGGGGCCACGATAGATTTAACGCGACCTCTTCGAACCGAAGGACATAACGACACTTACGACTCCGCTACGTTTGAAATTTAAAAATGCATTAATGCAGTCATGTTCGTAAAGAATTTTGGTTAAAACACGTCACCTTACACTAAATACTCTATAACTGTCACAGTTAATTAAACTTGAATGTCAATATATTACAATTCTTTTAATATTACAGTTCTACATTTTTAGTTTTCTGAACAATGTATGTATCAATGCATTAGGGACGCCACACAACAAAATAAATACTCTATAATAGTTACTATTCTTAACTGTAAATGTTTGTACCATTTTTCCAAATTACAGAGCTGTCTGAGCAATGCAAGTATGTTTTTTCTCTTTTTTGAATCTAATTTTATTAAAATTGGAATTAAAATTCCGGTTGAGTGCATTGCAGTTCTTTAATTGATTATTGTGTATTAAAATATTGGAGTTCAGACTACAAGCTTTGTTTACATCAGTACTTAAGCCTAATTGAGTAGCTCGATATAGTTCTAAATTTTATGTGATAGGAATCACTGAATATTACAACTTCGATCAAAAATATAATTATTTTATAATTCTTGCATTTCGTTCGAAACAATTGATAAGAAGGCTGAGCTTATTGTTAAAATCCATTTTAAATAAATGTTACTTAAAAAAGTAGTTCACAACGAAAGGATTATCACTCAAGAGTAATAATGAAAATATGTAGCTATTGTTAATTTCACATGCCCATTTATGCATCAAATTAATATAAATTCGCTGTCCCAAAATACATAAAATTTTCTTTGATCGGTTATTTTTTCAACGCAAAACAGCAGTAGCCTCGATTGTAGTCTTTTCATTTTAAAGCTGATTAATTTCAGTAATCTCCCAGGTGCTCTAACGGAATTATTCATTTATGTTTGCATGGCACAGCAACTGCTGCTAGCACTATAAGAGAAATTGCCTTTCTAAATCGGCTTACGCTCAAAGCATCTTAAACTGGCACACACTATTTCGTAAATATTGGCTTCTGTTTTTGTTTTTCCCTTCTTAACGAAATTCAGTTCTGTCGAATCATTTATTTATTCAAGCTTTTGTTTCCGTCATAGCACGAGGGCCGCGGTGGCCCGGTTGGAAGAGTAACGAACTAGCAACCGAAGGGTTGCGAGTTCGAATCCAGCCAAACACCGTCGTGTACAAAGGGGGCAGGTGCACGTTAAATCTGTCGTGGCCTCAAACGTCCTCACGTTGGCGTGGTGTGGAAGTTTGGAGAGTGGGGTGCCAGCTCAGGTGTTGCCTCGTCATCTGACCATGGTTCAAAATTACGTGGTGTTGTCCTCGGATCTTTCCCTTTGGGATTGATCCCGGACCGTCACCAATAGCCCATTGTGTTGCTCCAGTGTGACGTTAATTGAAATACCCCCCCCGTCATAGCACGAAATGAAACCTATAAATAAAAGTAAAGTATGCTTAAGTTCCAGTATTATAGGAATGATATAAGAGCAAGTGTTTAAGAAGCAGTAATATTGATACTTGTTTAATTTTAACTTTACATAACTGTTCATATGTTGATTAATGCGCGGTAAGTTTAAGTTCTCATGTATTCTTTGATGTTACAACATCGAAATATTATATTCTTTCATTGTCTTATGACTGTGGTAAAAATGTCTCTTATAATCTCACACTCTTAGGTAGATTCATGTGTTCAAAAGGGAAATTCATTTTGAAAGATTAACTCGATTTACATTCATGTATCCGTTTATTTTTTAAAAAATTCCCTACGGTGTTTATATTTTCAGCATTACGCGTGAAAACAATTGCCCTTTAATCATAAAACGAGAACTTTTTTATTGTTAAAGTAATTAGGGACAAATACGCATAACAACACTCCAGGTAGTTGTCTCGTAGAGGTATATCTTGTCATTAACACACTGACCAGACCTTAATGAATGAGATATCTCGTGATTAGAAAAAAAACGGACCAGATCTTGATTTCGTCATCATAAAAAAATCGGCAATATCTTGAAGGGCAAACACTTGTGATTAACAAAATTGGTCAAATCTTAATGGACGAGATATCTCGTCGAAACAGTTTGGGGCGTAAACGCTCCTGGTGGTTGTCTCGACGAGTATCTCGTCGTTAGCAAAACAGATCTTGATGGACGGATATCTTGTCATTAAAAAGAAAACTAACCAGATCCTTATCTGGTCATCATAAAAAATTCGGAAATATGTTGCTGACGAGATAATATATGGTCAGTAGCATATTTCAGATTTTGATGGATGTGGTACTTCGTGGAACCCACTTGGAGGGTTAACCCTTATGTTCACATATTGAAGCATAAAGAACCAAAAGTAGTATAAATTTCAACAAGATCTCAGCTGCTTGAAAAGTTCTCTATCTTTCCAAAACGCCCTGCCCTGATATGGCGAAAATTCTAAAGGGTGGTTAGAGTCTATATTTACCATTCCTCTACGTAGGGCACATTTCGGGCATTTCCAAATGCTAAATGATCAAACAATCATGCTCTGTTAACAATCTAAATTCCGACACCGCTGTATAACGAGGGTCGGTTGGGATGTTGTAAATAGAACCCCCTTTTATGTTTTGTGCTCTCAATCACTCTGGATTTATACTTGTCTTTTAATTTATTTCTGATAACTCTAACTGCAGATCGATCGATTGGATGGCTAGTTGTTTTGGGCGTTTTATGGTACAAGACCCATCCATGTTTGACCAATCTGCGCCAAATACAACGCAACGACAAGTAAACAATGTCATAGAAGGGGAAAACGAGGGATTGGGGAACATAGTAGTGGGATGAAAGTAGAAGAAGATCGCTTGGCTATCCCGGGAGTGCGACCTCTATGTTTGCTAAAGACAGTAATACCCATGGGAAAAGAAAAGATCACTTGAGTACCTCGAGTATGCGAAGAGTATACACCTTAAGGAGATGTGCTCTTGAGGGCAACTTCAGATCGTAGGGTATATTTAGAAATTGATTTATGTATATGGTCACAACTTTAAGTTATAATAAATTTAGAGGGTAATGTGCGGACAACCGAAGATTTTTTAAAGTGTACATTTTCCACACTGAGTCTGTTTCCTCTTTTGTTAGTGCTCTTCCCTAACTCTCCAAGATTACTTCTATGAGATGGAACCCGAGACATCAAGATTTGCAGTGTTTTCAACTTGCCGTGCAGCTTCTGTCGAAATGGATGCATTCCATGTAATCCGCACTGACTGAAGCACGCTCGTTACTACATCTAAAGAAAAGTGCTAAGTGAAGTTAACTTGTGCTCCGAAAGTAACGTCATACGACGCCCCATGGAGCTGTATCATATAACCCACTACGTCACAAAGATATATACCGTCTATGATTTTTATGGTGAACTTTTTAGAATTCGAAACTCTAAACCTTTTGATTTTGGATGCATTGTGAAGCAGAGAATCGAGTTCATATACACTATCTACCATTAAGTATTTGGACACCTGTGATAGAAAAGAAAAACAAAATTTATTCATATTCAATAGTTGGTAGACCCTCCACGAGAGGCAATTACAGCCTCAACTCTCCGGGGCATGCTTTCCACAAGTCCTTGTATGACGGCTAGTGGTATTTTCTTCCACTCGGCTTGGAGAAGACATGTAAGTTCCTTCACCGATTTTGGACGGTTGTTGCACCCCTTAATTCGGCGATCCAATTCATCCCAGAGGTTCTCGATAGTGTTTAGGTCTGGGCTCTGGGCAGGTCAGTCCATTCGGTTAACCCCATTGTCACCATACCAATCCATGGTGGACCTCGCAACATGACAGCTGGCGTTGTCGTCCTGGAAGTAACATGGGTCCAATCCGTAAAACTGCCACAACGTAGGAAGCACAGTCATCCAAAATAGTGCAGTAGGCGTCGGCGTTGAGCTTACCATGAATTGGGACCAAGGGTCCCAGTCCATACCAGGAGAAACACCCTCAGACCATAATTCCACCTCCGCCGAACTTTACTGTGGGCACAATACATTCTGGCAGGAGGCGTTCTCCAAGCAGACGCCAGACCCAGACCCTGCCATCCGAACGGTAGAGGGTGAACCTTGATTCGTCGCTCCAGAGAACTCGTTTCCACTGATCTACGGTCCACTTTCGACATGCTTTGCACCACATTAACCGAGCAGCGCGGTTGGACTTTGTGATCAAAGGCTTATAGGCAGCAGCACGACCATGAAAACCAAGCAGATGTGCTTCCTTACGGATGGTATTCATCGAAACAACTCTCGGATGCGTGTTGAAACTCCTGGAGTATGAGAGCCATCGGTTGGGTGCGGTTCTTCCGAATTTCTCTGAACAGCACCCGTCGGTCTCTATCTCCCAGTTTCGTGGGTCTGCAGACTCGGGGCACATTCCGACAATCACCGCTCACACCTTCCACTTCTGAATCACATAGGCCACTGTCGATTTTGGGTAATTCAGCTCGTTAGATATGTCCCTTAAGGATCGGTCATTTCTGTGATACCCGACAATTACACCTTGCTCGAAATCAGATAACTCTGCACTTCGTGGCATCTTGCATGCGACTAATGCCAAAGTTGTTTCCTACACGATATTTAACGGCGGAGGGCGTGACGTATATCAGGACCGCAGATATCGTCATTTGCATGGGTGTCCAAATATTTATTGGTAGATAGTGTGTACGTAGGTTGGTAGTTGAATTCGGGTCGCGCTGGATCAACACAACAGGTTATAGGCGAAGGTTCAGGATCACTTCCGAAGAGAAAGAGGAGACAACGCCTCGTCATTTTGAACTACGGTCAAATGACGAGGTCAACACCTAAGCTGGCACCCCACTCCCCAAACTTCCACCTTGTGAAAACAGTTGCACCACGTAGGCCACGACATATTTAACGTGCATTAATCCAATACGCACGGCTGTCTTTGTTGAATCGTTTAGAACTCGCAATCTTAATACGCGATTCTACCAACAAGGCAACTGTGGTAATTGAGCTCATATTAAGACTGTAATGTAGTGAAATATTAAATTGAAACTTAAAGATTATTTAAAACTTGAGAATTTGATTTTCTCGTCAGGAGAAATAGCTATCGAAATGAAGTATAGAATACGAATCCCAAATTAAGCTGCTGGTCAAGTACATTGTAAATTTCCTTGGTGATCAAGACTTCTTGCCAGATTTACAGCAATGCAAATTTTCTTCAAGAATGCAAACTTCAAGAACGTGCATGATTAACAAATGATATATTCTCTCAACGTAAGTTCCATACGTAGGAATATTTAAGAGGAGATTATATCTTTAAAAGATGCATCAGCAACATTTCTGCTTGTGGTATCCATCGTTTGAACTTACATACTCATGCACCTTATCGCATCTGGTATGTAGGTAGGTAGTTGAATTTACGTCGCACTAGAGCATTACAAAGAGGTACTGGTGATGGTCCGGGATCAATCCCGAAGGACTTAAGACACCTCTTAATTTTGAATCATGGACAGACGACGAGGTCAACACCTGAGCTTGCACCCCACTCCAACGTGAGTACATCTGATGCCACGACAGATTTAACGTGCACCAACCCCCCGTACATGACGGTTTATGGTTGTATCTAGTTTCGAACTCGCACCTCATGTGGTTGCTAATCCTCTACTCGTCAAACCGGGCTACGGCGGCCCCCATTTTTCACAACAACGTGGGGAGACCATAAAATTTGATTTAACGACGATTTGGCGTCACTAAATTAGTTATGCAGCATTGGATGTTTGGGTTTTATGGCGCAAGGTCCAAACACGGACAAGCTGAGCCATATTTATGCGTGACGATTATAGCCAGATTTCATGTATCGGCTATATTCAACACATATTGGGTGTTTTTTGATCAATAAAAGAGGAATCTCGCAAAATTAAGTAGCTCTATAAGCGATGTGTTAAACATGCATTCAAATAACATGCAAAGTATGCCACTCTCGGAATGAAACTTAAACACTAGCGCCCTCTATAGTTAACTTTACAGAATCAGCGTCTTATTCATTTACGCATCAAACTACGCTTATAGTTCCCTGTTCACTTGAAGCCAGCAAAGAAACGCAACAAATACACATAACTCAAATAGATTATATACAAGTCAACCTGGATCAAAGTTAAGCTCCCCAAATTAAACTTTATGAAAAACTAGTCAATTAAGCAAATCAATTAGATCAAAATTAAACATTTATAAGAGTTCTGCGCACATACCATTACTCCAGTTAAAAAGATCATTAAATTTATTAATGCCGTCTACCTGCATTTTCGTAAAAAAGATAAAAAATACATAAAGCTCACATGTAATTCCAGAAAGTTCATTTCCTTTCTATAAATTATACCGTAATCCTACAAAAGCCTTTGTAGTTTCAGGTCCAAGTTTTTTTAACTCGCTCCCCATATCAGCAAAAGCTTTGTGTAGGATGCGCAACTAATTATCCCCTCTACAGGGGAAAAAGTCCCGACTACAAATTGAGACACCGAACTGATTGGGGTGCGGAAATTAAAACTCTTCGATTTTGTTGAAATTCAAGAGCAGGAATCGAACGAATGATGGCGCGAGCTTGTTTTAGCAAAATGGAAGTGAAAAAAATGGCGCGCTCAAAGATGCGATCTGAGAGATATTAATGAGTTTTCTTCTCCGGGAGAGAGGTAGGGAGAGAGCTGTTGTGTAATTTCGTTTTCGAAAGTAATTAAATTTATTTCCTGAACTAAACTTTGTTTGTTTGCACTTCTGTTTTCGGAAATAAGGAAAGGTAGTAGTTGTTTTTTGTTCCCATGTTGTTCATCGTTGGTAAAAGTTGCGTTGCTTAAATACTGAAGATTTCTGAAAAAAAAAATGAAATTGGGATTGAGTTTTCCGTAGTTCTGTGGAAAGATTTATTTATCGCTGCGTTTTAATTTTCGTGATTCCATGCAGCTAATTATAATGAAAACATAAGCGGAAGAAGCTTAGTGGCGTTACCCTTTTTTTCTGGTTCGTGTGAATTTAAATAAATTACAAATATCAGCTGTAACTGAACTGCAACGTAATCTTAACAGTACGATAAAGACTTTAAAATAAATTAAATTTCTAAAAACCAGTTGATGTTTTCACATTTTTTTCCGAACAGCTTTTTCTTAAGTAGTGATTTGGTTTACAAATATTTCCCATTGAATATTTTTAACATGGATAGTCTTTGAAATCGGGATAGTACTAGGAGTATGCATTAAAAGTTGAGAGTTACAAAAAAGCTTTACACTTGTTTTGGCTTATGATTTCAGAACTAGGAAAAGCACCCCCGATAAATATAGCATTATATAGACAAAGGATGTCCATATCTGACATGACCTACAAACTGAGTACGCATGCGCACTGAGCGCGGGGAGGGAGGGGTTGCCCAATTGCAATATATCGAAATTCTACTGTGCAGAGAGAGCTTTGGATTAGTGTAACTTTGGATTGCATGTAATGAGGTCTGCATAAGTGGTGTCATTCGAAAGCTACCGAACGTTATAATCACATGCCTTTAATAATTAAAACTATCTTTAAATATGGATATCAAACTGCTCTTTAATCGTTCAAACTGTAAATTAATTGTTGAATATTCACAAAATAAACAATAGTCCAAACTTCCTATATCTGCTTCATTCAGTCCACAATCCAACATAAGGCCCCAGTATTCACGTTAAAACTACGGTTTGTGTCCTCGACACAACCTGCAATTTCTTTAATGTGGATGGATTCCTACCCAGTGCATCATAATTTAGTATTCTTACTATTGTTAACTAAACTTAATTATGAAAACATGAAATCTGCACACTGGTGAAGAATGAAATAAAAAATGTTTAGTGATGATACAGGAATGCATTTATTCTATACTGCATCTTAAATTACTTGAAATTCGGCTATAATCGTCCCATATAAATAATTTAGTGACGAAGAGTTAAAGCCAAATCGGCGATAAATCAAATTTTAAGGTATACCCATTGTGAATAGTAATCTATCGTATCTACGAAAACCGGAATAGTTCTTAACCGAAAATATGTTTCGTCTTCCGGTAGTTTGTTTACGTTTTCACTGAGAAACTCACATATTGGCCATGGTCATCGCACTGTATCTTTCTTTTCTCATATTTGTTGCAAGTTAGTTTAAATGGGTAGGTAGGCGGTTGAATTTAAGTCTCACTGGAGCAACACAACTGGCTATATGCAACTGCCCGTGACCAATCCTGACAGGAAAGGTCCAAGGACGTCTAGTGATTTTGAACTACGGTCAGATGACGAAGTCAACACCTGACGGTCTTTCATTGTATTGAGTTTGGAGCTCGCAACGCTCCGATTGCTAATCGGGGACTCTTCCAACTGGACTACCACGGCCAATTATTTTAAAACTAAGAGACTTGATTACAGTAATACCCCGAAGTTACGCGATGGGTGGGTCCGACGAAAATCGCTTAAGTCGGGGTGTGCCACTTTGCATATAAATACAAATAAATTTTGTTTAATTGGGACCAAGGACTAACAAAAGCACTAGTTTAGAAGAAAATATTTAATAAAACTGGAGTTCTTTATACATATTAATACAAAATATCAAAAAAATAAATGAGTTACGAAAAAAGTTATTTCGATGTCGATGGCTTCATAAAATCTAACGAATTCGTCTGACGACACTATGCCTTCTTTTTTTCACGCAGAATTTCTTCGTAGCAAGCTAATAATTTTTTTATTTTCACCACATAGAGAATTATTTCTTTATCTTTTCTATATTTGTTCTTACTGTGGATTCCGGTAGCTCAAACTTTGCCAATTCACAAATTTTCATTCTGTTATCAAAATTCTTGATAATGTTAAGTTTACATTCCAAAGATATCGTTTTCTTTTTCTTACTAGGTGAAGGAGAATCAGATTTACTTCGTTTGGACCACATAGTTTTTTAAGGGTTTAGAAGACGTATAACAAAACAATCTTAACTTTCATCGATCGTAGAATCGTAATCGTGCATGTAGAGTTTGCGCGAAACGCGTCCAATGAGTATCACAGTAACACAAACACTGAAGATATCGGGCGACAGTGTTGCCAAACGAAAAATTCAAGAACCGCGTAACTTCGAGTTCGTGTAAGTCGGGGTATTACTGTATTTTAAAACTAAGTTATTTATTTATTTATTTATTTCCATTAACGTCACACTCGAGCTACACAATGGGCTATTGGTGACGGTCCGGGATCAATCCTAAAGGGAAAGATCCGAGGACAACACCACGTAATTTTGAACCACGGTCAGATGACGAGGCAACACCTGAGCTGGCACCCCACTCTCCAAACTTCCACACCACGCCAACGTGAGGACATTTGAGGCCACGACAGATTTAACGTGCACCAGCCCCCTTTGTACACGACGGTGTTTGGCTGGATTCGAACTCGCAACCCTTCGGTTGCAAGTCCGTTACTCTTCCAACCGGGCCACCGCGGCCCCTTTTAAAACTAAGAGACTGCAGGTTCTTGCATGCATTTATTTCTAAAGTAGGTATATGTAGGTATAGTAGAAAAGTAGGTATATGTATACGTATTTTTAATAAACGTCGCACTGGAACAACACAACGGTATATTGGCGAAGGTCCGGATCAAACCCGAAGGAAAAAAAATCCTAGGAAAACACCACGTAATTTTGAACCACCGTCAGATGACGAGGTCACACCTGAGCTGGCACCTCACTCTCCAAACTTCCACACCACGCCAACGTGAGGACATTTGACGCCCCAACAGATTTAACGTGCACCAGCTCCCTTTGTACACTACGGTCTTAGGTTGGATTCGAACTCGCAACCCTCCGGTTGCTAATACGTTAAGATGAAAAGGGGAGGGGTATTTCAATTAACGTCACACAGGAGCAACACAACGGGCTATTGGTGACGGTCCGGGATCAATCCCAGAGGGAAAGATCCGAGGACAACACCACGTAATTTTGAACCACGGTCAGATGACGAGGCAACACCTGAGCTGGCACCCCACTCTCCAAACTTCCACACCACGCCAACGTGAGGACATTTGAGGCCACGACAGATTTAACGTGCACCAGCCCCCTTTGTACACGACGGTGTTTGGCTGGATTCGAACTCGCAACCCTTCGGTTGCTAGTCCGTTACTCTTCCAACCGGGCCACCGCGGCCCCAAGATGAAAAAGAAAGTTGAAAAGGAAAGGTGATGAAAGTTAATAATTTTTATTTAAAAGCCAATATCATATTTGCCCTCCAAGTGATTTCGAAGTCCATCCAAGATCTGGTCAATTTTGCTAGTGACTATATATCTCGTAATCAAGATAAGGCCGATTTATGGTAATGACGAGATCCAGGTTTAGTCAATTTTTTCGAATGGTCTTGATCGTGTTTTCTTCTAATGACGAGGGTATCTCGTTCTACACGATCTGCTCAATTTTGCTAATGGCGAGATACCTCGCTGAGACAACCACTGGAAGGTTTAACAACTTCCAAGAAGTTTTTTGCATCAACATTCTGTGAAACATCTGCTGATTCCTTATATTCATATTACTTTTATAGCAGCATAGCAAAAGATATTATCAAATAAATACACAAATTAAAACATTAATAATAATTGTTTGCGAAACATATATCAAATTTAAATAAATATCATCGGATAAAATATAAATTATAACTTACTTTGAAAGTATCATTTTGTGAAATATATTGTTTGATATTTTATTTATAACAAGGTCTTGTACGGGATTACTTCACACTGATCAATACAATTTCCTTCCCACGACTCAAGACCCTTTTCAATGTTAGACAGATGGTCGAGCATTCTGTAACGGGTTGAGACAATATATTGCAATAACTGTAATGTATCATAATGTATGCAACATAATTGGAATTCTGGTAGACTCCAGAGGATTAAATGCACATACTGACGTACTACTCGTATCTACTGTCTTCTCTAAGACACATGTAGCGTTAGAATATGAGAGTAGGTCAGACCCACCTCCTCCCAACTCACCAAGAGGTTTAGAGCCTGTGAGAGTAAGTTAGATAAAACTTGAGTTAATTAGATCACTCTATACGTATTTATATCAAGAACGAGGAGCCCCAAAACGCGAACACTGTGCCCAGCAACGTGAATCAGGAGATCCTTTCGTGACCTTGAGTTGGAACGGATATACTTTTCTTCAAAAGATAACGGATACTCTTGAACGTGAGAGGAAGAAGGAAGGATGGTTGCTTTTTCGAACTATCTGAACTTAATTTTGATTTCTGTAAATACCTGTACATAGTTTTAATTCCAATCCAATTAAATACTTTAAAATGTACAGAGTTATTTTTCATTTAGTTCTGCCCCTTATTTCCTCTCCAGCAAGACACAAGTCCATCAAGACTTAAATGGGGGCTCGGCAGACGAATTCGAGACTGATTTAGAGTTTTAAAAAAATGGAGGTGATGTCCAAGTGGAGATATTATTAAAAGACGAAAGAAGATGCTAAAGGAACTTTTCCGATGATGAGAGTGGAAGTTTGCCAGCTGAAAAAAAAAGTTCCCTTGATGATTTAGAAGCAAGAAGTATCCTTTCGGAATTGCTGACAAGAACTTTTTAAGGTAGTTGAAGAAATTTCAAGACGTCTCAGAAATTACAGAAGTTGATGAAGTTCTAAAGAAGTTGACGAAGTTTTAAAGAAGTCGAAGAAATTTCCAAGACGTCCCAAGAAATTGAAAAAGGAAGATCTTAAAGAAAAATTGAAGACTGCATTTGAAGAAGAAATATCAAGAAGTTCCGCAATTCCGACACACCATTCTTCTTGTGGATTAAAACGCATTGTGGATTACGACGCATTGTGTATTAAAACGCATTGTGTATTAAAACGCATTGTGGATTAAAACGCATTGTGGATTAAAACGCAGTTTGCCGCCTACTTCCAGGAGATCATCAGAAACTGTGAGTTTATTCACCTTTTGATTTTATTTGCTTTCTGTTTGAGTAACATTCATAATGGCAACTCTTAATGATTACCCTCATATCTCATTAACCTTGAAAAATGGTAAAACAACACATATTGCGTAAAATTATTTTTGATACTGAAGGCGACAGATCAAATCACCAGAGATTAAGATAATTTTCTGGGTTTTGTGATGAATTCAATTTTGAAGAAAAGAAACAAGATGTACTTAAATATTTTATTTTAAAAGGCTTAATTGATGTGTGTAATCTGTTACATCTTGATTTTAATACTGATAGTTAACAGTGCTGTGACATCATTTTAAAAACATTATCTGATTTGTCAACCTTCGTTGGGCAAACTGAGTCCTGTGAAGACGAGTCACATATTGGAAAAAATAATACTACTCCTCAAATCAATTCCTCACTCCAAGTATAATTTCCTCCTCCGCCCGAACGCAGCTGTTCCGGCCGGAAGTTGATCAGACGGCGTCACACCCATTCGAATAGAATCTCTCTATTACCCAATCAAAACAATCCCAAGAGTTGGTTCCCAAAACGCCAAGTGTTTTTCCTAAACAAAACCACGGGGTGCAAACAGATTTTACTTTCAATTTAAGTGACATTTGCAAAAATCTCACAACTTTTAATGGAAGATATACATTCCAAATTCAATATTTTCGAGAGGAATTGGAAAATAATTTTGTTTTTTTAACATTCAAGGGGATGTTGCAAAAATAATGATAGCTAAACGCCAATTATTTTGCGCAAACGATTATATCCGTTTTTTCTTGGAGTGATTTTAAACATATTTTATTGCACGAATTTTCTTCCAAATTCATTTCGGCTGACGTTCACAAGGCGCTGTAATCAAGAAAGATTAAAAACAAATGAGCGTTTCAGATTATATAATTAGCATGCGACAAATTGCAAGCTAGGTAATGCAAACAAAAACGCGTTGGCACAATACATTACAGATGGTTTACCTTACTCCCAAAATAAGTTTACTCTCTATTGCTGTAAGACAATAGGTGAATTAAAGGAGAAATTAGTTGTTTACGAGAAAATGTGCTCTGATGTTAAAAATAAACCTTGTTTTAATGAGCGCGGTCGTTCTTATCACCCAAACACTTCCCGCCCATTTGAAAATTCCTACCAGAAAGATTCTCGACTAAGTACGGGGACGTGGGAACGTTATCCTGCATCTCAGACAAACAGAAGTATGAGAAACTCTGAGATTATTTGTTATTCATGTGGGGAAAAATCATAGGGCAAATCAAAGTCCCACAAAAGCACGCGAGGACAAATTCTCTCAATGCGGCGATTGTGACCACATATCTGAGGCTTGCCAACAAAACAAACAAGTATTGCAGTCAAAACAACAGAATCATTCCTCTAATGTGATCCAACCTGTACCTCCTCAAGTTCCAACAGATTTAACATATCAAATTCAAGTAAAATTGCAAAAACAAGTTCTTTTTTGCTCTTTTTGATTGTGGTTTTTCTGCAACAATAAAAAACAAATCTAGTTATGAGCTACTTGGTTCACCTCAACTACAACATGCAACAGTTAAATTTTCTGGCATGGGTAATAAAAAAGTACAACTGGGTAAATTCAAAGACTCAATTTCAATTCAAGATTTTGTGTTCTTTACTGACATTTATGTGGTGGAAAATGAATATCTTCCGTTTACAGGAATTATAAGTATGGACATAATCAAACAAGGTGAGTTTTCCGTTGGTAAGAATGGTGTGAAATTACTTTAAAAACTTGAAGATAACTCCGGTTTTTTTATTAATATTATCATGCAATTGAATGCAATTCTGATGTTGACCTTTCACAGGTACTGAACTCACATTTAACAGAGAAAATTGAGAGTATAATTAAATCTTATCGACCCTCTAAAATTCGTAGCAATGGGGTTTCATCTGTTGAAAATGATTTCAACAGATGAAACCCCATTTGCTTTAGGCCCATGACGTCTTTCTTTTGCTGAAAAACAAGATGTCAAAACTCAAATCGCGCAATGGTTAGAAGATGGTATCATTAAATTGTCGTGCAGTGACTTTGCATCGCCCGTTGTTCTTATGAAGAAACGTCATAATTCAATGAGAATCTGTGTAGACTCGAAAACAATAGCAGTACTGTTAAGGACCGTCATCCCCTTCCCCTCATTCAAGACATTTTTGATCAGTTACAAAATTCTACAGTTTTTATCACCCTAGATTTAAAGAACGCCTTTTTTCACATTGACAGATGAGGACAGTAAGAAATACACAGGGTGTGTTACACCTACAGGACATTACGAATTTCAGAAAACAGCTTTTGGCCTCTGCAACTCACCAAATGTGTTCATGAGATACATACAGGTTGTCTTCAGACTTGTTGAAAAGTGACAAAATCATAATTTAATGGATGACATTATTCTCCCCTCCACCTGTGAGGAGGAAGACATTACACGAATTGTTTGACGTAGCAGCTCAATTTGGTCTTGAATTCAATTTTAAGAAGTGCTCATTCCTTAAACGGAAAATCACTTTCCTAGGGCATGTAATATAAAATAACACAATCCGCCCTTCCCCTGAAAAAACAATGGCAGTACAAAACTTTCCTGAACCCAAGACTGTAAAAGATGTTCAATCATTAGTAGGTCTATCTGGTTATTTTCGAAAATTTATACAAAATTATTCTTCTACCACAAAACCGTTTAGTCATCTTTTGAGACAATCTACACCTTTTCCTTTGGACCTGACCAGAGAGAAGCGTTTGTGGCTCTTAAAAAAGCACTTACAAAAGACCCTGTCCTTCATCTGTACCAACAAGGACTCCCCTACAGTTATATTGTGATGCCAGTAGTAAAGGTTTTGGTTCAATTCTCCTACAACAAGGCATCGATGGCCAACTACCTCCCATACACTGTATGAGCAAAAAACTTCACCACAGGAAGAAAAGTATTCGAGTGATGAGCTCAAAGTACTTTCTATCATTGAATACCTCAAAAAATTTCGACATTATTTGGTTGGAGTCAAATTCTAAATTATAACTGTTTGTTCAGTCTTCCAAAAACCATGTCTAAAAAGGATCTTGCCCCTAATGGGCAAGATGGGCACTTTTTCGTGAAGATTTTTCGTATGAGCTAAAGCATAGACCTGGACAACAAATGAAGCGCATTGACGCTCTTAGTCGATATCCTATCATGTTCACGGGCCGCGGTGGCCCGGTTGGAAGAGTAACGGACTAGCAACCGAAGGGTTGCGAGTTCGAATCCAGCCAAAACACCGTCGTGTACAAAGGGGGCTGGTGCACGTTAAATCTGTCGTGGCCTCAAATGTCCTCACGTTGGCGTGGTGTGGAAGTTTGGAGAGTGGGGTGCCAGCTCAGGTGTTGCCTCGTCATCTGACCGTGGTTCAAAATTACGTGGTGTTGTCCTCGGATCTTTCCCTCTGGGATTGATCCCGGACCGTCACCAATAGCCCATTGTGTTGCTCCAGTGTGACGTTAATTGAAAATACCAATACCAATACCTATCATGTTCACAGTCCCATACACTGTCACACAAAAGATACTTTTTGCACAAAATTTAGATGAGGTTCTTTCCAACATAAAGAAGTTAATTGGGAACACCAACACAGTAGTAGTGATTACAGTTTGAAAATGGTGTATTATTTAAAAATCACAATGATCTAGATCTTCTAGTAGTCCTTCAAGCAATGCAACATGAGCTTATTCAACCCGTACCCTCTCTTCAACGCATCCTTAACAATACAGCTTCTTCCACAACTAAATATACCCCTTTTGAACTTCTACTCGGAATTAAAATGAAAAACAAAGATTTGCGTGTTCAAGAAATCGTAAGGGAAGATCAAAACACTTTAGACAACAAAACTAACCCCCGACAACTGGCTAAACAAAACACACTCAAAGCGCAAGAAATTAGTCGTCGTCAGTACAACAAACATCGTAAAAAACCCACGACGTACCATTCGGGTGACCACGTTGCAATTAAACGTACCCAGTTCGGGATCAGCTTAAAGCTACGGTCAAGGTTCTCTGGTTCATATGAAGTCCCAATGGTTCGGCCTAATGACCGTTATGATGTTAAGAAGATTGGTTCCCACGAAGGACCACAGCTGACATCCGATTCAACAGATTGATGAAGAAGTGGCCAAATCAAGGTCATAAGATTCTTTCTTTTTTTTATTTCGGTTTTTTTTTTCTATATTTTCAGAATGTTGCTGCCCTCCAGCGCCCGAGGTCGGACGCCGCCAAGATAGCCAAATGTCAAGGACGAGGAGCCCCAGCAACGCGTAAACTGTACCAAGCAACGCCAATCAGGAGATCCCTTCGTGACCTTCAGTTGGAACGAATATACTTTTCTTCAAAAGATAACTGACACTCGAACGTGAGAAGAAGGAAGGATGTTTCTTTTTCGTACTATCTGAACTTAATTTTCTATTTCTGTAAATACCTGTACATATTTTTAATTCCAATCCAATTAAATAATTTAAAATGTACAGTGTTATTTTTCATTTAGTTCTGCCCCTTATTTCCTCTCCAGCAAGACACGAGTCTATCAAGATTTAAATTTATGATAGATGAAAATGTATCATATAGGTGAGATAAATACAGTGATTATATGATTATGATATATGATGTTGTTTGGGGATTTTATGGCTCAAGGACCATGTTTGGACAATCTACGTAAAACACAAGGCAGACAACTTCGAATTATAAATGCCCAAAGCCTCGAATTTATAAAATGTTTTGTGTAAACTATCGTAGAAATATTTTTTATTTGAAGACAGCACAAACTATCTTAAAGAATATATTTTATTTAAAGACTAAATCATCATTGTAAATATTGTTCTGCATAGTTAGTATTTTAAAAAGCACTCAAAAGTGTGAATATTTGAGAGTAATACCTAATCACACGACCAAAAATAAGACAGTTATATGCTACTTTACTAGCATCACTGAAAACGCATATGCAATAATTCGAAAAATTCTTCGAAATCCGTGCCATTCGGTTATTTTTAGTAACAAAACTACGACCATATCGTCTATCTGTTCTCATTTGGAATTTATCGCAAAAAGAATGCAAACAGAAACAGGAACACTCCCAACACACCATCTCATACCACCACAAACATAATCCACTTACAAAGCCAAGAGCTATACTCATTCGTTAAGTATATGTAAACAGTCCTATCCAGCTCTAATATTTTATGCACTGCAGAAAGGGTTCCCCTTCAAAAGGGAACTAACTCATAAGCCGACTTCTCTCTCGTGATACAGCAAAGAGAGAAAAGCTGTTTTCTTCCAAAATCAATTTTGATTCCTCCTGGAGAAGAGGCTTCAGCAAAAACTAAAGTGTATTCCCGAGTTTTGAAGAGTTCACGTGGAGCAAAACGAGGAATTGAGTAGCGATTCTGAGCACCATCCAAGCGAGGCTCTCTAAGGCTTTTTATTTCCGATAGATATGACGACGTATTTCTAATTTTGGATGTGTCATTAGGATAAGAAATACGAATAGAAGTGTAGTTTGATCAAATATGGCCATTGAGGCACAAAACCCAACCCACCAACATGAATTATGAGCCGCCATGGAATAGATTCGTAACATCTTAAAATTAGTATTTATAAAAGTACTCGAAAGTGTGAATATTTCAAATTAATACTTAATTACACGACTAAAAACAAGGCAGTTTGATGCTAGTTTACGAGCGTCTCTGAAAGCGCGGATTCAATAATCCGAAAAATCCTTCGACATCCTTGCCATTTGAGTTATATGTAGTAACAAAACCACATCGTCTATCTGTTTCTCATTTGGCATTTATCGTAAAAAGAATGAGAAACTGAACCAGGAACACTTCCAACATAGTCATCCCACCACAAACATAATCCACTTACAAAGCGAAGGGCTACACTCATTCGTTAAGTATATATAAACAGTCCTATCCAGTTCTAATCTTTTATGCACAGCAGAAGGATTTCCCAGCAAAAGGGTAACTCATAAGCCTACTTCTCTCTCTCATGGCACAGCAACGAGAAAAGCTTGTTTTCTTCCAAAATCAATTTGGATTCCTCCTGGAGAAGAGGCTTCAGCAAAAACTAAAGTGTATTCCCGAGTTTTGAAGAGTTCACGTGGAGCATAACGAGGAATTGAGTAGCGTTTCCGCGCACCATCCAAGCGAGGCTCTCCAAGTCTTTTTATTTCCGATAGATATGACGACGTATTTCTAATTTTGGATGGGCCATTAGGCTAAGAAATGCGGATATAAAGCGACTTGGAAGGGGATGGATGGATAGCCTTCGTTATCTCCTTCCAAAAAAGAAATATTTCAAGAGTTACTCTTTGATTAATTTTGAGATTGCTTTTTATTTGGATATCTACAGTGAATCTTCTCCAATAGCTTCGAGTTGGAGCTTTGGAGCTACTTTTGCTGTAGTGCCTGATTTTCTCAAAAACCCTATTTTTTGTCTAGTAGCATAAATATTTCGTCTTATTATCCGTCTTGGATATTTCATCTTTCGTTTTCTGAATTCATCAGCTGCTTTGGGATATTGTTCGAGTATAAAATTTTTAAAAGTACTTTTTAAGTTGATTAGAATTCTCCAGAAGATTAAGGATCTGTAAGCCATTACCGGAACTCCTTGAATTCTACTGAATATGGTAGAGAAAAGCTTCCTGAAAAATTTTGTATCTATTTAAAAAGTACCTCCTCTTACTTTCGAAACATAATTTGTATCAAAACATTTATTATATTCTTTTATTATTATTGTAACGTATATGCTTATAATAAGCCTATGTGTGTGTAAATTTTAATCGGGATGTTGATTTTAAGGGTAATTCTAAACTTGTTAAATTTATTCATTGAGCAATAATGGAAATCAAATCTTAAATGTAAATACATTTACTTATGGGGCTCTTAGGATCGGGTATAATTAATAATATTTTTTAGACCTTTTCATCATATCTGTTCGTTCTAAGGCTTTATTATAATACTTATTTAATACTTATTTTGATGAATTATTACATGATTGTTGTGTGTGTGTTTTTGATGGGGTTCCTGGACAAGGTTTAAATACTTTATGAGAGGATCAATCTGTGATGATCAGTTTAACATATTTGTTTGTCTATGTTGATACTTTGTCACACACATTTAAGTTATATATTTTTAATGTTTATGCTATTTTAATTGTTATGTTATTTAAATGGGGTTACCAGATCGTATTTATCTATTTTCTGAGATCCAATCTGTGAGATGATCAGTGTTATACTATTCTTTTTTCCATGGTAATACTCTGTCATGCATATTTAACAGTTATTTTATGGTTTATTTTATTTAAATGGGGTTCTCGGATCGAGTTTAATTATTTTATGAGACCAAAATACTCGGAAATCTTGTTTAGAAAATATTTAGTTTTCAAAATTTAAATTTCAACGTCCTTTTTTTTTATCTTCAACGACCGCGTTCCATGCTTAATCAGCACATTTTGTGATTTAGTCGATTCATTTTGTATCTGAGTAACTAAATTTGGACTACTACAATAGGGCTTAAGAGAGGACTCTACTACTATTTTTTAAATTGTATGCCATTAATACTATTGTTTCACAAGTGGTTTGATTGTGGCAGCCTGTGATTGAAGGCATATTTTGCATCGCTGCATAAAATAAACTCCGTGTCTAATTTTTCTATTAAAAGCCCCAAAAGAAGAAGCAGCCTCTATATTTGTTGTTTTAATGAGAATTCCTAGATCAGGTTTAATTATTCTGAAACATCAAATCCGTCATGATCAGTGTTATCGTATTTGTTGTCTATGTTAATACTTTATCATACATATTTAACGGTTATCTGTATTTTTTATGTTATTTAAATGGGGTTCTTGAATTAGGTTTTATTACCTTTGAGAGAGATCAATATACATGTTTTATCGAATGTGTTTTTCCAAGCTAATATTGCATCATACATATTTTACTTTTTATAAATTATGCTTATTTCAAAAATTAAATTGTGTAGTCCTTATGTTTATTTAGCGTACACCTAATTTGCACGTTGATTGAAGTTCTAAACCTACCATTATTTATGCTCTTTAAAGTTCTATAAAGACTAAATTTCTTATTTTAGAAAAGATTTATAATTAAAATCATAGTATATCGTAATATTATCTTAGTGCGTTATTGATTGAAACTAAAGGAAAAAAGAGTTGATTATTCAAATTCTAAAAGCTACACTGATGTAACAGTCATTCTTATATTAATCATAACGCTTGTCTGCTAGGATTTTTCAAAAACAATCTCAGAAAATATCAGACAAAGCAATTCAAAACGTTTCATAGACAATCGGACTTCGTTGTTTAAGTTTTAATCTCAAAAGAACACAGACACCAGTCTAAACACTTATTTGCTTCAGAATATGCTGTTCCCAATTGTTCCTATTTATAAAGGGCATTTTTATATCGAATGCGACAATCTCATTGAGTTTCTCCTACAAACAAACTGTCTTTGTTTCAAAACATGCATTAAAAGCCTTTTGTTCAAGGGATTCTTCTTGCAATGCCTACAGTACTGTAAATTTTCCGTTACACATGCTCTTTTGTTTGTACTTTTATTTGTTTTCGCGGCGCTATCAATTTATTGAAATCGGATTCTACGATAGGACTGAGTGTTAAGCATTACCTAATCTTTATAAACTCGATTCTTGGATTCTTTAGGGAGATACGGTTCATTTCAAACTGCTCAGAGTGCCGCCTTGATATTTAAACTCAGTGTAGTTATTTAATGCATTATGTATTGAAAATTTCCCTTCTATTGATTCATCATTTTCGGTATCTGGCTTTAAGTGCAAACAGTATCTCATTGAATGGTTGAGGCTTATACAATATAAGTTTTGTTCGTATTGTCTCAAGCTTATTAATTAAGATTTTGAATTAAATGTGTAGTAGACATATTTTATTACTTTTGTTTTTACAATCTTCTCAATTTTATTGTCAACAGTAGTCTTTTCTTCTAAATGTGTTCTGAATTTGGCGACATCTATATCGTATGTCGAAACAGATGCACTTACTGTGTCATTAGATATTAACCCTCTAATTGGTTTCGACGATGGTTGGATATCTCGTATATCTGACCAATTTTGTTAATGACAATACATCTCGTCATCAAGATATTACTGATTTTTTTATGATGGCGACATCAAGACCTGGTCAATTTTTTCCTAATGACGAGATATATCATCCATCAAGATCTGGTAAGTTTTACTTAATGACTAGATACCTCATTGAGACAACCATCAGGAAGATTAAAATTCTAAGAATGCTCAAAATTTGGATTTTTTTCTTTTTGATGATATAATAAAACATAATCTGAATTTCTTACGTTTATTTCTTTATGAAAGAAGTAAAAAAGCATAAATGTGCCTATAAAATGCATAACTAAACAATAATTTTAGAAACTATAAGCACGCAGTAATTAAAACCATATGCTTTACTATGAATAAATATGTTTAAATCAATTAAATATAATAGTTGTAGCTTTCTAAGTTCCAAAGCAGTAAAATTATGTAGTATTCTTTACAGATCTAAAATTTCTATGAATACTACAGTTTTTAAGAATCCGTACCCAGATCCTTTCCTTAAAGCTGCACAGCAAGGCCTAGAAGGTCTTGTGTTGTAAACACAGATCGCCAAACCAAATAATATAGCAACAATTATTCAACTACGAGTGTGAGTTAGATTATATTTTAAAAAAATTGTTATTCAACATAATTTTTCAAGACAAAAGATGTAAACTTTTATTTTGTATCAAGGTATGTTAAAATTTATCGAGCGTTGCGGATTTTTTTTTTTTTTTGTCTTTTCTCCAAAAACTGACTGAAAGAAATTAACGAATTACATAACCTTCTCAGAAATCATGATCTATCCTGCTTCGGGAAGTTTTATCCTTGGAATAATTGTATGATTTCTTTTTCGTAACATAGCTTTTAAGATTATATAAAAACAAATTGTCAATCTAGTAAGAGACTCAGTTACAATAATGTGACAGGGTCACTTTACCGGTCATCCACTCAGAACTTTCTGCTCCCCCGAGAGATTTCCAGTTTCTATCCTTTCCCGATTGCTCCACCCCAATAAATTCCAGCTTCATACCCAATGCTCTGACCAATTCCAGCAAGTCCACTCATATCGCATTCAATCACTGTGGCAGCTTGACCCCTCTCAATTTCTTACATTCACAATGATACCATTTGGTATTGGTTGTTGCTTTTATCCGTTGCATATTCCACCTACCTTTCAACTCGTAATGCTATGGTGACAAACAAATAAGAGTTTTAAGACAATAACTTATTCATATTATTAGTATATCATTGCAATTAGATTCCAAAGTTAATACTACAATGTGTTCAATGAAAAGATATTTATTTCCTGTATACATCAATTAGTTTCATGAAAAGATAACTACGCTTTTTCCTTTCCTCTTTCTAATATGAACCCATATCTCCAGCTCCCTGCTTCGTTTGTCTAATCCAACAGTTATATTCAGAGATTAACACAGACTCAGTAAAAGTAATCTCTCATCCTGTTGCAAAAGCAATTTTCAAAATATTTTCCAAGGCTTTTATCTCTTTTACCTTGTTCAAAATGGAAGAGGCAGATGCTTTTTAAAAGGCACGCCTAAATGACTCACCGTCCTTTTCCTTTAGCTCTGGAGATGAAAGTGGTACAAGCAAATGAAGATCTAACACATTCAATCTGCTATAGCTATTGAATGCCGACTATACATTACATTTAGTCTGAACACTGATATAATCTAAATAGGAAGATAATACATTATGGATGAATATAATAAATACGATAAGTTAAAGAAAATATGCCATAGAAAACTAATACTAATGTCCAGAAATCTTGAAATTTTATTCTCCCTGGCATTTCGATCGTTATTGAATGTACTTTAAATTTCTGAGGAGTTCCCACGTAAATATCCGTTCTGAAATCTGCAGTCTTCCCTATATGACTTCTCACCAATTTAGACTTTGATCAATAGAATGTTTCTTAGGATTCTTTCAACTCAGATGTGGTTATTTAGTAATTATGTGTATTGTGGGGGAAACTAAATTCTACTCGGAAATCTTGTGACGTTCAAAGGGTAAAGGTAACGATTTTTTTCAGAAAATCTTATAAGTATGAGAGAAAAACCAATCTTAAGTTATGTTCGAAGTGATATTATTTTTAAAAACTTCTACATTAGTATATTTGACATAAATAATTGTATTTAACTTCACATGTGTGTATCGTGTGCAACTTAAATATTTGGGAATGCCCTTTAAAAATTATCCATAAATATCTTATCAATTTAATTTGCCATCTTTCCCTTAAAGATGATGAAATTCGAAAATGGATGCATGCTGCAAGAGTGCCATAAGTCAAAATATAGTGGAAAAACTATGAATGCAAGAGTGTTCGTCATTTTTATAAATTGATTCACGGCAATTTTACAGGAAGCGAACTTAAGAAGGGGTATTCATAACACCACTCCTCAAACTCAAAATTGATTTTTGTAGTAGTTAGCTTAGTGTCATCTTTCGTAGTTTTGTCATACAACAGGGGAATGATGTATTACGTGTATCGAAATGCATGTATACGATTTGTGTTCATAGTATGTTGTAAATATAAAAATATCGAAAAGGTGAGAAAAAATTATTTTCGTGACACATAAATGATATTGATATTTTTCTACGAAAGAAAAAAGTGATTATTCTGGTCACTTTTTCAATCTATAATTAACCGATTCAACCAGAGTAACGTCGGGTAATTCTGCTAATGTTTTCTACAGTGTACTAAAATGTATTTTCACTTTTCAGAATGATTGCAAATTTATACGTCCTAAAATTATTTCTACAGTGTGAGCTGTTGATAAGTTACCATCATAATCAATAAATAATCATAAGTAATAAAAACATAAGAGAAACAGATACAAGCTTGTAAAATAGGAGAGTATAATGTAATTAAAAGAGTGGTTTGCAGAACATTTATAAATATTAAAAAATAAGTTTAATGAAATTATCATGGCATTGCTCTTCTATTTTATTTAAAAACACCTGTTTTCTCGTTAAAATCTTGTGAAAAGGCATATTTTTAATCTTTTAGTTTTCCTACACATGAAATATTTTTGCTAAACATTATTCTTGTGCAAAATTTGTTAAAATTTAAAAGTGCCTTGATACGCACGGGTTCGTGCGAAGAAAGAATAATTTTCAAAAGTTATAAAAATTACTAGAATATTAAAATTTTAAAGAGAGAACTTATCTTTGGCCTCGTAAATTATTATTTTCGTTACGCTTACAGGTATATTGAGAAATACACGTTTTTGTCAAAACATTCATAGATTCAAAGTTAAAAGAATGCACCCTTTAGCAATTTTTATTTCCGTTTGCTTTGAAAAGTTGTTTTTTAAAAAGAAATAAGAGCAAATGGATGATAAATAAAAATTGAAATACTTTTGAAAAATCGCTTTTCCTATCAAATGCATCTAATTTTTTAAAACAGATAAATTTTTACTGTTTTCGTCTCACTGAATATATTCCGGAAATGTATTGGACAAAATGTAGCCATATCAGTCACATGAGTGGCGTTTAAGAAAAGTTGTTCGAAAAAATATCCTCCCTTCCCTATCCGAATAATAAGAATATTTTTGTGAAGGGCATGTTAACGTAAATAGGACTTCCATATCCATTTTTTGTCTTGACTTATTTACTTTTTAATTCCAATGGAAAAAATTAATTAAGAGGAACATACCCATTTTTAAAATTTGATTTTGGTGTAAAATATTTTAACACTTTAACCCTCTTGGTGGTTGTCTTGACAAGGTATCTCGTCGTTAGCAAAACTCACCAGATCTTGTTTCGTCATCATTGATGAAAAAATCAATATATTGATGAAGAGATATGTTGTTAGCAAAATTGACCAGATCTTGATAGACCAGATAACACGTCGAAGCCATTTCGAGATTAATATCAGGATTTTTAGTTAATATTCTATCTAAAAATGTAAATCAAATCACATTAATCCACAATCATGTAGATGAATTTTTCTATAATTCTGATAAATCGTGTATGAAACTCACAAAAGCAGACACCTCTTTAGTTTTTGAAATTTAGTGAAATCGAATTCGGTTTGATTTAATTTTATTTACATATTTGTGAGAGGGATTTTCAGTGTAAATAAACACACCAGACAGAAAGCGAAGATTCTCCTTCCTGTTTCCTAAACGCTTTAGTTACCTCAAAATGTAGTCCGTGATCGTTTTGACAGCATTTAGCTTTTAATCTAATTGCCTTTGACCAATCAACTGTCATGAATCAATTTTGAATTCATTCTTTGGGATTTTTATTGGCGACGGGCTGAAGTCGTATTCTGAAAACAAGCCAAATGAAATCAAGCTAGCCGCAAGAAACACTACCGTTATTTGGTACATTTAGTTTGACAAAAGAAAAAGCCTTTCATAGAAGATTCAGAGTAAGAAAAAATTGTTTTCTAAATCATGGAGGAAATCTCGAGCCTTGAAAGGCAGGGAGTGAAGAGAGGTGATTTAACCGTCGTGATGGTTGTCTAGACGAGGTATCTTGTCAAAAGCAAAACCAACAAGATCCTGATGGACGGGATATCGCGTCATTAGAAGAAAACTGACCAGGTCTTGGTCTCGTAATCATAAAAAAAATTGGCAATATCTTAATTGCGATATCTTAATCCCTTCATTAGCGAAATTCGTCAGATCTTGATAGACGAGATATCTTGTTCAAACACCTTGGAGGCTTTAGAATGTTTCCTTTCGATACAGTAAAGCACTACAGGTACCCAATTCTATGAAAATGTCTTTTCCAGAAAGCCATGTCTTTATAGCCTATGCCCTGTGCAAATAGATTCCAATGGAATTATAATAAAATTGAAAATAATTTAAACGAGTAGTCAATAGGTTAGGTTTCATTGATTAAGATAAGTGACATTTACAAAACAATTTTGAGTTTATATTTCAATCATTAATTTTCTATGATTATAATCGTTTGCTAATTAATCAAATCACAGCTTGAGTAAGAATTTTGATTAGCCTTATGAGATAAATATTCCACGCTCACAGATGTTTTCAAGTGTTAAATATAATAGGTAAATTTTCATTTTAGAATTACGGATTAGCCATAATGAAACTCATGTAGTTCGCAAGCTTACATATCGATACTTGACTACATTTTATAAATGACGAAATTCTGCAGCGAAGTATATGAAGAAATACAAAATTTCTCTCCAAAACCATCACTTTTTCAATACAAACTGATCAAACACTGAACAGACCCTCGCAGTAATTTAAATATACGGCAAAGTTCCCCACAACTCTCCTATTTAGAACTCGCGAAGGCAGCAAACACAACCACAGCTGTACATTCCAAAAAAGAACTTCCCCTTTATAAAGTTCTAGTCACTCTGTCACGACAGCATACAACTGCTGCTAACTTAAACCACTTAGCACGGGATCGCTCCCAGTGCCGAATATAAAGGTGTGTGGGAGAGACAAAGAGGAAGGAACTTCATCAATCTCCAGGAGGGTACGCCCGTCCCAGTAGGAACGACACCCGCACGTGCTTCCAGAACCACCCTCCTCATCACTGCAGACGATCCCGCCAGAGACCGCACTTTAAACACAAATGCCGCGGCTGTGTTCGCTATGCCGCTGGACGAGCTTTATGAAACAGTCGCCTGTTTCTGAAGAGGTTCCGGTGTAATAAATTATGGATGCGGCGATGTTGGTTATATAACTTTATAAATATATTAATTCGATTGACTTTACAATTTTTCAGAGTGTGGAATCGATGGTTTTTGTGTGTGTTTTTGTAAGATGGGGATTTTTAGCATAAACAAATAAACGACAGGAAGACGAGGATTTCATTTCCAGTTACTCAATACGGAATGTGCAGGAGACACTTTCCACCGCAAAAGCACCGGCGCCATCTACATTTAGCGTCATACAAAAGTCTTCCGTGTTTTACTAATTAAGTATTAATTAGTATTCTAAGCAGTGATTCTAATGCTGCGCTGTTTGTTAACGGCGCCTTGAAACCCCAAACCAATCCAATCCAAATGGTGTGCAGCAAGACATAAGTTAACTTCCACACCACGCCAATGTGGGAACATTTGAGGCCGCGACAAATTAATGTGCACCAGCCCCCTACGTACACGACGATCTTGGGTTGGATCGAGTTTTGAACTCGTAACCCTCCGATTGCTAATCCATGACTCTACCAACTGGGCTACCGCGGTCCCTCCATGAGATTTTTTGTCTGTAAATCTAAATATAGATGGCACATGTGTTTTTGTTGAGAACTTTTGTGCTCAAGAATTCAGTTGAAGCTACACAACCCTGATTTGACTAACATAACGTATTGGTTATTAACGTATTGGTTTGACTAACATAACATAATGTGATTTGACTAACATAATATAACGTGATTTGACTAACATAATATAACGTGATTTGACTAACATAACATAATGTGATTTGACTAACATAATATAACGTGATTTGACTAATATAACAAAATGTGATTTGACTAACACAACGTAAAGTGATTTGACTAACATAACATAATTTCGCGATTGTGATTTTCAAATCTTGTGATTTTCAAATTGTATCCTTTCATTTTATAGGAGTGTTTATTATTCATATCTTTTAATAAAATCAGTAATGTAAGAATACTTTTTGAATGTAATTATGCATATAACTTTGACACGTTACTGTTGTATGTGTGGCTTAAAATAGAAAAGTTAAAAAATAAAATTTGTCTTTTGTCAGATTTTAACAAAAAGGTATCTGATCTTCCGATTCTAATCATGAATCGAAAATAATTGAAGGCTAAAGGATTATGAAAGTATAACTTTTTATAGGCTCTGCATAACTATATTTTATATAGTTGCTATGGAATCTTTCGATACTATTTTGAATCTCCGGATTTCTAAGAAATAGGTGAAATTTCTATTCTTGTGGTACTAATTCTCGGGAATCCCAATTATTCCGTATTTGAGATACTTCTTAGCTAACGAAAATAGAATTTTTCACGGCAGATACACACGTCATTTTCCTCAGAAATTTCTTCAAAATTATTCTTTGTACATAATTCCCCAATTAGTATTCTAATTTGAAAAATGCAAGATAAATTACATGTCCTAAATTTTAATTTTTAATTTACAGGTTTAGAATTTAGTAGGTTTTAAGTTATAAGAACTTGTAACAATCCGAAACTTAAAAAATTGGCTATTTGTGTGCAAGAGGCTACGAAACGTCATGAGAATTAACTGCCTGCTTCGTAATAGATTAGAGAATGAAACTTTTGCTGTTTCGACTGCAAAAGTAAAACAAGTACTTTTTGTTATTGTTTTTGGAAACAAGGATTAATGGAGGATTCAAATACTTTAGTTGTCGCGACTTATTTACCGAAACAGAAACTTTTAAACAAGACTCACGACTTTAATGCATTTCATTTGATTCTACGCTAAAAAGGTCGAATTGTAATTGAAAATAAAAGACAGCTTGTGTCGCCTGAAGTACTTTGGATTTTGTTCAACTAGAAACTAATTACTTATAATTATGGATGTTTTAAGCTGTAGTAATTGCTTCACAATTACACTCTTCGGTTTAAAAAATGTAATTACAAAGCAATAGTTTACTAAATATCATCAGACCTGCGCATAGCATCTGCGCTAAAGTTTCTTAAATGCTAATATCTATTGATGGTGGTCCTTACTCACATTTCATACGTTATTTAAATTAATTTATATTGAATATACACTACTATTTGTGAAAATTACAAAACTATGAAAGAATCATCAGAAATAAATGAAGTTTATTCCACGTATTACTTATAGTGGTTTAAATAAACGATTAAATTTACAGAGCAATAAAAAAATAATAATGCCGAAAATCAATATCTTGTGCAGCCGCCACGCGCAGCGATGAGAGCCTGCACACGTCGTGGCATCGAATCATACAGATTCTGAATGTCATGCTGAGGAATGGCATTCCAGATGGCCTCTATCTGATGCCAAAATTCAGCCATACTCTCCGCCCGACGAGCGGTACGAGCGAGTCGCTGTCCGATGTAATCCCAGACATGTTCAATGGGCGACATATCCGGGGAACGTGCAGGCCATGGAAGAAACGGAACATGTCGTGCACTGAAGAAGGCTTGTACATTCCGAGCAACATGTGGACGGGCATTGTCTTGATGAAATACAGTTCAGGGAATGTGTTGAAGGAGTGGTAGGACCTCGGGCTCCACAACTTCCCTGATGTAGCGGCCGCTATTCAGGGTCCCCACAATTTGGAGTGTATGGGATCGCCCATGATATCCAATAGCGCCCCATACCATAACGCCAGGCGTTCGTCTAGTATGACACTGAATAAGACACTCCGGGAGAAGGCGTTCACCTCTGCAGCGTCTGACGAGTACGCGTCCATCGTTATAGTCCATATTGTATCGGGACTCATCTGAGAAGACGACTTGTTGCCAATGGGAACACCATTGGCTGTGTTGGTGAGCCCATTGTAGCCGGAGGCGTCGGAAGTTCAGCGTCAAGGGAATCCTGCACACGGGAATCCTTGCACGTAGTCCATGGCACAGCAGATGTCGACGAACCGTGGGGGCAGACAATAACACACCTGTAGACGTGCTCCAATATTGTGCCAAGGCACGAGAGGACGCTGTACGATCCGTCGCCGCCATGCTGATGAGGTGTCTGTCGTCCCGTGGTGACGTCATATTGCGTGGCCCACTGCCGAGGTTTCGACTTGTCGGTTCTCCATGGTCCATCTCTTCCACACACACATCACTATTGTGGCATTACGCCCCGTGCGAGTGGCGATTTCACTATACAAAGTCCACCCTCACGGAGGTCGATCATTCGACCCCGTTCGAACTCCGTTAGTTGCTCGTATGGCACTCTGCGTTTTTGGCGAGGCATATTGACTTCTAATCGATCATTTACAGCAGTCAAACGACGATACACACATTTTAACACATCTTTACAGTGCCTTTTATACACGGCTCACTTGGAAGTTTAGAGGGTGTTTCGCGATCCACACACTCGTGATCACTTTGTAATTCTAATCATTTGCATATCCTAACCTGTTTTGCATTTCCTGCAAGTTTCGTTTAATTTGCATGATTCCTTCATGGCGTTGCAATTTTCACAAACAGTAGTGTACATGCACATTTCGCAAGTCCGAATGATATAATGAATGCACTACCTTTCAAGAATTGCTTTGCATCTCGCAGTTAAGTAGGTTAAAGAAAATGGATTTTTTTTTGTTCAAAGTACCTTATTGTAGCTATTCTCTTCCTCTCTACATTTACTGAACAATGTTGCAAGCACAGAAAAATTAGTTGTTGAAACGATTTTAACAATAAGTTCTCTTAAAATAGAAGAATTGAGATTTTCTTTGCCTATGTGCGTGGATATTGTGGAATTTACGGAAATGAAACAGTTGATATTTTAGCCTAAGACGCTTTAATTTAGCATTTAGCAGTTGATGTAAATGTTAATATTCCTAAGTGTTACTTTAAAGCCTCATGTTATTACAAGCTTGTTGTTAAGTGGAACTAAGAGTTTGATTCGTCTAAGAAAGTTGGCCACACCCAAAAATATTTTTCCTACTATTCAGCATAGATTGGACTCATTTCATTTAGATTAGAATTATTTTTCTTCACTAACTTCAAAACTAAGTAATTTTTATCTGGCCATGCAAATTTTGCTAAATACCTATATATTTTGCTAAATACCTCTTTCATCTTCGGACTAATATGTGCGAGTGTTCAAAAAAGCAGCCAAAAGAAGAGGAGCATTTACTTTTCAGTTGTCTTGTATTTTAAAATTCAAGAATGTGCTTTCAGAATGATTTGAGAAGATTGGGTGAAACATGTCCAGTGAAACTCAATATTTTTGTTAAATCAAATCTGCTTTTCTTCTCATTTGTTAAGTTCATCAAATCTTGTAATTTTAGTTAAATTGTTTTCCACTGTTTGTTTGTTAAATGAATTTACTTCTATAAGTCCCGTGCTGTACATCTGTGGTGCACGGGGAGTTTGCTTTTGTTCAATAAAAAAATGATATAATATTTGTTATAAATATAAAACTGCATTTTGTATTTTTCAAATGTACATTTACCGGTGTTCATTCTTATTTCCAATGAAGTGCACAGTAAAAGTTCACACCTCAGTCGTGTTACCACAATCAGCTTCTGAATGTCAATTTCTATTGCATCTCATTCACTTGCTCAAAGGCGATTCGATACTTTTTTACCTGTAAACCTATTTTCGGGTTCGAACTTTCTTTTTCAGCGCTAATCTCTATCTTGCAGATTTCTCATTGCCTTCTGTCATCAGACTGCTAAAGAATTTCATTAGGGTGTCGAGAGCCCTTCCGTACAGTTCGAGCAGCTTCTAGATCAGATTAAACATATTCAAAATCCGCAGAAAAATTGTCGAATTCATTTTGTAGGGGTTGATTTTATATTGTTTATATCCGTTTGTTGCCTTCGCGAATATACAACACCGATTTCTGTGGCACGTACATCAGTGAAACAGATATAGAGACATTTCAGAACTGTTATATTTGATCATCCTATGCTTGTGAGAACAATTTATAATTGATAATAATGGAGAATACGAGTTAATATTAAATGAAACCCTATTAAATCCTAACATATTTTTTATCTTGAGTAAAATTATATTTGTCTATCTTTAGCAAGCAAGCTAAATTGATTGTTGGTACTCAAAATTATGTTGAACAAATACAATACTCGAGTGTATCATATTTCCTTCGTGCTAGTCGATCCATACTGAACATCTGCTCTGAAGGATGTATTGCTTGTACTTATTCATGATACGCGTTACATAATTCAGCTCTCTTAAATACTTGGGATTTAATTAAAATACCAATGGAAATCAATCACTTATTACTGTACAGTTATGATCTTGTTTTCATTACGTACAAATCAATTACAAAATTTTATACTCTTCTAGTGCATGTACTGTTATATTAGTATTACCACAAAATTAATTCAGTTGCATTTATGTCTTGTATAACTGAAGCACACTATGCAACAGAGAATGGAATATTAATAAATGTACTTATTAACTCCGACATGTTACTCTCAAAGGCAGCCCGACAAAACACAAATGACAAAATGTTGCGAATATCCTTCCTAAACATCTCCATTCAGCACGCGACAAAAACAAAATGCAGATTTTTACTACTCAAGGGGTAATGCGGGGAGACGACTAAAAGCAAACGACAGCAACTTCCTAAAACTTTCCTCCAAGAAACGTGAAAAAAACGTCAAAGTCGCGTCATTACCTTTGCTTTAAAAAGACATTCTTTAGCGACACTTTTTATTGACGCCATCGCTGGAGTCTGGGCAGGGGAAGCGTCAGAATATTTTTCCCTCCCCTTATTCCGGAAAGGCGGTGTTTAGACAGAAACCGTATAAATGTATGCGTCACATGTATCAGCGTCAAAAAACCGAAGCGTTTTGTTTTGCGTTCGAAAGCAAAAAGCTGATAAAAGAACATTCCTCGTGGTAAAAGCCGGAGGAGAGGAAAGCTCTTAAAAGTCGAGATGGTGTTCTTGTGTTCTTTTTTTTGTTCTCTTTCGCTTCCTCGAACACTTTTACGGAGCAAGCGTTGAAAGTTTCGGAACAACAATGGCGCAAATCAGTGAAAAAATATTGTTCAAGAATTCCACCGGAGATGATGCCATCGAAGAGTAGAAAACCTTGAATAAAAAGTAAAGAATGTAAACAGGAAAAAAGATGGATATAAATGATGTCCAAATTGTTGACAAGACAACTTTCTTTATCATTACATACATGAGTGAATACATGTCACCCTATAAGTAAGACATAGTTGAAAATTCACTATTTAGATTACTTGGAATCTATAATGCTGTCATGGTTCTGCCATTATTTGATTGATATCCTATTAAAGAAATGAGTATTTTTGTATAGTCATGGTTAAGCAAGCAATTGATTGGTTGTTAATTTGAAATACAGAATACTTAAAATCTGTAGCAATACCGTCATATTACGTTCTTTTTTAATAGATATTTTATTAAAGGAACAAGGAACTTTTATAGTCATGTTTACGTTGTCTGTCGACTAATTAGTTATACTACAATGTTTCTAATTCTACTAATTGTTTATATTGAAGTACTTCAACTATGCCCATGATAAATTATACTATGATTTAACCCTTATAATATATATCCTGTTAAAGGAAAAGTAATAGTCTTGGTTAAGCTGGAAATTATTTGCTTGTTAATTTGAAATTTAGAGTACTTAAAATCTGTAGCAATATACCGTGATATTGTGTCCTTGTTTAATAGATATTTAGGAACCAGTAATTTTTACAATTGTTTACGCTGTCAACTAATTACTTATATTGACGTATTTAGAGTATTTCAAATGTGCCCATGATAAAGCATACCATGATTGAACTCTTATTTAATAGATATCCTATTAAAAGAAAAGTCATTTATACATCATCGCGATTAAGCTGGCAATTGATCGGTTGTTAATTTCAAATTCAAAGTACTTAAAATCCGTAGCGGTACCGTGATATTGTATCATTTAATAGATATTTTATTGCATTAATTTTTACAGTTATGTTTAAATTATGGACTAATTAATTACATTGAAATATTTAGAGTACTTCAACTAGGCCCATGATGAAGTGTACCATGATTCAACCCTTATTTAACACATATCCTATTAAAGGAAAAAATCATTTTCGCAAAGTCATGGTTAAACTGGCAATTGATTGGTTGTTAATTTGAAATTCAGAGTACTTAAAATCGGTAGAAATATCGTGATTCTATGTACTAATTTAATAGATATTTTATTAAAGGAACAAGTAATTTTTAGTCATGTTTAAGTTGTCGACTAATTAGTCACATTGAAATATTTAGAGTACTTCAACTATGCCTATGATAAAGTATACCATTATTGAACCCTTATTTAATAGATATCCTATTAAAAAAATCAATTTTTACATTATCAGGGTTTAGCTGGCAACTAATTGGTTGTTAATTTGAAATTTAGAATGACTAAGCTATGTTTCAATACCGCGATATACTAATCTTATTTAATAGATATTTTATTAAAGAACAAGTATTTTTGGTCATGGAAAGCTTATAACTAATTAGCATATTAAGTATTCAGAATATTATACTGTGTCCATGATAAATTGTACCACGATTGAGCCCTTATTTGATAGATATCCTACTAAAGGAACGAGTAGTTTTTATATAGTCTTGGTTAAGACTACAATAAATGAGTTTGTAGTAATACAGGGCTTCTTCATAGATGGATCAAGCATTGAGAGTAGTTTACTTACGATAAACATCCGTAATTCAATATAAACTAAAATTTCATAAAACGTGAAAAGTTCTACACAGTATAAATTAAAATTTTGATAAATTCTTGCAGGTTCTTTCTCTGCAGCATTAGTCAATGCAGTGATGTCGAGTGCCTTGATGTTAGTGTGTTGATAAACGACACAAGTAAAAGTTTAACATAAATTCTTGTTTATGAACTAGTTGTAAGACAACTTGAGCAAATTTTAGCATGGTAAGATTAAGTTTAAAAACACTTCATTAAAAAGTTTCACAAGCCAACGGTTTGTTCCTCTATGGATATATTTGTTCTATATGACTGTTTTACCTAGAATTAAAAAATATTTACCTTTCCGAAAATTGCATTTTTAGTATGTTCTTGTTGAAAAATGAGTTAATACGCGAGCAACTTAAATGCACGAACGTATTATTTTGTTAATAAAGTTTATATAGGCACAAGAAAACAACATAGAAGTTTGCTTTTTATTGACAACTCTGCATTTTGGCATCATATTTCAAAGTTATTTGTGTTTTGTTCTAAGATACTTTATATTCGTTATGCGAATAAATAATATTTAGTAAATTCAGTTTGCTTTCATAAATATGATAGGCTTTTTCTGTCAAACAAAATGTAGGTGGTGGTAGCGTTTTTGTTGTGCTTCCTCTACGTATTGTCACTTGGCTTGGTTTTTAATAAGATTTCAACACATCGGAAATAGAAATTTCAAAGAATGAATTCATTTTTCATAAATGACAGTTATTTGGCCAACGGCTATTAGATTAAACCCAAAGCGTCGTCAAAACGGCGATAAACTGAATTTAACTTAAGCCATATGTATCATATGAGAGCATTTGAGTAACACGATGCAAAATCCTCATCTTCCATCTTGTTTGTTTGCTTCCACTGAAAAACCCTCTCAGAGTGGAGATTATAATTGGTTTAGTAAATCTGATATTTAAAAAAAGCCACAGTTTTTTAAAATAGATTCATATTTCATTCAAAGATATACACTTCTTGAAATCTGCAGAAGGTATCTATTGCCAAAGCCTGTACAAGAAAAACAACTAAAAGCCCGTGCTGCAAACGTTGCAAGAATCGTACTTTTTTGCTTTGTTTCGTCTCGAGGTTATTATCTCTCGGTGTTGCTAAATGGTTTCCTATATCAAAAATGACATTTGCACTAACTCCTCTACTAAGACTCTCCTTTTCTTCTTATTAAGGACCGAGAGTTGTGGGAGCTGAGGCGTTGCTTTTTGTCATGTAGGTCAATGTGATCTTTCTTCCCAGTTTAAGTAGACATTGTCTGACTTTGCTTTCTACTGCATTATCGAGGAGTTTAGCAACAAATCCATAGAATTAATTGTATGTACTGCTTATACGCATTGTAACCCCGAACGCATTCACTGTATTCATTCACTAGTAGAATACGCACTAGCATACATTCCTTCACAAATAGAGTACGCACATATTAATAGCATCATAGAAGTGGAATATAAGTAGATTGAGCATGGCGAGGAACTTCAAGCAGTGTTACCAACATGTCGACTAGTAGTCACGTGACTTCTCTGTGAAAAATTGATTTGGTTGGCCGATTTGGCATCTTACTGCCTCGTTTGGCGATATAATATCTCATGACAGGATAGGTGTGTGAATGCACATTTCTAGAGAGGCGAAAAAAGTGGTGAAATTTCCAAAGTCTACTACTGTGTCGCGAGGACCAATCAGATGATCAATCAATGGATGAGCGTCTCCACCAGTCCCCTGGACCAATCATATTATGAATGTTCGTTCTACCCGGCAGACGAAGGTAGGTCTATCACGCTGCTCCTAGTTTTGATCATTTGAATTCTGGGCGCATAAAAAGATTACAGTTTCTCACTCTACTTTACATTTCATCGATGAGTAGCATAAGTACTATCATGCATTCCTTTAATAGTAACATACTCACATACTAGTAGAATAACTACTAGCATACATTCTAGAGAGCAACTAGTAGCATAACTACTAGCATACATCCCTTCCCTAAAAAATAGCCCGTTGTGTTGCTCCAGTGGGACGATAATTAAAATACCTACCTACCTACCATTCACTAAAAGCATACGCACATACTAATATCATACGTACTTACACACAATACTTCGTTAGTAGCATATGCATTCACTCATAACTATGAATAAATGATTAAATTAACTTTTAAACATAAATTTAATCTACCTCTAGTAGTCTAATCTACTTAATCTAATATGTGACATGCAGTCTACTTTAAAATATCTAGTATATTACTTATTTATCGTAGAACCGTTTGACAAATCGTCAGTCTGCATATAATGGGATAAATGTCCATTGGTTATTTCTGATTATTTCAGTGAATGGAAGACCGCGCCCCAATAATTCAAAATAAAACTTCAGAAAGTATTTTTAATAAAATAGCATTAAAAGTAGCCTCTTAATAAAAGTTCAGAAGCGAATTTTCATTAATTGCTCCTTTTAATGAGAACTAAGTTATAATTAATGTATTTTGACTTCGATTTTTCCCGTAAGTGTAACGTTTCAGCTTGTGAATATTTCATTGGATCGTAGGTTTCGTAACTATTAAAAATCGGGTTAAAAAATAATTTATCTTCTTGTCTTATTTTATTTTGTATTGATTCATTTTTAAACATCCCCCTTCCTTATAAATTTAATCTTAAAAAAGGTTTTAATCTTCTACGATTTTCAGAATTGCCATTTTAATCACATGGTTTTCTCACTAAGTACAACAGATTGAATTCTTCACACTGTTTTACCAATTAATTTAGACTAATTAACATGCTTGAAACGTTAAAGGACTGAATTTCACTTCCATATTTACTTCGGTGGAATAAATTGATTGTTTCATTTCTACGTCTATACATGTAAAGCAGAGTTAGCATCTTTCTGTTCTTTTCAAATCTACACCGTTTGACCAATCCACACTAAATTTGGTACATTTATTCTTTAGAACCCTCCAGGTAACGTAAGCTTCATAGTAACTCCCGTTCTATTTGTCCTAGGTGTGCAGAGGGGCTAAAAACAATTCAAAATCCCCATAGGAATAACATTGAGTATTATTACAGATTGCGGTACGCAACACAGATTGTTTTACCAGCTTTGTTGGAAAAGTAATTTTTCCAAAAACATTATTTTTACAGAATTTAAATGTTAATACTTTATGTTTGAAAAAATTTTCTGTTTTCTCCAAAATATGAATAATTTATGAATATTTTAGTGAGATACAAGGATATTTAAAATATTTAATTTTACATAATTTACATTTTGTAGTGAAACAAAAACGTATATTTGAAGCAAAATGCGCATGCGAAAACCATACTGTTCATTAAAGCGCAATTTTACTGTTATAATGGTGTTAAAAATTTATTTTCGGTACACTTAAATGATGCTTGCATTTTTTAAAGAAAGAAGTGATTGGTCTGATCACTTTTCAATCAACATTTAACCAATTCAACTCGAGCAATACTCGGTAATTTTGCTAGTATATTAATTAAATACGAGGTTTGTCTAAAAAGTATCCGACCTTGAATTTTCCTGTTTACGGTAATGATGCTAGAGCGGCGCCACTGTGCACAATGGAAGAAGACAACTTAATGCGTATGCTTGAATTTTTTCTCCGTGTTCGAGTGTGTCAGTCGCTGCCTGCTGGCCGCTGAGTAAGGTGCTGTTATAAGTGTTCGTCGGATTTTTGATTTCTCTCAAAATGAATGAACGAGTTGAGCAAAGATACTGCATCAAATTTTGTCAAAAGCTTGGTGATTCTCAAAACGAAACAATTCGTAAGATTCAGCAAGTTTTTGGAGACGATGCTATGGGGGTAACACAAGTGAAGGAATGGTTTAACCGATTCAAAAATGGCCGCACATCGGTGGCGAGTGATCAGCGTCCGGAGGCCTCAAACCGCTCGGAATGCAGCCGTTGTTGAGAGGGTGGAAAATCTGGTAAAGGGAGATCGTCGTTTGACCGTACGAGAGATTGCCGAAGAGGTTGGGATCAGTAAAGATTCCGCACATGCAATTTTTCGTGATGATTTGAACATGCGCAGAGTGGCTGCAAAATTTGTGCCCAAGCTGCTGTCGGCACAACAAAAAGAACTCCGTATTGAGATTGCACAGGACCTTCTGGACACTACCAACACTGATCCTCAGTTTCTGAACACTGTGATTACTGGGGATGAGTCATGGGTATACGGGTACGACCCAGAAACAAAAGCACAGTCGTCGCAATGGAAGCATCCCGAGTCTCCAAGGCCGAGAAAAGCGCGACAGGTGCGAAGCAAAATCAAGGTGATGCTAACTGTGTTCTTTGATATCTGTGGAATTGTGCATCACGAATACGCACCGGAAGGACAAACAGTGACAAAAGAGTACTATCAACAAGTTCTACGCCGACTCAGAGATGCTGTTCGGCGCAAAAGACCACACCTCTGGACGACGAAAAACTGGCAGTTGCAGCATGACAATGCTCCGGCTCATTTGTCACACCTGATCCAGACTTTCTTGGCGAAATACGGAATTCCAGTCGTCTCCCAACCTCCCTACTCTCCAGATATGGCTCCTTGCGACTTCTGGTTGTTTTCGAAATTGAAGATGCCGTTGAAAGGATCCCGTTTTGAGTAGAGAAGAGATAATGCAGAACGCGACAACGGAGATGAACACCATTCCAAAAGAAGCCTTCCAGGAGTGTTTTCGGCAGTGGAAGGATCGGTGGGCTAAGTGTGTGAAGGCGCAAGGGGCCTACTTTGAAGGGGATTAGGGTCCCAATTTCCTCACTTAAGTAATATATTTTTCCTGGCCAAAGGTCGGATACTTTTTAGACAGCCCTCGTATATAGTGCTCTGTAATAACTAGTTGCGTTATCGGAGTCTTCATCTGAAGTTCATAGGCTCCAGATGAGCGATTCAAAATGCAATCATACGACAGAAATAACAGTATGGGAATAACAAATGTTTCACTTGGTAATAACAGTTTAATATAATCTCTACGGACTACACAACTCTATTTTCCTAAAATGATGCTCAACCTTACAGAACCTATCGCTATCTTTTAATTTTTTCCGAAGTTGTTCGGTACCTTTTAAATAGATTTTAGCCAAAGCCGAATAAACCATTATTGCGTTTCGAAAAGCTGAATTTGTCATTATTATAAATTTAAAATTATTTCTAAATTCGAGATCTCGTCTCCAACTTCAGAAATCGATGAACAAACTTCAGCTCCATAAACTTCTATTGTGACGCAGAAGATTCTCACCAAACTACCTGATATATTTACAAACTCGGGTGAAATTCATTGCGTTTTCATATATTTTACGACACATTTGTAAATGGTACTTTTAAAGCATTTCTGGACACTATTTTCCATGTATTTTTTACTGGGGTCGTTTGATAAGTTTGATAAATTTATATGATATGAGGACACAATTAATTTGGTGACGTCTCGACTGGAAGGTATTACTCTTCGAAGTAGCTCAGGCCAAATTTCACCCAGATGCGACACTTTGCGTTCTACAGACGTTTGAAGAAACCATTGTAGCAGCTGCAAAGGAAATGGAAAAGTATGAGTTCGGTGCTATGATAAAATATTTTTATTTAAAGAAGTTGATGGCTGCCCTATTCTTCAGACTCGGATCCATGCTTCTGCTCCTTGTTTCCAAATTTAAAAATTTGGCTCAGTGGGAAGAAATTCTGGTCGAATACAGATGTCATTGCCGCCTTCACTCCGTATGTTGCAGCCTTTGAGAAAGGTACTTTTCCGACGGGATGAAAAAATTAGAAACTCTATTGACCAAGTATGCGGTTCTCAATGGTGACTGTGTTGAGGAACAAAATCGATTTTTCCAAAAAACGGTGTTTAACTTGCTTTTTTACCATACGTATCAGACGACCCTCATATTTGCCCCACCAGTTGCCGAGCGGCTAAAGATGTCGCTTTCAAGAAACTGGTAGACTGAAGTACTTGGTCATGAGTTCGAAACTCGTATATGCCGAAGTTCTGTTTGTCTGCTTGAAGGAAGGAAGTCAATTCCTCCCCTCAATTCACGGCGAGTGCAATGTGGCAGCACTTCCCAGGGGTAATGTGGGGTTTTCCACTTTCTCACTAATGGAATACTCGAAAGATCTTACGATCCATAAGCTGACATTGGAAAAAATATGGACAGTTTTTTACATGTTTTTAAATTTCTCATAGAAATTTGTAATCTGGATTTTGTTCCACGTTTTTTAAATACGTTTTAGTATATTTCGGTTTTAGTATATTCTATTCAAGAGATTCATGACAGCAAATCGTCGTTTTACTATCAAAACCTCACAAGTCTCGAAATCAAAATTTTTCAGGAAGGATAAAAATCTAGGTAGCAGATTGTACACCAGTCATGTAGGTAGGTAGGCAATTAAATTAAAGTCTCACTGAAGCAACACAACGAGTTATTGGTAAAGGTCAAGGATCAATCCCGAAGGAGAAGATCCGAGGTTATCACCTCGTAATTTTGGATCACCGTCAGATGACGAGGTCGACACCTGAGCTAGCACCCCACTCTCCAAACTTCCACACCACGACAAAAATTAACAGACCAGTCATAAAATAAGAGGTTTAAAAATTTGCAATAAATTGACTTATAACAGATGTTGACAATATATACAATACGTTTAGTAAGTCTATTTGTAACCAAATACTTTAAAACATCATAAATGAAAAAATGAACTTAGAGGTCTTGGTAGTAAACTCATGAAGTATTATTTACAAAATTCTCATGTAGTGGTATTTTACTATTAAAAAATTTTATAAATTAATATTCATTGTTTCTCAAAGATTATCTTTTCCCTATGCGTGACTGATATTCACAAACACAAAAGGAATGCATAAATAAGTACCTTAATACACATTCTAGCAAAACTAAACATAAATCAGAAAAATAGGACCGCCGTTATTACACAGACATTCATTTTTTCATTATTAAACATGACATTATTACCCAAGTCCCAACTTCAAATAAGATATTGTTCCCTCGAACCAACTGAGACGCATTCGCATAAACCGCATGCAGACTCTTCTTGCATTCGACCACCTGTTGTACTTTACCCACTTAACCCTAAGTTACTGCCCATAAGAAAGGTAATGTGTCCCCACAGAATGAACACGATAAAGTATTTCCTGATATCATGGAAGGGCTTTCAGAATGTTTTTCCCAGGTTAATAGACTTCTCCATAAACAGCAATTAGTTCAGAACTCTAGAGGAGCTTTGAAAGCTATGGGACGAATCCCTTGATGAAAACAAGCTAACGCATGCTCGCTGTTGATTGCAACATTATGAATATATTTATTGATTTATTTGACCTGATTTGTCCGAGGACATGCAGAAGACATTTATGCCTGACTTGCTATCTAACTCTTTTCTAAAAGTAAATATAAGAGTGTAGTAATAACTTTGTAAAGCCATCAGATGGCTTGTAACTACGGTAGGTAGATAATTAACATCAGACTGGAGAACGGGCAGATGAAGAAAGCAACGCCTGAGCTGGCGCCCCCACTCTTCAAACATCCTCAACAGCATGAGATGATTTGAGGCCACGACTGGTTTAATGTGCACCAGTCAAAGTGTATACGACGGTCTTTGGCTGGACCAAGTTTCGTACTCGCAACCCTCCGTTTGCTAATCCGTTGCTCTTCGAACTGGGTGACCGTGGGTCTTTTGTTACAACGATCATGACTGTATTGACTGTCAACAGTACAATGGATGCCAACGATGTGTGTATTAGTCTCTCGTCCAGTATTTCTTATTAGAATGCAATTGGCACAATAAAAATAGATTCTTCTATGCAGAAGGGGCCGCGATAGCCCTGTAGCGCATTATCAACCATAGGGTTATGAATTCGAAACTCGATCCAACCAGACGGTCGTGTACATGGGGGCTGGTGCACGTTAAATCAATAATGGGCTCAAATGTTCTTATGTTGAATTATTCGTCTGAAAATTATTATGAGGTATTGTCCTAGGATCTTACCTTTCGGGATCGATCCCGGACCGTAGTCGATAGCCCATTGTGTTCCTCCAGTGCGACGTTAATTCAATTGCATACCTACCAACCTACCTCTCTAATGATGAGTGTGTTATTATTGGAGATTGAGCAATAATCTTTAATCACAGTTGGAGTTACATAACATTTTCATTTAGGTGGAGGTAGATGACTTTAGCCCATTAGCGTCTTGCATCACTCTGCCTACCAGGAGAAAAGGACCAATTTTGAAAGTTATTTTTATACTTTCAATACCCATACATATCTGGACATACATGGCATAGAACTCGGCATTATTTGTAAGTTGGCGCATGGTAGGCAGGTTGAAATTACGTCGCACTGGTGCAACACAACCAGCTATTGGCAACGGTCTAGGATCAATCCCGAAGAGAAAGATTCAATGAATGACAACACTCATAATTTTGAACCATTGTCAGATGGCGTAGTCAACACCTGAGCTGGCACGCCATTCTCCAAGTTTCCACACCACACCAACGTAAGGACATTTGAGGCCTGATAGATTTAACGTAAACAACAGTTTTTGGTTGTATCGAGTTTTGATTTCGCAAATCTTTGGTTGCTAATCCGCGACTTGGGTTACCGCGGCCCCTGAAGCACGACAACAAACGTTTATAAACAAAAGATTCACTATACAACATAAGTTTTACATCTTTGTTCAAATGTAGCTTGATTTGCTTTGTGAACAACACATATTAAAAATAGAGAGCTCACCTTTCCAATGAATCTCAAGAAGTTAAAAAACAGTTAATTGTCGTCGAACAAAGTGAATGTGATACAATTAGGTGCATATTCAGGAGCATAATTCTTAAAAAACATGATTGAGTCGAGTACATTTTGTTATACTACATTAATTATAAAACTCGAGTAAAACGCGAAATGTTTTCTATTTTTGATCACTTATTTTATGTGAAAATAAGTGCAAAATAAAAGCATACTTGTATTCATTTTAAATGGTTAGGGAGAACAAATATGGATTGTATTCAACAATCAATATGTAGTCTTAGCTTTCCATGTAGTTTAGAAGAGATATCTCGTCCATTAAGATCTGACTAATTTTGCACATGACGAGATAACTCATCATCAAGATATTGGCGATTTTATTATGATGGCAAGATCAATGTTTGGACAATTTCCTTCGAATGAAGAGGTAACTCGTCCATCAAGATCTGACTAATTTTGCTCATGACGAGATAACTCATCAAGATATTGGCGATTTTATTATGATGGCAAGATCAAGATTTGGACAATTTCCTTCGAATGAAGAGATATCTCGTCCATTAAGATCTGACTAATTTTGCACATGACGAGATAACTCATCATCAAGATATTGGTGATTTTATTATGATGGCAAGATCAATATTTGGACAATTTCCTTCGAATGAAGAGGTAACTCGTCCATCAAGATCTGACTAATTTTGCTCATGACGAGATAACTCATCATCAAGATATTGACGATTTTATTATGATGGCAAGATCAAGATTTGGATAATTTCCTTCGAATGAAGAGGTAACTCGTCCATCAAGATCTGACTAATTTTGCTCATGACGAGATAACTCATCATCAAGATATTGGCGATTTTGTTATGACAAGATCAAGATCTGATCAATTTTGTTGACATCTCGTCGAGGCAACCACCAGGAGGGTTAAATGTTTTCCCTCTAATGCTTATTTCAGTGCTTTGGTGCATGGCTTGGCTCAGCACGGTTGATTTAGTTATAGAAACTTGATTTAAAATAGACTGGCTTTTGCAATTTTGTCTATTTCTTAAAATGAATACATTATTGATCAAATTAAAGCAGAGGGAAATCAAGTCATGTTGTATTCGTTACTTTGTTGAATTATTTTACAGTAAACAAACTTTGTTAACCCTCTTGGTAGTTGTCTCGAAGAGGATCTCGTCATTAGCAAGACTGCCCAAATCTTGATGGATGAGATCTCCCCTAGTCATGATTGGATAAGGGAAACTCGCCCATTGCTATGCTTTAGAGGTGTTATATGATCGAAAATCACAGACTGCTTTGTCGAGATTCAGAAGTAACACTCAAATTTCAAAATGAACATGAAATATACTCTATCCTAAATGCAGAACTCACAGGCCTTCCCGGCTCACATGCTTTTGTGAGTCGGTTTGGATTCTCATGATCTTTTTGAGAATCCTTTGATGGTTCTGGACTTTTTAAAGACGAGTGGTTTCATGGAATTGGGGTCTAGCTTGTGCTAGACCCAGAGGAATTAGAAACACCAGCAACGTGACATCACTTGGCTTGTTTTCCGAATGCGATTTCAGCAGATTGTTGAGAATAAATTTCAAAGAAGGAATTTTGAAATGATAGATGATAGCTCAACACTAAGTAGATTCACCCTCGAAGTAGTTTGGACGAGATATCTCGTCCATCAAGATCTGATTAGTTTTGCTAATGACGATATACCTCGTCGAGATAAAACCGTTCTTTTTTCTCCAAGTAGGAAAAAAATATTGTCCCTTGCCCAGAACCGGTGACAGTTTGAAATAGGTTCCTGTCTTAGAGACTGGCTACTATAGGGCAGTTTTCAAAGCGAAGGCAAACCACCAGAGGTTTAAACTTCAAGCGTCGAGAAAAAGGCAATAAACTACATTTTAAGGTAACTGCGATATGTATCATGCGGGAGCGAAAATAAAATCGCTTTCTGTTTGGTTAGTTTTTTACACTGAGTCCTCCTTTGAAGGCTAATTAGACCAGGATTTACGTCACAAACTCAGAAGAGTCCTAACCGAAACTTTTCTTCAAACATATTCCATTATCACAGAGCTAATTTCTTTTCTTCATGAAATCACATCCCAGCACATTCATCGTGGAGTCAATCTGAGATGAGGGTCTATATTTTAAACTCAAAACCTCCACCGAACAGCCCATTCATCCTATTATTCTCTAAAGGACCTTCCCGCAGAATGCAAACCGTCGACACCCATAATGAATCCACTTACGCACATTTCGTCCCTTTTCTACTTTAAATCTCTAAATTGCTTTCAACTGTCCTCACGGGACGGCGCAGAAAACACGTTCAGCCGGAATCAATTGCCTGGAAGTACTTCAAACTTCCCCCAAGTAATTTCTGGAGAACATTTCCGATTCTGCCATGACACGCAATGATGTCGCGTGCCTATCTTCTGACGGTGGGAGTTGGGGGAGTATCTGTCTTCTCGAAAAGGTTCGACCGCTTTTTTTTGTGTGCTGATGGAATCCTTAATTTTTGATTGTTCGCTTCGAGCACGGCGGGGTGGTGGTGAAAGATAAAACATCGATGTTGCGTCGCCCCGAAAGAGTATTCGACGTTCGTGTCTCGTTGCGTATTGGACGGAAATTGATGGTTGTGTTTGGTAATAGGTGAAGTTGTAATTATAGAATTACCGGTTTCGAGTGTTAAGACGTGTGTAATGATTTATTTAAAGTATCTTCAATGCATTAAATGATTCTTATTGTCTTCTAATGATGCTTATACTTAGTAGTCTATATTATTTACTTATCTTATATTTATGTGCCTATATTATTTACGTTATCTTCTGTTTTCTCGAAAAGTTTCAACCGCTTTTTTGTCCGCTGATGGAATCCTTAATTTTTGATTCTTCGCTCGAACAATCAAAATCAATTGATTAACAGTGGATTGAAAAAGTGACCAGAATAATCACTTTTCTCTTACGTTGAAAAATGACAACATCACTTAAGTGTCAGGAAAATAATTTTGTAACTGGTTTTTTATATGTTTATAATTACTTCTACAATTTTCTTTTGACGCAAATGGAATACCATTCATATTTATTCATGTAATACATTTCACATACTTAGCACCCCTGTTAATTGAAAAACTACGAGATGTAACAACTGCTAAAGTCAACTATGAATTATTTTAGGGCGGGGAGATTAAGAATAAGTTCTTAGGTTCGTTTCCCGAAAAATTGACTTAACTCGTAAAAGTGACGAATCTAATGAATCTACAGCGAATACTCGAGCGTTCGTAGTTTTCCTACCTTACAACAATACTTTTGACCTGTGGCATTCAAGTATACCACATTTTCGAATTTCGCCATCTTTAAAGGAAGTATGACATATTAATTTGATAAGATATTCATAGATAATTTTTAAGTGAATACATTGTTTCTTGAAAATTCCATTTGGTGACACGTGCAATAACAAAAGAACTTGTTTTAAAATTTAATGTCTTCAGTATAGAACATTCTAAAGAAAGGTTCAATTTAAGTATGGGTGTTTAGCTGTTTTAGCAAACGTGCCTAGACATCTAAGCAAAGGATATTTATATGATGTATTCTCTAAACTGATATAATGTTTTACAAAATATTTAACATTTAGTGAAATTATATTGAAAAACCTTTATATAATACCAGCACAAATGCATTAACACAAAAGAGACATAAAGCGGGAATTGAATTATTGAATTTACGTCGCACTGGAGCAATACAACGGGATATTGGCGATGGTCTGTGATCAATTCTGAAGAAAAAGATCCGAGTTCATGTTAGGTGAAGCGGCGGCTTAACCACTGGTTACTTCTCACAAATAGTTGCCAGTTTGCCTCTTGTAGTACCTAAGGCCGGTGTCAGAAGGTCACCGATCAGGTATTAAAATTAAAGAGCAATTTGAATCTACGAATTGTATTTCAGCGTTATTTACACTTTTTTCATGTAGCAATTTAAAGCAGATTTAACTCCATCCAAAATACCTTTCCATATTAACTTATTCTTCCAACTTGAACATGGAAGAAAAAATTATGATACAACGTGAGATGTTTGACCACTACAAAGAAACAAAAACAATTCTATTCTGAACCAACTTCCCCACTCCTAAAACAATAGTACTGTCGAAGTAATTCACTACTTTAATTACTGTTCTGAATTTTAACAAACTTTTATTTAACTTTCACAACTTTTACAATTTATTTAATCTTACACAAAAGAGTTTTGAGAACATTTAAAATTAAATTTGCAAATACTTACAGGTTAGGCGGAAACGGAAATTTCACCTGCTCTTATTACAAAAGAAAACCTCTTTGCAATCCATCTTTTCGTTAAGACTTGACAATTGCTTCCCGAAGTTAAGCAGTATTCCTAAACATACACACAAGGGTATTTTCTTTTAAAAGACACGCTCTCTCTTAAATCCATTTACGGTTAAAAAGACGCTTTTCTTTGTAGAAGATTTTTTTTTGGTTCCAGGCCGATAGCGAATAAACTGCTTTCTGTTGCCTGATAAACACCCTCACTTAAAACGTCACTCTCATTCTATCCTCGGGTGAAGACCACGGATTTCAAAAGTAAACACAAAGAATTTTCATTGTGAGGATGGCATCGCAAACTCAGATTCCCCTCCATCGCCTCGTCTTAGTGGGAAATCTTTGCACGTTTTAAAAGCTTTTGAAATGCCACTTAAAATCGAAGCGCATCCACCGTTTTTACGGAATAGTGACGCATTATGTATGTAAAGTTTTCTTATGTTTTGATGGGAAAAAGGCACTTAGCTTCTGGAAAACGATTTGTGACTGTCTTTGTGTCCAATATGTTAACATATAGATTTTTTGCAAATATTTGCGTTCATCTGCCTTGCTGAAAAATAAAGTGTCTTATCAGTTTCATCTATCCTATTTTTAATCTAAAAGGTATATATTTTATGCTTTTACTGAATGCCATATCTCAATCTACGAAACATGTAATTTTAAATCAAAAACTCCCCATACCAAATTTTGTAGTTCGTACTACTTGTCTCGACTGTGACTACTTGTCAGTCAGTCATCTCTGTCGACTGTGACTACTTATCAGTCTCTCTTTGAACTATAAGAAACACTTTCAACGTTTACCGTCATTGAAAGTCTCGTATCTCTCCACCAAAACTATAAATTTCTGATATTTTTAAAAACATTGAAACTCTTATCAATATACGTGCTCAATTATACTAAACACTGAAAAATTAGATAATTTTAAGTCTGATATCAAACGAATGATATTTCGATATATAAGTTATGCACGATGATTTTTCTTTCTAGTAGTACTTTGAGTTTTCGGGGGGTAACAGGTGTCGATCACTTCGGCCCGGCCTCACACAAGTACTGGAAAAACTCATCCCTTTGTAAGTGACTCCCGGCTTAGCTCACCTATATATACATATATATATATGTATATATATATATTTATGTGTGTGTATATATATATATGCATATATGTGGGGGTGCTGGTTTGTGGGCGATTGGCAACATTACGAAAGTTTTAAAGAATAACTAAATTTAATGAGATTTATGAATATTTACAATGAATTTGGTTTAGACAATTAAAGTTAAGTGCACAGCACAGACATCATAAACTCCATCGTCGCTCGTCGCCCGTCAACATTGCACAGTCTAACGCTACGTCCGTCTTGTAGCTTCGTCGTCTTCCTTCTGTGTCGCTTTTTGACTGCGTTCCTCCAATGCGCGGAATGGCTGCGCAGTGGTCGGAGATGACATCAACGCGGAGGTGCCCTCTAGTGGCAGTCTGGGCACCACATATATATACATATATACATATACATATATATACATATACATATATATACATATACATATATATACATATACATATATATACATATACATATATATACATATACATATATATATACATATATATACGTACATACATACATACATGCATGCATATACATATATATATCAAGGTATTGCCGATATTTTTATGACGAGATCAAGATTTAGTCAGTTTTCTTGTAACGACGAAGTATCTCGTCTCATAAATATACATCCTAAAAATATTCCTTTTAACCCTCCAAGTGGTTTCGACGCAATATCTCGTCTATTAAGGTCTGACAAATTTTGCTAATGAAGTGAATCTCGTCATGAAGATATTGCCACTTTTTAATGTTGACGAGATCAACATCTGGTCTCGTCATTTAGTTTTCTTGTCTGGTCTCGTAGTTTTCTTGTAACGACGAAGTATCTCGTCTCATAAATATACAGTAGAAAAAATATTCCTTTTAACCCTCCAAGTGGTTTCGACGCAATATCTCGTCTATTAAGGTCTGACAAATTTTGCTAATGAAGTGAATCTCGTCATCAAGATATTGCCGCTTTTTAATGTTGACGAGATCAACATCTGGTCTCGTCATTTAGTTTTCTTGTCTGGTCTCGTAGTTTTCTTGTAACGACGAAGTATCTCGTCTCATAAATATACAATAGAAAAAATATTCCTTTTAACCCTCCAAGTGGTTTCGACGCAATATCTCGTCTATTAAGGTCTGACAAATTTTGCTAATGAAGTGAATCTCGTCATCAAGATATTGCCGCTTTTTAATGTTGACGAGATCAACATCTGGTCAGAATCCTTCTAATGATAAGATATCTCCTCCGTCACGATCTGATTAGTTTTACTAATTCCGATATACCTCGTCTAGACAACCACCATGAGGGTTAATCGTACTGTCCATCCCTTCAACACATTGCTGTCTACGCGAAGAACGTAATTATTCACCTGTATGTTATAGTTAGGTGGAAGTACACATCTGACATGTATATTCCCTTATGAACTGAATAACGAAATGAGATTATTGAGGTTGAGTAATTTCTGATCCCAATAGTATATTTGACGGGAAATGCCTAAAGGAAGCTTAATGGAGTTTCCATCAAGATGCACTACACACTCTTTGTAGAGTTCGTGAGACAAGAGGAGAATCATTATGCATTGATCGGTCAGAAATACGTTTTGTTGTCAAATCCTATAATAATATTAGATTGCATTAAAATATGGCGTCTGTCGATTGGTTGTCTACTCTTTAGAAGTATTGATATATTATGTGGGATTCTTGATGAATTCATTAGTTTGTGTCCATAAGTACCTCTCTTAGGTTGTATTAGTGTTTAAAACTATTTATGTATTAAGTTGCTTGTGATATTAATATAAATAGGAGGGATTCTTTCTGATGAATTCATTCGTTTTTGTCAAAATTTACCTGTTTTGAGTTGTATTAGTGTTGCTTAAAAGTATTTATATATTAGGCTGTTAGTTTGTGTCAAGTATTGATATAAAAAGACGGAATTCGTTCTGATGAATTCATTTGTTTGTGTTCAAATTTAATTTTTTAAGTTATATTAGAGATGTTTAAAAGCATTTAAAGTTGTAAGTTTGTAAAGTATTGATATGGATATATGTGACTCTTTCTGATGAATTCATTCATTTGTGTCAAAATTTACCTCTTTCCAATTGTATTAGTATTGTTTAAAAGAATTTAAAGTTGTTAATTTCTAAAGTATTGATATGATTATGTGGGACTCGTTCTGATTCTTCATTCTGATTTATTCTTTTGTGTCAAAATTGTCCTCTCTTGCGTTGTATTAGTGTTGTTTAAGTATTGTTTAATTGGTTTTTAAATTTAAAACGAAGGAATGGCATGTTTTTCTAAAGCTTAAAGCAGTAAGTAAGCTTTCTTTATTCAGTTTCAGTTCAAAACTAAAAGTACATTTTCAGAATGAAGAAGCCATAGACTGGGAGTATCATAAAGTATGATATTATAACCACTTCAAAAGTTTATGATGTTATAAACATGTTTCTGATGTCATAAAATCTCATTATAACCACTTCAAAAGTTTATGATGTTATAAACGTGTTTCTGATGTCATAAAAAAAATCTCTAAATAATAAAACATATTCTAGATTATTAAATTATATACATTAACTTCAATAAAATCACAATAATTATGATTTTATAAATTTTGTCAACTATTGTTGAAAATGTAAATGTATATTAACCCATATTTTTGCCAATTATTGTTGAAAATGCAAATGTATATTAACCCATATTTTTGCCAATTATTGTTGAAAATGTTAATGTATATTAACCCATATACAAGTCCAGTATATTAAATTTCAGTAAAAAAAATTAAAATACTGTCAAGACAGGAAATAAACTTATAATTCACGATAGTTACTGCTTAAAATACATACACAAATAGCATTTGAATCTATCCATTTTTCCCATTAGTTCAGGGTTCAAAATTACGCGTTGCTGTCCTCGGATTTTTCCCTTCGAGTCTCAGACCAGACTTTTTCCCGGACCGTCACCAATAGCCCGTTGTGTTGCTCCAGTGCGACGTTAATCATTAGTTCATTATTTTAAATTATTAATGCAAAAGTATTTATAGTTTTTCATTTTACTAAAAGGTAAATTCAAGAAATGTGGATGTTCAATCATTTCTCTAAAAAAATAAAATTTCAGCTAATTTAGCAGAAGCTATGAGCTTACTGTAGTAAGAGAATGATAGCAGTTGACACGAAGTCTGAAATAATGTCTTAAAACTTAATTCCAAATGCTCCTTAACCAATCTACTTTCAAGAATTCTATATTGTTAAATTAAGTACAAATAATTCATCGGTTAAAAACACTGTACTTCGCAAAATATTATACATAAAAACAATGAATGCTACGTGATAAAGGAACTAGAAATTGTCCAAGTTTTAGTAATAACACTACAAATGTTCGACGTATGCTCCTGTCGTTACACGTCACACGTTCATGCAGCAGACACGTTCGGCCCACACGCGTTGTAGCATTTCTCCGTTGATGGTCATCGAAGCAGCGGTAATGTTCAGCAAAATTGGATGAGCCAATGGAAGCACGTAAACAGCGACTATAACATACTCTCAAAGGGAAAAAAATCACAGAGAGTAATAACGGATATGGTATGGTAGGTATTTTTAGTTAACGTTGCACTGGAGCAGCACAGAGGGCTATTGGAGCAATTTCAGGAGATCTGGGTGGACATCTGAAAAGCGCTAAGCTTTTCACACCACTACACCAATCCAGCGGTTCGGGAGTTCAGGTATTTTAAAACTTGAACTATTCTCTTTCGTTATGTGATTCGTTAGAACGAGTGCGATCCATAAATTGGAAGTTAAAGAACGTTAAACCCTGTACTACAGACACAAAAATTTTGATATCCAACATTACACTGGAGCTTCCATGTCTGTCACAGTGAATCATTTGTAATGCCTCTGTACTATGGACACAAAAATTTTGATATCTAACATCACACTGGAGCCTCCATGTCTGTCATGGTGAATCATTTGTAATACCTCTGTACTATGGACAACAAAATTTTGATATCCACAGTACACTGGAGCCTCCATGTCTGTCACGGTGAATCATTTGTAATAACTCTGTACTATGGACAACAAAATGTTGTACAATAGCACACTGAATTCTCCAATTCTGCCATGGTGAATCATTTGCTACAACCCTGAATTATGGACACAAAAATGGTTGAACCCTGAGCCACCATGTCTTTCACGTCATGTATTAGAATTAAATTTCACGAAACTTGTTAAAGTTTCCAAGAGACTCACACCGGTATGCATCTGAAAAATAAAAACTAAATACCTGAATTCAGTGCGGAAAAAACAGACAGTTTAGCTGTCAAAGATAAACTGTTTGCATATGTAAAATAGGACTTCTAGTGTGTGATTGTGAAAGCAATCTTCAGGGAAATGTTGGATTTGTCGCGAATGGTGTTAAAAGGTGCTTTTGAATGGAGGGATGATTAAATTTCTCCAGGAATGTCACAGAAATTTTCTCGGGAGAGAATCCTTTTGTCGGGTTTCCACTTACAATGTCGATTCCCTGAAACGAGATTCAGACAGCACTTTAAATTTTATTCTCGTCTGGGAATACCTTGCGAAATCTCCTCTACCTGAACCAAAGATTGAATGGTGAAGTCTGCACTTCAATGGGCGGAAGCGGTCGGAGTGGTTCAAATAGATTCTTATACAGTGTTGAGGAAGAGAAAACTGTAAACGTCCTCAGTACATTGTTCAACATTCCGGTTTTTTTAAGTTACTTCATCTATGTCCTGCACTGAATAAAACATTTTAAGAATGTGACAAAATGCACTTTACACAATTTGGACACTTAAAATATACAAGTGATTCCATGTGAGGATTGTCAATTTTCAGAAAATAAATGATTAACTATATCATCACTCTAATGTTAAAATTCGAATTCGAAAACATTCCATCGATCTAGTTTTAATAATTACTCAAGTAACTGAATGAATATGGGTTACAATAGTGGAAAAAAAATGCACAACTCTTTAAACGGGTCGAAGTTTTGAACTATATATGCAAATTATTGCATCCGAACCGTAAACTTTTGCATAATATCCATAGCTACTGCGTTCTTGACAGCTAAAAGCTACCCGTACACATTATTGGAATTAAGTTCTCGATTTGCTATAATTTCGACGAATTCAAAACTTGCACTCGAATGCTCTGTGTTGAATGGAAACTCAAAGTTGAGATTACCTAAGTATGAACTTATAAGAAATTTGCGAGTGATCCGAAAGAATTTTGAACCTACTCTTGCTGAATATGCAAGATGAACAGCATTGCATACAGAACAGATTTGTTCATAATATTAGAACCAGGCTTTGGAATTTTGTGGGTTCTTAATGATATCAATGAAAACTACGGAAATACCAATGACGGAAGACGAGTGCGCTGTTCGGTTTGTCGCTCTATTGTCAAATCTTGCACCAATAAAGCTCAAGGTATACTCCTCTCAAAATATTTCTCAGATAGTTAAATTTAATCACATTTGAACACCACAGCAATTGAAGACAAGGAAAGAAATTGTATGAATATGATATGAATGAAGGTAGTATTATATGAATGAAAGGTGGGGTCAGGAAGACGATATCAGTACTATCTTTTGATACTTCTTTCAAGATATTTTTGTGAGGAATAGTTACACACATTTACTGATCTGAAACTGGTTGGGAAAGTTCATATGAATGATAAAAACAATTCACACCGTTAGGTATGGACATAGTTATCCTGGTATCTCTGCACGTCGCTCTACGAATAAACTATTTTTGATGAAGATGAAGTTACAGTGGCTCAAGGGGATAAAAGAACAAACAAATGAAATTAAAACCACCCCAAACACATAAAAAATCTTTCGTAAGTGACATTTTCTCTTTATTTGGAGTTGTTCATTCTCTGTTTTTAAACAGACTTCAACAAATTACAAAAATCTTCTTCGTGAAGTAGAGGGTGCTTCCAAACCCCAACAAATTTGAACTCCTTTTTCCACCGATCTAGGAAACCATAATCATATATTCTTGTTTACCGCATTCCCAGTAACGGAACTCCGTTTGTGGGCCATATATAGATCTGTTAATAAACCATAAAGTAAGATAGAACCTGCAAGAACATCATTGATCATTAATCATGAGGCCACGGGTCTCTATCTCGATAATTCGTTTACTTCCTAGCTGCAACGACTTGAGTGGCAACTCATACTTTCATCTCCCGAATGCCTTTTTGGTGTGGTATTCCACCCTTCAGACTTTCATATTTGATTCCAAGGTTAGACGACCTGTACATGAGAAATAAGGCCCTTGTCTTCTATGCAGTACTATGATAAAACGGTATTATAAGCGGCAGAACAAAACTCAATTCTGTGATATGGAAACTTCCTGTTCCAATTTTGACGAATTAATGCAATCCCTTAGAATTGATCGGAAGTTCCTAGCATAAAGGTTGTTAATTATCCATTCTACAGGGTGATGCGGAGCTCATGGGACAAACTTCAAGGAGTGTTAGAAGAACCATTTTTTGTATAGCAAATGTATGGGCGCAAGTGACGCGTTTAGGCGCAAACACAAGAATTGTGCAGAAAACGAAAAAAAGTGTTTATTTACATCATTATTTTACAATTACCTATTTACAATGATTTTTTACAATAACTGCTTAAAGGTGCACCACCAACATCAATGCAACATTAAGCGTATATGCATGGATTGGCAGGACATTTTCGCATCTAGAGTGCACTGTTCGGTTTGACGCGCTTAAACATCATTCCTTTGCTGGAACCCGGCAGTTGAAAGGCGGGTTTCAGAAGCTTGCCACGCTGCCAAGCTTGTATTAAAAAAATAGATAACTGCAAAGTAATGACGTAAATAAACATTTTGTTTCATTTCCTATGCAATTCTTATGTTTGAGCCTAAACTCGTAACATGCGAGTATACATTCCTATACAAAAATGATTCTTTATTGTGCTCTAACACCCCTTCAAGTTTGTCCCATGAGTTCCGAATCGCCCTGTATATGAAGCCTCAAAGTAGTTTTACTTTTTTACAACCCATGTGCTTCTTTGTAGATCATAGAGTAGGTACAGGTAAAAGAATCGTATGAGATCATAAATTCCTATTTTAAGCCATCAAGTATTTAAATATGTAAAAATCTTTTAACTTTTTGTTTACCTTCTAAGTGGTTTCGACGAGATATCTCGTTCGTCAAGATCTAATCAAGTGTCTAATGTGATATCTCGTCATTAAGATATTGCCGATTTTTTTTATGATAATGAGATCGAGATCAAGATATTGTCATTTTGTTCTAATGACGAGATATTTCGTCCATCAAAATCTGATCAGTTTTGTTAATAATGAAATGCCTCGTCAAGACAACCATCAGGAGGGTTAATGGCAGTAGTTCATCACACTAGAGAGATATAGCCTTCCAAATAATGTCCATATGAATACATGCAAAGAGAGTCTTATTCTATATACCTGGTGAATAAATCTTGCAAATTCACTTAAGCAGTAAACTTTACCTTGTAAAACATTTAGTTAAATCTATGTATCTAAAACTTCATTCTACAATTTTTTCAAGAAACAAAAATATTTTTACTATTTCGGCCAAATGTGAAACAATAAATTTTCATTGATCTTCAAGTAGGTAGGTAGATATCTTAATTAACGTCGCACTGGAGCAACACAACGAGCTATTGGTGACGGTCCGGTATCAACCCCCGAAGGGAAAGATCCGAGGACCACCACAAAATTTTGAACCACGAGATGACGAGGTCACTCTTGAGCTGGCACCCCACTCTCCAAACTACCACACCACGCCAACGTGAGGATATTTGAGGCCAAGACAGATTTAACGTGTACCAGCCCCCTTTGTACACGATTATCTTTGGTTGGATTAGAACTCGCAACCCTCTTGGTTGCTAGTACGTTACTCTTCCAACTGGGCTACCGCGGTCTCATTAATCTTCAGATAAAAGAGCTTGTTAAATCTTAATATTTGAATAAACACTTCTAAATTATGCTAAAGCAGTATGTAATTGTTCAAAATTTGTATAAGTAAATTTAAAGTCGAAAATAGCAGTCAGAGGTAATTCTTTAAAGTTCCCAAAGTTAGGATGTAACATGCCCATTCAAATGTACCTCCATCTTTCCCGGATAGATGTAGTACACTACTTATGATGTTCTAGATGTAAATATAAAAATAAAAGAAATCCTAACCAAGAAATTTTATTTTGGACTTTTGTTAAACAATGTAATTGAATTAATTTTGAAAAGTTTGTTTCATTTTAACTCTGAATGCTACACTTACCTCAGATGATAGCTTAAATGTTCACATAATCTAAGATTTATGAACGATTTGCTTTCTGGGATTAAAAATATTTTAATTTCTGCACTACTTGAATAATCACTTACACATACTCAATCATCTTCGTTTTACTCTCGCTTTTAGAGTTGATTATGGTATTATGGCAAAAGGGTCATATTTGGCCGAGCTGTGCCAAACACAAGACAGACAACTTCAAGTAACGTACATACACCAAGTAAGTTTTACTGACGAAGATGAGAGAAAATACACCCAGTGATGAATCAAATCTGCGCCGCCTACAACTCGCAGGTTGCTAGCGCAGTGGTCAAACCCACTAAGCCACGACGATCTTGCTCGCTTTTCAGGATTCAATATCTATACAGTTCAATACGCATTTACCGAAATTATTTTGAGCATACATATTTAGCACTTCAAATATGGAAAACATATTTCAAAAGTCTCTAGACAGAATTCCATTATGAGCTGAGGATTTCCGTTATTTATCTTATTTCAATCTTCATTTAACCTTTAAAAAGTCTATTTGAATCTGATTGAAAATTTATTTATTATAGATTAATTTCTTGTTCATCCATTCAGATATTTTTAATCAATTTAATTTTTCTATTTGAATCTCAAACGTTTTCTTCAAAGATTCAAATAAAAAATTAATTTCACTGCATTCACATAATTTACCAAAACGCAATAAAGGCACGATGAGTTATGCAAACGCTTCTCAGATTCCATAAAGCATTTTTTTAGACCTTTTAAAAGAAAGCTTTGAAATTTCATACTTTTACTTACTTTAAAGAATCAGAAATAGCTACATAAAAAGTATATTATTGGTTCAATTCAAGAAAAATCGACTTCCTCAGTTATGTGAGGTAAATACGAAAATACGACGAGTAAACCTTCAAGGGATAAAAAAATCAATTTATGCTTTCTAAATCAATAGAATTCCATTGAAGAGAAGTCGAAAGAGACGTTTCGGTAAATTTAACACTTATGTTTATATAGAGGCATTTTCACGTTTGATAAGGCGTTTCTTGTTTGTGATTTGCGAATAATATGGAGTCTCTTTTAGTCATTTAAGAATTGTATATGTGGATATAGAATTTATTTTTAAAATTTTAGTTTCTCTAGTTGATATTGCTGTTCCATATTCATAGTTTATACGGTATGGATATGAAATAGGAATATATCAACTGCAAATTTTTATTCCACTGAAATTATTTACTATTATAAAGTTTTTCATATATGTTCTGAACATATAACTGTCAATATGATGAAGCAAAATATAATTTTATTCCCTTCCAATCTAGGCTATAAAATGATTAAAAAATTTATAGACAGGAAATTATATTTTTTATCAAGCGTAATTGTATTATGAGTAAAATCACACAATAAAACGTATATTGAGTGTGTAAGTCATTACGATATAAGAGCTAAATTAATTCATTTAAAAGTTTTAAAATTCTTAAAAGTAGAATGTAAAGAATTTTCCTTTGTATAGTAATTAAGCTTAGAGCAAGAGTTTCCTTTTTTATTATTTTTAAACTCCACATTCTTTTAATAAAACCAGTATTCGGTTTATTACTTGAACAATAAGTATATTTATAAAAATGCAAAATTTAAAATGCTTCTGAAAATGTGCCCTGCAACGTTAATCTCAAGTGTCATTAAGTCAATTTAATAACGCTCTTACTTGTCCTAAGTTTTTTTGATGCATTTAAGTTCTGTATTAATTATTTCTCAAACCATAGTTTGGCTTTTCATATGTACTTTAGGAAATGAAAATTTGTGTTGCAAGAAGTTGTTTTTCTGGAATAATTCACGAGTCTGTATTTTCGTGACCAAAAGTTGTTCTTAATTATTTGATAAATTGCTTACAGTTGACATTTAAAATCCTAATTATTTTGAAATCAATACAAAAATAAGGAAATATATTAATTACTTATTATACTTAAATCATTTGGTAAAAAAGTTTATAAGGTTACTGGTAAATATTTATAGCATTACTATGCAAGGGATGATGCATATTTCTCTCAACGCAAAATATTAAAATTAATCCTCTATTAGGCCATGGGGCTTTTTTCAACACATGAGATTGCGATGCATGTGGTGTTAGACGTTTTCTTTCCTATTTACATATGCATTAATCATTCATTACAAAAATACGTAGTATATTTTAGGATATACTAAGAAATGTCGAAAAATATGTGATTAAAATTTTATAATTAACACATTTTTAGTTTTTTCCATTGCATAACATTGAAAAAAGTCACTTTGCTCCTGTCTGAACCAGTTCGATTAACGGAAGGTTAAACTTGTCCAAAAAATAAATATAAATAATTATTATAAATTACGCATATCATGTTTTAGGAAACTCATGTTTATTCCATTTTCCTAAAATAATTACACATTTTCCCCTATTTTTAGCTTTTAACAACATTTTTTTACATTTTAATTGTCTTTTTTACTATATTTTTATTGAGTTTTAATTCAACGGAATTGACGAGCATAAAAATTTATTCTATTAATTTTTATGAACGTTTCGGTTAATTAACAGATTTTACTCAATTGTATATTTTAAATATTCCAATTTCATCAATTTATAAGACTGTATCGATCAAAAAACTGAAAAATTGCTTACCTGCACTTATTTCATTTGCGCTATGTAGTATTTTGTTACATAGTCGTCCTAACTACCGTAACTGAAAGATGAGATCTCTGTTCCTACAGATTTCTAAGCAACTAGACTACATAACTATAACTAAAATTGTTTACCACATTTACGCTCATTTTACTTCGTTAATAAGAGTTACCTCATGTAGTCGTATAACCAAATAGAGCTAAACCTAACGTTCTAACCAAATAGAAGTATTTCATCTTAATAAATATGAGCACTGTATAACTTACAATTTATCATGAATATTTATGATACGTCACGTTTGAAGATAAACTCCAAGAGAAACTTCTATTAATGTATGCCTGATTGAAAGATGAAGAATATTTTTAATTAATATTTTAACAGAAAAACTGCGTAGCTAGTTCGTTAAAAGGTATATCTCCGTCGATATTTATGGATCTAAAGAAATTAATACTTTCAGAAGGAAATATTATTCGGCTTCCAGAATCAACGGTATTTATCTACTTGACTTCATTTGACTAATACTCGATATGTTGGTCAGACCTCTTGAACGTCTTCTAAATGGCAATGCTCAGTCTACGTATATTTCACATCTATGCTAGCAACCAATAAGTAGTAGGCCGCTCAACCTCGAATCCATCCTGTTACTATATATATATATATATATATATAGTAACAGTAATTTGTATATATATATATATACAAATAATATATAATATTACAAAACGAAACAAAGATAAATTTAGGAATTTAAATTTAAAAATACCAAGGAAATTTTGAAAAAAATGAAGAAGTGTTGGTGGATTAGATCGTCATCATGGAGGAGCTTGATCCAGTCAACACAATATGGTGTTTTCTGCATGTGGGCGGCAGTTCACCAAAAGTAGCCCCCACACCCCTCCAAACACCATAAGTAGATAGGCAAAATTAGAAAATCAAAACTGGGGATATAAAAGGACACACACCAAAGACAAGTACAATACAAAACTGTAGAAGAGAATACAAACTTACCGATATTAATAAACCTCAGCTCGACAACAACCCGCTGCAACCTACACGAGGATCGCCAACAAACGTCATTCATAGCGCCCCAAAATCATATTATACATCATAGTTGAAAATTCGGAACAGTAATTCCGATTCCGACTCGGAATTCCGAATCGGTTCATCGGAACCGGAATTCCGATTCGGAAACCGAAAAGATAGTATTCAAATCCTGTCTTTTAATAATTTCCAGTCTTTCAAGAATAATATTATAAAAGAGTGAGGGTATTTATTGTTAAGAAGTGTGTTAATGAGATTATTACAAATTCAAATTCATCTCTTATCATAAATATTAATATCAGTTTATTATTTAAAGTGGATATATTCAAGTCTAGAAAGACGGCTTTATTGTTATCTGAATTACTTTGAATATATATAATTCATCTGGGTATGTCGATTTCCATAGGTTAGCAAAATTACTATCATTAAAAACAATCAAATCATCAATATAACTTTAAAAGCAGAATTAATTTGTAGACAAAAAAAATTTTCATAATAATGTAGAAATAAATTATCAAAGAATGGATGAAAATTGGAAACCTGGGGTATATCCTTAATTTGAATAAATAAATGCTCACCGTTAAAAATAAAATTATTAAAGATACAGAAGTTAACCAAAAATTCCCAATCCTCAAAATCAATAGTAATTAGATTTTTAAAATCACGATAATAGTAGTTTAGTACATCTTAAAGTTTGCCCAGTGGTATGCTAGTAAATAGGTCTTTAATGTCGTAGGTTAGTATATTATTAATAATATTTTTACTTATATAATTTAAAACGTTATTATTATCACCAGTAATCCACCTTCTTCAATAATGGCACTAAGGATAATGTTTAGATATTTACAAAGATACCAGGTTTAATCATATAAGAATTTGTACCGCAGGTAATAAATCGGAATTTCATTGGATTTTTATGAACTTTAGGTACAATAGTTATGTAAGGTAAAATAATATTAGAAATTTTTTATCTTTTATTTAAAGAAATAATTTTTAATAATAGTATTAAATGTAGATTTGTGCAGAACTTATAGGTATCAGAATTTTTAAACTCAATATCAGCAAATTTAAATATAGATTTTTACATATAATGGCATAGTTACCTGATGCTTTATCTACCGGTGTTATTATAAATTTATTTGTAAGTCTTTAATAGCTAGGGCTATTGCCTTATAGTAATCGGTGTTTTTTCTCGAAAGTGGGAGATTTATTTATAAAAATTTTAAAGTCATTGTAAAGTTTCCATTTCCATTCTGTGAAGTGGTAAATAGGGGTATTAAATTTAGTGGAAGTCATAATACAGAAATTATCAATGTCTTCAAGGAAACTTTTAAGTATAAAACTTTTTTAATATTATATATAAGTCTGAATTTAGTACCTTTACACATTAATTCAACTTAATTGCTTATCAATAATTCCGAGATTGCAAGTTACAGTATGTCCTAGACTATCAATTAAATATGGCCTATAATTTATGTTGTTGCCAAAGCATTACAGTTATCCCTATGTAAATTAGCCTTACTGCAAAAATTATTATAATTAAATATTTTTCTACTCAAAGGTATATAATATTTAAAGCATTTTTGATAGTATGAATTATGTATGATAGTATGACCGTGGGTTGTAGAACGGATATATGCAAGAGAACCCCATAAAGTAGATGAACTTTAAACGAGAAAAATAACTGCGGGAACAAAATAAAAATGTTTGCGCAAAACCAAGCTCGCAGTCTTTTCTGTTAACTTGAAAACTCAAACTAAATGATGGATACACAAGAACAAATTATTTTTCCGAAGACAAAAATAATCTTGCACAAAATTTGAATATAAGTTCACAGAAACAAGGCACTTTCCCCGTTTGAACTGAGAGAAAGTAACAGATTGGGGGCCTCAGTCTGCTGACTGTCTCTTCCACGTATTTCCCACGGGTGCGATTTACAAGACAAAGGTGACGAAGAGAACGATGCAGGAAAGGGGAAGGGTGGATTCACGGGAAAGGAATGCGCCCTACGAAAACTCGCACCCCAGCGTTCTTCCCTGTAATTACTGTTGAGTCAGCACTCGGCACGCAAGTGGAAATGATGGACGACTGAGTGGGATTGCCGTCGGCCAACTCATGGGTTTTTAATGTTTTTCATCAATATCTAATTCCTGCACTGGCCGCTCGCCATATTCATAACCCTAATACTATAGCAATTAGAGCTTTTACACTGAGCCAGTTGGTGCACTTTTCCTTAGAACGTTTGATTGCAATTGTAACTACTTCTACTTAAAGCCCTCTAACAGATATCTTGTCCATCCAGATCTGTTCAATTTTACTAAAGACTGGATATCTCGTTATCAGGATATTGTCAATATTTTTATGATGACGAGATTAAAATCTTGTCCGTTTTTTCTAGTGACGAGATATGTCGTCCATCAAAATCTGACCTATTTTACTAAAGACGAGATACCTCGTCTTGTCTATCAAGATCTGCCCGATTTTGCTGAAGACGAGATAACTCGTCAAGAAATTGTCGATTTATGTTATCATATCGAGATAAAGATCTGGTCAGTGTTCTTATGACTATAGACGACGAGATTATTACACTAATTTTAATTTATTTTTAATGCGTTTGTGTATAAAATATTTAATGCGTTTGTGGATAAAAGGCCAGACTACTCAATGCGTAAAGATTGTGCTTTGGTAGATATCTTATTAGGCAGGTCTCTCTCAGAGTTCATTAACGTCCACTGGAGCAATACAATGGCTATTAGCGACTGTTCGGGATTAATCCTGAAGGGAAAGATCCGAGGACAGCACCTTGTAATTTTGAATCACGGTCAGATGACGTTGTCAACACGTGATTTGGCACCCCACTCTCGAAAATTCCACGCCACGCCAACGTGAGGACATTTGAGGCCACAATAGATTTAATGTGCACCAGCGCCCGTGAACACAACGGCTTTCGTCAGACCTAGTTTCGAACTAGCAACTTTCCTATTGATAAACCGTTACTCTTCCAACTGGACTACCGCAGCCCCATATACTATAGAGACACAAATTATATAGAATAAAAATTAGATAATTTATCTGACACTTTTATTCTTATTTATGCATGGTTTATTTGTTACATTCGTTTTAATTTATTTTTGATGCTCTTCTTCGTTTTGAGATGACCTATTAACCCTCCTGGTGGTTGTCTCGACGAGGTATCTCATCATTAGCAAAACAGATCTTGATGGACGAGATAATTCGTCCATCAAGATATCGTCTCTCGTCATTAGAAAACTGTCCAAATCTCCATTTCGCCATCATAAAAAATCGGCAATATCTTGATGACGAGATATCTTGTCATTAGAAAAATTGGTCAGATCTTGATGGACGAGGATCAAGTAGGGGGTCAACTTGCTTTGATTTTGTCTCATTAGAGTATTCATCAAAGACCAGACCATTCAATGCGTCAAGATTGCCTTGGTGGATCTCTAATTAGCGTGGCGAAAAGCAAATATATTCACCGTGTTGAGTTTGCAAGCGCTCAACTGGCAATGTGTGATCACGAAGTTGGCCTATTCCCTTCGCCAAGTCGCCAAATGCTGAAACATGTCCAGCCGGTGGGGGACATCAGTTTCAATTTATCCGGAACAGAATCCTCGGAGACTGCGTATCGTACGGATAACGAAAATTTATGGCGCTGTTGTGGACCAGCCTTTGACTCATACATTTTCAGCCAGACTTCGCCTATAAATAAATTAAAAGTCCAGTGGGACGAACTACATCTGGAGGTCCTTGTAATAGAATTAAAAATTATAGACAACACAAAGCGAGGAGCAGAACATAGCGAAAATAACTGTGTTTCTGTCTTTTCTCATGGATGAGGATGTAGTAGTAATTGAGAGTGAGTACGTCGGATAATTTCTTAATGCGGCTGCATTCGTTGGTTCTTATTTTTTGGCTCGTAGATGCAATTTCTTGACAATTCTCGCTGTTTGCAATGCTGTAAAATGGGATCTAATATTTGTTGTCGTCTAGGAATAATTCGTTAAAGGATAGAGCTTATTTTTACTGTATATTGATAGACTAAATAAAAGGTTTCTCTGTTCACACCATCTAGCTGAGCTTTCCTCGATATTGAACTGACATGTTCAACACTCTATTTAAATGAATTAGTGAGTTACTTGTTTTTGTACTTGACGTAAAATGATTGTTCAGTTTATTTTTCTTTTTGGTCCTATACGAAATGATGAGAAAGTGTCAAAACAATTTATTACTAACCTAATTAGCCAAATGGTTATTTCGATAATTGTATCATGAGTTCAGCTAATAGTGTTGTAAAGGAGATTTGATTGTCATTTGTTTACACTAGTATATAAATGAGAACTTTCGGAATTGAAATATACATTAAAGTACAGGAGTAATGCTTCTGGCATAAGCTAAAATTGGAAGTACTATGTTATCATTTAATGTTAGCACTCTGATGGTTTCACATGAATATATGGGGCCGTAGTAGCCTGGTTGGTAGAGTAGCGGATTGTTAACCGGAAGGTTGCGAGTTGGAAACTCGAACTAACCAAAGACTATCATGTACGTGGGGACAGGTGCACGTAAAATCTGTCGTGACCACAAACGTCCTCACATTGGAGTGGTGTGGAAGTTTGGAGAGTGGAGGGCCAGCTCAGGTGTTGACCTCGTCACCTGACTTTGGTCCAAAATTACGAAGTGTCCTCGATCTTTACCTACGGGATTGATCTGGAATGTCGCAATAGCCGGTTGTGTTGCTCCAGTGTGGCGCTAATTCAACTACCTAACGAAACAGATAATCAATCATCAGAGAATTGAAACATATAGAAATTTTACTTCGTGTGCCAACGGCATTTTATTGAACTAAATTTCGCTTTTTCTCAATAAAACGAAGACATTTAAGATTTATGATGGCTGTTTTTAATATTTGAGACTACGGGGGCACGACTCGATGGTTAAAGTAGCAAATGTGTTCATTCTAAGTGTGATGCGAATATGGATTGAATTCCTAAATATTTCTTTAATCTGTCAGATATTTTACATGTCTTTTTTCTGCCTTTAATCTGTCAGATACTTTACACACTATTTTTGAAAGAAACTTAGCTTCGAAGCATGGAACTCGTTCTCAAAACACGATGGTTGATTTTTTATGGCACTCGGGCCAAGCAATGTGTTTCCTTTAAGTAAATGCACATGCACACATATGGAAAGTTCTCCTGGCCCAAAAGAGGTGAACTACATCCGAAGAAATTATGGGAATTGAATTTTTACCACCTACAGCTCGCGAGCAGTGGGAAAATCTATTGTACCACCTTAAAACCTGAAATTCTTCGTTAATTGTCTATTGTATTTTAAGTGCCTACGAATCCAGGCAAGAAATCCTATGTAATGAAGTTTTTCTTTGAAATAGTTTTGTTTGGAATGCTGTCACACGTAGCATCTGGAATCAGTTCATCAAGGAATAGGTTTGTGATCAAAACATACTTGATTTATATATGATAATCCTATGTATGAGTCATGAGCTCTTTGAGATGGACACATCCGAAGAGTAAAAGTCATCTGTGTGTCTTTATAGCAAAGTATGACATTCGTTATATTAACTCTTGACACAGGACGCTATCGTAATACTCAAAAGGAAAACTTTCTTATTCTGCCGTACTAGTCAAGAAGGCAATTTCTCCATGTTTGGTCGGGAGCAGTATCACCCGACCAAACATGGAGGTACTGCTTTCTTTATTAGCACGATTTTGAGATGGAATTGACCATTGTGTTTGTAACTTGGTAGTTATAAGCGGCGCAGATTCGATACATGCACCTTATCCTGGATGTGTTTCTCTCTTCTGTATAAGTAAAATATTCCCTTTATGTATATCCATTACTTGACATTGTCTTCCTTGTGTGAAGTACGGCCTCTTGCACCATAAAACACTACTAACCAACCATGTTTGTCCAAATTTGGTTGAGGATTGTTATATGTAGTGCATATAAGCGACTGATACCATGTGATTGATAATTCTCTAACAGTCATCAGTTACTTTTATGCGTACTACATTTTAACAATCTGTAACCCTAAAGACGATGTTTTGAAGGTATTGCCTTATTCACTAGCAGGGCAGCATTATAAACAAAAACTAAGGAGAAATGTATGGTTGTGTAGTTCGCAAGCTCCACGTAGATTTTCAATAGGACACTGCTTAACAGCTCGGCAGTTAGCCAGTGTGTATTTGCAAACCATACGTCGACGCTGTTAATTGTGCATTATTGTTGGTGGTCGCAACTTTGAGCACCTACTTTGTGTGTGTGTGATATTGTAACTGTACAACCACTGTCGAACTGTAAAACTAGGGTTAGTAAAAATGTTGTTGGCATACTTGCTGTCTTCCATTCCTGCACCTTAGGACATCCAGATGAAGCTTACGGGCATGCATCCCTATGTGAATGAGGTTTAGTTTGTGTCCCTTCTTCCCCTTAAAGTTTGTACGGGATATTTTGAAGCATCATGTATATGTATATCCCCACGTTTGCATGCAGTCTAATAAAGTGTGTACACGCAAACATAACTAGTATTCTTCTTCATTTAAAATGTGCAAATAGTAAAAAATGTCCCAAGAAACCCCTTAGTTTAAGAAAAGGATAGTCTTCACATTTCCCCAAATTAGCCGAAAATATAGTATACTACGCTGTAATCATTACCATTTCTGGTGGTTATGAAAGGTTCATTATATCCTACAACTATCCTCTTCAAACAAGCATTCAAAAGTTATCACTTTACACAAATTTTCAAGTAATTTACTTTTATTACATCGTGTTTTAATTAGCGCTTTACTTGCCTCAAAATACAGTCGGCAAAGTTTAGAACGAATGGCCATTCATAAACTGATATAATTTTGGCCTCATAAGGTTATGATTTCATAACATCTATTTGTTTTTAACGTCCTACAGTAAAGTCGTGTTCATACCTTAACGTATCTCCCGTTAAATAATTTCCATGTGCAGAATAATAATTTATTGCAAATTGAGACTTCAAGATTTACAACCGTCAGTGATAGGATACTGTTTAATTACTTTTTTCGAGAGAAGAGAAAACTCGCGTAAAAAAGTAAGTTGAATAAAACATTTATTACACTCTAAATTTTAGATTCGTCTTCATTCGTAATTTTCGATTTTAAAAGTATTAGAAACCGACTCCCTTTTCAAACGCTCGAGTGAATATCTAGTTACGAAAATACAAACTTTTGAAAAAGGAAATGAAACCCAAATAATTATGACTCCAGATGATGCTCCTTTTAATATTCAGTTCAGTACATAAGATGAGAGCAGGAAATAAAATCATTTATACCTCCATCAGGAATTTAACTCCATTTTTAATAACTCCGCATAACGAAACACCCGCAGCATCAATATAAAGGAACAAAGTTTTAATTGTCCAGATCTCACTTAAAACTCTTCTCAATACACGTTCACTCAAGCCGACTGCACGTCGCTTGAGGTTACTCCCATTACCACAGCAAAGAGCAAGCCGACCGATCGCGACACACAATAAAGACGACCGCTTATTTTCTTACTCAAATAAACAGCAGTCACCTCGCCTTAGCGGCAGAATTCATTCGACTAATTCAGCCGTTGCGAAAAGTTTAAACTGGTTTCCTTTACGGAGGGAGCGACCTAATGATATTAAAGGAGGAAATAATTTATCTCCAGCGCATTTGCTTAATTATTGTTCAGTTAAACAAAGCGCACTTTCGGGCAATCGATATGTTTGCCCTAACAGAACGCCCCGCTGTAATAATTTCGGTTTTCTCGAACGACGTTTATTTTATAATATGTGCGGAGTATAATGGGGGCGACTCCACCTCGAGGCGTCATCTGCGAGAGACAAAGTAAATCGGGTTCCATCGATTCGCAATTTTGAGTGAAATTTCGATGGGGTGAATTCGTAATGGAAATGAAACTCAATCATTTCTCCTTTTACCGGTATAGAAACAAATAAAAAGTTTTAGGGCAATGCTACAAGTTTCTTTTAACCCTCCAAGTGATTTCGATGAGATATCTCGTCCATCAAGATCTGACCAATTTTGATTATAACGAGATATCTCGTCTCCAAAAATGCCGCTTGAATTCCGTATGCTGAAGATATTTCCGTTTTTAACGATAACGGGATCAATATCAGGTTAATTTTTCTAATGACGAGATATCTCGTCCATCAAGATCTGATCAGTTTTTCTAATGACGAGATATCTCGTCGAGACAATCACCAGGAGGGTTAATAGTGTTACTTGAATTTTTAATCCTCAAAAGGGTCTTAAAACGTACCATGATAATGACTCTGACTATGTTTTTGAATTTTCGTATAAGTGTTGTCACTTATCTCACTTAGCATAAATAAAAATATTTATTCCAAGTCTATTTTACACGACTTAAGTCATCCCTCCCACCAACATAGGGTTTAACGTCGGGCAAGGAGTGACTGGGAGATAATATGGTACAGCCGCGGAAAAAAAACCGAACCACCCTCTTTATTTCCAGAACTATTCATAGTAGAGCAAATTCAAAAATTTAATTCAATAGGGAATAACGTCCTCTACAAATTTAAAATGCAAAAAATGCGCGCGCGCATAAGAGAACGTCTTCATATCAAATTTTACACAAACAAAATTTCCAATGGAAACACCCTGCTTTGATGCCTTAATCAGATTGTCATCGTTAAATTAATCTAAATATGAAATTTCATGACTTAACTATCTTTGTATCCGAAGATATTCAATATTAAAGTGGCTGTCTATTTCAGGGATCATCTCCACATTGAAAACCGCTCTTAGAAGATCGAGATTAATTGTAGTTATAGCTACCCGAATTTCAAATTTAAATACTATTTCAAACGTATTTGTCAGCGCGTGCAAACGATCCGAGAATTATTATATTTGTTATGTAAGTGAAAACGATTAGAGAATTATGTTATTATGTTTATTATGTAAGTGGGGCAAACGATCCGAGAATTATATTTATTATACGAGCTCAAATGATAATAATTTGAATTGTAAACATAATTAAAATGTGATATAAGGAGGATTTGGGAATTGAGAACAATTCGAAACGGAGACATAAAGAGTGTTGATCGTTGTTCTGTATAATTTTGTATCATCTTTAGAGTTCTTAATAAATGTCAATTTTTTAAATTAGCGTTCGTCTCCATGTATAAAACGATAAAGCCTCCCTACAATTATTTAATACAATCGAACTGATATTCTGATCATCCAAAAAGTGAATAGAGTGAGTCATTCAACTGATCATTTATTAGTAGAGTTCATCTATACGACACATAACTTGTAAAAGGCAATGTATTTTAGATTAAAAGCAAATCAAATTTCCAACTATTTTTCAAAAATTTAAACTTTCCTCAGGTTTGTTAGAAGTTTTTTAAACTTTTGCTTGCCCCCTAAAATCGTCATAATAAGGAAAATTTAATGTTACGGGCAAAAACTAGTTGGAATAACCTGAAATTTTGTATGGTCATATTAAAAGTCCTGAATCGATTCCTATCCAAATATAATACGGTTCCAATTCATAATTTTTTCAAACATTAATTTAATAATTATTATTGCATACTAAAAACTATTTTTAAAATAAATACTAGAATGATTTTGTTTGGGTTGTTTAATAGTAACATGGTAAAAAATATCAGCACTAAAAATATTATTTAGGAAGATATCCATAAAAGTCTGAGAAACTAATTTAACATTAGGTGCTCTAATCTTTCTGTACTCAACTTCGAAACGGTAAGACCTAATGACATGAAAATTAGTATCTGGAGTTAAATTTTGATATAGATTTGAAATTGTGTCAAAATAGGGGGTTTCTATTGGAAATTATGAAGTTGGTGATCAACTTAATATGAAGACTGCCCCTTATGCAAATTTTATGTATTTGAATTTATAGACGTTAATTCCTGTTGAACCCCATCTTTGAATTTTCTCTACATTTAAAATTGTTCGAATGAAGAGGGGTGGTTCGTTTTTTCCACCACCGCTGTACATAAAATATAACACATGAAACAAAAGCGGGAATACAAACGTATCAAAGGATCAGGCAAAACATGATAAGCAAAAACATTTTATAAAAGACAAAACATTGGTGGAAATAGGAGAAAGTGAAAATTTGTAAAAGGTTTTCATAAAAACAGAAAATATTTACATGAAAAGTATTATACATATAAACACGATATAGAACACATTAAGATGTTTCCAGTTTTTTTTAATAGTTATTCTTGAATTCTCAAAAGGATATTGAAACATACCGTGATAATGAGTCTGACAGTGGTTTTGAATTTCCGTGTAAGTATTGTCACTTATCTCACTTGGTATAAATAAAGATTCCACCAACTCTATTTTTCACGAAAGTGGTCTCGACGAAATATCTCGTCCATCAAGACCTGGCCACCTTTGCTAATGACGAGATATCTAATCGAAACAAAACTGCCCTATTATTTCAAGAGATTTAAAATACAAGTAGAAAAAATTAATTGGCCGTTGGAGAGAACTGGTAACAATTTGGAGATTTTTGCATCAGACGCTGCTCACTACAGGCTAGTTTTTGACGTGAAGCTAAGGTAGGTAATTGATTTAACGTCGCACTGGAGAAACACAACTGGCTATTGGCGACGGTTCGGGAGCAATTCCGAAGGGAAAGATCTGAGAACACCACCACGTAATTTTGAACCACGGTCAGATGACGAGGTCACATCTGAGCTGGTACCATACTCCCCAAACTTCCATACCTCGCCAACGGATTTAACCAGACCCCGTGTACACGACGGTCTTTGGCTGGACTGAGTTTCGAATTTGCTACCCTCTAGTTGTTTATCCGTTGCTCTACCAACTCGGCTACCGACGTGAAGACGTTAGTAATCAGTAGGAGAGTTAAACGCGTATACGCATCTAGGTACGAGAAGATACCCTTGTTTCAGACTTAACTTTATTGTATACCAAATATATAAGCCCGTGAGACTTGAAGCCCTCAAGAACCAGCTCAGGATGGTGAATAAGCTGGCCTGAGAGACATTAAAGACAGGTGCTAGGAAAAACTTGAATTGAATTGCGTTTAGGAGTACAGAGGAAAATACTTGCAACCTATTACAATACTCGTTGACTTCAAGTGTGAATTGCGAACCCTAGATATAGAAGTCTGGTCTCTTCTGCTGTCCCATTTTACCTATGAAGGCACCAGGTTGACTGCAGGTGTACCAGACATGAGGAAGAAGAGTGCTCCAAATTTCGTTCATACTCACTTTGATGTTGGAGGCAATTTCTTCATAGGTAAATCGGTTGAAAGATGGTAATGCATCTAGACTTACTTCCTTAGCCAAAATGTCGGTGGTTTCAGTCAATTGCAAACATGTGAAAAGATCCATTGAAGATGTATCATGTTCCTGTAATACAGTATATGTTTCTGCAGGTAGTCACTATGCTTCCCCAACTTCGTGTAAGGGAAAATACACTCATGTCCAAAATTATCTTTACATGCATAAAATCACTGATTTCTCAGAAACTGTGAACTATAATTTTATGAATTTGTGTGAAATGATACATAGCATCATAACACATAAATACAAAGGAAAAAATTTAAGAGCACTGCATATGATATAAAACTGTAGCATGAAACAATAAAAATGGCAATAATATGTGACAAGGAGAGTTTAGAAAAAAAGAATCTCAGAAAAAAAATTAAGCCTTGTGTATTTAATATGAAATGTGATCTCCCCTGACGTGTCACACATATCACAACGTGTTTTAATGCTGTCAATAATGTTGTTAACCAGTTTGGGGAATTAAGATCCACTCCTCCAGCAATGTGTTCTTCAGGGCATTTATATATCTAGGAGGAGGATGTCTTCATACAACTGCTTTTCCAAGGTAGTCCCATATGTTCTCTATCGGGTTCAGATCAGGAGATTTTGCTGGTCACGGTATTCGCTCAATGGCTTCACTTTCAAGGAATTGGTCAACGAGGTTTGCTCGATGTGGACGAGCATTATCGTCCATAAATAAAAAGTCAGATCCATATGCACCTCTGAAAAGTCTTACATAAGATTCTAAGACCTCATCCTGATATCTCTGGCGGGTCACAGATCCGCTGTTGAAAACGTGTAGGGACGTACGTCCATCGATCATTATTCCTCCCCTGCCATCACACCTGCACTACCGAAACGGTCGCGTTCCATAATGTTCGAAGGACGATTTCGTATTCCTGACTCCCTCCTGATGTAAACACGTTTAGAGAATCAGATGTTAAACTAAACCTCGACTCATCAGTAAAGAGAACATAGGTCCATTGGTGTTCACTCCAGTTCTGATGTTCTTTGCACCAAGTGATCCCTCTTTTGTTGTGAAGACAGTGAAACACATACCCTTGGCTTTCTGGCATAAAGGTCTTTTTCATTAAGCCTTCTGTATACATTTCGCCGTGATACAACAGTTCCAGTGGCGACTGCAACCTCTGAAATTAACTGTCGAGCAGTAGACTTCCTGTTACAACGGGCAGTTATTGTCAGATATCGATCTAGAGGAGCAGTTGTTATTCGTTTACAACCTTGTCCAGGCCTCTTTACAACAGTTCCAGAGTTCTGAAATTGTTTCATAGCGTAGAGACTGTCTTGAAATATTCACACATGTCGCTGCTTCCATGATTGTCTGCCCTGTTCTAAAAGGCTGATAATTCGCCACTTCACAGATTCTTCCAAATGATACTTTGGAGCCATAACAAACCGTTTTGAGTCCTTACACACTGAAATAAAAAAAACACTGAAAAATTCACTCAGATATTCACTTTGCGCAAAGCGCTTGATTCACCGTCAGATGACGTAACGCCTTGATTTGCATATCAGAAACCGTTTGATCACTTTTGATTGGATAATGCTAATTAGACTTGTCTCTCATACATTCCCTGCAAAAATGGATTACATCGATTGGATATTTCATGGAATATCGTTATTTTTGGGTATGTAAAGATAAATTTGGACATGAGTGTAGATAGTCTACCTTAAAGTGAAATAGCAACGTTGGTAATAGGTATACGAAGTGAAATAGCAACGTTGGTAAGATAACATAAAAAAAATTAACAGGTGCATGTCAAATAATAAACCTAAACCATAGACTATTTCTGTCTACGATTTTGTTAACTAAAGACAAATGGCAATAATTTTAACAGGTATTAACACCCATTTTCACAATCAATGTGTCTTTGTTGCTTATTCCTTAAGGCCTAGATAAACAGCTAGACCAAGTCTAATACGTAATCCGAACGTACTCAAAATGTCCAACACTAGATCAGGACTTTCATAGTTATTTTGACAGAACAACACAAGTCAGAAAATGACTTGGTGCGGCTTCTTCGGTGTTACGTTTTAGGCATAGTGGAATTGCGTTATATCTCTGAACGTAGGTAGGTAGGTATTTAATTAACATCGCACTGGAGCAACACAACTGGTTATTGGCGATGGTCCGGGATCATCACCCGAAGGGAAAGATCTGACTCTGAACGTAGGATAGAGATCTGATGTGCCAGTTCAAGTCTAGAAAGGGCAGTTTGACACTTTCTGTCACTTGTACATTTGAGCGTTGTTCCATGTCCATGGTACCAGAAATGAGCTGTTAAGGCTATTCAAATTCTGTTACTTGAGCTCTTCATAAATATGGTAAACCCATGAGTAATGAGTCTTCATTCTATGATTATCGAAGAGACGTCAATCCACTGATGAATTATTACATGTACTGTAACTAGCTTCAGATGTGAACGGTACGCCCTAATTCATCTTGCAACATGTTCGAACAGGCGAATTGACTATGTTCAGAATGTGTTAGAGAACAGACGAATTAACTTTGCTGAGTGTAGGAAGGGAAACTTTTCTCAGTTCATCGGTATATTAACACTAGCGAACAGTTCCTTCTAGCGTCCATCTTGTTATCTCAAGACCTTCGGTTCGAGAGCCCTGTTCGATAGGCACCAACATAATCAAATTTAGTTATTTTCATGCTTCAGTTGGCATTTGAATACGTGGTTTTATCCACAACTCCAAATCAGAGGTTTAACCCACTAAAGGTCATGTATGTATTATTCCACCATGCAATCTGCAATTTTGCCTGCAAGGCCTAACCAGTTTTAGACATTTTGACAAACAGGATCCTTCTAAGGATTCTTTCAACCAAAAGATGTGGCTATTTTGTCATTATCTGTGTTGTAATGTAAAAGAAATAGTATACTAATCGAAAATCTCACGACGTCAGAGGTTTCATCCCTTCATTCTAAGATAAATTTTTATGTTCCGATTTCAAGGGAGAAATTACGAATGATAACATATTCGTAGTTCTATCCACAATAGAAGGTACGAGCAGGACCAGATCGTAAAACAAGCTCCGTAAGACTTCGGCGAGATTGCTTTCCAGTGTGAAAAAAACCAGACGGAGAGCAAAAATTTTACTTTCACTACACATGATCGCGCGATATAAATCTGGGTTCTTTTAAAATGTAGTTTGTCGACGGCCGTTTTGGAGACTGGCGTTTAATCTAATTAGCTTTGACTAATAAACTATCATATATCAATTCGGAATTCATTCTTTGGAATATCTTTTGGCGAAATGCTGTTATACTTCAAAAACAAGCCACATCACGTGCGGAATACGAACAGGAAACGCGTTCCGCCGCGGAAACACTTCCGTACCTACAGTTTGGGCCGCGGTGGCGCGGTTGGAAGAGTAACGAATTAGCAACCGGAGAGTTGCGAGTTTGAATCCAACCAAAAGACCGTCGTGTATAAAGGGGCTGGTGCACGTTAAATCCGTCGTGGCCTCAAATATCCTCACGTTGGCGTGGTGTGGAAGTTTGGAGCGTGGGTAGCCAGCTCAGGTGTTACCTCGTCATCTGACCATGGTTCAAAATGGTGTTGTACTTGGATCTTTCCCTATGGGATCGATCCCGGACAGTCACCAATAGCCCATTGTGATGCTCTAGTGTGACGTTAATTAAAATACCTAATACCGTACCTACAGTTAACTTCGCAAAAAAGGTAGGTATGAAGGTAGATACGTATTTTAATTATCGTCGCACTTGAGCAACCCAACGGGCTATTGACGACGGTCCGAGATCAAACTCGAAGGGCGAAAAAAGGCTCTAATAGTTATGTTAACTTTTGTTCTTACAATTCTCTAATATTGGACGGTTGCTAAAAAAAACACTGTTAATAAGTTAACGATTTCTTATATCTAGATGAAACTTATTTCCCCTGTTGTTATTAATTTTAAATGTCAGCAAATAAATGTTGCAACTCAAACTGGAAGCTGCAAGAACTCTGGTGTGAGTTTGGTATGTCTCTCTACAGTCATTTGTATTGTTTCAAGGTAACTAATTGAATTTGCAAGAACTCGGAAGGAGGGAGAAATTTTTTTCAGGTTAACTGAAACCTCAATCTTTGCAACGCTTTAATAAATTCTAACTTTCTCACTTTGCACATTCTAACACAAGTTTATTAATCTGAAAATTAACGGCTCTTATGATATAGATTAAGTCGAAAAATATTGCTGTGTAACTTTATTTTTGTACTCACTTGTTGAAAACTCTTAAAAACATACTTTATTTCTATGATTGGTTGGATCTTAAAACGCAAGGGCCGTATTTGGCCAAGCTGGGTCAAATACAAGGCAGAAGACACTAAGTAATGGACATATACACACAAGGAAAATTTTCCTGAGAAGAGGGAACTACACCCAGGTTAAGTCACAGGAATTGAACCTGCACCTCCTACAACACTATTTTTATGGAACGTCCAATGCAGAGCATTTTACAAATGAACTGTTATTCTTTAAGCAAATGTATACTCTGAAAAATTGGTAGGTTGTATCGAGGACATAAACCGAAGTTTTGATGTGAATACTCTGGCCTGTTGTAAGATTATGAAAGGAATGAAGCAGACATAGAAAGCTCGAATTATTATTTATTGTGTGTGAATATTCAACATTTAATTTACAGTTTGAACGATTAAAGTGCAGTTTAATATTAATATCGAATAATAATTTTATTGATTAAAGGCTTGTGTTTGTACCACCACTTACACAGTCATCACTTTACACAATCCAAAGTTATATTGGCCCAAAACTCGCCCAGTACCGTAGAATTTCGACATTTGCAATCCCCCTTCCCGCGCTCAATGAGCCTGCACACTCAGTCCGAAGTTCATGACAGATGCAAACATCCTTCGTCTACCCGACACTATATTTATCTTCTGGGTGTTTCTTCCACAGATCTGACATCATAAGACAAAACAGTAGTAAAGCTTTCTCTAGCGCTTGACTGTTCATACATGCCTCCTAATACTATTCTGATTTTGAAAACGTGTTTACGTCAAAAAATGAAAATTCACTCAATTGTATTCCATGATTATAGGTTTATCTCATCCAATTTTTAGTAGAGAAATCAAACATTTGACATGAGAGAAGGTTTATTGGACCCTCTCTCCATACCTTCACGATAAGATTTCATCACTGGAAGAATCTAATACCCATCAGTAACGTTTCACCCCTCTTGCCTTTCTATCGCAATCTATCAAGAATCTAAACAATTTCCAGACATCTGTTTCTAAAACCTTCATTTCCCTCTCTTCCAAAAACTTCAGAAGCTAATGTAATCTTCGACACAACAGGTATCCACCCCCTTTCAAAGGGTGTAGAAAATTAAATTCAAGATGCATTTACCATCCCTCTGGCATCACCAATGACTCCCTTTTGTTTGTGCATTTTTCATTTCATCGTCTTGTTCCCGGGTCGCGAAGTTTGATCTAGTTGCATCGAGATTCAAATTTTGTTCTCGAAGATATTTGATCTTCCCCTCTTAATCCTCGTGCCCGACGGCGTGCTGAGTAGATTTTGCAATATCTGAATTCATCTTCGCGAGTAAACTACTTCCCCCTTTTGTTCTGAATTTCGCTGTCGGAGGCCCACACGAAAGATGTCGAACGTGAAAATTATTTAAATGGGCAAAGGGATTGTCAAGATCAATCTTTCAAAAGTCCCTTTGGACTTTTGAAAGAAGGGTTTTCTTTAAAGATGGGCACCTAATCAAGTTAGCAAGTTGATCTGTGCAACATTTTAATGCGTTGTAGTGGCATATATTTGATGCATCCGGTGCCAAGTTTCACAAATCAAATTACATTTCTAGTTGATTAGTAGGATCAAAACAAACACTTTGCTTCTGCACTTCGTAAATGTAAAATTGACTAAAATCAAAGACTGTCAGCAAGCATATTATGCTCAAGGAAACATTTGCTGTTTAAATATTATCTTTCTCGAAGAAAATTGGCGCACTGAGAGAAGTTTAGTTTAAAAAGAAATTTGAAGATTGATGTTAGAGGTTATTATAAAGTCACTTTAAAATTCAAAGTGGAATAGGATACTCTGTCATGAATATGCTGAGTAGTCTTAAAAGTTTTACATTGATGTGTCACCCTGCTGGATTATACACTACTGTTTGTGAAAATTGCAACACCATGAAGGAATCATGCAAATTAAACGAAACTTGCAGGAAATGCAAAACAGGTTAGGATGTGCAAATGATTAGAATTACAAAGCGATCATGTGTGGTCCAAGAAACACCCTCTAAACTTCCAAGTGAGCAGTGTATAAAAAGCACTGTAAAGGTGTGTTAAAATGTGTGCATCGCCGACTGCTGTAAATGATTGATTAGAAGTCAATATGCCTCGCCAAAAATGCAAAGTGTCATACGAGCAACTAACGGAGTTCGAACGAGGCCGTATGATCGGCCTCCGTGAGGGTAGACTTTCGAATCGTGAAATCGCCACTCGCACGGGGCGTAGTGATGCGTGTGTGGAAGAAATGGACCATGGAGAACCGGACAAGTCGAAACCCCAGCAGTGGGCGAAGTAATATGACGTTACCACGGGATGACAGACACCTCATCCACATGACGATGACGGACCATACAGCGTCCTCTCGTGTGTTGACACAACATTGGAGCTCGTCTACAGGTGTTTCATTGTCTGCCCCCACGGTTCGTCGACGTCTACTGCGCCATGGGCTACATGCAAGGATTCCCTTGACGCTGAACCACCGACGCCTCCGGCTACAATGGGCTCACCAACATAGCCAATGGCGTGCCGATTGGCAAAAAGTCGTCTTCACAGATGAGTCCCTCTACAATCTGGACTATAAGGATGGACGCGTTGTCGTCAGACGCTACAGAGGTGAACGCCTTCTCCAGGAGTGTCTTATTCAGCGTCATACTGGACGAAAGCCTGGCGTTATGGTCTGGAGCGCTATTTAATATCATGGGCGATCTCGCCTACTCCAAATCGTGGAGACCATGAACAGCGGGCGCAACATCAGAGAAGTTGTGGAGCCCGAGGTCCTACCTCTCCTCCAACGCATTCCCGGAGCTGTATTTCAGCAAGACAATGCCCTTCTACATGTTGCTTGGAATATACAAGCCTTCTTCAGTGCACGACAGGTTCCGCTTCTTCCATGGCCTGCATGTTTCCCGGTTATGTCGCCCATTGGGCGTGTCTGGGATTACATCGGACAGCGACTCGCTCGTACCGCTCGTCTGGCAGAGAGTACGGCTGAACTTTGGTATCAGATAGAGGCCATCTGGAATGCCATTCCTCAGCATTACATTCAGAATCTGTATGATTCGATGCCACGACGTGTACAGGCTCTTATCGCTGCGCGTGGCGACTGCACAAGATATTGATTTTCGACCTTATTTTTGTTTTATTGCTCTGTAAATTTGATAGTTTATTTAAACCACTATAAGTAATACGTGGAATAAATTTCATTTATTTCTGATGATTCTTTCATAGTGTTGCAATTTTCACAAACAGTAGTGTATGTCTAAAATAACACACAGTGACTGCATCTGCTACAGAAATACGACGAGGCATGCAGTCCATGAGCTTGAGTTAGTATTCTGTACCACACCATACATTCTGCAGAGCGGTTCACAATTCTGTTTCATTCCGAGGTATAGCATTTCTGTTGCACATCGCATGGCATCCCAAATGTATTAGATAGCGATGCGATCTAATGACTTAGAAGAGAATAACAAGATCGCAAACTGATGAGTGTTTGTCTAACCATTAGTTGGCATGTCTAGACTTCTGTTGCCCCTCATTGTCCTTTGGAAGAAGCCAAACTTATCAAAATGAAAGCATGAACGGGTGTAATTCGTCAGAAAGAATGCACACATAGCATAGCTATGTACCAAGTTATCATCAAGAGAACTCAAGTTACGGATCTTAAAGAACATACCTTTTAGAGAACGTTGCACAGTCCTCATGCTGATGTTTAGTCGGGATCCAGCGTTGAATTCCGGTGTTATTTGAGGCAGTGTTGCACGCCTATTGCGTGGAACGATTCTTACAAGTCACCGCTGGTCACGTTCATCCAGTCTTTACGCCCACACTGCTGTCGTAAGTTACAGATTTAGTTAGAGTTCTTGTAGTCATGATACACTTTTGAAATGTACGTGGAAATCCAAACCTTTCCTCTACCTTCGAAATGCTGACCCATCTCACGAGCTCCAACTATTGAACCGCATTTGAAATTGCTAAAATCGTGATAACTTACTATTCTCACGGCGGAAACAGCTCTTGATGTTTCCCTTGATATCTATCGATTTATATATGCACTGGTATACGCTACCAATAACGTGGATAGGTGGTGTTGCTATGTATTTTGCATAGGCTAGTCTACCAGTTTTTCTGGCACTTCTGTGTATAATGAATTGAGCTAATTATAGCCGACAGATCTTTCTGAGTGAGGGTTATAAGTTAAGGAATATATTTGTTTAAGCAAATCAGTAGTTTATGTACAACTTGAAAGAATTCATAGAATTTCAGTTCATGAATATTCGCTTGCAACCACGAATCATAATTAGTGATAATATTTTTCAAATCCTTTTATATCTTTAAAATTTATGTTTAAGTTTTGATAGCTTAAAGATTAGAGGTCTTTTTAATACTGCAAATATATACACAGTAAATCAAGTATAATATCCTCACATTTGTTGCAATCTGCGTTATCTTTCTTACCACAAGAGAAATTAACACTCCGCTGGTTTCGAGGATACATCTCGTCCATCACCTTTTCATCAATTTTAGTAATGACGAGATATCTTGTCATCAAGATATTGCCGTTTTTTTTCTGATGACGAGATCAATACCTGGCAAGCTTTCTTCTAATGACGAGATATCTCGTCCATCAAGATCTGGTCAGTTCTGCTAAAGACGAGATACTTCGTCGAGACAACCACCAGTAAGTAGGGTTGAAGCAATACGTCTCGGCCAAACCTATGTGAACTTTTAACACATTCATATCACGTTAGCATTGATTTATAAATTTATGCGGGAACAGCACCTAAACTTTAAGTACAAAGCTTCTATATCTGGGTATACTATTTATTTTACTGCAGGATTATTTTATTCTTCAAACACGCCGATCATGATATGAATACCGACGAAATGTATGTGCAATAAATCAACAACTATTCAATCCTCACCTTTGCAGATCGGGCTAATCTTTTCTATCATAATTGAAATTCATGAAATATTTTTTTTTTCTTGGGCAAACTTTTACAAGTTTTTAACATTAATACTTTTTCTTTGAAATAAATATTGTAGGCCAAAAGTGCCCATTAAACATGTGAAATAGACATTTTTATGAATGGGATAAATCTGAAAATCTGATAAATCTGAAATGTGAGGGGAACCCAATCGTAAACTTTTAATCTCCTCTTTTACTCCAATCTCCTTAACCAGTTTTGGCGTGGTGTGGAGATTTGGAGAGTGGGGTGCCAGCTCAGGTGTTGCCTCGTCATCTGACCATGGTTCAAAATTACGTGGTATTGTCCTCTAATCTTTCTCTTTGGGATTGATCCCGGACCGCCACCGATATCCAGTTGTGTTGCTCCAGTGTGACGTTAATTAAATATCTACCTGAACCTGTCCAAACACAATCGAAATTTGTGCAATCCTTTTTGAATAAAATTTCGTAAATCTTTCATCTTACTCGCACGTGACGTCAATACCGAATAGTAAATATATTAGATGGATACACGGGAAAACATTCAAAAGTTTAAACTAAGTACAAAACTTCAATATCTGGCAATAGTATTTATTTTATTATACATTAGTATTTATTTTATTTTCCTTCAGATTAACAGCTTTCCCAAACACGAACTCCCAGTAAACACAGTAAACAGGCGTTCTTTGTGAATGGGATGAAACTCAAAAATCAACGGTGGATTGGTATCTTAATTAACATCGCACTGGAACAACACAACGGGTTATTGGGTCCGGGATCATCCCCCGAAGGGTAAAATCCGAGGACAACACATGAACTAGCACCACACTCTCCAAACTTTCACACCACGCCAAAGTGAGGAAATTTAAGGTCACAAACGTATTTAACGTGCATCAGCTCCATGTACACGACGGTCTTTGGCTAGATTCGAACTCGCAACCCTCCGGTTGCTAATCCGTTACTCTTCCATACGGGCTACCGCGGCACAAGCGAAAGATCCAAGGACAACTCATAGCCCTTGTGTTGCTCCAGTGCGACGTTTATTAAAAATACATACATACCAAGGACAACTTCTCGTAATTTTGAATCAGTCAGATGACAAAAATCAACGGAGTGTTCATTCCATCTCATCTTTGACTGCAGTGTACCAAACCATTCCAACCACAATCGAAATTTATGCAGTACATCTTGGACAGGCTCTTCTGGACTTTTTATCACTCACGTATGTCGCTTCGACACTGAATCATAAATGTATTAACTGCCCGTACACGGGGAAGCACTTGAAATCATCACCTAAGTACCAGACTTCAATAACAACACATTAGTATTTATTTTATTTGCCTTGAGATTAATATCGTCCCCAAATATTAAACACATGGAACAGACGTTCTTTGTGAATATAATGAAACTCAAAAATCAGAGACGTACGAAATCCACGACCATTCAACCCCCTTCTCTCTCTCTCTCTCTTTGACTCCAGTCCCTCAAATCCTTCCAACCACAATCGGAATTTATACAGCAGAGCTTAACAGGCTTTTGTATGTATGTTCACTTCAACACTCATAAATGTATCAGCTCCAAGCACTTAAAATCTTCACCTAAGTAGCTTCAATAGCAAGGGATTTGTATTTATTTTATGACGAGATTAATGTGAATTATATAAAATTCGAAAATCAACGACTTGGGAAACTCGACCATTCAACCTCTTCTTTATTTACCAGTCTCCCAAACTTTTCAAACTCCAATTGAAATTAATGTAGTGCATCATGGATAGACATTTCTGAACTCGTTATCACCCACTCGTTCACACCCACGCATCACCCATGCACAGGAAAGCACTTAGAATCTTCACCCAAATTTCAGACTTCAATAGCAAGACATTAGTACTTATTTCATTTGCCTCGAGATTAATGTCTTCCTCAAACACAAACTCCCATTAAACATATGAAACGTACTTTCTTCGTGAATGGGTAAAACTCAAAAATCAAAGGCGGACAGAACCCCCGACCATTCAACTTCTTTGACTCGTCTCCCAAACCTTTCCAACAATAATCGGAATTAATGCAGTACATCTTGGACAGACTCTTCTGGACTTTTTATCGTTCACGCATGTCACTTGAACACTTAATCATAAATGTATTAGCTGCCAGTGCACGGAAAAGCACTTAATATCTTCACCCAAGTACCAGACTTCAATAGCAACACATTAGTACTTATTTCATTTGCCTCGAGATTAATGTCTTCCTCAAACACAAACTCCCATTAAACACATGAAAGAGACGTTCTTTGCAAATTGTATAAATCTCAAAAATCAACGGCATATTGAACCCTTCACCATTTCAGTCTCTTCAAACTTTCCAACGGTAAATGGAATTAATGCAGCATATATTGAACAAAGTTTAGTGAACTTTTTATCGCTCACGCATGTCACGTCAACACCGAATCATAAAAGGCAGTGCACGGGAAAGCACTTAAAATCTTCACAAAGTTCAGGACTTCAATAGTAAGACATTAGTATTTATTTTATATGTAAAGATTAATGGCTTCACCAAACACAAACTCCCACTAAGTACACGAAACAGAGACGTTCTTTGTAAACGGGATAAAACCAACGGCGCGGTGAAACCCATTCAATATTCCCGACTCTGGTCTCCCAAAATTTCCCAACCACAATCGGAATCAAGGCAATCCTTCTTGGACAGACTCAAGAGCCGCACTCCTGTGAAATCAGATAATCGTTCCTCATCGGATCGCCTTTCGAAAAGTCTTAATTATTCGGGAAGTTAGATGGGCCCGAGACTGGTGGAAGGAGTTTCACTCTCCGTAATTAGTGGGTGAAGTTCCGTCTGAAAAGGAAGTCGACTAATTGATACCGATTTTTGGCAAGGGGCTGGGCGGCAATGTCGTTAATCACATTCTCAGCTCCATTTCCATCCACTTATGTCCACTCTTTGGACTTGATTGAAGTTGCCAAGGGAGTCGCCCCCTTTTGCTCTCTCTCCCTCTATCTCTCTATCTTTATTCGAGCCCTTTCGTGATTGGGCGCTTTTGATCGAAAGGCGGCTAAGTCATGTCTTACGAATGATTTCTCCTTCTACTCTGTCTATTTTACTTAATGGTTTGATGCTTGAGCGATCGAAAAACAGAGGGAGACACAGATGGGTCAAGTCCATTGACGTTGTTTCAATCAGTGTTACGGTGTTGCTAGACCTAAAGTGAGATACTTTTTTAAAAATTCAATTATATGTATATACAGCTCAGTAAACCCTTAATACAAAAATTGCATTTGCACTAAACCTAAAAACTTATGAGCTAAACTTTGAATTGCCCAAAGTAAGATTTCATAAAATTCAGTTACCATTCCGGAAAACCAATATGAAAATATTATTTTGATTTTATTTGTCAAGCAATCGGTCTAATGGTTAGGGTGCTGGCTTCTGAGTCGAAAGGTTTATGTTTGAATCCGGGGATGGATATTTGTCCGCCTGAGATGAATGTGTGACTTTTCTATGAACGGGCTGTGCCCATTGACGTGAAATATAAGTAGGCTGAGCATTGCTATTGAGAGCAAACCAAAAGTGTGACCAACATGTCGACTAGTTGTCACGTGATTGGAAACTTGACTTGGTTCGGCGATTTGGCATTTTATTGACTCGTTTAGTGACATGTCTTTTAACAGTAAATGTGTGACTGCGCATTACTACAGAATGGGACAAAAATGGTGAACTTCCTTCTCGCGAACCAATCAGATGATGAATCAATGGATGGACGTGATGAAAGTAGTCTAATCCCGTTGCTACTACATTTGGTCGCATGATCCTGGGCACTTAAAAGGTTATTATTGTTCGATCTACTTTTATATTTAATCTATCGTTGTGCCTAGAAATGCGTGGTATGTATGTGAGGTGTAACATGAAGAATATATCCTTCGTGGTGCACCAAGATAACGTGAAGTGTTTCGCAAATCCTCCCTTGTATTGTCATAATAGTGTTCAGTAATGATCGATTAGGAGGGCATTAGAAAAAGAAACTTTTATTGTGGATAATTGTATTCACACTAAACTGATACAACTCTATGGCATGGAAGTGGTGTCTATACCCTTCTGTTGTACGTTAGACAGTAACTAACTTCATTGGAAGTATAAGTTTATAGTCCCCCATAAGGATTCGAGAAATAAATATTTATCTACCGCTTCTATTATCTAAATATAAATAATCAACTCCGGCTTTAAACGAAATAATGTTGTAGAGAAAATAACAATAAAAGATGGGAAGCAATCTAATTACACTCAATAATACAATAATATGATTACAATCTATGAAACTACTGATAAAAATTTAACATTATAGAATAACTCGTTATTTTGCAGATTCAATCATCAATTATTGAAGAAAATTCAATTAAAAATATATTATTGTAAAAACATCATGGTAATATAAAACTCAGTTCTGTTAAATAAGATATTATTCCTTCACTTTATCCCTTCATTAAATACTTTTTGTTCACCTCATTACAATTTTAATTAGTTTATTTCGGGCATAGGTTTTTGCTTAGTTTTTTATGTCTTCATTTAATACCGTATTCCATATTTTTAAGCCTTTTAAAATGGTAACCACTGTTTAATTTGAAAGAATGATTGCAAATCTGTAAGAAGCATTTTAATCATTATCAAATTACGACAAACTTTGTTTGATTTCTGGAGACATAACCGAAATTAAATTAAGAATAATTTTTTAATATATGATGTCTAGACAGTCAAGCATTGTTTTCAACTCACTGTCTTAAGGGTTGATGTCCCTTACACCAAAAGTTGGTGTATCTGGTTTCAGGATAATTATGCAGATGATATTAGTGATTTTCAGTTTAACTAACTAGTGAAAGACGGATATTTTACTTCCCACTACCCGCATTATACATGTCATAATTACCTAAAATGTAGTCTATCTCCGTTTTGGTGACGTTTGGCGTTCAATCTAATTGGCATTGACCATTTTACTATCATGTATAATTCAGAACTCGTTCTTTAGAATTTCTATTAACGATATGATGAAATCGTATTAAAAAATAAGCCAGGTGACATCACGACCGAAATACGTACCGGAAGCACGCTCCACCATAAAACACTACCGCCATCTACATTTAGTTTCACAGAAAATGCATCTATAGCTGCACCGCATTTTAGTGAGTCTGGAGTATACAGGACATTCTGATACGAATTTGCAGTCTTACTCTCATATTATACTTTAATTGAACCATTTGATGAACTCGTTTGATATATATACCTTCAAGTTCACATTCGATATTGAGACCCCGCTACTTTCGGTCCGTTCCTCTGAGTAAGGAAAAGAATGAGATGATTTGATTGGTTAGCAGGTCGCGGCTTGGGGAAAAATCCCTGAATAGGGAAAAAGAGAGAGGTGATCTGATTAGTTATGGAAGAGTTGTAAGTTTAACTTTGGCGAGAAAAGGTAGTATTTGTGCAGTTTGGGCATTGGATATACTTTAAATTAGAACGGGAAAATCCTGTTTAGAGACCGAGTCTATAGTTAGATTCTTTACTCTAATCATGACAATTTTGTAAATTTTTGAAACTCAATTCTATGGAAAGGAGGTTGTGTGTCATTCTGAGAAAGAGGTAATACTAGGTAACATAACTTTACTTATAAAGTAACTAGCAGAATCACTAATAGAGGTAATATCAGTAATAGAGTAACATAACTTTACTTATAAAGCAACTAGCAGAATCACACACCCGACCTAACGAGGTTTCAATTGGTTAAGTGTAAATTGAAAAAGGATCAGAATAATTAATTTTCTCTGTCGTGGAAAGAATACCAACATTATTTAAGTACCAGGAAAATAACTTTTTGCCACCATTTTGACATTATCAATTGTATGAAGAAGGGATAGCAGATTACCATTTAAAAAAAAAACAAAGATTGATTTGACAGGTTTTTAAAAAGAAACTCACCTTTTCACAAACCTTTAACAGGTATAATAAATACACCTTAAATATCCTCCTGTCACTACAACAACGAATTTTTAATATTTCATAAGTCATAATTCGGATTTTTTTAATCTAGTAATAATTTAATATTCTTTCAATATCTGCAAAGTTACATTTAAAATTTGCTTTATTTTAACTTGCATGCAGGGCGGGAAAACAAAGTTGTTCTAAATATATTCATACATGAATGTTTCCTATCTCTTGATCTCGCATGGTTGCCACAACTTACAACAAAAAAACAGATTTAAAAATGCAAAATTAAACTCGAGAAAAATAATACTGCACTTAACCAACGAACAAGAGCCCTTCCTATATTTTAAAGCACGTTTTTCAATTCAGAAATTTAGTTTTGAATGGAAACCACATACCTGTTTAGAATGAGGAAAATGGTGTTACCTGCTATTGAGTGTAGCTTTCAATAAAATCAAATACCTGTATCGTTTATGATCTATTGTCTTATATTATTTTTGTTGTTTATTGCATACAAAATTGTTTATTGCATTATTAAATAAGATAAAATTAAAAAAAGTATTGTTGATTAAAAATTTATAGCTTTGTTGTTTTCGTTCAAAATTCAAAGATATCATTCAATAGGGAATAACGACCTCTTCAAATTCAAATGCAAAAAATGCATTAGAGGCCATCTCCATATCACATTTTACACAAACAACAAAATGTCCAATAGAAACACCATGTTTTGATGCCTTAATCAGGTTCTGCATCGTTAAATTAGTCTAAATATGAAATTTCATGACTTGACTATCTTTATATCTGGAGATATTCAATGTTAAAGTTGTTGTCAATTTCAGGGAACATCACATTTAAAATGGCTATTCGTGGATCGAGATTAATTGTAGTTACAGCTACCCGAATTTCAAATTTAAACACTATTTGAAACGTACTGTTAGCGCGTGCAAACGATTCGAGAATTATATTTATTATTCAATTGAAAACGATTTGAGAGTTATATTATTATATTTAATATGCAAATGGCAAACAATCCAAGAATTATATTTATTATACAAGCTCAAATGATAATATTGTGAATTGTAACCATGATTAAAATGTGATAAAAGGAGGCTTTCGGAATTAAGAACAATTGGAAACGGAGACATAAAGAGTGTTAATCGATGTTCTGTATAATTTTATATCATCTTTAGAGTTCTTAATAAATCTTAATTATTTAAATTAGCGTTCGTCTCCATGTATAAAAACAAAAAGCCTACCTACAATTATTTAATATCAATCGAACTGATAGTCCGATCATCCAAAAATTGAATAGATTATGTCATTCAATTGATCATTGATTAATATAGTTCATCTATACGACACATAACTGTTAAAAGGCAATGTATCTTAGATTTCATAAATGAAATTTTATACCATTTTTAAAAATTTAAACATTTGTGAGGTTTGTCAGAAGTTTTTTAAACTTTTAGTTGCCTCTAAAATCGCCATAATAAGGAAAATTTAATGTAACGCAAAAACTAACGATTGAAATTAGCTGAAATTTTGTATGGTCATATTAAAAGTCCTGAATCGATTCCTGTCAAAATATAGTAAGATTCCAATTCATAATTTCTTCAAACATTAATTTAATAATTATTATTGCATACTAAAATCTATTTTTAAAATAAAATTTGTTTTAAAAATAACTTTTGAGGATAATAGGATTTAAATAATAGGATTTTGTTTGAGATGTTTAAGAGTAACATGGTACAAAATGTCAGCGCCATAAGAATATCATATAGGAAGATATCCATAAAAGTCTGAGAAACTGATTTAAGATTAGGAGCTCCAATCTTTCTGTACACATAACTTCGAAACGTGGAATTTGGTATCTGAAGTTAAATTTTGGTATAGATTCGAAAATGTGTGTCGAAATAGGGGGTTCCATTGGAAATTATGAAGTTGGTGCTCAATTTAATATAAAGACGACCCCTTATGCAGATTTTATGCATTTGAATTTATAGAAGATGTTAATTCCAGTCGAAATCCATCTTTGAATTTTCTCTACTGTTAAAATTGCTCGAATGAAGAGGGATGGTTCGGGTTTTTTTTCGCGACTGTACGTTATATTTGTCCTGACCTCAAACGCCTTCACGTTGGCGTGCTGCGGAAGTTTGGAGAGTGGGGTGCCAACTCACTCGTCATCTGAGCGTGGTTTAAAAATACGAAGTGCTATCCTTGGATCTTTCCCTTCGGTATTGTTCCCGGACCGTCTCAATAGCCCTTCGTATAGCATCCCCCCAATGCGATGTAAATTCTACCTACCTAACCTGTCCCCTAATTTTAGACAAATAGACTCGTTCAAAACCACTTGACTCAAAGGCCGATTTGGCAAAGCAGGAACCTTCTATTCATGTATGCAGGTGATAAACAGTATTTTTATTAAAAATAAAATGCATGTTTTCGTTCTAAGCGCAACCTAAATTTATCAAATCAGAGAAAAATATTCCATTCCCTTTAAAATTAGGAAAGCGAATAAAACCAAGTGAAGAAATCCAATCTAACAAAAATATCAATCACAAAAATATCGACAGCGGCAAACCACGTTCTTCGACGTAAAACCAATTTATTCATTTTTTCCCTAAATGAACGAAAACTAAAAATAAATCTAATATTTTAAATGAAGCGTGGAGAAAGACACGGATTCATTGATTTAAGAAGCCAACGGTTACTACAAGAAGTCTTTCAAATGAAGAAGTCATTTCATGATGGATTCAGACACTGTACCTTATCCATCACTGTCTCCTGACTGTGTCTGACTATGCAGAATTAATCTATATTGCGTTACGTCTCGTCCGAAACACGCAAAAACAAGAGGACAAGAAACAGAAACAATACTACCGGTAATGACAAAAAAAGTTAGGTAATGGAAATTGCATATCCTCGATCAAAGTCACTGTTCCACGGACTATAGTCGGGGAGTCTTTTAAGTAGGCATTGGGTTTCCGTCCCCATCTGTCAGACGATATTCCAATGGAACTTTTCCTCCGGCCGGGCTCTCTTCATTCTGGTGTTTATTCTGCGAGCAGCCCTTTGATTTATCGAGTCCTTGTAGCTCGTTATTTTCTGAGATTTCCTTCCTGACAGCTAATTTTGTTTCCCCAACGATAGCGAGAATCGGATCTCGCACGCAAAATGAAGACTCGGACACCGCATTTGTTCGGGGAAGTTATCGGAAAGACGTGGGAACTATTGGGCAGCAGACAAAGAAAAGCTTTATGGCTGAGTGATTATTCGAACACCAGAAGCCGGGTGGTAATAAATTACGGTAATTGCAGATGGCATAGGAAAGTTGCCTCCTAAGTGCCGGAAAGTTTTATGCTGTTCGAAAGTAAAGGAACAACTTTCAATTTTTTAAAGAACCAATCAGCAAATGAATCAAAAATGGCTAGTTTGAAACAGTGTTTAAATGACTTCCACTGTGCTGCTGGGTTAGTCTAGATGTGATAAAAATTTCCAGCAACATGGATGTTGTTTTTTTATATATTTAAATGGAAGAAAAGCCTTAAGGCTTAGTGATTGTTCGAACGCCAGAAGCTGGGTAGTAATAAATTACGGTAATTGCAGATGGCATAGGAAAGTTCCCTCTAAATGGTCTAGAAATATATTCCAGAAAGTTTAATTCTGCTGGAAATTAAGGGGACTACTTTTTTAAAGAACCAATTAGCAAAGGAATCAAAAATGGCTACATTTTGAACAGTGTTTAAAATGTATATCACTGCGCTGCTCGGTTAATCTAGATGTGATAAATGTCCCACATTATGGTCGTTATAATTTTTATTTAAATGGAAGAAAAGCTTTATGGATCAGTGATGGTTCGAGCACTGGATGCTGGATAGTAATAAATTACAGTAATTGCAGATGGCGTAGGAATGTTTCCTCCTAAGCGATCTTGAACTGCAAGACGTAGTTTTATGCTCCTGGAATGTAAAGAAACAACTTTCAATTTTTTTAAAGAACTAATCAGCAAATAATTCAAAAGTGGCTACAGTTTGTAGTTTAAAATATGTAGCACTGTGTATATAATTAGTCGGGATGTGGTAAATTGTCCGCAACAAGATATTTTTATTTAAATTAAAAGGAAAATAAAAGTTTTTTTAATGTACGATAGAAATATCATCAACGATTGATGATATTTTAATCAGCATACAGAAATATTATTTGTAATCAAATTTACAAGATAAATCACATTAGGAAAAATTAACATATTACTGTGATTGCAGATGGCGGATGGTCATATGTGGTCTTGGAGAGCACGCCGGAAAGTTTCATGATGCTCGAAAGTAAAGGAACAACGTTTTTTAAAATCGATCAGCAAATGAATCAAAAATGGCTATATTTTGTAGGTAGGTAGGTATTTAATTAACGTCGCACCGGAGCAACACAACGGGCTATTACCGACTGTCCGGGATCAAACCCGAAGGGAAAGATCGAGGACAACACCATGTAATTTTGAACCACGGTCAGATGACGAGGTCACACCGAGCTGGCATCCAGCTGTCCAAAATTCCACACAATGGATTTCAGGACATTTGAGGCCGCGACAGATTTAACGTGCGGTCTTTGGTTGGATTCGACCCTCCGGTTGCTAATCCGTTACTTTTCCAACCGGGCTACCGAGGCCCGGCTACATTTTGGAACAGAGTTTAAAACACGTAGCACTTTCTGATGTATTAGTCCAGACGGGATAAAATGTTGAGGAAAATAGAAGATTTTATCTAAATTTAAATAAAATTTTGATAATTTTTCTTAAAAATGTTCTTAATATTATCAACGATTAATGATGTTTCAATCAGTAGGCGAGGTTATTTTCTGAAAAGCTAACTGATGCAGATGGCGTTAGTGTTTCTGCGGGGAACGTGTTTCCTGTTCGTATTTCGAACGTAACGTCACTTGACTTGTCTTTTGAATACGATTTCAGCACTGCACCAATAAAAATGGCAAAGAATGTATTCTACAGAGACGTGATAGTTTATTGGTCAGCGCGAATTTGCAAATGATTGTGCAAACTGGCGCATATGATTTGCATATACGCTGCAGTGTTAATCATTTGTATATCCTTCCATGATCGTGCTTTCAAGGCTATTGGATCCAGATTTCAAGGCTATTGGATGGTTAGATCTTGGTGTTGCATTTTCGATGGCATCAGTGAAGATTAAATACCAAATGTCAACAAAACGACGGTAAACTACGTTCTAAGGTACCCCTGATATGTATCATACGACAGCATTTGGTTTAATGGAGGAAAAATCTTATTCCGTTGTAAGGTTTGTTTACACTGAAAATCCCTCTCGTGTACAGAATATTATTTATAGTCAAATTTACAAAATAAATCACACTAGCAGAGATAAAAAACCTTATAGTTAACAATTTAAAAGAACTAAAAAACTGGATCTCATCATAATGATTTATCGAGAGTTTTGTTTAAATTTCCATGCTTCATGGACATAAAGATAAAAATGAAGCAAAATAACGTGAAATAAAACTTTTACTGTAAGACATCAGAAAGTGCGACGCAGAGTCAAAATAATACAGAAAGACTGCTACCAAACTGATCAAAAGAAATAAAACTCAAAACCAAAGCAAATAAAAGTTCTGAAAATAAAATCCACGAAAAAATAAACCTTTTTAATACAGAGAAATAATTCATCGTTCATTTTTATTTTATTAACTCAAAATATTTCTCTTAAAAGGAACTCACTTTTCTCCACTTGAAAAAGCAAGTGGGTTCCCTTTATTTTCACCTGTATTCATTTCTATTTTGATGTTTTCCCACAATTTTCTTAGTAGTAAATGCATTATATCCTTCTTATTGTTCCTCGAGGCTCTAAGTTTTGTTCAAATAAGTGGTTTGTTACTTTCGTTTTGTGCTTTTTATTACTTTCGTTTTCTAAGTTTTTCGTGATGGTTTAGATTTATATAGTCATAAAAAAATAATAAAATGTATACAGGTTTTTTCGAAAATATCTGTCCAAATTGTAAAGGGTAATGTTGGAAGCACAGAAAAATTAGTTGTTGGAACGCTTTTAACAATTTGTTCTCTTAAAAATAGAGGAATTAAGATTTTCTTTGCCTATGTGCGTAGGCACTGGGATTTACTGGAATGGAAGAGCTGATTTATTTAGCCAAAGACGCTCTGAATTTAGAAGTTGATGTAAAAGTTAACATTTCTAAGTGTCACTTGAAAGCCTCATGTTATGACAAGCTTGTTGCTAAGTGGAACGAAGAGTATGTCTCGTCTGAGAAAGCTGGCCACACCAAAAACTTTTTTCCTACTATTCAGCATAGATCGCGCTCAGAATTATTTTTCTTCGCAAACTTCAAAATTACACAATTTTTATCTGGCCATGGAAATTTTGCTAAATATCTATTTAGGTTTCATTTTAGGACTAATGTGCGAATATGTGCGAATGTTCTAAAAAGCAGCCACAAGATGTGGAGCATTTGCTTTTCAGTTGTCCTGTATTTGAAAATTCAAGAATGGGCCTTCAAAATGGTTTGAGAAGATTAGGTAAAACATGGCCAGTGAAACTCAGTTTTTTCTAAATCTAATCTGTTTTTCATTTGTTAAGTTCATCAAATCTTGTAATTTTAGTTAAATTGTTTTCCACTGTTTCTTTCTTAATTCAACTTAATTCTGTAAGGAACTTACAGAATTAAGTTGAACTTCATTGTACTTCATTGTACTTCATCATGTTGTACTTCATTGGTGCAAGGGGAGTTTGCTTTTGTTCAATAAAAAAATTGTAAAGTGGGGCCCAAAATAAGCATTTTTGTCAAAGAATGTTTGTCCGGAAATGCCGCGATCAGGTGGAGGAGGTTGATGTTTAGGTCAGTCGATAACATCGTTTCTGCGGCATAAGGCGTCATTTTACATCTATCTTTTAAATTGAGGCAAAAGTAATTTATCAAATCTTATAATATTTTAAGTTACCAAACTAATTTTTTGTGAACTGGAATCATTAGGAAGGATCGAAAGTATAATTCTGAATAAAATATATTACAAAAGTATTTGTTTTACAAAGTAAAATGTATTAAATTTCCTAGCCATATTGCTTTAAAAATTTCTATTTTCAATTCAGGTACCGAAAGTTTTAGTTACGTTTTAGACTGAATTTATATTTCTATAAGAATAAAAATATAAATGTAACAGGAAACGAAAATTTAAAAGACGATTACTACCTAAATCCATTATATTTCCAGTTCAAGATAATAGCTTACAATACTTTGAACCAATATCTTATTCCTTTCCTGATTTCATTTATAGTGATTTTAAAGTAATAGCTATAACAGATAAATCAAAGAAAATTCTATTTAACTAAGAGTAGCATATTTAACTATGTAAACTCTATTTTAACTAACTTAGAATAGTATATTTGACCACGAAAATGTTGTGCATCTACCTAAGTATAACTAATTTCATATCAAACATTTCATCGTGGTTTATACACCAGAATACTAACAAAGATATACAAATTCGTATATCGAGTCAATATTATTTACATAGCCACAATTTTGAAATGGAATGGATAAATTTGGTAAAACTACCTGCAATCACTAATTGTCGTAAGAAGAGAATTACATTTTGAACATCCGACACTCTTGGTTTATTTACCCAAATGTAGCGAACTAATAATTAAATTAAGAATGCATTTACCCTGTTGGATTTTATTCCATTCAACTTTTCAATCACTTATGCAATTTCATTTAAACACAAGTACATTTCCAAAAGAGTGCCTCATTAGTATTCCACATTTATTAAACGTTCGTCAAAATAGCTTTCCATTCGCAAAGAACCACTCAAAAAATCACGTCTTTAAAACGTAAGTTAATACTTCCTGCAGGAGCAATAATGTGTACCCAGTCGTCATCTAAACCGTAGCCAATCAGTTTTTTGCCTTTCTAATTACTTTAATGAATCTGGAAATCCAACTCTGTTTTCCCTTTTCCAGTTTTCGGGAACAATTTCATTAGGGCTCCGGGTTTTAAGCGATTCCTCCTCGAGTTACAGATGTCAGAAAAGTTGAAGCATCTCACGGAACTTCATTCGGGTCTTTTGTTTATCTTATTTCTCACGACCGAAGGAGTTTTGGGAGAGGGATTTGATTTATGGAATGATCTAAACGCGTAATTTCCTGGAACTCTTAGCGACAGCTGATCCGTGTGTTCTCTGGGATCCGGAAGTGGAAATTTCCCGAGGAAAGTGGGAGGAAATGAAATCGCAATAAAGGAGAATGCTTTTCTTTCGAAAGGCCAGACACGCCGGAGTGGGCTTTCGAGTTCATAACTTGAATTTGTTTTTACGCACTGGGATGTCGGGAGTAGGATGCCGTGTCGGTTAATTTTGAGTTCCTTTACTATTCTAATGACAGCATGTATCTGATTGATTGGGTTAAACGACACTGAAAGGAAAAAGATAAAATATAAAAAATGAGAATCAAAATAGATTTCTTGCAAATGCTTAAATTTATCCCTTGGTCATTAGCTATTAAAGTGAATCTCTATATATGTTAAAATAACGTCCCCGGTATATGTTCGTGTTCGGGGCAATCTCAAGAACTACCGGACATCTCAATGCGACCAGAAATATTCCACATACGTGATGACGTTTACATACATACGTTTATACATACATGACGACTTCTCATTAGATCTTTTTTCATAGAAACAAAATGATAGATATACACAAAATATAGAATAAGCTTACTTGAAGGGAAGATAGCTTAAGTTAAAACAAAATTTGTAGTGACCAGCCTTCCAAACTCACCAGTTTTAGACAAGGGATAATTTGTTTTTCCTACTGGGATCTTCTTTCCCTTGGAGTAATTTTCATTGTGTGTTTATGTCTATTACTTGATACTGTATGTCTTGTGTCTGGCACAGCATGGTCAAATATGGCCCTTGCGCCATAAAAACCAACCAACCCCATGGAATAATAGGGCAGTTTTGACATGACAAGGTATAACTTCATTAGCAAAACCGACTACATCTTGGTGGATGAGATACGTCGTCATAAGCAAAATTGACCAGATCTTGGATGAGATATCTCGTCAAAACAACTTGGAGTATTAAAAAATTATAATAAAACATTCAACTAATTTCATGACTAAAATCCTGACTAAATCAAATGACTTGTGATTGTCTGATACGTGACAGTGTAATGCCCCGATATTATTGGAAAAAGGTTATTAACTTTACATTTGAGAGAATTTTTGAAAAGTTTAATGGGTAGGTGGTAGGAGTGTTTTAGTGGTAGAAGGTGCCTCCTGTACATATTCCTTATTGGATAACAAGAAGAAATATTTTCGTTTTCGGATGGTTTGCTTGTTTACACTGAAAATATCCTTTTTGACATTAAAATATGATAGTACAAATAAACCGGGAATGGATCTAAAGTATGCAAGTCGTTTCTTAAACTTTTATGGAAACTTTATTTGGTAAAGGAAAAATGGAAAAATCACATCTAAACTTCGTGATTTTTTAAGTAACATATATTCAATAGGTTACAACTCTAAACTATTTATAGTTAGAAGATACTTTAAATAGGTATATTCAGTATAGGTTACAACTCTAAACTATTTATAGTTATAAGATACTTTAATTTGTTATTTAAAACGTTCCATTTTTTGCCATAACTTTCTCATAGTAACTTGTGTTAAAATAAATCGGTAAGAATTAGTTAATCTTCGTTTAGAAAAGTATTTACTGGTTAGTACGTTGAACTTTTAAATAAATAGAAGGCCTTACATTCATTTCTAATAGTTAAGTAACAATAAATTTATTCATGCTTTGGTACTACAAAGCGCTTAGATTTTATTCTATTTTACTACATTAACAGGGAAAATTGTAAGAAACAAAACATACCAAAACGTTACTCAATTGAAAGTTTCAAAGAAAAAATATTATTTTCTTAATGAACGATGAATTTATTTTTAGGATTCAAATACTTTTATAAAAGTTGCTTTTCGTTTTGTAAATGCTTTTGAAACTTCAGTACGTCAATTAATAATATAAATTTGATATTTTTGTGCGTAATGTTTTATATTGTTTTTTTTATTTTCTTTTTAACCTATTAAGATGTCTTAAATTTTATTATTTTATTCACAATGGGCTTTAATAAAGTTTTAGCTACTTAGTAATTCTAATTTCAAACAAGAATATTTTGCTTTGATGATTTTTCAGTATAAATTTAGTTTGTGTAATTACGGAAATTGTATGGGAAATTTAAAGAACTGTGAATTATATGGATCGTTCATGCAAGTAATTGTAAGCGATATTGCATTACTAAATATTCAAAATTACACCTGCACTTCATCTGCTAATAAATACAAAGGTACACATTAAAACTTTATTAACTTTCACGTTTTAAATAACTACAATACAAATTACGCGCAAACCTCTTGGAAATACGATACATTGATTTCAATTGAGCACATTAAGTTTAGGTAAATTAATTCCAGATAGAAAAACATAAAAGTCTTTGAAAATCATAAGTACTTAGCGAAGTATATAAAGATTAATTTTCATCGAAATTTTCTCAATGTCTATTCAACCTGTCTGGTAATCTCATAACGGTTTCAAACAGTTTGTACAAAGTACATGGTCTTAAAATATCATGTTCTCCCAACAATAAAAATGACTATTTAGTGTATGTAGTTTATAGAGTAGAAATTAGGAGGTAGGTAGGTAGTTAATTACGTCGCACTGGAGTAACACAGTGGACTATAGACGACGGTCCGGGATTTTGTTTGTTTGCACTGAAAATTCCACTCATACCACCAAATTAGATGTCAAAACTTTAATGCAGATACAGTTTTCTAAATCAATATAAAAACGGGACTTCTCTCTTTAACTCTTCTTTTTGAATGGTTCTTAGATATTTCATGACAAACGAAAGATAGAAAAGCATAAAATTGGTCCAAGGCTGAGAATATATTATTCATAACTGGAACTACTAAGCATTTTTAGTAGAGCTTAGTTTGTTTTATGGCTTTATGGTATTTTTTGCCAAACTAAAAATAATTAAATTGGATCTTGTTTCATTGTAGGATGACTGAGAACTTTTTTGGATTAAATCCAACTCTATTATATAAAGCAAAGCGCTCGAGATAAAGAATAAAAAACTGTTTCATAAGCAAAATAGTATAAAATTTGGTAATACAAAACTAGTAAGGGATAAGAATGTCTGGGAACAGATCACCCGAAATTGTATACTAATGACATGCCCTGACTAAGAGATCTTTGAATTTAAAGAAAATTAATTATTAATGAGGTAGTTGAATTTACGTCGCACTGGTGCAATATAATGGGCTATTGGCGATTGTCAGGGATCAATCCCGAAGGGAAAGATCCGAGGACAACACCTCGTAATTTTGAATCACGGTCAAATGTCGAGGGCAACACCTGAATTAGCACCCAACTCTACAAACTTCAACTTCCCTCCAACGTGAGGACGTTTGAACCACCGCAGTGTATCATTTTCGCATTCTAGGTGGACAAAATTATTGCTTCAAAAATACTTTGGTTTTTGGTGGTTATAAGAGGCTGTGATGAAATACTGATTTGATGTATATTTAACGATTTTTAGTTCCTATTTGAATGCAGAAATATGCTAAATTTAAAGACATTTGTCAACTTTGCTCCATACCCAAAACTCTATTCATTAAATCTATTCTTAAAATTTTTATAGTAAATACTTCCCTTATCGACTATTGTGTTTATTTCTTTTCTCTTGCGCTTCTAAAAGCGGACCTATTGGAAGAATACAAGAAGCAAAATAATATTATTCCATGGATCAGTCTTTTTTGCATAGTTTACGGGCACTGGGGTTACCAAGGATACTTTCTGGGGTATATAGCTTGTACTTGCTTCGTGCTCAAAAAACTTATCAGTTTATATGGAAACCGGAATTTAAACACTTTATTATGACTTGGAAGTGCTTTATTAAATTAATCCCAGTTATTTCAGCAGACCTCCGCATTTCTAAAAAATTTACGAGTGGTGTTTCTATCATTAGTATTCCCTGTTTGATGTTTGGTCACATCTATCAAAACAACAAAATTATTTTTAAAGTTATCTTGCACATTATTAACTTCCCTAGTAGTTAAATCTACTAATTACCTATCAAAAAGAAATTTGATGGAACGGCATTGTCTAGTCAATGATGGAGCAGAATTTTGTCAAATAAATTTTTTACCCTCATTAGTACAAGCAAAGGTACTATAGAAATACTAAACATACTTTGCTCAGATTGATATTTTTCAGAAACAATAGCCGGTATATTTTCTGTTCAACACCATCATAGCCCCTCATTATAATTTTATTTTTGATACTATCTTTTGACAAAATAAAGCCTGAAGGATTGTTCATGAATTGTACGTAACCGTATAACAGAGCAGTTGATAAGTGACTAGTTGTGCTACAGCTGAAGTTTACGTTATAATAATCCCAAAAGAGTAACAGTTTAACTTATTTAATTTTGTTATAGGAAGTATACAAATTAGAGTTAATGTTCTTTACGTTGTTTATATAACTTTATATTAGTGAATAGAAAAATTAGCATCAACTATTATCCCAAGTACTTGATTTTCAGATAATTTTATTGACATTTTAATAAGACACGGGTCGCTTTCATAATTCACTCTTCCGGGAAAACAAGAAAGCTCTGACAATTTGAAGTACAATATCGTAGATCTGATTTCATAATTTACTTCAGACGCCATTTACAATTCTTTTTGACAAGTTGTCTCTACAAGGTTACTAGTTTCGTTTTTTATACTTAGAACTACGGGTTTAAAAAAATTTTGAGGCCTTCTAGACCTATTTTTCAAACTACTTTGTAAATTACTCGGTAGATCTTGAATCATAGTATGAGAAAAGGTAAGATTTCCTTGAAGACCAGAAGAATTATTTCTCCGAAATAGTTCTCTGTGTCTGTTCACTTTACTCCTCTTTGCTCAATTCTTTGACAGGTAATTCGAGAATTTTCGATTTAACACTATTTAAAAAATCCAAAACAGTATCTGGTAATAAATGTTCATCCATTTCTCGAGAAATATGTTTTAAAATAGCATCGATTTTCGTTTGCTTCGAATTTTATCACCCAAATGTCATAAATGGACTGACGAAAAATTTTCATTGTTATTCTGAAATTTAAGGAATATCTATCAGTTTCGCAAGCTTGCGCAAGAAATTTTTTGTATTGCGCACGTCAAATGAGTCAGGCTATAATACACATGTAATATTTTAGTAATATACGGATATATGTATAATGTGTTAAAAGTCAAGGTTGAAATTTTGAATCAGCAGTTGCGTTAGACGCTAATTAGTTACAAATTCAAAAGGTAAATTAATGAAATAGTATTCAAGAAAACAAAAGCACGTAAACATACCTCGATGAACAGAAGATAATAATAGTATCCACCAAATAGAGAGCTAAAGAAAATGTAGGACTATACTTTTCAATTTTCCTCAAAGTACTAATACGCATTCGTCAGATTGGTTTTACAGCCAATACAGAAAGTAAGACTTTATATCACTGTACTTACTGTTAAAAGAAATTGTTTAGAAAACTACACCCGTGGTCTTGCTAAGGGGACATTGCTTTTAAGAAATGATGTATTTTTGACACTAAGAAAATTGAATTTTGTCCACCTAGATTGCGAAAATGACACACTGTGCACCGTCTTGACGTGACTACGTACATGACGGTCTTTGGTTGAATCGAGTTCCAAACTAGCAACACTCTGGTTGATAATCCAGCACTCTGTCAACTGGGCTTACTTAAGTCCCTTAGTAGATTTGATCTTGCTTCATTGTAGGACGACTGAGATTTTTTGGGGGATTTAATTCAACTTCATTTCGAGTAAAAAGCTCGAGGTCAGGGATAAAAAGCTATTTCATAAAACAGCAGTTTTTCACTAGTACAAAATTAGTAAGGAAAGAGCAAGTCAAGGAACAGATCACCCAAATTTGTATCCGAACCATACAGAGGTAAGCCGGGAGCATAAAAGAAATGTAAAAGTAGAGTGAGCAATGGTAACTTTCTTGTGCCGAGAATCATGTGACCAAAACTAGTAGTAACGTGACCCTTAGGCTGCTTTCGTCTGCTGGATGAATCCACGGGACGGAAGAAGACTCCTATTCATTAATTATCTGATTAATCCACTGATTGATAATCTAATAGTAGTAGACTTTGGTGATTTTCCCAGTTTTGTCGTCACTCTATAGAAATGCTAATGTACACACCTACTTTGTCAAAAGATGTAATATCGTCAAACAGGACGATAAGATATTAAATCGGCCAACCAATTTTTCACAGAGCAGTCACATGACTACTAGTCGACATGTTGGTCACAATTTTTGAAGCTCCTCACAATAGCAATACTCAGTCTATTTAAATTTCCTGTCTATGATCCCAACTCCATGGCCTAACTAAAAGCTCATAGAGATAAATGAAAATTAATTATTAATGAATCCCTGAAGTTACATAAACAACTATTAAAGTTTAATAACCTTTCGAAATTTCTGCAACTTGAACTGCTATGCATCAATCTTTGATAAAACTTATGAACATTTAAAAACCAACTACCCGTGCTATAGAACATTTTATCATATGTAGTATTGGTCCCTTCAAATCGCATTTTAGGGTGTGCTACACCTTTTTTCCTCCAACGTGGCGACAAAAAATGCTTCAAAAACAAAGGTGTATCGCCATTAATTCCGCAAACTCGAAACTTCACAAGCAGACGTTCCTTCCCTCCCATCGGCTCTCTAACAAAGTAATCTACAACATCCCTCGACGAAATAATCCAAACAATTTGCAAAAACTCCTCCAGCACCAGCTACACTGGCTCCCAAGAGTACACGACGCATGATATATTTCTCCGAATTTGTCCATAGCCGTTTTTCCCCTATCTCCACCAGTTAGGTCGTAGGCAGGTCGAGGAGTATTAAGAAAAAACGACGTGCTGATACTTCCACGAACCCCCAAGGTCTTCATCACTTTCAATGTCATTAATCACATTCTTCAATTTTCTTCGACTCAGCACACGTGATTTTTTTGGGGGCCCCTCTATATCTCTCAGCTCTATTCTCTTTCTTTTCCCAAGATTGAAGTCACCCGGAAGACGATAAAACGAGACTTACTTTGATTGGAAAAATTCTTCCCCCGCCCCCAAAAGCAGATGGTGCGTCTGCCTCCGAAATGCGAGTTTAAGCTCATATTCCGGAGACAGGCACTTTGCTCCCGTAATCTGGAGCGTCGCTCCGGCTTTTTGGGAACTTTTGGGATTTTGGGCGGAATGTTTGCTCTTCAGATAACGGCTGTGTGAGTCGTCGTTTATTTATCTGCCGGTGGCATGTATCATCCCACGTTGAAATGAGTTCGGAAAAACGAGGGGAATTATTCGATAAGAATAAAGATTTAAATTCTGTTTAACTTACTTTCCTGATTGTGATGCATACGTAAGAGTTCTATCCTGACGAAAACCATCGTGTACAAGGTGTTTTGTGCATTTTAAATGTGTCGTAACCTCAAATGTCCTCACGTTGGCGTGGTGTGGAATTTTGGAGAGTGGGCGTGCCAGCTCAGGTGTTGACCTTGTCATCTGACCGTGGTTCAAAATTACGTGGCATTATCATTGGAGATTGATCGAGATTGATCCCGGACCGTCACTAATACCCCATTGTGTTGCTCCAGAGTGACGTTAATTAACTACCTACCTACGTAAAAGGGATACTGTTATTTTCTGTTTTGCTTCATTTCCTGTTTATGAACAAATACTCTTAAAAATATGGTGTGCTTTCGATAAGAAGTCAGTCGACCATGGGTGAGTCGATTTTTGAAAATGTAGATAGGTAATTGAGTTTACTTTGCTTTGGATCAATAGAACAGGCTATTGGCAACGGCCCGGGATCAATTCCGAACAAACCCTCGTAATTTTGAATCACGGTTAGATGTCTCGAGGTCAACATCTGAGCGAAACCTTGTTAAGACATGGTTACCATATGCAAAATCACGAAGGTTATCGCCGTTGCTGGTCGTTCAAAACCACGCGACTCGCCACTCTAATGAAATTCTTCAGCAGTCTGATCGCAGAAAGCACTGAAATTTGGAAGATAGAAATCAGCACAGAAAAGAAGGTATGAGCGAAAGTAGGCTTAGATCTAAAGATGCCGAATCGCTTTTGAACAAAGGAAGAAACTGAAGTAGAAGTTCCGAATCTAATTGTGGTAACATGACTGAAGTGTGTTTTTTACCATGCATTTTATTGCAAATAAGGATTGGCACCAATAAAAGAAAACGAACTGCTGTTATATATTTCTAGAAAATTTTATTTTATTTAGAGGTATAAAATCCATTGTGTGATATGAATATGTATGCTATATTCATTACAAATGGATTGTAATAATATATAAAATGTAGGTAACGATACTATACCATCCATAGATATAATCAATTAAGAATTTAGCGCAGATACTATATATGGGCAGGTCTGCTAATTTTGTGTATTACACTGTATTCTACATAAAGGATACAGTATAACTGCAGTTTGATGCATCTGTAATTAGAGTAAGATAATAATGTTAAATTCGCATCACGTGCGTTCCGTTGTACGGAGGTGATTTCACGTGAAGATGAAGACTGGTAAAATGAATAACTGGTTGATAAGAATACAAATTAATCAAAAATCAATAAATTAAACACTGGCAAGTCTACCAGCGCGTGACCTCAAATAAAGTTCACGAAATAAATTTGGCTATTGTAGTTTTTTAAAGTTTAATTTAGAACAGATAATCGGTGCGATGTCCTTTGTCTGTATAAATACTGCACTGTACATATGTATATAATAAATCATTTATGGGAAGATTGCTATCCTCTGCGTTCACCACATTAACATCTAGTATACCGCTGAAACGGATCTGTTACAAATATATTAATGAAAACACTAAACACAACTATAGTATCTTTAAGCAATGATTAATAGCTTGTATTAAAGAACCATTTAGTTTGCCTGTGGTTGTATGCTACACTTCAATTTTCTTGTTACATTGAGCCTTATTCTTCTCTATACTTTGTACTTGCTTCGCTTTCTGGGTTAGATTATAAAAAGCTTAAGGCATACGTTAAATAAAAAAGTATATCATGTCCCCAATAAAAATATAACTTAAAAGTCCTTGCATTTATTTTCCTGCTTTACTTCCCTCATTATTTACCGTAATAAATATTCCAAACTGATATACTGTGATAATCCCCGAACATAATGATCTCCGAATTGAGAGTATTATCGAATAATAGTTTCAGCTTTAAAACATCTTAATACTTCTTGCTTCTTTTGCATTGCTCCCTTTTCGGGAAATATTGAATCTTCATTTGTTTCAGTATTCTTTAAGAAGCAAATACAAAAATGAGGCCACGATAAGACAAAATAAATCGAATATTTTGTTGCTAAAAGACTTATTTTATTCAAAAACTTTTTAGAGTTTACCCTTTACTCTTCTAGAATCCTTACTTTCCTTCTGCTTTACTTCTACAATCGATCCACCTGGAAAGAAAATTGCATAGGATATCAGTTCAGCGTTTTATTTTACAGAATCAAACTAGTGTTTAGTATTAGTGTACTAGTATTGGTGATAGGTGTTTTTATTTTTATAAAATTGGTTATTGGTTGGTTTTATAGCGCAAGGGCCATATTTGGCCAAGCTGTGTCAAACACAAGACAGACACCGTCATGTAACTGTTAAAAGAAAGGAAAATAGGAGGGAGAAGATAAAGATCACTTGAGCATCCTAAGATCACGAGACCAATGTTTACCAGAGTCAATAAACCCCATGCGAAAGGAAAAGATCATTAGGGTACCTCGGGTTCGTGAAACCCTTGCACACCTAAAGATGTGCCCCAATGGGATTTTTATAAAGATAAAGAGATGAATCATTTTTAAAAGACAAGCAAACGAATTTGTTAAGAATTACCATAACTACTTTAGTTAAATATAGGTGTAGAAATTATAACTTAGAAAACATGTTTGGATAGTTGGTTGGTTTTGGGCTCTATGGCGCAAGGGCCACATTTGGCCATGATGCACCAAACACAAGACAATGTCAAGTAAAGAATGTCGTGAAAGGGAAAAGAGGGATTGGGGAATAGAATAGAGTGATGAGAGTACAAAAAGATCGTTTGGGTATCCCTGGAGGGCGACCCCCGTGTCTACTAAAGACAGTAAACCCCATAGGAAAGGAAAAGATCAATAGTGTACCTACCTCGGGTTCGTGAAGCCCGTATAAGGAGATGTGCACTTGAGGGCGAAAACATGTTTGGATTAGTATGAAAGGGATTTTCAGTGTAAATAAACTAGATAGTCTGCGAATATTTTACATCTGCTGTCCAAATACTCTCACACAATACATGTTGGGGGTTACCTTAAAATATAATTCCTTTCTGTTAACCTTAAAATGTAAATGTAATTGTTCGGTATTGATCCTGCACCGTCGCCAATTGCCGTTGTGTTGCTCCAGTGCGACTTTAATTAAAATATCATACCTTAAAATGTAATTTGTAGTAGTTTTGGCAACGTTTGGGATTTAATCTAATTGGTGTTGAGCAATCAATTGTCATACATCAATTCGAATTCCTTCTTTGAAATTTTTATGGGCGAAGTGTGAAATCGTATTCAAAAACAAGACAACTCGCAGAAAACACGTTCAAGCGATCTTTTTCTTCTTTCATCTCACTACTCTCTTTCCAAATCGCTTTTTCTTTCCATTCACGACACTTTTTACCAGACGTCGTCTTGTTTTTGGTGCAGCTTGGCTAAAAATATTGTCCTTGCGGCATAAAACTACAAAATAACCAAACAACTAACAGAAAACTCGTATCGCCTAGAAACACTACCGTCACCTACATTTATCTTCACATAAAATACCTCTCGTACATTCAAAAGAAATTCCATGTGTGAGTATACGATTTCTATTACTTCGAACCGAATGGCTTGTATGGATAATCACATGCTCTCGTCACGGTTTGCTTACTTGCTAATGTTTTGATTTTAGGAAAAGCTCCACCAAAATCTAAGAACCTTTTTTATTTTTAATCTACTTCTTGTTGGTATTATTATTTATTTTTTGTAATTATTTAATTTTTCGATATCTTTGACCATTTGAACCACACCGAAATATTTTTTCAGCACAGCTCTTTAATCCCAACTTAAGTTAACAAAACGTAGTATAAATATTTAGATTTTTTTGCTTATACTTGAGAAAAATCTACGTCATAGAAACAGAAAATGCAATTTTTTCATATTCACCTCACATTAGACCTAATAATATTCACTCCGAGCTCATTGTGGTAGAAAATAAGCACACACAAAATTAGGGAAATAAGCAAAAAGTGGAATTATTTTCCTCAGTAAAAACTATATTTTTTCTTCAATGCCTGCTTAGGGATCGTATGATCCTTCAAGCACTAAAAAATAGAATTTAAATCACCATATTCATATATTCAAAACTTCATTATGCAAGGATGCACTTTTAGAGCAATTTTTTATAGTTGAATATAAAAATTTATACGGATCTTAAACATATCATTTAATATCATTCTGAGATAAAGGGTAAAACAAGTAATGATAAGTAAAATTAATTTATATAGAGTTATACAATTGTAGAAAATATAAACATAACAGCCGCCACTGTTTCATTATAAAGGGTTAAAATAGGATTGTGAAATGGCGTTTCCTAACCCTTAGAGTACATATATGGTATAAATCTGTTTGAGTTCGTGATGTTAGTAATAAGAAAGTCCCAGATTTGTTGACCTAAAAATGTAAAAAAGGACCTGTAAATAGATCTAAAATATGCATAAAATATGAAAAATAACAAACATTATTTACGTTTGGTATTGTTAAACATTCTAATTAACTCGAAGATTCAAAAGTCAAATGTTATCTTTCATTTCCTTCTGTTAAAACTGTAGAAAACTTCCTCCAGCCCTATTTCTGGTGTAGATAATTCACCCACCAATAGAAAAGCGTATTAATGTTTTGTTTTACTAAGTTGAAGGGTAAATCTCATTTTTTTTGTGCTAGAAACTAGTAAATGAGATATTTGTTTTGTGTTTCACATTAAAAATCAAATCGTGCATTAAAGAGGACGACTCGGGAAAGTTTCAACATTTTTTTCTTACACCGAGGGTAACTTAAACATTAAGCTAAACACTTCAGAAAATTACTAAAATGCCTTACAAATTTTAAAAATATTCAAAAATGCCCTACAAATCTTAAAAATAAGTTGACAATCAAAATACTGAAAATGACACATTACCATAAAAGGCAGTATATTTCTAGAATCTGGATATTGCTGTGAAATTTCTATTTAAACAACTCTTATCTACAAAGTGCTGACATATCAATAAATCCAGGCCCTGGTATAAGTGTTAAATGTAGTCCTTAATTAGACTTGATTTTATTTTGTAAATGAATCGTTCACATCTCGAAAAGTATAGCTCGATTTGCGTTCCAAGAGCAAAACTTACAATTCCTGAGCTATTGAGATGTTTTTTATCCACTAATCATGACTGGATTCGATATCTTATAATTCAGGAATTGTGAACTTTTGCTTAAAGAACACAAATCAATCTATTCACTTTGTAGGGCATAGTCTTATTTGTACAATACAATCAAATTATAATTCAATTATAATAAAAATCGAATTTACCATTCGAGGAACCACCAAAACGCGAATTTTTTCGAAAATTCAAGTTATTCCCCTCTCGAACCGGATAAATAAATAATCAAAGCCCAAAATTCAAAAAAGAAATGATTGCTGTTAAGGCTGTAAATGTGGTTGTCAAGGAACTTCCCTTTTTATGCGAACAGAACACAATTCATGCCTTATTGGATACTAAATCCCTTATTTAGAAACGCAGTGGATGCAATTGGGTGGTTGTTTGTGCCTCATAATCTAGAAAATGAACAGAAAAAGGTCTAATATCTGAAGATGAGCAAGTTTCTAAGAACCATTAAACCAATAATTAAGTAATTGGATAACTTTGGTTTGTGTCGTTTAGACTATCGTTTCCCAGAATGAGAATAGAATAAGCCTAACAGTTCTGTTCTGATCAACCAACAACTATTTTAAGAATAGATTTTCTCCAAAATACTCCATTATAAGGGTCTTTTCTTGATGCTCTGACTGGTTGGTATTTGTTTCCAAACACTTTATATTGCGCAAACACCAAGTATTGTATATGCTTTTTTCAATGACTTATTTTTTAACGGGAAAAGAAGACTTCCGGGAATGTATATTGATAGATTTTGCTGAAAAGTGCTTCATCACCCTAATTGAAACACACAGAGCTTTAAGGAAGACTTGCATGTATTAATTTACGGATTCTTTGGTTTGTAAAGCCACGTCTACACTGGTTGCTAAAATGCGCCGTCGAGACAGGGGGAAATGGGGGTAGCTCTATTAGTGTCTACACTGGAGGTGACGACATTCGCATTGAATAGCGAAACACAACGGCGTAGGACGAGGTTACGCTATAGTAATCGCTGTTACAAGCTTGATAACTTTTCAAAAAAAGTAATAAAATAAATTGCGCAATTCAGGAAGTTAAATTATTTGGATTTTATACAAACACCTTCCTAACGACAAAGAAACGCTTCCCAGATTCAAATAATTTTATACTATGATAACAAAATGTCTTGCACATAATCTTTGAACATTTTATTGACAATTTTAGTCATATGCTAATGAAAAATTCCAAAGATATTCTACTTTTACTTGTAATGTTTAATCACGCTACTGCACCGCAAGGACTTGTAGAATATTTTTCATAAAGTAGAAAATGTAGATATTTTAGAAAACACATTTTTACTAACATCTCATTCTCAATAATACTATTAAGTAAAAGATTCAAATTCAAGGACACGGCAAATTTCTCATAAGCTTCGGTCGGATTCGTGAAGTTCAATAATTTCACTTTTTAGCATTTAGTCTAATTCACGTGTAATTGTTAACTTTGAGGATGAGCATTGACATTTTACAGAAAATTCGACAATGAAGTATTTTTACACGTGTGATACCTAAGAAAATTCGCACAGAGAAAAAACTTCTCCAATTAAATTCACAATTCCATTTCAGGAAGACCTCCGAAGCAAGTCAAAATGATGCAGTTTTGAATAAAGGACTGTATCAAAAACTACCGAAAGGAATGAGCTAAAGTTTTGCACACCTAGTTTAAAACTTCTTTCAGCCGATTGCACATAAAATCTACATACATTTCAATTAATTATTTTTTCAATCACGAATTAATTAATAATTATAAAATACTGCTTTGAAATTCAAATAAGGCCTACATTTGTTTGGATTATTTAATAGTTTAATATAACACAGCAGTTGCTTTGATCGGCTATTTTAGGAAGGATAGTAAAAAGACTATAACACTCATTTAACATTAGAAACTGAGTTTCAACCAGTCATAACTCATAGATTTGACCAAAATAATGTATTTTATGTGAATTCTGGCAATTTTGAACCAGAAAATCTGTAATCAAAAATAGGGTTACCCTTTAAAACAATTTAGTTGATTGAAAATTAACTATCAAGACGGACCTTATCCAAATAAAAACTCACTTTCTTTTATAGTGGACATTATTCCTAGTCATATGATACTTTTTTGTTTGATTTTACACCAGGGAGTTGATAAGAAGAGGTGTTTGGATTCTTCTTGGACCTGCTGTACCAAGTACAAAGACTAATTAAGCAGAAATACGTTTAATTTCTGCTAGAAATTGTTGCAAAATCCTCTTAAAACCTCATCCCTCATCTCCCCTCCAAAAAATTATTTCAATAATGATATTTGGTTTCCAATTCGAAGAAATTCTTATCTGAAAATACATCATCAATTACATCATTAACCCTTCAAGTGATTTCGACGAGATATCCCGTCCGTCAAGATCAGACCACTTCTGCTAATAACGAGTTTTCTCGTCATCGTGATATTGCCGATTCTTTAATGACGACGAGATCAAGATCTGGTCAGTTTTCTTCTAACGACGAGATAACTCGTCCATCAAGATCTGGTCAGTTTTGCTAATGACGAGATACATTGTCGAGTATGAAATTGATGATGAAATTAACCACCAGGAGGGTTAATTTCATCATCATCAAACTGTTTTGATAACACCTCAGAGGTTTCACTGACGGCATAGCGAAGTCCAACAAAAAATAATTTAGTTTCCTTATTATTACCAAACATCTTTTTCAGTACGTTAAGGGTACACTCCAAAATAGAAAATTAACATTACCATGCAATCTAGATCCTTTATAAGTATGATTTAAAGTTGATTTAACTTGCAAGCACAAATAATAAAAGCAACTCTCCAGCGATTTCTGCAGCAAAAAAGGCCTTAGAAGATAAATTATATGTTTCTGAACGCTCGGCTTTTAGCCAAGAGACATTTTATTCCTCCTTCTCCTTGTGCAAGTCTCCAATGCCATTCTTCCTCCAACTGAATTCGCGCGGAATTATCTCCCCTTCAAAAAATCATTTCCATAATGAGATTTGGTTTGAAATTCGAAGAAATTCTTATTTGACTGCTCGTCCTCATCCTTTTTTAAGAAGGAGGGAGAAGGAAAAAATAAGAGATGTTTAAAAGATATAAAAAGAAGGTCCCGTGTATTCCTTCGTTCGATTTCTCCCTCCCTACAGAAAAGGAGATACGGCGAATGTACAAATTGTTTAAGAGCTTAATACTGCAGAAATGTCGAAAATTTTTAATTAATATCCGGCTTTATTGGATAAACCGAGATATTCACTTTTAATTAAGATGGAATCCTACTCGACAACAGTTGTTTCCGCATTGAAATTGATTCTAAATTGCAGCTGCTTCAAAGTAGGGGAAAAGAAAGTTAATTGCAAACATTTGACGGATTATATGCTTAGGTAATTCAGTTTTGTGATTGAATAGGCTGCGTAAAGGAAACCAGGCTACTGATGAATAAATACTGAGGATTCTACCGCGATAAGGTTCGTTCAATTTAACGCGGTGCATTGTTTTGAATTATTTTTCAAAGAAAGCAGAGTCGGAGACAAAGGTTTCTAATCTGAGAATTCCAGCGTTTTCTAACGAAATATATGTAATTAAGATCGTATTCTTTCAAGAGAATTTTTATAATCGAATGATGTCTGTTTAAATGCATTTATTTCATTTTAGTGTGATCATAAAATTATGTAAGTAGTATTAAGATACAGAATAATAGATACATACAATAGATTATTCTGAAAATATTCAAAATCTAATAAAACGTTCATAGGATTGACAAGCTTTTGTAGAGAGTGGATTACGTGTACTTACGAAAAATTATTTGAAACATTCAAAAATTGGTTCTTAATGAGATTCTTGTTTTGATTAATTTACTCTTACCATAGCTTGACTTTCATTTCAAAAGATTCTTAAATAAAGTTTTATTAGCAATTTAAAAATTAATCCTTTTATACATAATGATTTCGCAAGTATGCCAGCATAGACCAGGCAACTACATTTTTAGAATTGAGAAAATCAGACCAGCTAAAACCAGGTCCAATTAAAAGATAAAGACATCACTCCTCAGTGGGTTCCTGTTCATTGCGAAATGTATGGAAATGAAATTGCTGATAAGTTTGCTAAATTGTCAACCACAATAGGCCCAATTCCTTTGACAGCAACTATTCTCCCTAGATGTCTAAGTAGGGTCAGGAGGGAGACTCTATTACTTTGGTGTACTTTATAGAGGAACACTGGAATGAATCGCCATCTTTTTCAATTCTAGAGTGAGCCTAATGATCTCCATTACTTCAAAAAATTCCCTAGAGCAGTTGCCACTTTTCTTCTAAGGCTAAAATATGCCACATTGCAACTCAGGCCTACTTGAATCATTTTCATGTGGCTGACTCCAACAAACGCCTTATTTGCCTTGATGAGGGAAAGACTTTGGAGCATATCATGTTCTACTGCACCGCAGAAAACATTTTTAGAATTAACTTAAAGAAAATCTGTGATTCATTTTCGCTGGTTTATAGAAGACATCGTGAAATCGGCGTTGATAACCAGGACTTGTGTATCAAGATGTAATGGAATACGTAATGATTTCTAAAAAGTCACTCCATCAAAATATGCATGCCAGAAAAAATATTGAAAATGCTTAGATACAAAGGATCCATGACTCTAAATAACAGTAAACAACTATCCAGCTAGAAATTTCAAGTGATAGTAGGATGTAGTTTCTAATAAGATATTGAAATACTTCTCTAGGTGCATAAAGATTGTAAGTTTTGGAGAAAGCTAAATAAATAATTATATGAAATTTTAGGAATTTAAAATCTCTTTTTAGTGTCATCAAATCAATAATCTGCATAAGCTTCAATAAGTGAAGATTTTACAGTGTAGTTTAAGCACCATTCTCTTTAATAATTTTCTGATTTCCTTGCCTCAGTGAACATTAAAAAAAGCTGAGTTTTGAAAGAATTTGAATTCTAATGTATTATATTGAAGTACACATTTTAAGGTAACTTTAATATGTAACATGCTAGAGCACTTGGACAGCAAAAATAAAATCTACGCAGACCATCTGGTTTTTTTTTGCTCATTCTGAAAATCCTTGCTAATTCAACCAATTCTATCTTTTATTTTCTCTCACACTCCACTCCTATCTACTAATTTGAATAATATCACGTCAATTTCTAGCGTTTGTATTTCTATCACCAAGTTCTTGGGTGAATGTCATGGTATCATTTCCTAGGAACAAGACTTAGAAGTTGTATACCCCTTGCTTGATCTGAGGAACTCACATGTGTATTCAGGAAAGGACAATGTAATAGAGCTTGTAAAAATTTGTTTTAACAGTATTACTCAATAAAAAATAATAATTAATATACAAAGATATACTTCTTATAACTTTATCACCGAAGTCAGGAACCATGAGCTTGGACTATATAAATGAACCGATTCACGGTGTCTATTATAGAATCTAAAAGCCTTCAGATATGCTTATTTACAATAAAAATCCCTCTCATAATTGAAAAGACAGTTTAAGTTAAGAAAAGACAGAAAAGTTTAGAAGTACGATTTACGAGTCGCACTTGCGAGATATATTTAAGTGTGGCTCGTGAAACGATACGTGACTCGTACTACTAGTCTCATCTTTTCAATTATATACAACACAGACGTGAAATATAAGTAGACTGAGCACGCTAGTCACGTGATTCTTCTGTGAAAAATTGACTTGGTTGGCAGATTTGGCATCTTATCGCCTCGTTTTGTGATATGACATCTTATGAAGGGGTAGATGTGGGAATGCGCATTTCTATACAGAGGCAACAAAAGTGGCGAAATCGCCAAAGTCGACTACTTTATTGCGCGGACCAATCAGATGATGAATCAATAGCTGAGCGTTTTCCATCTCGTGGGCTAACCAAATCATAAATGTTCGTTTCCACCTGGTAGACTAAAAATTTCTAAGGGTCACGCTACTACTAGTTTTGGTCACATGATCCAGTGCATATAAAAAGGCTACCATTGTCCACTCTACTTTTATATTTCGTACATGATATGCAATGGATTTTTTACAAAATACGATTTATACATATTAGTACAGATTTCTGATAACGTTTCCAGTCGATGTGTTTGTATCAGTTACAAAGAACCAAAAAGGAGCGGGATAATGACAGCACCAAAATCATGTCAAACCCCAAATCCATGAAAAACTCCATCGATACTTTAAACATAAGTATCTCCCTCAGTTTCAAAGCATCCCCTTGTTCTCGGGCGTAAAATCAGTGCCACCGTAATCTTATGAAAGCCCCACGTCCATTTCTAAACTCCCGTGCATATTAGAGTATATCAGTTTCCCGTTCCCAAAATGAGAAACAAAAAACACCAGGGGGTAATTTTTTCGAGAACGACTCCTCGAAATGGCGAATACAACTCTTCTCTATTGTGGTCAATATTTTACGTCTTCGTGAGCCTGGAGAACAAAGGCAAACAAGACGACAGAAACCAATTTGCCTTAATGGGGAATTCCTTTTAAACCAACTCTTATCTCAGGAACGCTCTGGTCGCAGGAAGACTCCACAAACTTTACTAAAATGACTTTCCGTTCTTAGATGGTTCTTCGTTAAAGAGCTATGGATTTCGATTCGGTGGGAGAGAAAGACAATAATAAACAAGCGAAGTAAAAAAAGACCCTTTCTGTTTTTATCTTTGCTCGAAATTGTATTTGCACTCTGAGTTTTGTTTTAATGAGAGTAGGAGGAAGAAGAGATGTTGGCACGCGCTTTGAATTCATTGTTCACGGAGCAGGCAATGGAATTCGCGGAATAAACAAGTCGTATTGGCCAAGGAAAATAAGGGTTTTGTCTATAAATAACTGAAGACATACCAAAATGAGAATCCGTAGGCATTAGAGTAAAAAAGGTTTGCTGGAATTTGTGTTAATAAATATCCAATTTAAAATCTTATTCGTAGCAAACTACTTCAGAAAGTATCTCAAGAAAGCGATAAAGTTTCCTAGTGTAACATAATACGAAAATAATCAGCTATATATCCATTTTATATACAGGGTATTTCGAAAATATTTAGACAAATTTTAAAGGGTAGTGCAGGAGCCCAAAATAAATATTTTTGTCAAAGAATGTGTGTCCGAAAATGCCGTGTTTAGGTGATAGAGGGCACTGTTCAGGTCAGTAAGTAGGTGTCGTTTCTCCCTCGGATTTTCAATGGCGTGCAATGCTAAGCGAATTCGGAGCTTGCGGTCGAAATTCCGAGCGGGGAATGATTCCTTACGCCGCAAAAGCGATGTGATCGAGCGACCTAAACGGCGCCCTCTACCACCGAAACGCGACATTTCCGAACACATTCTTTGACAATAATGTTTATTTTGGGCCCCTGTACTACCCTTTAAAATTTGTCTAAATATTTTCGAAATACCCTGTATATAAAATGGATATATAGCTAATTATCTTCGTATTATGTTACACTAGGAAACTTTATCGCTTTCTTGAGATACTTTCTGAAGTAGTTTGTACGAATAAGATTTTAAATTGGATATTTATTAACACAAATTCCAGCAAACCTTTTTTACTCTAATGCCTACGGATTCTCATTTTGGTATGTCTTCAGTTATTTATAGACAAAACCCTTATTTTCCTTGGCCAATTCGACTTGTTTATTCCTCGAATTCCATTGCCTGCTCCGTGAACAATGAATTCAAAGCGCGTGCCAACATCTCTTCTCCCTCCTACTCTCATTTACAATTTGACCAGATATTTTCGAAACACACTGTATATTGTGTAATCATAATCTACAATATGGCTAGAAACTTCTTGGAGTTTTATAGTACAAGATATTTCTTTTATATTTGCTGATATTATAAAATTTTATTTGAGATTTGGATACCGCGCTATGAGGGAAAGAGAGAGAACTAAACTGGAAACAAAATGTATTATTAAATGACTTACGATCACACACATCTTTTACTATATTTTTATTTCTAGTTTTACATTTAAGTTGTTTTTATTGAACATATATCGTGAAAAATATTTTTTTCTCTCACAATGTTTCAATCAAATTGATGACCAGCAAAGTATTTTGCCTCCTGGTTTAGTTCAAAGGTCAATAAAATGTGTAAGTGTAGTGATTACTTTCGAAGTTTTCGTCATCTGATCTTGGTTCAAAATTACTAGATGTTTTCCTATCTTTCCCTTCGGAATTGTTTCCGTACTATCGCCAATAGCCCTTTGTGTTAGTTTCTGGGTATCCGTGGTACCTTAGTCCACATTACCTCGGATAATCGAGATTCTACTGTAATTCATTGAAATCCTGATTATTTATAATGGTACACAAAATAAATAATTTCAAATTCCACTTTCACCGTGCGCAACGTGAATTCTCTTATCAAACCTGAACAAGTACTGTATCCACGGAACCATTCAGAAACGAATTAATTAACTGAAAACTTATAAATAAACAAAAATGAAACCGAATTAATGTTGTTCTGTTTCCCAATCAACAGAGACCAGTATATAAATCCGGATAAAGATTAAAAGCTATCCCGGGAACACAATAAGGACCTCCGTATTATTTTCCCGGATTACACGCCGGGATTCTAAGTTCCGACGTAACAATGAAATGGATTAGGGTACACTATGGAAGAATAAAAGACAGATCCTGTTATCTCTTCCTAACGAATGGCTCTTGTTACTTATGGTTGTTAACATAGGAGAGTTCGGTGAAAATTGGATGGCCGTCTTTGAGATGAAAATAAACAATTGGACATGTATTACATACCTAATTGAAAGAGAAAACTTATCTAGCCTGTCAGAAAAAGCTTCTGATAGGACTTAATATCGGTGTTAGTTTGATATCACAACATCCGATAGAAAACGGTGAATGCTTTATTCTATAATATATGTATGTGTGTACGTCGTATATCACATACTAAATAAAAAGCTATTTCTATATCCTGTACCAGGCACATGAATTTTTGTATTCATTTCTGCAATTTCGCAACTTAATGGTAAACATGGCAATTTTCAGGAATTGGAATGTACGAATTAATTATATAATTGTTAAATAAACATACTACACTACAACTGGTGACGAGGACGGACCAAGGCCGGAATACGATAGAATTGCGTCTTGGGATCTGTATGCTGATCAATTGCAATTCTTTATTGAAGCAAGTAGGATTAGAGAACTGGAAAAGAAAAATGCAATATTGCTTGCCGTTTTCGGTTTAAAGACTTTCCGATAAAACATACTGTTAAAGTTATTTCTGCCCAAAATCTCCAAACATTTATTCATTTCAATTTCACAAGCAAGTTCAGAATTCAAATGAAAGCAATCACTAACTACGTGACACCTTTGTGCCATTTTGCATAAGATTGCAATTTCGGAAATACATTTCAAGATCGATAATAAGTCCAGTTTCTTTGAGGACTGAGAGATAAAGGGGTTCAACGAAGACTTATCAGAGGCGGAACTTACCCCTTTGAACATGTTATTTCCAAATCTCTAGCTGCTGAGACTGCTGCTTCTCAAGTTAAGAAAATTCAGGCAGAAGGATTGCGTTCAAATGCTTCTTCGGACTCTAGATCATATCAAGCATTCTAAGTACAATTCTAAAAGGCGTAATAGATCTTCAGTTCCATTCTTAAATAGTTCGATCCCACGTAAGTACAAAAATTCTATGTATCATTCTTGTCAAAAGAATCTTGTCACCCTCAGAGTTTCCCGCTCAAAGAATATCTGGCAGAAATTTTTGCAAAAGAAAAAATCTCCCTAACATTGAAGTTCAAAATACAGAACTGGATTCTACATATGTTAATATTTTGAAGAAATATATAAAGCAGAGTTCGCGTCTCTCTATCTGTATGTTCTTTATCCAAATCTACACCGTTTAACCAATCCACACCAAATTTGGCACACTTATATTTTGGAACCCTGCGAATAACTCAAGCTACATATTAATCCCCGTTCTCTAACCTAGGTGTGCAGAGGGGGCTAAATCAATTCGAAATTGCCATAGGAAAAACATTCAGCGTTAAACGATTGCGGTACGCGACTGTTTTAACAGTATAGATCGAAAATCAAATTTTCTAATAAAATTGTTTTACCAGTATTGCTCGAAAAACAATTTTTTACGAAACGTTATATTTAGACAATTTAAAATTCTAATTATGTTTGAACTGATTTTTTATTTCTTTCCACAATATAAATAATTTAGGAATATTTGAATGATGAAAAATGGATATTTAAAATACTTTATTTTACACAACTTGCATTTTGTAATGGAACACGAAAGGCCAAAACAAATATCTCATTGATGATAAAAGAGTAATTTTGTAATTCGGTACCTGGCAATGCCAGAATTAATGTTTAATTTTATAAATTAGATTTAGAATTCCGTGTTTGTGTATTTGAGTTAAGACAGAAATGTTTCTGTCATGTTTGAGCATTTCTAAGTTTTGTAAATTTGTGCTCTTTTTGTAAAAAATTATTATTGTCTATCAATATTTTTCAAGCGTCTTTTCCGAATTTCTCTATTGCAGAGTATCCTCATGGCGTCGAAATTTGAAACGCTTGCTCAGATCTTTCGTTTTCCCTAATTCTAAATTTTTCAATGACCAGAATTTCGTTTCTGTTTGTATTTATGTGCTCCGTTACTTTTCATATTACAGGTATATTATTTAGGAGTTAAATTGTAATGAATTATTTTTATTTTCTGCCAAATACCACTATACATGGGTAATTTCTTGGTTGTACATGTATATTTCGACGAACTTTCCTTAAGTCTTTGGTTAAATACGTTATAGTTTGTAGAATTCTGTTTTATAAAAATAAATGGAAACTTTTTTAAGTAAGGGGTATAACTTCTTATTTTAAAATGACTAGTAAGGTTAAAATAAATTTATTCTAAAATAAGATACGCTTCGTTAAATCAAAACTGGTAGCTATACGTTGTAGTTCAAAGATATTTCTAAATGTTGACATATTTTCATTACAAGACGATTAAAATCAATGTATCTTACATTTGTTGCTCATGTTTCATGGGCATTATAGAAAGCTGTACTCCAGAGTCAAGTAACTACATCTATCATTCTAAATAGATACGTGGTTTCCATAAAGAAACTGAATCTCTCAATTGAAAAAGTACCTTAAGGATTCGATTCAAAACTAAATTTTTCTGTTGGAGGAAAACGAATTTTAAATAAGACTTTGCTGATCTTGGAATATTATCATAGTAAGGAAGTATGTAAACTAGGACTGTTGAAAATTAGAAATTTTTTCTCTTAAGTAGCAGAAGGTCGTGGTCGCTTACTTGGAAGTTGAAACTTTTCGTATACAACTTCGGTACCTGTGAAACATTCATTGAAAGCAGTGATTTTGTAAAATGTGTAATCGATTGAGTTTGCTTCGTCTACTCTGATGACATTTGTTTTAAAATGCAGCTCCGTTATTCCACGTGCGGCTGAATAGAATTTTCAAGAAAAAAAATGTGTGCTTCAAAATAAATTAACCACGAATGCCGTAACAGTTTAATTTGCCATCCTCTCACAGTGATAATGTTATTCGAAAACATCGAATCCATGGTGCAAGGGTACAACAAATAATAAATATTGATTGGAAAACTGAGTGCAAGACTGTACGCTGAAAGTTCCTCATTTTTACTGAAAATGAACTTAATTTCCATTCATAGTCACTCCAACCTCAAAATCGACTTCTGAAGTCAACTCAAAAAAAGCTTTTGTAGTTTGTCTTACAGCAAGAGTGTGATGAATATGAAATGGATTATATGGATGGATATATTATGTATACATATTTGCGTCCGAAGTAAATTGTAGAAGCTATGAAGAAGTTAAAACTATGTTAAAAAATATTTTCTATACACTTAAATGATGCTTGCATTTTTCTATGAAATGGAATCAACATTTAACAAATTCAACCCGAGCATCGCCGGGTAATTCTACTAGTTAACTACAAAGAAAACGTGATACTACTTATAGAAAACAAGTAATGCAAGATGGAAGTAAATGTACATGTTCATTTTATTCCATCACTGCATATGAAACTTGTTGTAGAACTTGTTAGAGTTTATGGCCAAAACAGAAACTACTCATTTTTTAATTCTTAGTTGAACTGTCCAATTTTCAAAAGCATTACATGCCTTTAATGGGTACGTGCTTAATTTGAATTCAACATAAGCAATTAAACGCGAAGTTGAGTCTTTTGATTTTTAGAAATAGATGTAATAGCATATTTGGGTGTGAATAGTTCCGTGCTCTTGGAATTAAAATTTCTGGTTTGAATTCAGTTTCGGAAGATAATTGCATTTTTCAAGTGCTTGAAGAATACAAAAAAGTTTTGAAGAAGCATTAGGGTTGTATAAAGGACCAAATGTGTATTTATCTATATATCTTTCTATTCCACCAATTCGTTTCGAAGCACGGAACGTACCTCTTGCAATGCGTGCTGGGATCGAGACTGCTCTAAACAAACTGCTAGCTTAAAATGTAATTGAGCCTATTTCTAACCCAAAGTTGACCATTCCAGTTGTTCCAATAATCAAACTGTCTGGTGAATTAATACTGTAGAGATTACAAGGTTATAAAGAACAAGGCAAGGTAAGCGCACCCATATCCAATTCCTTCTGTTACTCATCTTCTATCAAGCGTCGTATCGATCAGACGCGAGACAGAACCGTATCACAAGATTCAAAGGATAAAGGAAACTTGCATCCTCCTACTGAGCTACCTGATGATCCGGATACTCCAGAAACTCAAACACCTGAGTCTGTCTGAGACACCAGTAACTTGTTCACACACTGTCCATGCCGACAAATCGTCCGTCGAAGATTACGGACATTGCCATTTAGTGGAAGGAGTGATATGATTTATTATTTTCCTATGCCCGTGTAGCATGTGATTTATTATTTCTCTATATGCTGTTTCTTATTTTTTCCATGCGCGTGTAGTATTAGAGTTGTATCTCAATTTAATATTTATTGTGCTCATGCAAGTTGCTTCTAGTATTCTAATAATCTGTTGAATGTATTTTAATTTATTCTTCAACTACAACTCTAATGGAAAGATAAATACTTTACATTTTGAATGAAGAAGAAAATCATTTGCTAATGCGTTACTCGTTTGTACATATTTCTGCATGATCCGTCAAGAATATTGCATATAAAATCAATTTTGTAATTGTTAAGTAAACATACTTCTACACCATAGATCTCGGTTAAAAATTGTTTTTAAATTATATTTTTGATCCCGGATCCCTGAATATCTTAAAAAGCATAGCAAATAAAGCTTAAATGATATTACCGTCGTCATAATTTTAGAATATGGTAACCCGTCATAAGCCTATCAATACCCTTTTGTCGACATTCCAGCCGCCAACTCAGCGATAGTCTGGGTCTGAACCTAAAAGTCACAATCAAGACATCGGTTATGGTGTATCATGTAAAGACTTCTGCGGGAACAGATAGATGGCGCTCCTTCTGCGCATGCACAGAAGAACTTGATGGACGAAAGAGGTGGTAATGGGTGTGGTTGGACTCTCGTTTTTAGAAAGAAAGAAGAGAGTGATGATCGAAACTGAAATGTATCGACTTTGATATGTACTACCTTTTATTTTGTGTTGTGTGTCGTGCCTGTACTGTGACTGTGAGATCATTAAAAGTGGTTTAAACCAAAAAAGGAAGTATTCCTTGTGATGCTTTTAGTGTGATTAAAATTTTGAGCAAGTTAGTAGACGACGAAGAATTGGTGGCAGCCGTTTGGATACGATCCTGGTATTGCGGATATCTCCAGTGCTAATAATTGGCTGAGTAGCAGATTTCATTAGCAACAGTGCCTTTTTAATTGTAACTAGTGGTCGCCCAGTGGTCAAAATTCGACCATAATTCATTTAATTTTTAAGTTTGAACGTTAATAAGGTTCTTTTGTCAAAGAGTTATACCTCTATATTCATTGCATATAATTTTTTTGAATTTTGTTCTATTACGTAAGCTGCGAGCATCTACAAATACGTCATAGGAAAAGTACGGTATAGCTTGGTTAAGTCATATCTAAAAAACAATAACGCGTTGTTTGACATTTTCTTGGGTTTTTTTTTATTGCTATACTGGCCACAGGTTTCACCAAGGCTAGACAGTTAATTTGCCTATCTTTTTCAAATTATATAAAATTTAAATAAAAAAAAATCCAAAAAATGAAATAAGGAATACGTGCTTCGTATTTTTTACATATTTTTTTTAATGAAACAAAAAAAACAGGGTGGTTTAAAAAATAAATGTTGTCCATTGAACTTGAAATAGTTCGACAATGAATTCATTGATTCAAAACTTCTGTGTAGACGATGTTTTTTGTAAAACTCTTTCATCGTTTGCTAAATTCCCTTGTCCGTTACATTCTGAAATATAAAATCTCAAACCATCGAATGATCGAACTCTACTTGCTGCGACGTACAATTGACAATGTGTAAAAACTGGCTGCCTCAATAAAATTCCAATTTTTTCGAATGTTTGTCCTTGAGACTTATTTATTGTCATCGCAAATGCAGGTATAATTAGAAATTGAGTTCTTTGAAAGTTAAATGGTAAAATAGTTCCGGAATATGTTAAATTTATACGTGGAATCAAAATTCTCTTATTGCGTGCGGTTCCAGTTAAAACTTCGCAATCAATAGTATTACGATGCATAAATTTGATGCGCATTCTTGTTCCATTGACTAATGCTACCTTTGTATTTAAGTTTCTGATCAGCAAAACGATGCAATTAACTTTCAATACTAACTTATGTGGTGGCAAATTATGCCAAATCTCATACTCCTCCGTGCGCGCAATGTGCTTAAAAAGGGGTACAAAGCTTTTTCTTCACGTATTAATATATAAATTACAGTATATGAACGTAAACAATGTTTTATTTTGTTTAATTTAATATATTTATAACGCATATTATACATCAATTTTATCTTTCTGCACTCCTTCTCCATATGAACTTTAATTATGCCAAATCTCATACTCCTCCGTGAGCGCAATGTGCTTAAAAAGGGTTACAAAGTTTTTTCTTCACGTATTAATATATAGATTTGTAAAGTTTTGCATGTTATGTTTTGGTTCATTGAAGAATCGTTAAGTTTTGGTTTCATGCAATTTTGTTTTGTAAAAGGCAGTTGTAATATGCAAAAATGCCCTTATTTTAACTAGGCTGATATAGTTAAAATTTTGTTTGATTTAAAAGAAAAATTTAGTCTGTTGTTTTGCAAAACTATTCTTATTTTAACTAGACTGATATAGTTAAAATTTTGATTGATTGCGAAAGAAAAAATTTAGGACACTCATTATGTGGCAAAAAAGAAATTTCTGCTCTAATTTAAAGTTTTGAATGGTTAATATTAGAACTATTCAAGTGGGCAGTTTGAGTTTTGTTTTCTGAGAAAAAGGGAAAGATTTTAAAATTTAAATTGAGATAGCCTAGTTTGTTTTGTGTTCAGATAGTATGATGATATTCTTACTATCTGATGACAATTCAAGTGTTATTCAAATTTGATCTGGTTCTGTTGCATATTTGTATGACTCAAAATAGAATTAAAAATTTGATGTAGAAGTTTCTAGTTTGAATAACTAGTACAATTCTATTTGAAGTGTGCTGTCAACAGAGTATTCAATGCCTAAACTTTTCAATATTTACTGCGTCTCGGGTTGTTTTTCATTGGAAAATATTTTGTTATATTTGTGAATGAATCGGAAATTTATTTTTGAAAGAGTTTTGCGATGGTTTTAAAATTGTCACTTTCATTTGTTGCTCATTTAAATGACAGAAGAGGAAAGAAAGAATTCTATATTTATTTTGAGGAATTTTGAATGTCTAACTTGTGTACTTAAGAGAAATTTTTGTTAGTAATTTGAAATTGCTTCTTTGTGTAACTAATTTGGTAAATGTAAGACCCTTTTGTGTTCAAAAAAAGAATTCGAAAGTACGGATTTGAATTATTCACTTCCTGGTGTTCGTTGTTGGAGAGAAAAAAAAAGAAAAGAAATGGTGCTCTTTTTTATATATTTTTTGCGTGTGTGCATTTATGTTTCTGAGTCATGAATCATTTGTTCGTTCGTAGAGAAAAGGAATTCTTTTGAACTGCAATTTTTTTGTTTGTTGATTAGACAGAAAAATTGAGTCATTATTTTGTGTGTTCATATTCTGAATTGCGTGTATTTTGATTGTAGTATTATTTTCAAAACAGCTGTTCTTTTAGTTGAACTTTTCTTTTGCTGTTTATTTTCTTCTCAATTTGAAAACATCTTTGTAAAAACGATATTGCTTTAATGAATGAAAATTTTAATTTGTTTGTTTTCAAAAATTATTTCTAGTGATTTTTGATTGTTCGGTTAGAAAGTTGTAACGTAGAATTTGCGAATTTTTTAATTCTTTAATATAAATTAATTCTTAAATTCTTTTGGAATTTAATTCCCAAATAGAGGCTTTTGATATTGTTTCCTCTGGCCCTTAATCTTGGCATTTCTTGCAATTGGTAAAAAGCAGGACTTAGTTGCTGTTGTGGAAGAAATTGGTGGGAAGGTGCAAGGTTGCGGATATTAAACAAATAATTTTAAAAAGCCCAAATTTCAATCGGGAGGAGGTAACGATAATCACACACACACACATGGAACGAGTCATAAAAGAAGAGGAAGAATTAGCTGAGCAAGAAAAAATTCGTGAGAAAAAAATTCGACAAGTGGAAAAAGAACGAGAAGAGCATGAGCTCGAAATTAAAAAACTAGAAGTGGCTCAGAAGGAATTTCATCGATTTGAAGAAGGATCTGAAAATGAGACGGATAGAAACAGATAAATCCAACTTGCCCAAATCACTCCCAAATTTGGCGAAAAGGTAATGAAAGGGGATTGTATTTGATCAATTTCGAGCTGAACGAAGAGATGGCTCGAGTGCCAAAGGAGGAATGGGTGGCTTATTTGCTGGCCATTTTGCCAGCTGAGTTATCCAACATGCTTGCCAGAGAACCTCCTGAAGTGGCCAATAATTATGAAAGATCTCATTCTGAAATTATACAAAATGAACGCTGAAAAATTGAAAGTGTTTCTACAGACATCATAAAACACCCGAGAAAGCATGGAAAAATTATGCTCATGAACTGTACAGCTACTTCACTAAATGGCTTGCTGAATTGGAAATTGAAACCTTTCAGCAACTTAAAGATATAATCGTTGCCGAGCAATTGGAGTATTGTGTACCAGAGCAAATCAAGGAGCATTTTCTTGACCAATGGATGTAGTTTAAGACACCTTTTGAATTGGAAGAAGTGATCGAGGAGTACGAAACCATCAGGCAGAGTTTCAGGAAGAAAGAATTTCCAAAGTATGACTATTAAGGTTCAAAGGGGCATTTTGGTGGAAGTAGACCCAAAGTACCATTCGAGTATGACAAGAACAAACATCCGGTCTAAACCGAACATGCAAGCAATGAAAACCGTGAAAGGGAGTTTGAAAAGAGAAGACAGCTCCGATGCTAAGAATGCGGTTCGTTATCACATCTGAGACCCCAATACCCAAAGCTCAAGAAATCTGAACTAGTAGCTGCCAACAAAGTCTTTGGAAGACACGTGCCTGAGTTGATGTCTCCTTATACTAGTTCTGGGACAGTAAATGGAGCCAAATGTCAATCTTGAGAGACACTAGTGCTATCATCGATCTGATTCCCAGAAAATTTGTCAACCCATATATGTATACAGATGAGCATGTGTGGCTCGCTTCTCCGTTAGCAGATAGCCCGATCTCTGCTTGCCCATTGCAGAAGTTGATTTGAACTGCGAATTGGGACATGTCCTTACGAAAGCTGTTGTAAGGGACAGTTTTTTGAATCAAAAACATTACCTACTCAGTAACAAAACCATTTCTATGATCGAGAGTATGAAAAAGGATAAGGAGCTGGAACTCCCAAGCTATCCATGCAGTTCAGACAAGAGCTCATAAGAGGCTTTTGACAGCCGAAGTTGAAGAGTCTCCAGTGAAGTCGAGTCCTTGAGAAGAGAATGACATTACCGTGACACCAGAGGATGACGGTGAAGTATTGTCTATAGCAGAAGAAGCCTCATTTCCAGATTTGATTAAAGCCTCACGGAAGGATTTTGTTGAGGAGCAGCGCAAAAATAAAGAGTTGAAACCAATTTTCCTAGAACCTGAGGAGTCGGCTAAAGAGGCCAAATATGCAGTCGCTAACCAAATGCTGTTCTATCTTAAAAGTGACAAGGATGGCACACAGAGAAAACTGCTGGTTGTTTCTAAGAGGTTTCGGGGCCAATTAAAGAAACTTTCTCAAGAAGGATCAGCTGCTTACTTAGTAGTGACCAAGAGTAAAGATGCTCTTTATAAAACTTTTTTGGCCAAATTGTTATAAAGATGTCGAAGAATTTGTCAGGTCATGTGACCAATGTCAGCGAGTCGGGGAGCCTCAGGATAAGAAGGCACCCATGAAGATCGTTACTGTCATCTCGGAGATCTTCATAAAGATTAATGTAAATACCTGTTGTCCTTTACCTACTACACCATCCGGAATTTTTCAGGACTCCCACGATTCTATTGTACGAGAACTTGACAGAAAGGGAGGAAGAGAAGACTAGCTTAGTATCATTTGTCTTCGAGCTACTGAACCGCATGAGAAGGTGCCAAGAATTGGCCGTTAAAAACATGGAGAACGCCAAAGACAAACAAAAACTATGGTATGATCGTAAGGCCGTGAAGCGCAAATTTTGTAAGGTGACCTTGTGCTTGTTGTCGCTACATCTAGGTCGAACAGAATAGCAGTTCATTGGATCTGCCCAGGGAAAGTCGTTAAACAGCTTTCCGAAACCAACTAAATTGTGCAGTTTCCAGAGAAAGATAAATCACATGTGTACCATGTAAACATGCTCAAGCCATATTTCCAGAGATCCAAAAAGGTGAATCTAATCTGTCTGAAAGAGATTGTGAACTGTGACAGCGAGCAGGACATTCCAAGTCTCGGAAATGACACAAATTTGGCAAGACATAGGGCAGAATGGTCGCTTGTCAGAGGATCAGAAGGAGCAGTTGAGAGAGTTGCAATCAAAATACTCTATCTCATTCTCAAACCAGCCTGGATGTACTGATCTTACTGAACATGACATTAAACTGGAATCTGAGAGGCCCATCTGTGCCAAACCTTACAAGATGTCTCCACGCCAAACATAAATTTTGAAGATGGAGGTGGAAAAGATGCTGTTGCTCAAAGTCATTGAGTCAGGGGAGTCTGATTTTACTTCTCTCATTCTGGTGGAAGTACCAGGAAAGGATGCAAGACCGTGCATCGACTATCGAAAACTCAACAAATTCACTAGAACTCAGTACTTTCCTCTGCCAAACATTGAGCAGCTTGTTGAAAAAGTGTCAGCTGCCAAGTACTCGTATATCACCGTTCTAGATTTGACCCGAGGTTATTGGCAAATACCTCTGAGCGAACGAGCCCAGACATATTCAGCTTTCGTAACCAGTTTTGGGACATTTTGACCGTTGAGGTTACCATTCGGTTTGAAAAATGTCCCTTATGACTTTAGTCGTTTGATGGCCGTACTGTTGAAAGACTGTGGAGAATTTGCATGCCCTTTCTTGGATGATATAGCCATCTATTTCCTACGTTGGGAAGAATATTTACAACATTTGGAAACCGTCTTAGAAAAGATGAACGCAGCTCATCTGCACATCAAGCCTTCTAAGTGCTAGTTTGCTCGTGCGTACGTAAAGTACTTTGGAAACTTGGTTAGTCAGGGCCAAAGAACACTTGGAGAATTGTAGATCCAAGCTGTTAAGGACTTTCTGACCCCTGCGACAAAGACACAGATCCTATCTTTCTTAGGACTTGCAGGGTATTATTAAAAATACATCCCTGATTTTTCAGTGATCTCAACACCAATTAAGGATCTGCTGAAAGGAAAAATCGTCGTGCTGCTGTTGTATGGACTGACGCTTGTCAAGAGCATTTGACAGGTTAAATAAATGGTTGTCGGAGAATCCAGTGTTGTACGGTCCAGATTTCTCGCGACAATTTTTCGCCCAATGTGACGTGTCCAATCTTGGGATGGGCATCGTTTTGTCCCAAGTTAATGACAACGGTGAGAAACATCCTGTTATGTACTTGAGTCGGAAGTTCTCAAGTGCAGAACAAAAGTACAGCACGACCGAGAGAGAGTGCACAGCTATCGTGTACGTCATCCAAAATCTGCGATGTTATTTGGGTGGACACCAGAACTTCATCATCCAGACGGACCATAATCCCCTGTTTGGCTGGACAAAAAAAAAGTGACCAACCCTAGACTTTTAGGCTGGGCTTTGATCTTGCAGATATTCAATTATGAGGTTGTCCACATGAGGGGAAACAACATCAAAATGCGGATTCATTAAGTCGCATTCCCTAAACTTCATATCCTTTTATTTTCTAAATTTATTGATAAGTGGGAATTTTGAATTTATTCTTATTATTAGTGTAAATTGTTTTCCTAAAATTTTCAATTAGTATATAATTTTTTGTGTGTTATTTTTGGGTTCAAGGCACTGATTGCTATGATCTGGTTGGTACATGTGTAGTGTATTTTGTGTACTTGAACTCTTGAACTTTTCCAATGAATGCATATCCATCTGGAGACTTCAGGCAGTGGAGTCATCAAAATTTTTCCCTCATTCTTCGAGAAAGGTTTCCTCCTTGAGGAGGAGTTTATAAGTCTGTATAGACTTCTGTGGAAACGGATAGATGGCGCTCCTCCTGCGCATGCCCAGAAGGACTTTGATGGATGAAAGAGATGGTAATGGGTGGGGTTGGACTCTCGTTTTTAAAAAGAAAGAAGAGAGTGATCGAAACTGAAATGTGCCGACTTTGATATGTACTACCTTTTTATTTTGTGTTGTGTCGTGCCTGTGCTGTGACTGTGAGATCATTAAAAGTGGTTTGAACCAAAAAAGGGAATAGGCCTTGTAATGCTTTTAATGTGATTAAAATTTTGAGCAAGTCAGTACAATCCGTAATGGTAATTTTCACAATCACCAAAACCATTGTAACAGTATTTTATAACCGGTTTTTATTTCCTAATAAAGCGTGATTAGGTCAGGACGAAGATTAAATAGAATGCATGCATGAGGTAAAGTGGTAATTGGTACAAAATAAAAATGAAAAACTTTAGTGCAAAATCATAACCAATGATTCTAGTATATGATGTGATACGAATATATACCCATGAGTTTATTATGAGGAGGTTATCATGAGGAAGGCGACATTATGAGCTACTGTTCTAGATCACATCAACTCTTGTCACCACTTCGGGACATATTACGTCAACCTTCAATGACGATGCGTAACATTTACAATGAACAGGAAACATTAGAGTAGATAAATTATTGCCTGTCAATTGCATATATCAATCAGAAATGAAGGGTTACAATCTTTCTATTCAGAGAAAGCACACTAACATATAAATAGATTAATGATTTATATAGTGAAGGAATATTATATTCAGTAACTTAGTAATGCTTAATACCGCTGTTGACTTAGACCCTAGATTAAGAACTACTATTTCTTTGCTGTTTAAACATATCCAGAGATTAATGATCTACAACTGTCTGTTGTAGATATTAATGGTTGGTTTGGGGTTTTATGGCGCAAGGGCCATATTTGGCCATGCTGCTCCAGACACGACATACAATATCAAGTAATAGACAGACATAATGAAAGCTTTACTGACACAGAAGAGAGAAATACACCCAGGGAGGAATGCACCTGACAGGAATCTAACCTGCGCAGCCTACAACTGTAGATATTAATGAATTATGTTCTATCTGGATATAGCGCATTTTCAGCTCTTGGGGTATTATGGGTTTGTTTAGGATCGTACGTTCTGGTCTAACTAGCTCTTGTGTAACAAAATATGAGAGCGACAAACTAAGTCAAATCGTACGTCAATGTAGTCAATAAATATAATGCCAATAGCGCGAAATTTACTGGGGTTTCAGTTAGAAGTGGAAATATCATGAAAATATGATTTGGGGATCACAGCGTGGCCTAGTGAGTTTGCCCACTGCGCTAGCAACCTGAGAGTTGTAGGCGGCGCAAGGTATGTTCTTGTCAGGTTTGGTTCCTCCATGGGTGTATTTCTTTCTGTCAGTAAAACTTTCATTTTGGGTATGTCCATTAACTTGACGTTGTTTGGCGCAGATTGGTCAAATAATGCCCATAGTCCATAAATCCAACACAACGAACCATGAAAATGTGAAGCATTTATATGACGTCTATTGCTTTAAATGAATCTTGTGCATTTTAGAGAATGTTTACCTTTTGCAACTCGATTGTTTTGAAAGCTGTCTCTAGCTGTACCACATCATCGGTTTACAAGTAAACCGCACGAAATCAAAGAGCAGTTCTAAGAAAACAAAGGGGATTCTACTCAATAAGCATGTTTCGCAAGAGGAAATAGCCCTCGGTAACCCAGTAGGAAAAGTCGAAGATTAGCAACCGGAGGTTACGAGTTCGAACCAATGACCGTCGTGCGAGTTGGGATTTCCGCCCTTTAAATCTGTCGTGGCCCTAGATGTGTTGTTCTCTTTAAGTGGGTAGTTAATTAATGTCACACTGGAGCAACACAATGGGCTATTGTAGACGATCCAGGATCGATTCCGAAGGGAAAGATCCAAGGACAATACATCGTAATTTGGAATCACGGTCAGATAACGCGAATAAAAGCTAAGCTGGCACCCTACTCTCAAAAATTCCACCTCACGCAAACGTGAGGACACTTAAGGCCACTATAGATTTAATTTACACCACCTCCCACGAGCACGGTGGTCTTTTGCTGGATCTAGTTTCGAACTCGCAATCCTCCAGTTGCTAATCCGTTGCTCTTCCAACTGGGCTAACGTGGCATCAGGCATTGTTCTTGGACCTTTCCCTTCATGATTGATCCTAAACCGTCGCCAATAGCCCGTTGTGTTTCTCCTGTGCGATGTTCTTCAACTACTACCTACAAGAAGAAGAAATATAACCTTCATGCAAAAAAAAAAGATTATTTGACCTAACCAGTCTTGAGACAACCACACTCTGGTGTTGAAAAGCTAAAAAAATCATATCTTGAATATTTTGACTTAGTGTTACACCTGTAAGTCAATGACACAACCAACCAACTTTGGACCAACTCTTGCATCAAATTTGGGTATTATTGTACGTCTCAGTACATAATTTGAGTGCTTTTCTACTTTTTTCAAGTTAATTAAATAATAGAAAAAGGTTTGTTCACACAAAAGTGTACCACCACAGATACTCAATACTTATCGTGCAGTCGCTATCAAATTTTTAAGTTAACCCTTTTCCAGATTTTTGTTGAAATCAATTATGAAAAATTCTTTAAATTTTGACATAAATGTAAAGAATTTTAAAAATTAAGCATTGTTATTGTAAAACAGTAAATTATAATTAATTAATCCATTAGTAATTTGCCTTTGTAATTTAATTTGATATAATTAATTACAACTTGTGGGCGACAAGTGAATTCTTGCTGAGTTAGAATCCTGGTCGTGGCGTGATCATTCGTTGTCAATCAGAACGACAAAAGGAAAAAAGTACCTCCATTCTTTGTTCTACAACAGTTAAAACATCATTGAATGGAGACAATACTTGAAAGAAAGAAATCTAAACAGTACATTCGATAAGAGTCGACTGGGCAAAAATTAAAGACAATGGAATTTGTATTGGAAAACAATGGAATCATTTTCAAATCTCTAGAACAATGTAATTAAACTCTTTTAATTTTACAAAAGAGTGAAATCTATTGTTGGGTGAGAAGTACAATGGATGGATCGATTACAATGGAAAACAATGGAATCATTTTGTATTCTTTACCAGTAATACAATTCCAATTTTACAAAAGAGATCTTGCACCAACTTTGGGTATTGCTGTATGTCTCAGTACATAATTTAAGTGTAAAATTCGTGTGAAATGTATAATTTTTTCTATTTTATGCGTTCACTAAGTAATCTGTTGCAAGATATAACACATTAGACTAATAAAAGTACCCCTAACTTTGTTGTCTTCTGTGTCTAATCACGAAGAAAAGGCTACTTTTTTTCAGGTTGTAACGATTTGTTCCTGATTATTTTAAAACTGATTTATAATCTCCCACTTTTTTGCAGGAATATAATTTAGAGGACTGTCACCATCTATCATCGATTTAGACGTGTTCAAAATTTAGTTTATTCTCAGGCAGTTATTCAAAATTTTCAAGATACAAATTTAATTTTTCCCGACTAGATTTGAGGGTAATCTGTAGACTGGGGAAATCTAGTAAGTCATTTTTCCTTTGCATGAAGTTTAGATTTGTTTCTATGAAAGGGCACACTTAGTGTGTTTACATGGTAAGTAATATCTTCCCCCTTCCAGAACTATGTTTTTGGATGCAATGTGTAAGATGAAGATATATTCCTATTCCATTCGTATGTTTTCTAATTTTGTTAACCCCTCAGTTTACTCTTTTAACCATCCAAGTGGTTTCTACGAGATATGTCGTCCACCAAGATCTGACTAATTTTGCTAACGACGAGATATCTCGTCATCAATAATGTCAATTGAATTCCGAATGATGAAGCTATTTCCGGTTTTTCATGATGACGAAATCAAGATTAGGTCAGTTTTTCTAATGTCGAGATATCTAGTCTGACAAGATCTGGCCAGTTTTCCCCATGACGAGATATGTCGTCGGGAGAACCACCGGGAGGTTTAAGTAAACACGGGCATCACAACCCAGTGGTGATTATTCCTGCCCTTCGTTTTAACCTCGCTCCACTTTTTGATTGTTTTCCATTAATTTCTTGACCTCGTCTTGTGTTTGGCGCAGCTTGGCCAAATATGGTCTTGCGCCATAAAACCCAAAACAACCGACCAATTCTGTTAATGCTTTCTTTGAGCAAACAACAAAGAACATCATTCAACGATACCTCCCACTTTAACTAAGCAGCGTGAACCCAAAAAACGGATAGCCAACAAACTATGAAAATCGATACTTTTTT